>JAFREQ010000033.1:0-630500 GCA_025331565.1 Holacanthus passer
TGTGCCGGCAGTGTAGGAGGATTTGAATGCATGGGCTCTGACTCATCATCTGTTCAATAAATATACTCAGCATTCAAGCTTCTGTCTCTCTCATTTAATACTTTGGGGGTATTTTAATTGCTCTATCTGACATTAAAAAGGATATTTACTTTGGCATGGTACTTCTCTACAACACTGTCTGCAGACCCAGGTGCCCTTTGACTGTATGTTAGGTGTGAACTCACAAAGAGGAAGGAGAACACATTTGACAGGGTGGATTCAGCAGGAACAGGGAGGAAAAGTTAATTCCACAGAGGTTTCCAAAGCTGAGCCAAGAAACAACTACAGTTTGAGACCACACCGGCTTGTTGTGGTCAATAATGAAGGCCACTAATAATGTGTAATCCCTTTGCCCTTATGGAAGACATCTGAGATTAAAACAGTTTGAATCCAGACTTCCTGCAATATTCTGTGTTGTACTAGTAAAATATGTTAGTAATTCAAGTTTTAATGTTCAATGAGAGCGTCCTTTTATTGTCTCATGATACATGGTGGAGTAAATTTTGGAGTCCACAGGAAGCTGAAAAGTTAACTTCTTGTAAGATAACCTGATTGTAAAACTTTGCTGCCCATTTTGAAGAAAGTACTGACCCACTGTGTGTAACCAATGTAGCATGTGGTGGAATGTAACAAAGCACTTTCAGTCAAGTAATTTACATAAGTATTTTCATTTCAAACTACATTATACTTCTACTCCATTACATTTCAAAAGGCAATATTGGGGTTTTTATACTGTAATTACTAGTTTTATTTTGCATCTATATTTTTTTTCCACAAGTCAGTTTAGTCTGAAATGGTAAATCACAGCAATGTTTCAGCCTGTTTTCAACACAAATCAGCTTCTTTCAAGAGAAAGACATGAAAGGACTAACAGTGTTGAGACTGCAATGAAATTAGTTATGGCATTGTGGTATCTTGTTATTATGACACATTTACAAAAAAGAAAACAAAACTATGGAGCACTAATACTTATTAATATAATATACTTTACTATTGTAGCTGGGGAACAAAAAAAAATCTGGCTTCAGACATCCAGAAATAGATTGGTGGCAGAATAAGCTCTCCATGACCAGTAGGGCATTCAGTCATGTCAGGCCACAATTTTCCTTTGAAACTGCATGCTTTTACTTTGCATTTAAAAAAAAAAAAAAGATGCTTCCAGCTACCCACATCTGAGTGTGCCTCCCCTCAGGGGTCAACTGCACATGTTCTGGCTGCACAGCAGGTTCCTGGTTCAAATAAGGTTGTGTTTGTATGAGTTTGGCTTACGCAGTCTACACTTAAGAAGCACAGATGGATCTACAGACTCGGCTGGTTGGAATTTATCCAGACTTGATCTGCTTAGGGTTTTTTTTTTCCTGCTACGAGTGTGTTCTGAGTTTCCACTCTGCACTTACATAAGAGGTTGTTTTCCTTTTGGCTCGTAAAATAATCTGCTCTAACTTCAACATTAGATTTCCTATCACCACACTGTCACACGCACTGCTATTGTGTTCAGATTAGCTCCTGTTCATGTGATAACAAACTTCTTTCATTGAAAATAAACACTCGGGCTGAATTTCTGTAATCTTGTCCGCGTGCCAAAAGAGCCTCGCTCTTCATACCGCAGCATGTAGGAGTCAAATGAAAAGTCTAGGCCTCTTGTTTCTGCTGCATCACTGCAATCCCCATGAGGTTAACTGAGGGGATAGATGAGAGCACCACCTGAAGTGAGCAGACAGTGGAGCTAGAAGGAGGGATATTCCACCAGCAGAGAGGAGATAAGGTGATGAGTTTTTCCTCTGCCAGTTGGTCCAGTGATAGCAGAGGTCCTCTGGCTCGGCTGAGCTCGATAAGCCCTGCTGTGCCATCCTGTGGGGCTTATCAACTCCACCAGCGAGCCTCAGCAGTTAGTCCCAGGGCCAGAAAATGTTTATGACTTTGGCGTCAGTTTGTCTTCCTGAACAGTAGATAATGTGTAATGTGGGAAAAATAATGACTTCGTACATGTTCTGCATTGTTAAAATTGTTGTAGATTTTACATAAATCTACAATGTGACCTGGTGAATCCTGCAAGTTTCTGCAGGAAATTGACCTCGTCCAAACTCACTCAGGCTGAGTTCAAATAAGATACGTTAACACAGTTTACTAAAGCCCAGCAGACAGCTCTCTGTGCATCTAGTAAAGGGGATACACTTCTCCCCCGCTATTTCTTTTAATAAAATAGTGTTCGAAAATAAGGAGATTAGAGTGTGAACAGAGAACGAGAAAGAAGCAGAGAAAGAGGGGAATAATTTGGCAGAAACACAAAAAGATATTTTCATTGGCAGGAAGACGCTGGGAGATCAGTTACATCAGTCTGTCCAGACTGAAGACAGTTCATTAAGTCTGAGCTGTTATCTTTTGACATCACAGTCCCGTTGGATTAGAAGCAGGATGTAGAAAAAAAAGCAGTTCACTCCATTTGAAACTGAACAAAGATCTCAGGGCTCAGTGCTGCAAACTGTATATGATTTATTGTGTTTAATTGACTTTAAAACCAAGATGAAACACTCCACCACATTGGGTCAAGTGGCCTTTAAAAACAATCATTGAGTTTGTTTTAAACTGCCTGAAGAACTAGATAGGAGGGTTTTACAGGGACCAATCAGAACATTCTTCTGTGTCACTTGTGATTGTCCAAACCATTGAGGGCTCATTTTTTATTCACATCTTAAACGCATGTGGTCCATATGTTGACTTAAAAAAAAGCTTTACCAAAGTATCACTCAGTCTTGTTGCTGTCACAAAATTGTACATTTGTTTAACGTGTGTAACAGCACTTCAGTCGTGGTTGAGAGGTTGAGAGGGTCTTTTCTTATCAAATGCCACTGTCACAAAAGGAAGCACATCACATCCTACTGACTATGACATTATTTTAGTATTGTCCAAACTTTGACTGTGTCTTCCTCATGGAAGTGACAAGAACATTTCAAGAATAACACTTGTGCGTTGGTTTCCCTCTACATAAGCAGCAGTGTAGCTTATTAAGAGCAAGGATATAATCTGAGCCGAGTACAGGAAATGACAAAAAGCATGAGGGTTTATGGGTATAAAGAGATGGAGGGAGACTAATTAGTCTGTCAGACGGAGTTACTATCCGTATTTCTTACTCTGACCTTATCTGCACCAAATCCATACTTAAAGTTTAAATTAAAATGCTAAAAAGAAAAAATAAATCTAATGTTAAAATTCTGTAATGTAATATAAATTATAAGTATTTCTTTAGATTAAAATCCTTTGACTTGGTCTCAATTCTAGGGTCAAAGCACTTTTATTTGATTTTTCCTGTCCTGTTCATGGGCCTAATTTTATTACCAGTTTCCTTTCTTTGTCTCACTCTCTTAAGCACTTTGTAACTTCATTTTGTAAAGTACTGTGTGAATGACGTTATAATCTCAGTAGTGGGATGCATGTACAATACTAAAGTTGAATTAAGTGCTCGTAGTACTAGTTCCATTACACATGCAAAAGTCAACTCTTCTGTTGGAGTTGCACCTTTAGGCCTTGCATAGTATATCCAGGGCTGTGATTGTGGATGGCTATCAAAGGGAACTCGACATTTCAGTCTCTCAGGCACTGATGAAAATTGTTGCTAATTTTGCAACCACAAATTCTTGGATGGCGGGTATTATTGACCATAATCTTTCCTTAACCTTAACCAAGTGTTATAGTTGTGCAAACAATACGTTATTTGCCATTTCTAACCATGAAATTGTCTAACCTTAACCATACGGTGGTTGAGATGTGCAGATATTGCAGAAAACAAGAATTTCAAAATCACTGGCATTGGGTGAAATCCTGGCTTTTGCATAATTGTCCAATGTTGACATTTTCTTCTGGTGATAGGTTTGGCTTTAAATGACACACAATTTGGAGGCGAGGAAGAAATGCTGTGCCATCTTTGACTTTACCTGGTTTGTGTCCACTCTAATGGATGTCACCCTGAGTTGATAACAAGACTGTCTGCTATCATGTGAGTCTGTATTGCCAACACTCTCCTCCTAACTAATTTTATGAATGCCTGAGTGACTGAAATGATCAGGTTATACCTGTTTGCCCTCCAGACCCTTTATGTAATATAGCTGCTCTGGATCGGGCCTCTCCACACCATATTGAAGTGTCACCTGTTTCTGAGCGCTACAGAACATTCAGACGTCTCTCTAATGAATGCAGAGCGCTGTAGTTGTGCAGCTTCCTTCCTTTCATTGAGTGCTTTGAAATGCAACACAACAAAATCTGCTAACAGGATCCTCAGCTCGCCTCTTAAGCTGTCATCACAAATACAGGAACATCACAAGAACACCCTCAAACCAAAGTCCACTGACAACAGATCTCCGTCACATGCCAAAGCACTGACAGATCACTTTCATCGATAAAGGCCTGAAGGAAGGAGAATTGTAGCCATGGCAAACACTTTATTTCTAATCTGTATGTGGTAGCTGGCTCTGTGGTAACCACATACTTCCATATATTGTCCTGAGAAGCTCATAACCTGTGGACTGGGTACACAGCATGGGGCTTTTGTGTGCCCTGTGCTTCCTCTGGGGCCTGTTAGTGTGACCATTTGTTTTATGAGTGAGCGTGATGGCTACGAGTTCAAGCAGTGGCCAAAGTATGAGCTCTTCCAGCGTACCCAGCTAAGTAAAACAGGCCTGGATCACGTCAGCCATTAGCAGACGGGTGTTGTTCTTTCTCCAAGCCTCGGCCTGATTTGATAGCTTTTCTCACTCAATGGGCCTCCAGCAAATGTACATTAAACAAACACTGGGAGAGGGGTCCCAAAACAGCAGCGGAGGAAATGGTTAAAGAGGGTGTAGGCGTATCCCAAACACAATGTATGGCAAAACATTCATTCACACACAACCACAACTGTGAAAGACAATAAAATCAAGAGTGAAAACAGACTCAAGAAATGGTTTTGAAGCAGCATGCAATCTGTTTTTGTTTTACAATAAATTAGAGTTCAGTAAAATACACAATACAAGGTTAATTTATACACTCATGATATTTTGAACCAAGTTGGAAGGAAAACTGACACTAAATCAAATGTTTTTTGAAAGTACCACTTTCTAATAAGAAGGCTTTAGGTTAGCTTAAAGTTAAAGGTGTAACTAATGGCTTTATTTATGATGAAATTTTTTTTAAACTAATTCTTAAAGGCAATAATAAGAACAATTGTTTTTAATGTATGTTCGACTTAGATCACTCATATGTTAATTAGCAATATTTTCCTTTTATTTATTATATGACTGCTCCCTTTTCATTGACTCATATTTATTTGTTTCTGTTATTTCTTTTTTGATGTGGTTTTAATTAGTTTTTTATTGTTTTATTAGTCTTAGTCTTTCTCCCTAGTTCTGTTTGTTTGTTGTGTGTGATTAACCTGTATTCTGTATTCTCTTCCATAAATGAATTAGCCCTACCAATTATTATAGGCAGTTCTTCTAAACGTTTTATAACTGACCTATAAAAAATATTTATTATCAATTAATAAAAGCAAAAGTGGTACCAAAAAGAAACAGACTCTCTTAAATGAAAAAGAAAAACAGCTTTGTTTTTACAGGCAGATCTGTATCTCCTGTATCTGTATCTACATAAAACTAAACAGAAGATAAAAAATGTCCAAACAAGAACGTTTTCATGATGATAAAGAGCAAACACAAGCTTGGCTGGAGTTACAATCTCCAAACACCTTCCAACCTTGCAACCACTGACAGTTCACAGTATTAACAGAGGACATGTATTCTCTCAGGTATTTAATGTATGCAAACAAAGTCTAGTTCCTTCTGGGAGTCAGAATTGATCAGCTTTAGTTCATGTTTCAATCTATTTGTCAGTAGCAGAATTTATATTGTGTATGTGAATATTTATGTTGGAGTGTTGGCGAAAGAAAACAGAACATAAAAAGAGCATACACAATAAAAACAAGTCACAAAAATAGTTCACACATGACAAACACAAACACAATGGTGGTGACAGCCCACATGATACCAAACCATCAGCAGAGGAAAACAACACAGCAACCAGCACTGACCTGCAGTGCTTATATCAGAAGTAGAAGACAGAGAAGAACTACTATTCGAATAAGTGCAGCAACAAAAAGTACACAATAATATATTAGCACAATACCAGCTGCAGTGTTAATGATAGAGTACTTAATATTCCACATGCAAACTGAAGTTGGCACAAATGTATATGGGCACCTGCGCTCCAACACCCAACTGATGTATGTGTGTTATTAAGATGGAATGAAAGAGTCACTTTTGAAGGTGGGTGCTATAATATGTTAGTCATTTTCCAATTTTTGAGAGAGCTCAAGCTAGATGTTACGAAAGCCATATGCACGTTATCACAGAGAAACAGCTTCTGCATACACGTCATCCATTATGGTGCTTATAATGTGTATAGGGTACCATCTGATTCTGTATCTAAATGACTAAAGGAAAAGATCTAAGTAACTTTGAAAGTCGGTTCAATATTGGGGCAAGGATGGCAGGAGTTTCAGCTGGTCAGTGCTTCAATAGGAACAGTGACTAAAGTGGCATCTGCATTTAGATCTATGGGAGAGACATCAGTAAACAGATTTAGAAATTGTGGTCGACAGTGCACATTTGATGATGGCGACGCTCATCATTAGTGCGATATGTCAGGAAAAACAGAAGAGCAACTGTTCCCCATGTAAGTGACAATGTCAGTGCAGGACATTATCAGACTGTCAGCAAGAACAGTTCGTCAACAATTACATTACAGGTGCACTGAAGCTGTTCTGATGGCACACGGTGGGCCAACACCTTACTAAGACACGATATGTTGGTATATATTCAGTAGGACACTATAAAAAAAACATGATTCTGTGAATACAGCATGAGGCTCTTAAGCCAGTTTTTACGAACAATACTAGGATTGCCACGCGAACATGCAATACAAAATGCCATGACTCACATTTTTGTATCACAATATTAATATTGTGCCATGATATACTGCTAAACCCCTACAGAATAGGGTGTACGTCACTCTTGTCAATACATTTCTGTTTTTTTCAAAGGTTGGCCTCTATTCCTTATGCAAACTTCCCTGTCAACATTCATATTGTACACTTCCTGAAATATATTTCTGTATGAAATTCTTGAAAATTGAAGTCTGGGAAAAATGTATCAACTATATATCTGCCTGGGTGTATTATGACACAAGGGAGGCCTGACGTCCTGACAAATATTGCATGAGAGCGCGTTATTTTCTCCAGAGCACTCTTCTCACTGCAGTTCTCTGGCTATTTTTTCCACTCTGGGCCTCAATAATAAATAAGCCCCACGGGTCTTTACATCTGCTTATCGCTGCTGCCACAGTAATCTGACACAGACGTTTGCCGGGCCTGACATTTACACAGAAGACTAGGAGAACATTCCTTTTTCTCATCCTGGTAAATCTGTTTGCCATTAGCCAGTGTCAGACAGATGCAGGGACCAAATCCATAAGCTTCACTCAGGAATGGCTTGGTCATGCAAGGGTCAATCACTCACGGTTCATTATTTCAGCAGCAACCTATGCATTCCTGGTGTATCAGTTATGGGACGTGAGAGAAGATAGTTTGAAAGGTCAAGTCCAACTGGAGAGAAATTCAGGACTGGGTTACACAAGCTATTTGTAAATCCTTAAGATTGTGCCACCAATGGTTTGCTCTGTTTCACGAGCTTGTAGGACAGCACACAGCTTCTTGGATGCTCTGTAAAAAATATTCTGCTTTGCGATTAAGTTGGAAGGAACTTGGGTGGAGTAAATGTTACACAACAAGAAAAGTGACAAAGATTCCTCATATGCTATCTATTATTTTGTACATCATCATCTGGCAGAGGGAGACAAAACATATTTTCACTGATAGGCCAAAATTTCAAAGAGAACATGAACGACTGAGCTGGAGAGACATTGGTAACTATGTCCAGAGTTGCACAATCACAAGGTCTCTGCTCACCACTTAATGCTTTACAGTGATAAATAACAGGGAGCACTGAGCTTGATAAACAAGTTGTTCCGTATTACCACAACATTGGGTGGGAACGTGTCAACCACGAGTCAGTTAGAATACAAAGAAGAGAATTCACATCTGACACTGAACACAGGCGTTGTGATCTTCCCCACATACATGATATAGCTCAAGAATGAACCTCCTGCTTTTGCTTTAATGTGTTGAACGTCACATTTTAATGCTGTAAGTATTACAAAAGCTGGACCATTTGTGTGGTCCGTGTTAATTCACTCCAAACAGCCAATGTACCAACTGTATAGACATAACTCACCAGAAACTCAGGTTCTTTCTGTTATTTCAGTCTAGTCATCTTTTCCTCTCGTCTCTAAACGTTTATGAAGCAGATTCACAAAGGGACAAGTGTAAATATTTTACTCAAGTTGAAACAATTTAATCTCGTTAGGTGGCCTCTTCCCACTGATTCACGTCTTTCCATTTAAGTTGAACTCTGCAATGATAAGTTTAGGGATCAGTTTTGATTGATTCTAATATACAGTATGTTTTTAAATCATTTTAGCATCACAAGATTAAGCTTTACTACAAAACATGGTGCACAAAATAGAAAATTGTAGCAATAAAGGGCAAATGCAAAAGTGGGAGATCCAGTGAATCCGGAATAAAATTAAATAAAAAGGGTTTAAGCATCGACTGAACTATAAATGTCAGTCCATATAATATAATATCAGTCCATATAATATCAGTCCAATGAACCTCCTCCAAACCACCTTTTAATCTACTGAGCATAGACTGATAAGATGCTATCACTGCCATCGGTTTTATCCAATCTTTACATTCTGCAGCTTTAGATATTTTCCAAAATAATTCTGGAAACAGTAATACCCACTATAATAAGGGAATCAACACGTAGTATAAAGTGTTCAGGTAAGAGCTTCAATATGCCTCTCTGTGACCTTAACAGTGCTCTCTGTTCTCTGCATATACTCTCAAGAAAACTGCAAATATTATCACAACCCAAACATTTGAAGTTAATCACGTCTTTCCAAATTGATGGTGTTTCTGTCACTGATTTGGCTTGAGGTGTTAAACTGTCATGAGAAAAGCTTTAAGAGGAGAGAACAAACAGATGGTCTCCTGTGGTGGAATTTCAGAATTGCCAGAAATTACCACAGCATCTTCCATATATAGTAAATGGACTGTATACTGTACATATGTGTAGCCCTTATGTAATTAACATGCCTCCTATAATAACTAACATGTGGGGAAACATTTAAACAGCTGGATCATCACACAAAAGACACATTCATATGTTCAAGTTTCAAGTGGCTGCTGGAAATTCTTTGATCTAATCGGTAAATTGCTTGAAATCAATATTTTCCGGAAGGATTTTATTACACAGCTGGAACATGCATGGCTGTTTGTTTCTACTGGAAGCTGACCACTTTTCAGGGTGTAAATGTTTTAAATATTGTACGTTTAACAAGACTCATTAATTATATCATTTGCACAAAGCTCCTCCCAGTTCTGTGGTCGGCTCTGTCGTTCGCGTGACAAGTCATTTTCTCTTTCTTCCTCCCCTCTCTACTACACCGACATGCCTCAAACCACCAATCTCTCTGCATCCTGTGTATTGAAAGCCCACTCCCCATGTCGTTTGAGTGAGGATGTTTTTTTGCGATTGCTTTTTACCCCCGCTCCTCCTTTTTCGTTTTCTTATTTCTATGGGAAGTGCTGGGTTGTGGCCCAATCATTTTAGTTTTTATTAAGATGTGGTGATAAAGTGGCAGGTTGATTGCGGCATGGAGCCGCATGAGGAAAGGGTGCGGCGAAGGGCCCTCAATTAGGCGTTATTTAAAGAAGCCTGCGTTAGATAAAGCAATTACAACATCACTGTAGGGAGGCTCTGTGCTGACAGGCAGCATGACACCAGGATGTACTACAGAGTACTGCAGTGCTGGCTATCAAAGACTTCTGTCCAACAATAACATGACAGCAATTCCTTTCAGGCTGGGTGGATTTAAAAATGTAAGGATAAAGATTGTAGGAAATCAAAAAACAACAGAGGTGCTGTTATGTGTTCTTTAATGCATCTCCACTCATGCTGTTGCTGTGCTGTGACATTTAAAAGTCTGGCTTTTGACCTGTTGCTCGTTGCTCCTGTTTGAATGCATTACTTGTCACTTTCTTGACAAGAGAAATGTCAGAATTAAAATTTAACAGTGTGTTATCATATATTTGGTACTTGCAATGGCCTGGGACCACAACTCGCTTCTGTTATCTTTGTAATTGAGGAAACTAGAAAGCAAAGCAAAGTTTTATCTCTGTGTGTGAGCAAATAGAAAAGAGTCCCACGACACTGCAAAGTAATCAAACTAATTCCTCCCCCGCCCCCACCCCAAATAGGCTGCATACTGTAAACAGTAAGCATGGGTTGAAATGCATTTGTAGACATAACAGGTCTTCATGGAGCCAAACTTACACAGGAAACCGGCTAATGCCATAAAGGCATTATGTATTTCAATGTCATTACCATACATTGAATCTAGTCTCTTTAAATCTTTTGTAAATGCCAAAAATGTGATGTATTTTTAACTGAATTCATTATAATTCCACAGCTGCAAGTAAACTGCACGCAATGATACTGAAGGCTTATTCAAACCTTTAAGGATTTCAACACTAACTCTCCAGTCAAACAACCGCCCCTCTTTAAAAAGCATGAGCATGCTTCAGAGGGTCAGTTGCTGTACATCGTCCTCCTGTCACGGACAAACACATAACTGCAATTTCTCTGTATCACGTTTTTCACATGTGGTTCTGGTCCCACAGCGTTCATACTGCACTCACGCTCCTCTGTCTGCACTGTTTTGACTGATTGTGCCTGTTGCACATCCCACGGTAACACGATAGTCATGCCGCTAAATCCTCCACACACCTGTTAAGCATTCGGGTGCTCTCAGCCGTCTTCAAACAGTGCTGCCTCTCAGCATCTGCAGTTGCGTGCAAAGCCTTTTAAGTACATAGGTGCTGGTGTAAGAGGTTATATTAAGATGCAATGTTTGACCGAAAGAAAGGTATTTCTCTTATCTGAATCTTATCTGACAATTTATTTAAGGCTTAAAGGTTTCTATTTGGCCTTTACTTGTTGCCATGTTTTTGCATCTCACCTGAAACCTACCAGATGTGCTTAACCCTGTGACGTATAACATTATGGGATGCCATATAATTGCCCTTCGCTTAAATAGCATAAAGGGCCACCACTACATAAACATGATGAGAGCTTGTGATTGTTCTTGATTGCTAGCATCTAACATGCTGATTACCCGCCTGCATGGGCTTCCCTCCAAGCGGGCTTATCAGGGTGTGCAACTGTTCCCCTCAGCTGCAGCCACAGGAAACGAGGGGTGGGGTACGTTCAGGGGGGTGTGGTGTGGTGAGTACAGCCCGGGGATGGAAAGGAGGAGGGCTTGTACGCTATCATTTTTTGCATTTCAGTTCACACCACAATGGTGCATCAGGGGTGTTGAGAATTAAATGTGGAGGCCAAAGACCTCACTCCAAACATCTAAACTAAGTCTTGTGGTACTGTGCACGAGGATGGCAACGATTGTCACTTTTGTTCAGAGCAAGATTTCTCGACAACATTTGCACACAAGATGTCTCAGAAACAAATCAGAAGACTGCCCTGAAATTTTCTGAGCAGATTTTGGCATCCAGGATAAACCCTTTTGATTTTAGTGAAGCTTTGTTTTTTCTTATTCAGCCACCCTTAGAAACATTTACTGGTATGAAACTCTAAGAAGCAAAATCAAAGCTTCAGACTTGTTTTGTTCTTGCTCATGCGAAAATGTCAATTAGATGATATAAATGTAATATTACAAAATGGCGATTCAATGATAGCAAATGGCTCAAATGCTATTTCTCTTTGTAAACAAGTAAAAGGGGTCATCCTCTTGGCAGACTTTCTGACTTGTTTTACGTAGCATTTTCAGAATAAATACAAAATTGAAGTATTGGGGACAGATAAATAATGCTGTCTGTACTACACATACTCATGCATTCTCTATAGTCTGGGTCTTCTGGTCTCTTCTGAAATAAGGAGATCCTTTCTCCTCCCTGCCGTGCTTCTCATCTTCAGCTTCAACAACAATCCCACTGAGCATCTAAGTGGACTACTTCTTTGACCCACGCATACTAACCCCTGCTTCTGCTGTCACATTACACCAGGCTTCAAAAGCTGCAGTTGCGCATAGCAATAATGATGTATAGAGCAGAAAAATAATATACACATAAAATAAGTCCCTCAAGTTTTTTAGGAATATTAAGTCTTTACATTTGTCTCCACAAGAGTTTCAACACCCTTCAGTAAAACAAACACCTGCTGGTTCAAAGAAGAATTCTGCAGCTGGAAATGTGATATATGTACAGCACATATGAATACAATCCCATCCATGTCTAATGTCAACATGTGCATTCACTTTCCTAGGGATTCCTGGAGATTCCTTTCTTAGGTAAAATACCTGGTATCTATTGTACTATCAGACACCAGAGACACTGGGACTTATTGTAGTGGGGACAGAAGCTGTTTCATAACTGCCATATCTAGAGTGTCTGTTTGATCCCAGGGAGATCTGACAGGTCCACACCTGTCAAGCTGTTCTCGAATGAAACAGTGAATTTTTATCTGCTCTATGTTCCAAACAGGCCCAGACTTCTGTGGTAACACACAGTGAGTCTTTCCAAATATATTTAACAGACTGGTGTATATGGGGTCAGATTTATGTGAATTATGTTACTATTTGACATAGGTCCTAGTTTGGTAAAACTGTTTCCATAATAGCTTTGCTGATATAACAGTGTAACACAGTGGTTCCTGCCTACATTGGTGCATTTTCACAAATTATGAGTATGAAAATTTTTATTTACCACTGAGGTTATGGTGATGTTTGTTTGGCAATCTAGGGAGTTACATTAGCTCAGTTCATTTAGCTAATTTCCCCAACCAATTTATCTGCAAACTCAGAGCTACACCTGCACAGACACTGGTTACTTTTACAGATACATGATACGTCTTACTCAAACATGCAGTATTTTTATCTTCTAGCCTCTGGCATTCTGAGCTCTACAGGCACGACAAACCTGCAGTATTGCTCTGAAACGGCAACAGATTGGAAACAGAAATAGTACAACAACAAAAACTTCCCAGTGGATGCACTGGCTTCGCAAAACACTTCAAAGAATCTTCACAGCCTCACTTTTAGGTGAGGTCAACACTGACCGGAGGAACTCTCTCCGTTTATCTATCAGGTCTCATAAATCAGACTGGATTATTGAAGATATATTTCATGCAAAGCTCTGCAGAGCTCACGCACATTTATGTAGAAAGCCGTATGTAATGCTACATAGCTATGTCACCCAACAAAACTGCTTCACAGTTCTGATTAATGAGGAGAAAGGACCTGGGTTTTGTCTGTCAGAGCAACGGGCCTCTGTTTCCAATCAGCCACAAACATATCTCCATGTGGAGGAATCCCTCCAAACTGAGGAATGTGGTGTTGATCCCCTGAGTATCCAACAAGAGGTGTGTAGCTGGCTTCACACGAGAGCAGAGGTCTGTATCATGCAGCGCGAAAGGAGGAATCCTCATAAGGACATACTGGTCCTCATTACAAGAGATAAGAAGTCAATCCTTTCGAGTTTGGGGCACCCAATAACGATGCATGTGGAGTTGACCTTTAAACAAACCACACGGAGGAATGTCCACACAAACATCAGCTGCAAGGTCAAAACACCAAGTGAATGCACCGAGAAAAATGATAGATAGACAGAATGAATAGCAGCTTTCATGTGACAGTGAACAAAAATTCAATCAATTGTATTACCTTTCAATAAATAAATCAAATCTTCCTTATCATAAAAACATACTTTTCTGCAAATCTACAGCATCTGCTTTTACTGCTCAGATAAACTAAAGATTTTCCAGGATGTGGGAAGTTTCATCAAAAAACCATAACTGGATCTATATATGAGGCAATGAATCTCCGAACCTCAGTTTGACCTTTACATGTGATAGACGAAGGCCTGCACAGGAATGTCCTGATGCAGAAAACTAAAGCGAACTAAAGCAGTCGTCCATCATCCAGCTCCTTCACTCTTTGATCCCTTACACTCACGAGTCGTCTCGCCATTACAGCGTGACTCACGTTTGAGACAGATGGACCAAGTGAACGGAGGATCAACTGTTCAGTCAGCCTGGTTTCAAAGCAGCGCAGGACATCAGAGAGGCCTGTGCAGTCCTGTATGTTGCATAACGGCACGTGGGGGTCAAAGACAAAGGATGGAGCATATTTAGGCCTGATGGCTTGTTTATTTTCCACAAATCTGCGCTTTACGGTGGGGCTGTGTGTGAGCAGAGATAAATCACTTAATGGTTTTCCTGGAATGTGGAGTTCACAGGGAGGCTAGATGAAAAGTGATCTGAGCTGATAAAGGAATTAGCTGTTTAGCTTAGCTGTTTTTTTTTTCTACTTTGTTGCTTTAATGTTGAAACATTTTCAGATTCCGCGAGCCTAAACAAGCCAACACATTCATTTCCAGCAGCAATAATAGGGTTTGTTTGACAAAATGGCCAAATTATTCCCTATGAGACTGGCAGAGCTTGTCATAAAACGGAAATGGAGCCCGAATTTGACGTAATACAGCATCACAGGCTCAGTGAACACACATCTTGGATCTCCAGTTGCTCATTTCTTGATCGCTAACAGGAAAAAAAGTTCACACAGTTAAGCTAATTAATCTTAATTAAGGTAGCTAATAGGCTGCCTCCTTCCATTTTGGACTGTGTTATTTAGTGAACTTTTGAGGTGCTAATGGTCATACTTTTTTACCTTTGGACTGAGCCAGGCTAGCAGTTTCCCCCTTCTTTCAGTCTTGATGCTAAGCTAGAATATATATCTCCTGCCTCTACCTACATACTTAAAGCTGACACATGAGTCAATCAAATGTCTCATCTTACGATGAGAAAGTAGGCAAATAAGTGTATTTTCCAAAATGTATTTTCCATCTCTGCAACAATTCTGCTTCCTAGTGACTGTCAGGAGATTAGCATGTATAGCAGTCTCAGACACTGAATCGTGTGTAAGTTTAGAGAAGAAATATTGACAAAAACAACAACCTAAGAGCACTGGTACCCCAGGGATACCCTGTGTGTGAAATCTGCGACTCAGAGCGTTTACTGTTATTGAACAGTCTTAACTATATAAACAGTTCTCATGCTCGCCGTCAAAACGCTGACAGATTACAGCTGAGCAGAGAAAAGTTGATCCTCTGGAAAATGATGGACGTAATAATGGGTTAAATAATTGCAGATTGGAGTTTCACCATTACACAAACATTTCTCAGGGTTCGAGCCACTGGAGGCAAAAATAACTAGTTACATGAAAGGAGTCAAACAGTCACGGTTTGTTTGTAATTAACAGACTGAAAACAATTTAAAAAAAAGAACAGAGGAGAAAGATCATGTTGGGAGTATCTGTGACCGTCATGAATGAATGACTGTGGCAATTGGACCACAAATCCTCCCATGCTGTTCAAGTTTGCCAGTTAGCTCACTTGTCTTGAAAAAACCATGGCTCCACCTCCACAGTCTGCCAAACACTAGAGTAAAACTCTGTAAAGCACAATGATTGAATAATGAGTGAGTCAGAGTAGTTCAGTTCTAGCGGTGCTGCACTTTTTGATATCTGTCAACATTTGGAAGTAATTTCCCAAAGGTCTGGGAAAGCCCTCTCTGCACTCAGCTCCAAGAGAGAAACGTGTTGCTGGCAGTGATTAACTACTCTGCTCATTCACGAAGCCCCTGGCCCATAATGAAGGACCTCTGGCCTGAGGTAATTTGGTGAGAGGTCTCAGATTATCAGCACACTCACTGTGGGAGCCACTTACTGGATCAGAACCCGCAGGCCAATCAGAGGAGTCAGCTTGGACAGTTTCCAATGGGAAAAGAAGCACAGGCATGCATGTATGTATGTAACAATTGATGGTAAAGGACTTGAACTGCTAAGTAACCTGATCACAGTTACATACACTGTCTGTAGGGGTCATGGGTGGGTCATGGATGGTATGACAATGTGCAGCACTTTGTCAAAGCAACGCTGTTATTTTATTTATTATTCAATTTATTTAACCAGGAAAGACGCCTCATTAAGTTAAAAAAAAATCAGTCAGTATGAAATGAATAGATATGAAGGAAGCATGTGAAGAATTGCCTCATAAATAAGGACTTGCCAGTGATTAAGTCTATGGATGGACAATGCAGGCCAACCAGCCCAAACACACAAGAAGCGACGGTGAGTGTAGGCCATAAGATTTGTAATGATGCTCAGTGCTTCATGGTGGACAGTATCTCATGCATGAAGGCATTGAAAACATGTATGCATGTATAACGTATGTTAAAAAAACTGCAAAATCGTTTAATATCAAGGGGACAGTGTCTGAGGTCATCTGCCCTAAGAAAGAGGAACAGTGTTCAGTAGAGCGGATAAAAGAGGAATCTGCAATTGTATAAAGGCTACAGTACATTCTCTTGTGCAAACTACAGTTCTAAATGGCAAATATAGAGACATTTTTTTTTTTATTTGTTTCTCTATTGTAAGGCATGCATCAGTCTGAATATTTAAGTCAAGTCAAAGAGTCAATCATAACTTTGACAGTGAAAAATGAGTGGGAAGGAACAGTCATTAAGTATTTCTCTCATGTCATTACGCTTCTGTTTTGCATTTGTCCCCTCCGATGTCCACAGAGGAAACCCATCCCCAAGAGCAAAGTGCACGAGGGGGTGTTCACCACCCAGGCCCCAGTCTTCTGTCCTGTTATTGGTCACCACAAAAGTTACATCAGTTTAAAACCAGACACCACTTTCTTCCCTCCCTTCACACAGCACAACCCCTAAAAAGACAGATAGGGAGGGATAAACAGGCAGACTTAGAGCGTGTGTGTGTGTGTCAGACTGTGAGAGATAACCAGAGTTGGTCTCAGGATGCCTGCGTACGCCACCAACATGAGGCTGAAGTTCCCCATCCTGGCCTTGACTTTGGAGATTATTACCATCATCCTGTTTGCTGTGTTTGTGGTCTATGATGACGGGAAAAGTACCGGGCATGACGCACACCACAATGGGACTGAACATAAAGCGGCACCTATGGATCTCTACCCCAGTAAGTCTACCTGGGGCTGCTCACTTGCTGAGGGATGCTCTGCTATTTGATGTCTCAATGTTTGGTCAGTAGACTACTTTTAAGAGGTTAAAATGAGGGATTATAAAGTTTTTAATCAAATGCTTCTAACACATTGCATTTGCCGCAGCTTTGAAGTTAATTGTTAATTGAAGTAAACACACCCTAAAAAGAGAGTTAATATTAATATTCATCAAAGCCTTGTGACACCTAACAGAGGTCATTGCTCTGCAGACTCAGCAGGATATAGCAAAATAGTCTTGATTTAGAGGTGTTGGACAAAAATTTCTATTTAAAAAGGAATGAATCTACAAATTTTCCATATTTCCCAACTCTGACTTTCTAGTCTTGAACTTTAAAGTGTTGAGTGAACTGAAAAAGGCCACTGTCCCTCATTAGAATACTGTGAAATCCATCTTAATGCTGTAATTTTCCAATTACTTGCAAACAGAAATAGAATAGAATAGAATTTGGAGGCTGTTGCCGAAGCAGGTCTGCTGAAAGCAATAAGAGGAGTCATGGGGTCACATTCTCCCCCGTCACAAAGTCTATTCATACACATGCAGCTGAGGAGTCGAGAGGATCCTGCAGGGAAAAGTGTCAGGTCTCATACAGTGGAGGTCACATGTGATTTCAATTATTGACTCAAACACATTATTAATGATAAGAAAAAGAACAAAACACAGAAAGTAGATGGAGCAGAAAATATTCTGTTTGAGTTTTGTGTAGCATTTAAAAGCATGTGTTTTTGTTTGAACTACAGTGCTTAGTGAGCATAGAGCGGTTTTGACAGTTGAGGTGTTTCTTTGCATCTGGACCACTTATCTGCATGAAGACAGCTGCAACTGTAAACCACTATTTTACTGGATGAATGTCTGCTCATGTCTGGGTGGGGCAGGTACGGCCCATGCAGATTAGCTCAATGGGCAACATTAAGGCTGAGTAGGTCTTCTACTTCAGATAAACATTGTCTAGAAATAGTCATTTTGGTTTCTTTGTTACTTCTTATTAAACTGGGCAAGAGTTCAAATTTCTGTTTAATGTATAAAAATGGTCCCACAAAAAGAGAGATTAACCTACATGTGCCAAGAATCCAAAACTGCCATTATGAGAAGTTAAGACATATCTACAAACGCTTCTAAAAATATATCAAACAACAGGCTCAGTTAAGTATTTTAATTATGCTGAATGAGCTATAGCAATGACCGTTTAAAATGACCTGCATAACGTGAAGGCTTGCGGTTGCGTGCAGAGAGAACCGCTATCCAGCACATACCAGACATCTGTAATTATAGCTTCAAAGGAAGGCAAATAAGCAGAGAAGTGATTTATCATCATGGAGCGAATCAGTTAAAATTTAAAATAATGTAAATGACAGAAACCCATTCTGCTTGTATGGTATGATGAAACATTGCCTACGTTTGTGATTAAGACTGCTGGAAAGTAATTCTATCTTAATGAGAATTTGATTTGCAGAATGAAAACATCAAAGGCAGGGACATTTGCTGCTCCAGCATTTAAAACAATCAAATAATAATTTATATTTTGCACTGGTTGCATCACTCCTGCCTTACAATAGGTCCTGAGGGGATTCCCTCTCTGGTCTTGGCTCAGCCAATTCTGCTAAAGAATACCTAACATCTGGGCGTGGTGCCAGTCACTGTGGCTGCTTTCCAACTGTACATCCTCCCCATCCTACTACTGTTCACTAGAAGCCCCTACTCCAAGTAAAAGCAAGTCTGAATCAGCCAGCTGTGAATGGGAGGGGGGTCAAAGTGCAAGTTGAAGGGCAAACAGGTTTTCTTCAAAAAACAGCCCCATGGACGTGAGCCAAATCAAATATTTACAACTCAACTTGCTGCTACCGATATCAGTCCTTAGAGCTGAAAATGTTGACCGCATGCTATGCAGTCATAAACAAGGACGCATCCGTTTTTTTTTCATGCTGACCATCAACACAAATGTCATGATTATTCTACAATTACAATTACAATATCTCTTGTTAAATCATACAGACACAACACAGCCACAACATTTGACCTCTGAAAATTTGAAATGAGTGAAGTGAACACTCATTATTCTTTCTAGTAAATTACGGTACAGCAACTTAAAATAAATTTCACACATTACAACAGTTATTCACACTAAAAACAATATTTTAGATATGAAGCAACCAGGCTACCACTCTGACAGAAAAGATTTGAGCAGCTCAGTTTTTACAGATTAGCTCATGATCAAAGCGGCCTATACACATCTCTTTAAATATACAGCTTTTCAAGCATGTATAGAAACCAATACAAAATTAGATAAATTGTAGCATCTTCGTATTCTGCCTCACAAAAACAGATGCAGGTGTTTTCGCGTCTCACTTTTTACCAAAGGAAATGTGCTGACACACTCTATATGTAAATATTGTTTGTGAAAATGGGTGTGGAAGAATGTGATCTCCTTCATTAGTCTGTCATTCTAAAGCTGGTGCATCTTAAACCAGTGCCTGCATTAGTGCATCTGTGTTCTATGGAAATGTAGCCTGAAGTAGACATACAAAAAATAGTTTCATGTTTGATACATAATGATGTGGTGTGTGCTTGTTTTCCTCATATCTACTGTAAGTATGTACAGAATGTAATATTCATTGTCTGACAATGAAGTGGAGTTAAGACATGGGTGGCAGCCGTAATATGTAATGGATAAAAGGGTTCCTTAAACAGAATGTTCAATGTTAAAGGAACAGCTTTATGAAATACATTTAGTTGCTTCCTTACCAAAAGTTATATTAGAAAATCAAGACCACACTGTCTATATATATAATATTATATCTCGTTTATTATAATCTGTCTGTGTAAATTGAATTGTAAAAACAACATGTTGTGGGTTACTTGGCTGGGTGCAGTGACTTCATGTAGACTTCAGGAATTAATCAAATGACAAACAACATGTTCATTAGTGAGCTTTAGAGTTGCTGGTAGGTAGGTAGGTAGGTAGGCAGGCAGATTTACCTACTTTCCTACCTACTTTACTTACCTACTTACCTTCAGAAAAAAAACAGGCAAGCTGTTTCCCACTATTTCCATCATTGTGCAGAGATAACTTAACCAAAAAAGTCAAACTATTCCTTTATAAATGCAGCAGTAAATATCTGCCTTTTTAAAGACGAAAGTGTGTCCTATCTAGACAATAGTGGCTACGTCCATGCTCATTATAGACTGAGGAAGTGGAGCACATTGTTTGTCAGTCTGCACACACCTCCACCTTGATGTGTTTTCCACATGGGGGGCTCATCATATCAAGCTTCAAGGCTTTTAGGAAAGTCCCACTTCCTCTCATGAGAATGACTCCTGGGGGGAAGCACACAGCTCTTTGAAAACCCTCCCAAAATTATCAGGTAAGATCTCCACTTAAAGATCATGACAGTTTTGTGTGTTCTTACTGCTGATAATATAGTGAAAACACCAAGTAAGGATAATGAAACATGGGATATGATCCAAACAAATTCTAAACTCTGTTGTCTTTGTCCAACTCTCAACTGAGACTAATAGACAAGGGTTACCCCTTCCTCTGAGACTTGACAAGTTTAACCTTATTAAGATCATATGCACTTAATAGAAACAGCACAGGCTACAAAATCGACAAGAACAGCAGGAGCATTTTCTCATAATCCAATTCATAGTGTGACTGAACTGCCTTTCCAACAAACTGGTCACAGCTGACAATACAGCCTCTGTGGAAGGAAGTGACTCCTGTGAAATCCAGTAGCTGCTCAATCAATCATTTAAACTACAAAGTCAAAAAAATACACCATGAACAGCAAAGTCGTAGCTAATTGCTCATTTCTAACTCGAGGAGGGGGGCTTCATTTGATTCAATTTCATGTCCACATTTAGCTGAGGCAAAAGTGGGACTCTCACAACAAAGCAGGGCCCAGTCATTGAATCAACAGCAGAACTGACCTCACTCTTCATTCCTCCAGTGTTCCAGGATGTGCACGTCATGATCTTCATCGGCTTTGGCTTCCTGATGACCTTCCTGAAGAGATACGGGTTCAGCAGCGTAGGCGTCAACTTGCTCCTGGCTGCCTTTGGCCTGCAGTGGGGCCTCCTCATGCAGGGTTTCTGGCATATGGATGATTACAAGATCAAAATCAACATCTTCAAGTATGCATGTCTTTTCTGCACGTGTTGGTTTTCAGTAACCCTACGATTAACATTTATGCAGTTAAATATACATCAACTTTGTAGCTGCTCAATAAACCAAAGATCTGTCCTGTTGGCTGCTGCTGAGTAGCTCTTATAGATGAAGGTTGAACTGCGCTGCTTCTCCTGTTCCACCTCTTTTCCCTATCAATGTATAATTTCTGACTTGTTTTCTTCCCTATCCTGCAGAATAATCAACGCAGACTTCAGCACAGCTACAGTCCTGATCTCCTTTGGGGCCGTTCTGGGTAAAACCAGCCCTGTGCAGCTCCTCATCATGACCATACTGGAGATCACCATCTTCTCCGTCAATGAACACATAGTGGCCGCACTTCTCAAAGTAAGAACATACTGACGCATGCACGTGTTGATGAAGTAAATGAGCACTGTGTGAAGTGAAATTTTTTAAACATGGATTAGCATGTACTGATATGGGCCTGCATCACCTTTTCTTTCACAGGCTAATGATGTTGGAGCATCCATGATCATCCATGCCTTTGGAGCCTACTTTGGCCTGGCAGTGGCTCGAGTACTTTATCGACCAGGTTTAAGAAACGGGCACGAGAATGACGGATCTGTTTATCATTCTGATCTGTTTGCTATGATTGGTAAGAATTACAGTTTAAACTAATGTAATATATTAGTGTTTACAGCAGTACTATGGTATTGGGCTTCCTGCACACTGGCCTCCTGCACATGTATGACTTGTGCCACCTAGTGGACACAAATAACCATGCAGCATGTACGGTGATAACAGTGAACTCATTTATATCATTCCTGTTAAGATATTAGTATGAATACTTAAATGTACATGGATCTAACCTGCAGTGTGATTAGATATGATGATATGATTTTCGAGATGAACTGATACACATGTCTGTATCACTTTCCTCCATAGGAACTGTCTTCTTGTGGATGTTCTGGCCCAGTTTTAACTCAGCCATCGCCGATCCAGGCTTCACTCAGCTCACAGCAGTGATCAACACCTACCTCTCCCTGGCTGCCTGTGTGCTCTCTGCCTACGCCACCTCCAGCCTCGTGGAGCATAAAGGCAAACTGGACATGGTCAGATAACTGTCCTTTAATATCCACAATTAAGTGGACTAATTTTTAAAAAGTATTAAGCTATTTGGTGGTTTTTAAATTTCTACAGGTGCACATTCAGAATGCCACCTTGGCTGGTGGCGTCGCTGTGGGAACATGTGCTAACATGAACATCGGGCCATTTGGGGCGATGCTGATTGGATTAGTGGCTGGCATCGTCTCTACCCTTGGCTTCAAGTTCCTAACTGTGAGTTTAAAGTCAAGCAAAGGTGCAAAATAAAAAAGGCATCAATAGTGGTTTTAAATTATAGTTTCCTAGGTATCAAAATTTCAAAATTTATGGTGTAAACAATTAGTCAATAGATTGATGAGTCAGTTGGCAGAAAATCTGTAACAATTTTAAAAATAGAATATCTTTAAAAACTTAAAAATCCATGGTTTCAGCTTCTCAAATGTCAATATTTTTTGTGTTTCTGGCTCTTCTTTAATGTTAAGTTGAGTATCTTTGGGTTTTGCACTGTTGGTCAGACAAAAGAAGACATTTGAAAATGTCACTTTTGGCTCTGGGAAGCTATAGTGATAGGTATTTTCTAACCCCAGAGACTAAGATTAATTATAAATGAAAATAATCATTACTTGACACTTAATACAATACTCTTTCAGTCAAAAATTATCCATATATAGATGGAATCCTACATATTCCTATGCATTTCTGAAAATCAAAATGTATATTTCACCTTTCACAAGTGGCTTTTTTCTCCTCTGTAGCCCATCCTGGCATCCAACCTGGGCATCCAGGATACCTGTGGAGTCCACAATCTGCACGGCATGCCTGGCATCCTGGGCGGGTTGGCCGGTATTGTGGCTGTGGCTTTGGGGAAAAAAGAGTAAGGGCCATTTTTACAAATTTTACATACACATATAACAATATATACAAACACATAACTGTATTGTAGCCGAAGTCATTCTATGCTTCAGTCACATGTCAGTACTTACATTCCTGTCTTCCCTCCTCCTTCTCTTCAGAGGTGATGCTGCCATGCAAGCTGCTGCCTTGGCTTCATCCCTTGGGTTCGCCTTGGTTGGAGGTGCTGTTACAGGTAGGTGGAGGTGAAAAATGAGACCATAAATGTGACACATGACAGTTATATTCGTGAGCACAGAGTTTGTCAGTCAATGCAAAGGCAAAGGTTCTCAAGATTCGGTGAAATGGGCAACACCTGACTGATCAAACAATTCATTTTCTTTCTTAAGGTTTAATAATGAAGTTGCCATTCTGGGGACAGCCTCCAGACCAGAACTGCTTCGATGACGCCATTTACTGGGAGGTAAGAAATCCCACTCCTCATAAATATTATCTCTAGGTTCTGACTGCAGTCGTCCAGTGTTTTTTTAAGTTATTAAATTAGTGGTTTGGAGATCATTCTCAATATAATCAAGATTTCCATTCCTAGAAAATCCGCTGGTAAACTCCACCCAGGTGGCACAGCCTGTGAGCTGTCTTATTTAGTCCTCTTTCATTATGCTACAGACAAATCATTTGGATTGCATGTTTTCCAGGTTCCTAATGAGGAGGAGGAGAACGAGGAGAGCTTGGCGAGAGCTAGAGAAGAAGAAGTAAAAGATCATTAATTGGCGACGCCATGTCTGCAGATATCAATGTGTCAGTTTTGTTGATATGATTAAAAAATCGAGATGATTAACTCTAATTCTTCAAAGCAAAAAACAGAGGCTTAGACAATTTTGAAACTGTTTCATGGGCAAAGACATTGACAAGTGGTCTATTTTTCATCATAGTACAGTTTAAATTTGTAGAGAGATTAGTGCAAGGTTTAAACAACAAAGAGTTTAAAAATACGCAGGATTTATTCTACATCAAGATTTGGTTAATCCCATTTACACTAGGAAAAACTGTTTAAGATTTTGAAAGGAGAACAGTGACCTTCAGGGATTTCTTTTTTTTAATTTCTTAACTGAAAATTATGATCAATAAATAACAGTCATGAGCCACTGTAGAAAACACAGTGAGTCACACCATAGCTTCACTGCGGCTACACATCTACTTGCATAAGCTTTTTTCTTTATTTCATTTTTATATTAAAAATAGCATAAAAGCATGTTTTAAAATATTAGTATAGCATGTATTTTTCTTCATACATTCTTTTATATTTCCATACACCTGGCATATGTATTTCTGCTGAGGCTTGGGTCAGAGGGAGGAGTTAAACCTGCTTTGATCTGCTGCTTCACGTCACCTCACTGGAGCCCAGTCCTTCTACAGGGAGTCAGAGTCAGACTGTGAAACTAGCAGTGAGGCTCTGACATGGGCAGGGATAGTCACATTATATGTTGTAACTAATGAACCTTTATGTTGCTTAACTTCCTCTGCTTACAATCGTTTTCTATCTATCTGAGGGCAGCTGTACGATTTCTTTAATGCAATGAGGATCGCATTCGGAGCTGTGCATTCAGCATTTGATTGGCTGTCGCAGGGCAAGCAGAAGTTCATTTTTTGTCTGTTTTCTATTACATCCAGTGTATTCTTACATGTACATACAGTTTAGCTTTTAGATTGACTGACATGGTCGGTTTTATCAAGGCCCTGCAAGGTTAGAAAAGAGCAACTGGTACTGAATAGTTTTCAGATATCTTTGAAAGACTTCAACAGGAACTCACACACTGATAAATATGGACATTTATATGATCTGCAACTGTGACAATAAACTCATTTCTTTTTTTTTTTACCTTTTCAACATACCTGTTTTCTCCATAGATGAGTTCCTGTTGAATTCTTTTTCATACTGAATTTTGAACTGTCACACCTGCAACAAACTGCCTGTGTTTATCACAGGATTAGAGAGCAGCCATGTCTTGCTTCTCAATATCTTTATTCAGCAGCATGGCGTTGGAGTGTGTTTAACATTAAAACATAGGACTGCAGGGCTAGATTCAACTGACTACACACACAGTAGTGTTAATCAATGATATTTTGGTTTGTCAAATGATTTATGATGCCCAGACAACTGAAACACGATTTCAAGATTTTGTATTTTTATACAGTGGGCATGTGCTTGTATTTGTATAATATACTAATACTGTCATAATAAATATGTTTTTGTACAATACCAGAGTTTATGTGTGTTTTTTTGGGTGTAATCTTGCACTGAGCTGAATATTACAGTCTCATTTGTGGTTTTGAGTGAAATATCTAAACAACTATTGAATGGATCGCCATGAAATTTAGTTCAGATATTCATGTCCCCCTCTGGATGAACTGTAAAAACTTTGTTGATCCTTAGGTTTCTGGTTAAGTACCTGCAACTTAACTGCAGCCTAACTTTTCCTCTAGCACCACCAGCAGGACAAAATTCAAATTTGTCCCATAGTTTGGTTTATGAGCAAATACCTGCCAAACAAATGACAAGCCTAATAGCATCTATACTTTGTGTTTAGCACCAATTTGTAGAGTTCAATGTATCGGCCAACAACAGTTTATCACAGATATGTTGGTATATAGCATATAAAGAATATATGCAATCAATAGCTAGAGGGATATAGTTGAGGTAATTTAGATGGGTCACAATTACATAATGTTTCCACCAGAAAGCAATGAAAAAGTAAACTGTAAAATGCTATGCTGATTACATGTCTTGGTCACATTTCTCAAATTTAAAGGCTCTTTATCCAAACTCTTTGTCTACAATAAAATATCGACCTCAAGAACTAACTAATTAGCATGTGTTGCATGCTAACACGAAACAGATGGCGGTCAAGGTAAACGTAAGCATTAGCATTAGCATTCTGGTGTTAGCTTTTAGCTCAAAGCGCCCCAGGTCATAACCAACTTCCTTTATATTACTGAAGGTAGGAATTAGAAACATACCCCCAAAATGACCACAAAGTTGAATAAGGTACCTAAAGTAGACTTAAACAAATCCTGAAGATCATAACTATGATGTTTTAACGTTGAAGTGGACGTTAACGTTCATTCTTATAACTATCTTGAAAGTGAGCAAACATGGCGGCAGCTTAACTTCTTCCCAACGGTTTTGTTTAACTTACTTTAAAGCAGCTAAAGATTAAAAGTCCTCAGTAATTAAACTATTAAGCATCTTTTAATTTACAGCCTGACCTCACCTGTTTGTAATATTGTGTTTAATTGTAACTGTTAATTGTACCTGTAATAATGTGGTCGCGTTGACGTTACTTCTATCGTTCACCAGTAGGAGGCGCTATGTTCGCAGTCGGCTGTTTTCCCTCAGTTGTTTTGAACGAGGCAAGCCGCGGTGTATCATGGGATACAAAATGTCTCCTAAGAGTGTTAGTTAATGCCAATGTACGAGACATAACTGCGAATAAATATATGTTTTAACCCCTTTTTTCAGCGGTTGTCTGGCCAGTATATATATCTGACATATTATCTGTGTTCTGTTGTTGTGATGGTGAGTACAGAACATTTTGTTTATTTGATTATTTAACAGCTTCAAACGCATTTAGCTTTAGCTTAGTAGCTAAACGTAGCACTGATAACATTAAGCAAAACAGAAAAGACAATCAGTATAAGCATCAGTATTTTCTTAGGCTTTAACCAGAAGTTGCTCAACAAAGTCTCGATTTAAGGCTTTGGGTTATCTGGTTTAAACGGTTAGGTTGAACTTTGTTGTGTGTAACTTCATCAGCTTACGCCTTCTTCCTGGAGCGCAGATCAGATTTCAATGAAAAACAGTAACATCCATGACGCAGTCACACACAAATACAGTTGACTTGAATATTTCTCTTTGTTTGTAGTCTACGAAAGCCGAGTCCAGAGTGTCCAGCTCCACCTCCAGAACAGATGAAAGGAGGAGATCAAGGAGTAGAGGCAAGACACATCATAAATCAGACACATGATATAGACACGTCCACTGTTCTACTGTTATTTTTCTCATTTTCACCGCTGTTGCAATGAACATTTGTGTGCATGTAACGTCAGGACAGTCTTTAGTCTGCACACGAGCTCATTGCTGACATTGTAAACTACATTAAAACGTTAAATGATGACTGAGCTGAAACGATTAGTTTTATTAATGAACTGGTCAATTACAGAAAAGTGGTTGGCAAATGTTTTGATAATCAATTAATACAGTCCTTTCAGTCATTTCTATAGCAAAAAAAATGTGAACGAATGCCAAACATTCCTTAGTTCCAGCTTCTCAAATGAGATGATTTGCTGTCTTGTCATATACCATAGTAAACAAAATGTCTTTCTACTTCTGTGGTTGTGTATGAACACAGTAACTGTGATAATGCAGGCAGTTAGCTGCTTGTCAGT
Source organism: Holacanthus passer (assembly GCA_025331565.1). Lineage (NCBI taxonomy): Eukaryota > Metazoa > Chordata > Actinopteri > Pomacanthidae > Holacanthus > Holacanthus passer. Next base: position 27,820 of record JAFREQ010000033.1, read on the forward strand.
GTGTCAGTCATAAGTCTGCAAAGCCTGGCAAGTATTGTGCAGTGTGAGGCTACAATACGGGTTGGGTGTTGTTTAGTACATCATTTTATTGCACACATAATTGGGAATACATCAAAATAACTTGTCATTTTCAGAGAGCTGTATTTTAGTTGTTGCTTAACAAAACAACATAATTAGTTAGTTAAATGTCTTTCTGATGGCTGGCACAAATTTCTAGCTCTTAATGAGATGTCTCATGTTCTATGTAATTACAAACCAAGGCTTATGTTTGTATTTTTGTCTTCTGTTCCTTCAGGACGAGAAAAACGGAAGCGGAAACGCAGCCGTAGTAGATCTTCCTCGTCGTCCTCTTCCAGTTCATCATCGTCATCTTCGTCTTCAACTTCATCCTCATCCTCATCGTCCTCTTCTTCATCAGCTTCATCACATTCATCCAGCCGCAGTCGGAGTAGCTCTAGCAGTAGCGGTAAGTATTCTTTAAAGTCTGAAGACATCTGACATCATTGACTGGTACACCATTTTTGTGGTCAATCAAATTTCTCATCGAATGCAATTTTATCAGGCTTTCATCTGTACTAAATGCTTTTTATGAATAGTTTTCTACAAAGTGTAAATTCATGTATTGTGTCTATTTTTTTCACCATAACAGTGCTGATATCCATAAATTGATTCAGTGTGTTGTTTTTGTTATTTTCAGACTCCCGCAGTAAATCCAGAAAGCAGTCCAAGAAAAGGAAAAAGGAGAAACAACACAAAAAAGTAATCTTGTGCATTTTATCTCGTGTATTTATAAGTTAGTATTTACTGAAAATTAAGTCCAACTTATTTTTGCAGAAAGGGAAGAAAGAGAAGCGACATAAACGTAAAAAAGACAAGAAATCAAAGGGAGGCGAGGAAAACTCGGGACCTGTACAGATCTCCAAGGTAACTTACCTGTGTGTTCAAAAATACAGTCCATATGTCAAAAAAATGCATTTTGCACATTATTCCAGACAGCTGTTGATGTTGATCAATTTAACACAAAGTTACACTTGTTATCACAGGCTAATTATGCAATCCTCTCAGTCCACTTCATTTTATTTGTTGTGTTATTCTATCCCACTCAAACTTACATTTGCTTTGTTTTCAGTACTTGAAGGACCGGAAAAAGGGCAAGTACAGCATGATTTCAGGGAAGAAGATCAAGATGAAAGTAAAAAAGTCAAAGAAAGACAAACAGGTAATCTCATCTTTTTGCTGTCAAATAAGCAATCAAGTGTGCATCAAAGGTTTGTGATGGGTTTATTTGCCTTTTTCGTTACAGCGGGATAAAAATCGAGCAGAACTTCTTGAGTTCTTGAACTCTACCCTGTGACGACATTGGCGACACCAGTAGTGGTGCTTTGGCTCGGACTCGCAGAACTCAGGAAACAACAACTCAGCTTTCCAGGAGAACAAAAATGAAGGGTTTTCTGAGAAAGAGATGATGACTGCGACTTACATCGACACACAGGGGCAGCGCCGAGCCGGAGGGAGTGAAGGAGCTGTATCTCATGCAGTGGAGTGAGATACGTTCAGACCACTAGCTATATTTTCAAGATAGTACAGCCCAGGTGGCCAATTCTTCGGCTTAGTCTGACAGCTTTTGTTATATGAGAAGTGTGTATGTTAAGCAGTGTCATCCATAATTTTACTGTTGCCAACTTGATCAGATGAAGGTCAAAATTGTGATGAGACAGCATCAGTCAAAGCATTGAATGTGGGTGAACTGCTAGGGAGTGGCTTTGCAACGGGTTTGAGTACTCCACCAACTGAATCAAAATCAGTGCACCCAAACAAGGGTCTTCTTCCTTGTCAAAACCAGGTGCCTACATTACCCACAATGCTACGGAGGTCTTTAAGCTCACTTCTCTCTAACTCCACATCTCCAGATTTTTTTTTTCTTCAAGGTTGTAGTTCAGACCCAACCCACGCTGACTCAAGTGACATCCCTTGAGACAATTTATCAGATTTTGCACAGCTCCCTCGGAAGCCACAAAAGACTCTATACAACTTCTTTCAAATATGCAGTTGGACTCCCCAAGACCTGTAAACTGACTTTGATGTGTAAAATTGGTGGAGTTCTCATTTACCTGCTGGCTGTGTCAGTCATTCAAGTCAACCTTACTACATATAGGACTGCCCATTCATTTATTTGTTTGTAGATAGCTGGTCATCATGTTTCTACAGTAAATGTTTGCTATGGGAACCACAGTGTCATCAGTGTGTACTGATAGCAGAGTTTTTAATGTGTACATTTTGTTTAAAATGATACGAGACTCGACTCATTGTTTGATGATAACTGTATGTCTTATTCAAAACATTTATTTCTCCAAATTCTGTCATGAGTATTGTTTCAGCATCAGTCATTTTTATTCGGTTGAAATACAAAATACAATCGCAGTTAGTCCCCCTGTATTAATCCATTTGAAAGCTTTATATGGATGATGGAGTAAACCTGTTGTGTACTGTTGAATTTTGCTGTGTGACAAATTGAAAAACAGCAATAAACTGCTGGAAAGATTTTACTTTGAAATGTTTCACTGAAGAAGGTCTGGCAACATTTCGTTGTGTCTGTTTTTTGATGCTTTCTTGCAAATGGAGAACAGAAGGAAAGCTTTCAGTTTGCCGACCTTGGAGGATGAATTAGGGAATTGAATTGAGGGAGAGCATGACTCACACTCTGAACAACCTCTGAACATTGACTATAACAGATCATTTGCCTTAAGACTAAATGAATAACATTTATGTATCAATCTCATGCAAAACTCTGCTTGACGTCTGCAGCCATTTTGTGTTGTGTGATGTAAAAACAGCATATTTCATTTGTTCCTGCAACATTTTAGGAGTCAAGAAAGCCTTTAAATGACATGAATATCCCTACCAGGCTACAGTAAATAACCCTCAATGCTTAGATGCCAATGTCTACAAAATATAAGATGCATCATTGCAAGAGGTAATAATCTGATGCCAAGTTAAAACTGCTTCAAGTCCAAAACAAAGGTGCTGTCATGTTGGAGAAGATCTGAGAAAAACACCTGACTTTGCCCTTTCAGGTGTGAAGATAAAGCAGTAAATGGCTCAAATGCTGATTGGTCTCATACTGAAAAGAGTAGGAGGACAATGGGATCATCCTGCCTCGCCTAGTGCAAAGAGGACAGACAAAGGCAGAGGGTCCTGGAGATCAGCATCTGTCCCACTGAAATGTCCCACCATCACTGTCCCACGAACGTCCCACATCAGACAACCTTACTGCTGTTGGCTCCTTTGTATCTGAAGTCAGGCATGCTCCACACCCTCTGCGCCCTCTCCCCCCCCTCCATCCCTTTCTCCACATCCTCTGACACGGTTTTGAGGTCGCTCAAACCCGCCCCGTCGGCGGCAGAGGTCAGGCCCACTGTGCTTCCGAACGGGTTGATCTTGATGCGGGACCTGAAGTTTATGAGGGACATGCTCATGGCACGTTTGTTGTTCCACTGGCGGGTGAGCCGCTGAGCTTCCTGCTCCTCCTTCAGCTGATCCAGAGCCTCCAGGAGGACGGAGCGAAACAGGCCAGGCACCTCCTGCACCTCGGGCTCATTGGCCTGCATAACCTCCCTGAACCTGTGCAGAACAAAACACAAAACAACACTATTTTTTTTATTCCATGCATTTGTCTTCATTGTCAAAACCTGCACATAATCCACAATGCAACTCGACTGCTCAGTCAGAGATTTGAATATGTTATGCTGTTAGCAGAGATGAGGAGTGGGCTACAGAGGTCTGATGAGCTCACTTTTTCCACATCTCCAGATTTTTGTAATTTTCAAACTTCTGAAAATCACTTGCACCAAGTAATCCTGAAAACCTAATAACAGACTAGTGTGCAAAATCAGTTCCTTTAAAGATGAACCTAATCTCAGACAGGGCTAGAACAAGAAACTGCACCGCAATTGTGTCAATGCATGGATATGTAATATCTTTCTAATCTCTAATAAAATATGTATCCATGCAGATGAATTGAAGAAAGGACCTCAAGGCTAGAAACAAGATTTGTTTTGTGTATTTCATTTCATATTCTGGCCAAAAGCAAAAAAAAAAAAAACATCCACACATCCTCATAAAGGCAACCTGGATCATGGCCATCAGCCCCCCTCACCTGTGTGACCAACGCACTCCTGCTGACCCCCCAATTACTCCTCCTCCAACTAACAAGAGGTGCTGAGGCCTTAACAAGCCTTTAAATAGATGTCTATTCGAGAACCTGCTTTTCAGTAAGTGCTTCCAGTTAACGGATGATTGGTCTACTTCCCTCTGCTTGGACACAAACACACACCGGCCCTGAAGAGAAATGATGTTGTCTGGATCACATTCACAGCCAGAATCATATTTACTATAGTCTGGCCTAACCTTTTAAATTCAATCATCTCTGGACTACAATGTGGAAAAATTTGAACTTTATCAATGAAAGTAGAAAAAGTAATGAAAAGGATTTGCATTAGATAATGGCTAGATCAAAGTTATTGATTGAGCATGAAAGGTCATTCTTAAAATAGTCACTCAACTTAATCCCCCTTTTAGCTTTTTCCTCCATCTGTTAAGGAGGATCTCAAGTAATTAATGAGTTGGAATCTATTTAGTCTTCAAAGGTCCAGTCAGTATTTTTTTCAACACATTAGCTACACAACAATATATTCACACATAGAAATTCATTAGATTTTTGAAAAATACAGCTTTTTGTGATTTTCATCTTATAATAATTGGAAATATAAACCAGATCCAGTTTTAAAGTGCATCCTACTACATCATTGTGTGCATCTTTCTCATGAAACCATCTGACCTTTTTTATTTATTGTTTTAATTATTGTCACAAAGGAATAAGAAAATTAAAATGTGGAATAAGTTATAAGATCCTACCCTCCCTTCAGGATAAGAAATACATAATCCTCCCATTTTCCCTCCACCCATCCTCCCTTGATCATTTTCTTGCATGTCTTTTACTATTATTTCATGTACATGTTATTATCATGTATGTGGACCACAGGTAGACTAGCAGTCGCTTTATGGAGGTTGATGGGGTATTAATTATAGAATGAAAATAAAGAATCTAACAAGGCTGGTGTTTGTTAAAGTCAAGACGTGCTTGTGTTTCAGAGACGGCGTTAATTACACTTCACAGCCAATCTGACAACTGAGGACTCCTCCTCATCAGCTAATTATAATTGCACAAACATGCTCCAGTTGGTCCCTGTTGTGTGTGTGACTTTCACTTAGCATTTATCACCCCACTGTTCACCCACATTAACACCAGTCAAACTGCTTCCCAAAAACTGTCAAACTCTAACAAGACACCCGAGGCCTGTGCAGATGCTCCAACAAGCTCAGGACGTCTCTGCCGCAGATTAAAGGACAGACACACAGAAGAATTACAGAGTCATGTGTGGGGTGACAGCTGATCAGTGTTCCTGATGCAGCGCCTTGTCTCTGCCAGAGACAACGCTTAGTGCTGCACCGTTTGTCTGCAACATGTCGTGGGATAAGAAGAGCCAAGGTACAGTTAATTAAGTTTTAGAAGTGATCTGGATCTTATGTTTCTTCCATTAAACTGTTATTTTTAAAATTAACCAAAAGTATTGTTCCTATTGCTTCTGCACTTTCATGCTTAAGAAATACATTTGAAGGCCCTGAACTCATACATAGATGTTTTCAGTCATCCTGCTTAATTAGGCCTTGAGTCAGGTGGAAGTTACAGAGAATGAAACTGGAATTTCCAGGTTCAAACATCATTCAAAATCACAATTTTAATAACTAAAGCTACAGCCTTGGAACAGAGCTTCTCTCAGCATGATGTCATGTGGCTCACCTCATATGTTTAGATAAGGAGAGTAGTTTTTAATATTTATGCTTTAGCAAACTTTAGAAAAACATTTCCCATGACCCCCAGACATTAATGAGATAAACGTCACAGCTCAGCAGAAGCAAGTCGAGGAGTCACAGTGAACTCAGACATGTCAGTAATTTTTGACAGAAAAGAGCGCAAACAGAAAGTTGACAAAAATGTTTTTCTGTGCTCACAAAGCAATTCTTGTTTTACTTTATTAAAATCATGAAGGTTTCAGCTTCTAATGGTCGATTTGTCTTAGAACATGGAAATTAAACATGAGGAACACTTCATTTGTTCAGAAAGGCCGATAAAAGAAGAGGCTGAATACGAGATTATACTGAAGTGATCACGGACATTAGTGGAACAGTGGCTGGACAGGAAGTAATGTCATGAATTTGGCTCTCTTTGCTTGAAATTATGTGATGTCACCAAACTTCATGCAACATTCATGCAATGTCGGCAAAATGGGAAGACCAGGCTTTCTCTCTCCTGTTCTGTTTACTTGCTCCCAGCATTTTTGTTCACCATTGTACACTCATTGAATAAAATGAAACGCTATTGAAGAGGAAAAACAAAGCTCTCCAGACTAATGAGCTTGTTAACAGTCAGTTATCTAACATGCAAGTAGGCGTATTTCCAAAAATGGTGTAAAATGAAGTATTCTTTTCAAATCACACAACGAACAACGAACCAACCGACCTGTTTCTGCAGGTAATGAACCTGAAAGCAACATGTCTGACTTCTGGTTAAATTCTGCTTCTCATAAGGCTTCAGCTGTTTTTCATGAGCCAATATGTTCACATAATAAAGCTTTCAACTAACTGATCATGGGAAAAAGAAAAATGTTTGTTATCCAGTGATTTTTGGAAAGTGGAGCCAGCATTTACATTTGCAGGCAACTGTTTCATTAATTTGGAAATTCAGAGCATTCAGATTTCTAATGGGACTTTTTGGAGTTTGTCCACTAACACTGAATTAGTGACAGCGAGTTTGAATGTGATTTTTTACATGAGATGTTACATCCAAATGAGTTTTGCAGCTCTGAGTCAGAAATACCCCTCGGTGAAATATCCATGGCTGCTGTCATGGTGTCCTCTGAGTTATTTCATGACTCATTGTCAGTCAGATCCAGCATTTATCTCTAAAATCCATCATCATAACTGACTGCACAACCAAACAGTGAAATAATGTAGAAATGATATATTTAAGAGAAGCTTCTGCCTAAACTATGAGCTGTTATGTTAATATCTAGTCGTTTTCAATATGTACTTTACACAGTGATGACAGGATTCTTTTCATAAAAGTACCAATAAATCAATGTAGAAATACTCTATTAAAAGTAAAAGCCCCTTATTCAAGATTGTACACATTAGTACTCAAATATTATCAGCAAAATGTGCTTGACACATAGATGTAAAAGTTCTTGTTCTGCAGGTTTAGGGGATCTCAGCCCGTAACAAGATAAATCTGAGGGGTCATGAGATGACAAATCTTTGCTTTACTGGATAATTTTACCTCTATGTGCTTCAAACAGTTGTTTAAATGACATCATCTGAGACTTATAGAGAGGAAATCACAACTCAAAAAGACATGAAACTTGAAAGGGGTCATAACCAATTTTGTAAGGGGTGACAAGTTTAGAACCACTGGTTTAACCAATTCAACAATGTATTGTAATTGAAATTTGGTTCAGACATTCACGTTTCCCTCAGGATGAATTGCAAAAACATGATCTCCTGACTCTTCCTCTAGCCCCATTATCAGGCGAAATCTTTGTCCAATACTTTAGTTTATGACCAAACACCTGCAAATTTTTTAAAAATTATTATCATTGTGAAACCCCAATAGTCCAAAAAAGGTCCAAAAAGACCCAACCAACTATAAAGTATTAACTAGCATACAGTTTAAATACTTGATGAACATGATGAGTTTCTATGTCTCCTTACTTGAGGATGACGAGGCCGCAGCAGGGTGGAGGCACCTTGGAGCAAAGGTCCTCCAGGCCGAGCTTCTCCGCGGTGCTGATGCTGTAGGAGGTGCGAGGCGTGCTGGCCAGCCAGCTGTAGTCCACTCCCGTCTTGAGTCTTCGATACTCGTTCTCCCTCTCCCTCTGCTGCCTCTCTGCCTCCTTCAGCTGCCAGCTGAACTCCAGCATCAGGGTGTCGGTGACCACGTCGGCCGGGTCCCGCTGGGGGCTCCGGTAATACGGCTCATTCCAGTTGAACCAGGAGGCCATGGCCTTGTCCTTTTTCACAGGCCCCTGAGGAGGGAAGGAAAAAATCGCAGGTTGTCATCACACTGAATTGAGTAGATGTGATCTAAAAAGAAAGTTTGCTCACATGAATTGATTTCAAAGTGCAAGGCTGTGAGTGACTGGAGAATAAAAGGAACATGCATACGACCTTCAGATTAGATTTGCTGCTTTTATTAAAGGCAGACTTCATAATGAGACATAAAGGTTATTGAAAAGTAATTGAAATCTGTGTTCTCTGCAGCTCAAACAAAACAAATATAGGGCTGCAGCAAGACGTTATATTGAACATAATTGATTGTCTAGTTGAGATGATGAAGTGATTTTCAAGGTCTGAAAATGCAGCAGCTGTGAAGAGGACCTCCTTAAATCCTTCTTTCTTCTTTGACACTTTATTTTCACACATGCACTTTGTATAATTTTCCTTGTCACACCACATCCTCTGAAGTCCACTGCATGCTGCTTCCACATCTGGACATATTCCCAAAAGAGACCGTCCTCCCCTGTCCTCACCCAACGGCTCTTTTGTTCTACAGGTGTCACATCCGCTCCCACAGCTGCTGCATTCAGTCCAATTCAATATTCAGCCTTTTGTTCGCATTGCTTTTTTGTGATGAAAGCACCAAAACCGAACAGAAGAGGCTGATGAAGGTATTGTGAGTCTTTAATTCAAAGGGAAAGGTTCTAGCTCTACAATCACCATGAGGTCCTTGTGTTTTAGCAAGACTACATGACGACATGACAAAGATTAGGGAATTAAGATTATCTGATTAGTCAACTGACAGAAAATGAATCAGCAACAATTCGATATTCAAATAATCATGAAATGATTAGTTGATTAATTGATTAGTGAGTGCAACTATTTTGATGATTCATTGTTTCAATCATTTTCAAGCAAGAATCAATGAAAAAATGACAAAAATGTTTAGTTCCAGCTTCTGATGACATGAAGCTTTGCAGATTTGTTTTTTTGTCATACATGATTGTAAACTGAACATCTTTGGGTTTTGGAGTTTTGGTTGAACAAAACAAGACACTTGAAGACATCAAGGGAAGTTGCGATTGGCATTTTTTCGCCATTGATTAATCAGTTAATTTAAAATAATCCCTTGATTCATTGATGATTAAAAACATTGTTAGTCGTAGCCCTGAACTGAAACTGAATATCTTTGGCTTTTGAACCGGTCAGATGAAACAAGCAATTTGAAGAATTGAGCAAATTGAGCTTTTCACTTTTCTAACATTATAAAGGTCAAATGACAGATCGATAACAGGAAAGTTAATTGATGCTTCACATCTAGTTGCAGACCTAGATGTCATATCCTCAAAGGTGCTTCAGTGCCTGGACACATTTTGAAGGTAATCTCTCCATTCTGTGACACGTCCTTTCTTTGGCACCCGTTTACTTTCATCACTTGTTTTCATGTGTCCAGGTGCTGCTTGTCCTCCAGACACAGCTGCCGTTCACGCTTCATACGGCTCTACTCTGCTTTTGGTCGTGGAGGTCAGATTATCATCATGTGGAGAGACAACAAAGCGACAGAGTGAGATTAGTCGCAGCTCTGCTCTTACCTCCTTCAAAATGGAGTCAAACGCATCCATCCAAGACAGTCTGAATATTCTTTTACAGTAGAAATAAATAGGTAGAATAATGCATAAACAAGAGCAAGGCAACTGATGATTATTTTACTTACTGATGAATCAGCTGACTATTTTCTCAATTCATTTTTTCTATAGAATATAAGAAAACAATAATAAAAGAGCCCAAGGTGATGTCCTCAAGTGCCTTGTTTAGTCCGAACAACAGACCAGAAATGTTCAATTTACTATAAAACAAGGGCAATAAATGTAGCAGATTCTCACATTTGACATCCTGTAACTGTCAAATTATTTATTATCAATATAGTTGCTGATTCATTTTCTGTCCATTGATTGGTTTTTCTAAATCAGAGATGTGTGAGCCATTTCTCTCATGTTCATCAGCTTTTTGGACATCGACTTGTTTCCTATGAATAAGAGAAAAACAGAATACATTTCTGGCTGCCTTGAACTTTCTTTCTTTTGCCAAGAACATCCCTGCTCTTACCACCAACATTTTACACTCACGGGCTGCTGAACATAATGAGACATCAGAATCATTTGGTCCAATTTGACTCCAAAGCAGAATTGAGAATGAACTGTCAAAACAAGAATCATTTTCCTACCTGTTCTTCTTCTTCTTCTTCTTCTTCTTCTTCTTCTCCTTGTTAAGTTTCTCTTGGACCCCACGAGAAGCAAAATGACTGAAAAGCAGAAACAGAAAAGTCCTCAGAAATCAGATAGACAGATGGATGCTGAAGAGAAATGGATTCTCTCTCTCTCTCTCTCTGCTCTCCCGTTCTCTCACAGTCCCACAGTATTATCACCACCTCTCTCCTCCCTCCCTCCCAGGAGCCTCTCTGGCCTGCCTTTACTTGTTGCAGGAGGTTGGGGGCACCATCTCCAGCGGGAGCCATTGGATCATGGCCCCTGATGAAGTGCTTATGTAGCTTTTTACGATTCGCCGTTGCCTCAGTGACGCTCCTAAGCCTATTTGTCCACAATAAGCTCCATCAGCTGAAAGGGAGCTGGAGAGCGATGAAGAGGCAGATAAAGAGGACACAGTGGGTTGAGCAGCGAGATGGAGAGAGGGAGATAAATCAAAGGGATGCTGTGTTTCTGAGGACAGGGTTAGTGTAGTGCAGCCTGGTGCAACATCTGCCGGAGGTCAGCTGGTGTGAATTAACTTCCCACAGATACTAATGAGTCTCACTGGCCCTGAACAGTCATGCATGAATTACAGGAGGGATGGAGACTAATTGCAGGAGGAAATGCTGGTGATGTCGTGTGCAGATGATAGAGAGGCAGTCCAGATTGAATGTGCAGTCTTTGTGTAGGTGGATATCAAGGTTTGCTGGTTTATTCTGCGTGTGTGTGTGGGTGTGAGCAGCAAACCTCAGACGGTTTCCTTCTGCACATATTCACAGCAACCTTAAAATCCCTGGCACACCTCCACCACAGCAGCACCATCCCCCTCCTCCTCTATCCTCCCCCTCCTCCTCCTCCTCTGCGTTGGATAAAATGCCGGGTGAACTATGAACTCTGTTTAGTCAGAGCAGAAACATCCAGCAGTGCAAACAGAAAACCAGCGTGATGTCTGAAGAGTCTCAGTTTATCTCTGGTGTTCTGGAATAAAAAAAAACAAAACAATGAATAACATATTTAAATTAATTTAAATTAGTTGTGTCTAAACCATCAAAACTGCAGAGGATGATAACCATCTCAAAGCAAGTGATTCAAATATTAAAAAGGAGGGCGTTTTCAGATTTGGACTCAAAGGAGGAAAAGCACAGACATAACTAATAACATTACATGGACACTTCTGCTCTATTGAAGTATCCATGTGAGCCATGACAGTGAGCCAGTATGAACAATATAATATAAAAGTAGTCCAGCACATAAATCTCAATAATTATTAGTGCAACAACAATAGTAAGCTACAGTCACGTGGGTTACATTCAAGGAAAATATTAAACTTGAACAAATATAAAAATACACACATCTACTACAAATATATACTATCACACAGCTTTTGATAAGTTTAAGTATTAAGTACAATAAACGCATGTATATAAACTGCACTGAAAATACTGTTAATGCTGTCATTTGTGTTGGACACGATCAGGACATAATAGACAGATTTCAGCCTTAAACACAAACTGACGACACCATTAAAAAATGTTTTCTTTCAGCGTTTGAAAGGTGTAAATGTAAAAAACTGTTTTCTGATCGCTTGCATGCTTATGTGCAATTCTTTGCCCTGCACACTTTAAAAGTTGTTATATATGGCTTAGATAGCTCGTAATAAGGTATTAATGAGGACATTTTATAGGAGACCAGGTCGTCTCATTCAAGCATGATGTGTCGTATCTTTTTATCCAGCTCTTTAATTTATAACAAAGACCCTTCAGATGGAAGGTTTGACCTTTTACCTTCCTGAAAGAAGCTCAATTTTATAACATCTGATGCTGTACACCTGAGTCTTAGCTCACATTAAAAAAGGACTCTATGGTGTATTTTAGTGGGTTTGCCCTTTATTACATCCCTGACTTTCCTCATCTAAGAGACAGAGGTCCAATGTGTGGTTGTGTTTACATCCATGCAGTAGAGCATTACATCCTCTGGCAGAGATTTAAGCTGCACTGACGCTGCTCCTGTTCAGAGCCATGGTGTCATGCTTTTAATCTGAACAAATAAATAAATAAATAAAAGAGCACACAGTGTGGGAGAGGGTGAGGCATGTAAAGGCAGTGCGTCTACCTCAGCCTGAAGGTGACAGATGGGCAGGTAAGCTCTCTCTGTAATCCAAACAGATGACAGCGTTAATCCTCTAAAGTGATTCCCTCCATCAACTCCATGTGAACCTCACCAAGCGAGCGGGGCTCTGACGGTGCGTCATCAGGCCCTGATGTGGTTTGTGGTCTGATGCTGTACAACAAGAGCTTTTAGACCCCCGCCTCATATCGTCTAATGTGTTTGTCACCCACATCTCAGTCCTGTACATTAGAGTGACACACAGCAGGGTCAAATGTGGTGTTTGTATCGACCCACACCAGATGGGTGGAGTTTGCTGCTTTGGGGCCCATTTGTCATTCACAGAAAAATCCACTAAAAATAGTCACTCTTAAATGTGTTTTTCTGACTTCCTGAACATGGTTGAATTCATTGTTTTATGTTATGTGAGAAAAGGTGATGTGAAAAGACAGATGGCAATCAAACAATCAGAAAATGCTTTTTAAAGAAATGGTTTGATCCATCCATCCATCCATCCATCAATCCAAATACGCTTATGTGCTTTCTTGTCAGGAGTCAGATGAGAAGATTTATCCCACTGTCACCATGTGAATATGAAGCTGGAGGTTAACTAAAATAAATAAAAGACATAAATCACATGTTGTTCTAAACAGTAATATAGTTGCCAATCACTTCTTACAGAGGAGCATTTTATTTAAAGTCCTTTCTCCCTAAGCAGACTTTAACTTTGAGAAAGACCACTAACTAACTAACTGACTAAGCTAATTAAAAGCAGCCACATTACAAGAGCATGACGCAGACTGTTGTTCACACCAGTATTAGTGTTGTTGTTCAGGCTCTGATCAATCTGTGCTTCCCCTTGACTCACACTGACTCACTGTCTATATCTGACATGTCCTGATCACCTCGTAAACCTTATCAGGTTTATATGCCAGGATCAACAAAGTGATTGGCTTATTACTATTTATGGCAGCGTGTGATTTATGTACAGTATGTGTTGCCTATATGCCTCACTACTTTACATTATTATACCTCATTATTATTATTATTTGAACCATTAGTTTTTTGAATCATGGAGTCAGATCACAGCAAACCCAAACCACCACATATCAGAAAACGAGTCTCATTCATAAAGTTTTTTCTTATAATGGTTTAAATAATTTTCTAATTATTCATAAAAATGGATAAAGAACAAATAAGAAAACCCTCCAGCCACGGTCATATATAGCTAGTAACTAGGCTACATGTGATTTTAGTCATGTAATGTCAACACATTTTTATTTTTAAGAGTAACACAGACAATACATGCTGCTCTTTGTTTTTTATCTGCTGGTCAAAAAAAACCTCCTTTTATTTTGAAAGTAGAAGGAACAGGATGGTCACTTCCAGGTCCCTTTTTATGCCCATTTGCATTTTATAATATTGTCTCCTATTTCACTCATCCCATTTTATTCTATTTAATAGTTTTCTTTATTTGTTCTCACACTTTTCTTCATCTTATATAAAGCACTTGTTTTTGAAGGGTGGCTGTGCAAATAAACTTCTTAGAGCCTCAGTATCTGGACAAAATGCTTATATGATAACAAAGAATAGGTAAAACAAGACATCAACCTTTGCCCTGGCCTCAATTTATGATATTTTTTTGGATTGGAAAGCTCATCTCTAGGTTTTCGTCAGTACTCAATCTCACCACTAGAGGGCAGGGCCTCATCATTTTATCTGCTGAGAGGCCTCATGCAAGTTTCTTTATCTCTGCTGGAGCACCTCAGTCTGTTTGAGCAATAATCATCACAGCTGGTATGAGTTGCGTTATACAGTTTTGGGTGGAGAAACCTTTTGTTTTGAAGACTCATACCTCACATTCTCGAGATGAAAAACCCGAGAAGTTTAATCAAGCAAACAACGTGCCACCACACCTCCTGAACAAATATTAATCTGGGTGCATGAGTGCATTCCTGGATGAACTACCATAACAACCGTGAACAGAGGCCCTTTAGAAGAATCCAGGATGGAGAAGTTCGTGAATAAACATTTGCATTAAAGTGTGCAGTGAATTAAGGAATAAATTTCACCCCACATAAACTTGTAGAGCTTGTTGTTTAGAGCACATTAAAAAGACAATCGGGCCTGTTTTCGCTCGGAGCGCTGAAGTGCTGTGGACGGACACATACTCAGCTGAATGTGAGCTTTGTTTGATGGTCAGACTGGTTCACATCGAGCCCCCCTCCCCTTCACCCCCCAACCCTCCATACACATGTGTCAGGCTTTGTGCGCTCCACACTGCAGTGAAGTGAGCAACAGTCACATGATGAGCCCGGCACACAACACTGATGTTAAAGGTCTGTTTCCAACTTTTCTCCAACGTGACAATTTTGAACTTTGCTCAAGAAGGATGCGTTAACATGTGAAACATCTAAATCCTCTTTGTGATGCTGAATGTTCACTACTCTCACTATTACATCTATAAAATGTATCTATGTGACAATCTGATCTTCTTTTACATATATTTGTGAGAAGGTCTCTTGGTTTCAGGATTAATAAACTAAAGAAATAACTACTTGAATCAAGTGTTGGAAAGTAACCAACGCCAGAGACACTCAGGTCATGTCCTCTGTGTTTCAAAACACCCTAATCCTCTCAATTCATTTGTTTAATACGCACAAATATAAAGTGTAAAAACAACAATCTGGGGGTTTACAATGGGTTGTGTGTCAAACGATTTCTTTGCTGAGTGCAATGACTCACCAGGAAACCAGAGACTCAAGGAAGTCAAACTACATTTCTTAAGGACATTAATAAAAATATTTCCAAACATTCTGAACTATTCCTTTAAATTTAACAACTTGGTTAATTGCGCTCATGAATCTTTTAAAATCTTGACTACAGCACTGCTAAGTTCATTTACTCAAGTTGTGAGTTACCTGAGCTTTTCCATTTTATGCTATCAACTCTACAACATCAAATCTACAAACGTTTGTACTTTTTAAAATGCACTTCATTTATCTGACAGATATAATTAGTCGTTACTGAACAGATACAGATCTTTCCATCACATCATCTGATCAGTTCACGACAAAATTATATACTGTTGCTGATTAAACAGTAAAGCACTTAAAATCCAAAACTAAAATGCTTCTGTGTAATTGCATGAATTTTAAAAAACTATATAATAAAGTATATAAGTGAAGTATATTTTGCTTATGATACTCCCAAACTCAAACTTAACAACAACAAACTTAAATGCAGGACTTGTAATTGTGTATTTGTACACTGTGGTGTTACTACTTTTATTTAACTAAAAGATCTGAGTACTTCATCCACCACTGTTCGAATCCATCACTCATGTGGAGAAGCAGAGCGATAAAGAGGGAGGAGAGAACCACTTCCTGGAAACAGAGGGAAGGAAAAACTCTTTCACATGTCCAGCTTCTTCCTTATCTGTCTCAATAAGCAGCCGTTCAGAATTCCCCCCTTGCTCAAACTCCATTATGTAATCCTAAAGCCATGAAACGACAGACATGTTCTTTAGCATCTGACCGGAGCTGAAACCTCCTCGCTGCTCTCTGGTGTGACTACAGGGAAGGAAGTTCAGGGCAGATCACATGAGCGCGGTGAAAAAAAAAAAAGCTCTGATTTGCTGACATCCCCTTTTCGGTTGGCCTTTGTCCAGCATCCCCTTTTACTAGAAAAGCCTCTGTGGACTGCGTACTAAGGTCGGTGAATCGGCTCTGGGAGCTGAATGGTCTCATAGCTCATCACGGTCTGAGCTGTTGGATTAGCAGGCATAAAGAAAGAGTCAAATGAAGCTCAGCGACACCTCGTAATGGCCTGAAGGTTTAACATGTACACATTCAAGGCAACTGATACCATTTAATAATATTGATTTATGATCCATGAGCTGTTTTACTATTAAAGATCCCTGCATGGAATTGATAAATAAAGGAATAGTTTTGCGACATCTTTCACAACATATGGGGGAAAGTAAAGAAAGGAAAGACGAGCAAGTTTTTATGTGGGACAATCAAGGTATTCATGAGATTGTAAAGTTGGGTGTGTAAGTTGAAAACACTATAACCTTTACATTTACCTTCAACAACAGGCTCTGACTGACAAGAGACATCTGTGTTTGCTTGTTTTTCAGGTACTTCCGCATTATTGAGCGTCAATTTGGATATTTTGTAAGAAAATCTTAACAGCAGACGTGAGAGTGATATCAGTCTTCTTGTCTAACTCTCAGCCGGAAAGTGAATCCATGTGTTTAAACCTGCGTTCAGTGATAAATGCAACATGTCAATCACTTTAAAGTTGATATGGCGAACTTGTTAGAAAACAGCACATCCAGCAGACACGAAGATGCATTATAATTTTTCAAACACAGTCAAAGTCCAACGTACTCTCTTCTTTTAGCTCTGTTTTGTTCTCCACCAACTCCTGAGGGGAATATCTGACTCTTCGGCTGCTGAATGCTCCACTATCATCTTTTCACTAACTGCTAAAGTCTTGATCCGAGCAGATTTAAGCGACGACACCTTCAAAAAAAAAACAAGAGGAGCGGTGACACACTTTATAAAAACACGTTATATAAAACTTATCCCAGTTTCCCCTGCTCACCCGACTGAGTGGAGATCAGCACGCCAGCTTTCAGTCAGATAGCGAGTTCGGCACAGACGCCCTGAGGCCTGATTCTCTGCCTGTTACATGGCCATATTGCGAGGCCAGATGGCTGCAGATATATTGAAATGAAAGAGAGAAAAAAAATCCTCTATGCAAACTGGAATTCTCTTTCTGTGCAGAACGTTATCTCTTAAGCCTGGGAATTGCCAAATTATTGGCTAATTGATTTAGTCTGCATAGAGGGTCTGTGTGTCTTAGATAAGACTGCAAACATTCTCAGCTCGACTCATCTGCGAGTCGACGTTTGCTGCACGGTTGCATGAGGTCCTTTCAATGCCGAGATAACATTATGACCTTGTGACCTCTTTAGTTAAGAGCTTGCTCTCTCTTTCAGGTGTAAACAGACAGCAGGACAGGTAGAGCAGACAACACCGACGATACGTGCATGCAAACATGGGATCTTATTACAGAAGGTGGCAAGTTTCTGTTTTCTTAAGGATCTAAAAGGACCATTGTATTTTGACATGTTGACTCTGGCTCAATTTTGGGGACGTTCAGCATGAGTCATCTGCAAGAGGATGAGCAAATGCTTGTTCTCCCTTTTTTCAAGTGTCTTTTTCAGGGCATGTTTCAAAGCAAGAAGACAACTTGTGGTGAAAGTTTGGGGATGAAAGGAAATCATTGTGGTCGCCCTCTTTACAAAAAAGTTTGAGCTAAGCAGAAAAATGACCTTTTCATATTAAGCTGCACTAGTTTGGCATATGAAGTAGGGTTCAACTATTGATTGATCTGCAGACCGTTTTCCCATTAACCAATTAATTGTTTGGTCGATACCACATCGGGAAATAGTGAGAAATGCCCATCACAATTTCCCAGAGCCAAAGTTGACATGAAAAGCTTGTTGTCTCTGACCAACAGTTTAAAACCCCCAAAAGATTCAGTTTACTATCACAGAGGACTAATTAATTTATCCGTTAATTATCTAATTAATTCAGCTCTTATTTGAAGATAACAGGATAGTGAAGTGAGTAAGGAGTCAACTGTAGGACTAAGTGAAAGCCCTTATGTAACAAAATGAAGCTGTCTATAAAATGGTAAATGAAAGAATCAGCTGAGATTATTAATGATGTTGCATAGAAATTTTTGTTGTTGTTGTCGTCACATGGCGGCAAGAAGCTCCCTGTATGCTGATCCATGCGTGTACTTACCCTTCGATGGCCTTCCACCCAGGGCATGCTGGGACAGCAGCTGCAAACCTCAGAGGAGTGAGTCCAAACAGTGCATCTGTCTCCTCGGTACATCATGAAGGAAATGAAGTAAAGAAAACAGAAGAGAAAACAAAGACTGTGTTATTGTTTCTGAAATGCTTCATGAGTCGAGAACACAAGTTTGTACATATATACAAGAAAAAACTGACTTCCAAATGGTGACAAAACAACCTCATCACAAGGTCGCTGAAGCTTTCAGTGACATCACATGATCTTCATCAACAGATGAACCACAAACAAACAGGAGTTTACCCAGTTACACATGTTTGATTTTCCATTTCATATTTTGGTTTTTCTGAATGATGGATTTTTTTGTCCATGTTAGATTAAATGTCAATACTGACAGGAAAAGTCAGGGGATCACCAAAGCCAGTAAGATTCAAGGGATCATAAATATTAAATTTCACGGCATCACCATCAAATGTGGTTTAGTAAAATGACCTAGATGGGCTGAACAGAAAATGAGTGTGTGAGATGTTTTTACTTCATCATATTTGACTGGGCAGATGTGTGTGTTTATACAGTATGTGTGTGTGTAGGAGGGAGCATATCAAAAGCAAATCACTCAGTTATGTGCTGTGTTGGTTGGGAGGGAGCGAACTCCCAGCAGAGACTCTGCTGTTTTCACAGAATTCCTCTTGGCAGTTATTACACACATCCTCGATAACGGGGTGTGTGTGTGTGTGTGTGTGTGTGTGTGTGTGTGTTGGCGTGGGGAGGGATGAGCATGTACAACAGCAGCATTTGACTGGGTGTTTGTTTCCAAAGATAAATGTGAACCATAAAAATCTGTGAGCTGGAGGAGGAGGACGTCAGGAGAGAGAGGAAGAGCTGTAAACACATTGTGTAACAGCAAAAATTAACAGCGTTTCATACGACAAAATGAATAATAATCACTGATCAGGCCTCAGCGACACATTCTCACTATATTTAACCATTATATAATGATCTTGCTTATCAGGTTGTTAATTTGTCTTTTGTTGATTTGGCGATTATTTCATAGCAACCCTTCCAATAGTTACTGAGACGTTTCACCAAAAAAAAAAAAATGTTGACCTCATAGTGGCGCTAGAGGAAAAGTCAGGGGATCATCAATTCTGTGGGATATATCATTGAGGACCATGAATCTCTCCAACCAAATTTCATGACAAACACTCCAGTAGAGATTTTTTCTCAGGATAAGTGAAAACTTTGACCTACTGGTGACGCAAGATGAAAAATCAGTCAGCAGGATTCATCCTCTGGGGACCATGAATGGATATCTGGATGAAATTGACAATCCGATAAGTCCAAATCATAGCTGACTTTGTGCTAATAAAGAGGATGTTGTGCCAAACAAAGACAAAAATTAATGCATAGAAAGTTCAAAGATCCTGATAACAATCAAAGTTAAAGCAACTTTATGCAAGAATTGTTTTCCTTACAGTTTGATGCACCTCCAGTGTCTCAGTGCAATTCACTTATACACCACTGTCATAAATATGGACGTGCATTTGTTGTGATTACATTACTTATGGACAAAAGTTAACAAGTCAACAACTTCACGAACACAAGCAAACAGCAAGAAGAGCAAAAACACAAGACATGACTCAGCAAGACAGATAATATTATTTACTAGTCCAACGGCAAGAAGACGGCATCAAAGTGTGAAGCTGTTATTTGAAGGTAAAGTCGTCGCATAATGTTGCTTTAAATATTCAACAGGCCTGATAATATTTAACTCCCCTCTGTCTTCTTGTAATGTTGCTACAGTCGCCCTGACACATGCTCAAGTCTCTGATAACAGCTGTGTGAAAAATGTCATTTATCTCCACTATATGCAGATTGCATAATGGTGGAAGGGTCTTTATTCCTGGAGTTGTTCACACTCTTTTTTTTTTTATCAGTGATAAATTCATTATGGTCAAACCCACTCAACTCCACGATCAAAGTCTACAAGTTTGGCGAGAGGCAGCACAGTCAGTGAAACATTAACCCAGAGTGTTTTCCCCAAGAGAGAGGAAACACACGGTTTGATTCGTCGCTTGTTTTTTTATCACACAGAGGAAAGAGGAGGAGGCCTTATATTCTGTTTTAATATTGTACATTAAAATGACATGATGTCATGAGGTGAAGGGTTGTAAACCAGGATTTTAGGATCACAGAGGTCATGAGTTGAGGTCACTCAAACACCCACATGAGACACTGAGAAGAAAATCTCTTTGGAAATCGACAACTGCAACTGGCGTTTTCTATTTCAGTTATGTAAAAGATTGGAGGACTTCTTCCCCCGCTGATCATTATCATCATCATCACCGCCAGAGAGCTGGTTAACATTCCAGCCGTCCTAATCTCTCTCTAAGACGTCCACGTCTTTTATGGGTACGAACCTGCCATGTGGTCAGATTAAAGGTTTCTGAGAGGAGTGTGGGAGAGGACAGTCCTGTAGTAAAGTCCTGGGAGATTCTTAAGTGATTCTCATTTTTTCGCTCTCTGAGCCAGAAGCTTGGATCTCCCCGTTTTATATTACGTGTTCATCTGCTCCAGGATTTCCCTTCTGTGTGTGTGTGGTGCCTCAGCAGTGATAAGAAATGTCCTGAAGTTAGATTAACTTGTGAACTGTACTAAGTAATAATTTAAAATCAATCTTTTTTTTTCATTCAAACTAATTGTAGATTCACTGATTGTTCTTGAATGATTCTCACAAAAGTAGCTTCAATTTCTTTCTTTTTTTTGTGGGAAAAACTTAGGTAGCAAAACCATAACTTTGCTTCACCTAATCGCTCAAGTGCCTAGAAAGATTTTCAGCGGAGCTACAGCGGAGTGATCGAAAGCCCCAAATTTGATGAAGTAAATAAAAGCGCCTTTCAGAAAGTGCCGAACAAAGGAAATGAAACAAGTCGTAAGCATCATCCTCCCTTAAAACCATTAAAATGAGTCATCAGTTCACCTCTGCAGCCTACACGCTGACTGACTGACGCACACAAAAACCAGACTGTTCTCAATTTATTCCAAATCAACACTTTTAAAAGGTCAAAGTTCTGCTTTTTGCTCACGTCAGTATTTCAGTTCAGTATTCCTTCATTGAAAGAAAGACCTCAGAGCTCACGATATAACAAGTGAAATCCTTTTGAAACTAAAAACCAAATGATTTAAAACCACATTTAAGCAATTACATGAAAGCAGAACATATTTCAGCAGCTGCTTTCTACATTTTGCACATGTTGTTGTTAAGCAATTATTCTTCTATAAATTCAGGTCAATTTGCATTTAGTTCTCAACATATGAGGAGAAGATGTGTATTGGTAAAGTTTTCCCAGACAGTCCAGCTCCTGAACTGATTGTAATGAGAGTGAACTGACCCCAGCGGCAGTGAAAGCCTCAGTCTGTGGTCTGTAAATGGGGCGATGCAACACAGTGGACTCTTTCTCTCTGAACAAAGCTCAGAGGTCGCTGATCGCAGTCACTCTCACTGTCACTTTCATTCCCCCTTTCTTTTAACAGGACGGAGGACAAACAGTGTCTGTGCTCTATATTTACTGCCTGTGAGTAAATTACAAATGTGTGCACTATACAGTATAAAACCCAGTGGAACAAAAATACCCAACGTTGATGGCAAAGTAATGTTAACGTAAACAGACAGTGGTGTTAATTTCTATGCGTTTTTTTCAATAATCCAATAACTTTTTTAATGATTCATTTAGCTGAAGAAGTGGAAGAAAACACATCTTGCGATATTATTTTATGTGAAGTTTCCAAAAGCTGATATTCTTTAATCTTTAAAGCAGTTGTTTGGCATTTTGAAAATAAGCTTATATGTTTCCTTTCCAAGATTTAGCTGAAAACTTTGATACCAATCATACAAATATTAGCTTAGCATTAAGAATGGAAACAGGGCGAAACAACTAGCCTGACTTTGTTCAAATGAGAAACACAGCTTAAGCTTCATATTTTATCAGGGAGTCATTTTCGGGCCTTTGTCTTCTGCTCTCCCTTCTGTTGAATGACTCCAGAGTCGCTGCACCTACAAATGCTGTGTCGGCAAAGGTGAACCCATTTAGCAGCTGAGTGACCTTTCACCCCCAAGTCCAGTGTTCATCCCCCCTCATGTCCTGCTCTCCCTGTCTGAAAATCCCAGGGACAAAGACAGGGAGACAGATGGCCACACACACACACACACACACACACACACACACACACACACATTGTTGGGCTTGTTACAGGACTTAAAATATCCAGCATTGTCAGTTATGTGATCCTTCATTGTTGGGGGGCGCAGGGGGGCGAAATCCAACTGTCAGAACAAATCTGACATGACACTTCATCATTGCACAAACTGTTATTTTGTTAAGCATGATCAGTTCATTCAGACAGTCAGGAGAGTCTTTAAAGGAATAGTGTAACATTTTGGTAATTTGATTTTTCAGTTTATGGAGATTTAGATGAGAAGATCACACTCTCATGTTTCATACTCAACTTAAAGACATGAGAGTGGTTTAAATCTTCTCATCTAAGTCTCCACCTGAAAGTAAATATTTCCCAAAATGTTGAACTTTTCCTTTAAGGATTCTGGAAACCATAACAGTGGTTAAGTGTTGTTAAATGTCCTGCTGGCTTTTCAAAGATTTCAGAGTAAACAGTTGCCTTTTTGTATGTATGTATTCACTATGAGCAGATACTGTATTGCAAGAAAACAATGAAATACATTGTCAGTGAATATTTTACTGATTTTGTGACTTGCAAGATTTGTTAATTTCCTCGTTAGATTGATCATAAAAGACAGATTATTATGGCATCGTGTTTCCTTTAAAACATATATGCTACTTCAGATTAGTTCTCGATAAACACAGTCTCTGGGAGACAGGGTCGATGACACATGAGAGGCTACATGAAACCTTGATGTCAGCAGTGGATGCTCGCAGACCCACTTTGCTGTTTGCTCACAACGAGGCTGCAGAAAAGGTGCAAAGAACACCCGACTTCAACAAAGAGAACACAAAGGAAGCTGCTCCGTGCACGAACCTCTTTCTGTCCACATGAAAAGGGACAGGGAGCGAGGGGAGAGCAGCACTGAGGAATGCTGGGTAGAGCCCCATGCTTGTTGCCTTTGGAATGCCCCGGGGCCTCTTACATAAGTCCCGTCAGGCCGGCGGCCGCTCCGTCAGCCACACAGTCAGCAGCCACACCAGACTTCCACTGAAGCTGCTATCTGCTTCTTTACGCCGCAGAGGAGAGCTGTGAAACGCTGTAATTATGGACTGCAGTAATTGCAGCGTGGCGACTCCACAACTAACTCACACTTACCATGTCAGATTTACTTCTAACCATTATTACTGCTTAGATAGTCTGAGGTCTTGTAGCTGGACCAGAAGATGTCAGCCACAAATATCCTGTTGGACTTACAGACTAGATCAACGTGTATGTAGCTTCACATGCAACCTGCTTCTTCATGTGGTTTTCAGTGACAACACAATTCAAACTCCCAATGCAGGTTTGGTAACAAGGCTCGGTTGAGATTATTAGTTATCAATACACAAATAAAAGATGCCTTAAAACTCATCAGAACTCATTTTTGTCGAGTTAAACAACCTTTAACTAACTTAACCTTAATTCTCTTATTGATGTTATATTAACTTACTTCAATCCTGCTGCTGTATTAACATTATTACCAGTTTGCAGTCATGGAATGTTACTTAGTAGATTTACTCAAATATTTACGATAGTAAAGTTTTGAGGTAGTTGTACTTGAGTATTGCCATCTTAGGCTCCACTACATTCAAGAAGGAAACATTTTTAACTCCGCTAAATGAACAAAAACCAAATCAAAGTGTTTCAAGGATTTTCTGAAATCAACTTTTTAATAATTCAAGTGCACAGTTCCTTATTTTCTCAAGATTCACACACTCATTTCTTGAATAAGGATAAGTGAATAAAATGGATGGATGGTTGGATTTTTTTTTAAAATTTCAAACAAAAGATGAATTGTGACATGTGAATGGGGCCAACTGGTATGAGTACTTTGCTACAAAGACAAGATTTTTCATGTAGGACTTTTATGTGTAATGAAGTCATTTTGAGGTATTACCACTTCCACTGAAATAAAGGCTCTGAATAATTTACAGGAAACTGGAATACAGGCTGGAATGAGTGCAATGTATGTATGTAAAGTTATGCCGACCTGTGCACAACCCCAGCTTCGTTAAACCTAAATCTCCTCTTTAATCTCCTTCACACTTCTATGGATAAAGTGGATTTAATAGGCAAAAGACAACAACAGATCAAAGTTTGATTTGGCACCGTTCAAAACTGCCACTAAGTCATTCAAGACTTTTAACAAAAGCGAAACATAGATCACAAGTTACACAAGTTGTAGTTTCTCACCACTGTCACTTTTAGATCGATTTCAAAATTTTACCCGTGACATATAAGGCATCACATGGTCACGTGGTGGCACAGGAAGGGGTGTGATCGTCTTGCAGCACTTTTCATTTTGTCTCTGAGCCTCTTTTTTTCTCTCGTTTTTCATCTCTGGTGTTTTTGCATCTCTTTGTTTTTTGTCTCGGTGGTAATTTTGCATCACTTGTGTCACTGTGATCGCTTTGTGCCTCTCTTGGTTGCTTGATTGATTAAAAGGCTTAGAGCAAGTATGAATAAGGCAAAGGACAAAATTGGGTTCATCAACTGTACCAAACAGCCATATTTTATTTATTTCACAATGACACATTGGACAGGTACTGTAGATATTATAGTATATCAAAAACACATCAGTTGACATGTCATATCTAAAATTAAAAACACTTGTTTTCAATTTGCACATAGAGCTCAAGTCTTAAAAGACACGGAATAAAAGTGAGCGAACATTACAAATGAAGGAACGCGTCAAAATACATTTCCCAGCACACAGTTCTATATTGCATACACATTTAAATTGGGAGTGGAAATCTGAAACGCACCGATGGATCACCTTTAAATGATATCTGTGGTGATGAGTGAAGATTCATAAAATTTCAAAGGCCACCAGTATGGACTTTAATTCAGCAAAAACAGCCGGCTCAGCTGTCCAAAGCAGAGGACAGAAAAGCTAGAAGATGAGTCATTCCCTACACAGTTATGAGTAATGCTGGGGGATACCAGCAGGTACTGGTAAGCAGCAACTGGAGCTCACGGAGCAGCTCCTAAAAGTCGAACACCAGGTCTCAGTTTGGTCATGCAAACACAGTAGAACGTTCCGGAAGTCCGAAAAGTCCCTCAGCATGGATTGTGACAAGGTGCCGAACACATTCATGAGGATCTTTAACTAAAATCAACAGCCATCGTCAGAAAGCTTTCCAATACAGATTCATACAGAGGATAGTGTTTCATTATTCATAATAGCATTTCATTTCTTCACAACACACCCAACCCTCTGGCTTGCAAGGCATCAAATTTATGAATGAACATTTAATTAGGTGACTGTGCCATTACAAGATGTTCAGTGTCTACTATACTATACTTAGTGCCATACGACAGCAGTATTTTTTGTATTTAAAAGGCAAGGTGAGAGAGGTGTTGATACGGCTTCTGTATCCAACTAATGTAATTAAAACTGATTCAAGGCCAGAGAAAAGTCTTGAGAAACAGAATCATTATAAAACATCACATTTGAAAAAACTGACTACAGCATAGATGGTCTGTCAAAAAATTCAAGACAGAAAAAATTGCAAAAATGTTCCTATCATCCAAACTAATTACAAACAGCATCTACAGAGAGAAATAGATCATTTCTAATAACTTAAATACTTAAATTAGTATGCAATACAATAGTCTTTCATTTGGGGCCAGAGGGTAAGAAAATAGATCTGCTCAAAGCCTACGCAAACAAACAAAAAAGGTAGACTCTTTGCCAACAGGTCCATAGGCTAAACAAAATAACCTAGAGATGTGTGCTCCGACTTGCATGTGTGTGTGTGTGTGTGTGTGTGTCCTTTTGGAGGAGAGGACGTCCCTCAGATCCCTTCAGTCCTGCAGTGAGAAGCTTTGGCACAGAAACACCATGGGACGAGATGACGCATCACAACACTGTGCTAATGAGGGACACTCATGCAGGTCTCGCTCCAGTCCTGGAGGAGGTATGGTCAGTGAACCCCGACATGCATCTCTGCCATACTGCCGGGGCAACAGACAACAAGAGAGGGGCTGAGAGGCAGAGGAGAGGCTGGGGGGGGGGGTACAGAGAAAGAGAGAAGGGATGAAAAGAAACGGCTCAAACGCATGAACACAGGGGGTTTTGTGAGGATTTTTCAGCCACAACCAGGGGCAATGACAGAATAAAAGGCCCTGGAAATTGATTTCCTTGTCAGGGTTATGACAGAGCCACAGGTCAAAAAGACAACAGCATCCATGACAATGAGTTTAGCCTGGTGTGGTGGTTTTACAGCTTCTCCTCTGTTTCTCTCTATCACCTCCATCTCACAGAGATGACTCCACCTCTCTGGCAATGGTAACCTCGGCCTCTGACTGAGGGCGCACCTGAATGCCTGCAGCCTGCTCTGAGGTCTCAGCGATCACCTCCAGGGCTGAGGCAGCAGCAGCCGCCTTGCAGTCACTGTTGGCCTTCTTATCAGAGGCCGTGTTCTGTTTGTCCGCAGAGCCGCAGCACAGCTTGGGAGCACACTGAGTCCGACAGGAGAGCTCGCAGAGGGAGTCTCGAGACTCTGAGCTGAACGTGACGAATTCGGGCTGGATGGTGGTGGCGTGGATGCCCTCATCGTGGAAGAAGTCCTTGATGCGCTTGGCCACCTCCATGTAAGATGTGGGGTCGTGGCACTTGATGTGCGCTGTGGCGATGATGCGGCTGCCGGCCAGCTGCCAGATGTGCAGCTCGTGGATTGCCAAGACACCGTCCAGGCTCAGCAGACGCTCGTTGAGCCGGTGCATGTTGACCTGCTTGGGCACGGTCTGCAGCAGGATGAGGGCCGACTCTTTGAGCAGAGGGTAGGTGGTATACAGCAGGATGCTCACCATGATGAGGCAGAGCGTGGGATCCAGGTAGAGAACCCAGCAGGGGCCGGCAAACTTCATGGCCGACATAGTGGGACCTTCCAGCAGGTCGACCAGGGTGTGATTGACATGCTGGTGGTCTGTGTTGTGGCTGTTGATACACGGGTTCACACACATCTCGCCGGCTACGCAGGGCTGCCACACAAAAGTAAATATTAAAGCATTGACCACCACGATGACAGAGCCCAGGGCGTCACCCAACACATGCAGGAAGACCCCACGCATGTTGAGCTGCGACGACGAGTCGTGGTCATGGTCATGGTCCATCTCCTCATAGTGGGTGTTGCCATTCATCTGCACCTCTGTGCTGTCTTTACAGCTGATTTCTGCAGATAAAAACAAAGACGATAGTTTAGTTGAGGGGAACATAAAGTCAAAGTGTTATAATCAGCTGGACTTTGACACTGAGATACTAATACGAATGACACCGATACTAATACAGCATTCAAAACACATATACATACAAAACAAGAACTGTAACTAAAATAGAACTATTACTTTAAGAAATTACAGAAAAACAATCACAATAAGCTCATTATGGTGTGAAACAAAGCTGAAACAAATCAGCCTGCAGTGACGAGACTCGAGGAAGATGCTATCAGTAGCAGCTAGTTGATATATTATTCAGTTACATCATTTGGGGTCAAACTGCATTTAAGAATTGAAACAAAAAAGCCAGGACTCATGTTGGAGCTGCTCTATTCAAAGACAAGAGGAGGGTGATTGAGGACAATTTACTAAGACAATCTGTCCATTAAGTTGACTTGTTATGTTTTTTTTTCTTGCTAACAATGTTCTAGCTTTCACTGAGGAAGACAACTCATTCTTGTGACCGAGTCTGTGCTGTAACACCTCAGGGCTACAAGCAGAAGAAACAGAGCAGAGGGCCATGCTGGATTATATGAAAGAAAACTCCCAGCATGTGGGAACCTAAATGCTACAAAACACTCTGCATTAATTCACATCAAGCCAATTCAATTAGTAACTGCAGGCAGCGTACACAACTTGGAGGGAATGGCACCTGAGCAATGGCTGCTCACTTCCACCGTGGGACGCCGCTGGGTCATTCATCAACGGCTAATGGTGTGGCTGGGGCTGTCGAGTCCACGTTTACATTGATGTATGACCCAGTAACAGCGATCAGCGCACAGAGGAGGGGGGGATATAGGCTCCATTTATTAAAGCTGGCGGGGCCTAACAGTGTGGGCGAGACATGTTCTTCTGTATGGGTTTAACCCTTCAGTGAGAGAAGAAGAAGGAAGAGGAGGCTTTTTTTTGGTGATGGTCAGTTTCATTATTGTCAAGAAACGAATGTGAAACTCTCATCTGACCACAACACACAGCCAGAAGGATGACCTGTTTCTCTGTATGGTTGTTGTAACCTGACACCAAGATATGGCTGCCTAACAATTAGGTTATCACTACTGCATGGACCCATTTGTACAGTACAAGAATACTAAACAAGACCTTGAGGAATTCTGACAGATGGAACACTTACAAGTTTGAACTTGCCAAAAAAAAGGGTGTTTCTAAAGTCTGACACAAGCTACTACATATCTCTATTGATACACCAGCTGATTGGGGTCTTGCAAAGCGTGAAACACGTTCTGTAATGGTAATTATATTAATATAGCACATTTCATTATAAATAAAATAAATGCGTTTTACAATGAAAAACAAAATCTAAAAATATAAACATGAGAAACATAAACTGAACATAAATATGGGAACGTAAGCATGAGTGAAATGAAGAAAGTGGATCAATGAAGCACACACTCACTGTACATTAAACATATCAAGTCTGACAAGCCTGTAAGAATATGAAAGCTTTGAATTTGCTTTTGAATGTGGACACAGTTGTGATGGACCTCATGTCAGCAGGCAGCTTGTTCAGAGAGAAGGACCACAGTAACTGAAGACCTGGATCTGAGCCCTCCGGGTCCAGTTAAAAGACCTGACTGACCTGAGAGGCCTGATCGTGTTATAATCAGCCAGCAAGTCAGAGATGAGCTGAGGAGTCAAACCATTAAGTGCTTCACAGACCATTGACAGGATTTTGAAGGATGGAAGTCTGGTCTGTCCACACATCCAGGGATTGAATAACAGAGAAACAAATATCTGGTGACAAACACAGATGTCTCAATGCCTCTGTCTTAGAAGAAACAATGAGGATTAGTCACTCAGGCAGGCTGTCCTCATGACACACTGAAGATATATACATATGTAGCCTTGTGCAATCTGGTGTAACAATGGAGATATGGTTCAGCACATGAGGGACACAGTGAAGCTGGAGAGTTTAAACATAAGAAAGACAGCGTACAGTTTTTCACATTTACCATTTCTGGGTCTTCCATCACCAGGACTGTTGTGGTTTCCCACCAGGTTGTTGGTCTCCTCTCCAGAAGACCCGTTCCCAGCCTTCTGAGACTTCCCGGTTTTGCCCCTCTTGTTCTTCCCCCCGTGGGAGTGCCCGTGTCCTCCGCCGGCGTGCCCGTGAAACAAGCACAACCCGAGCAGGTTGACCAGGAGCCCCGCGGCCCCGACCCCTGCGACCACCTGCGGGCTCTCGATCTCATGGGGCTCGGTGAAGCGCTCCACAGCCTCCAGGACGATGGTGAAGCACAGCGCCGTGAGGAAGACGGCGTTGACCAGAGCCCCCATCACCTCGGCCCGGATCCATCCGAACGTGTTCTTGTTGGTCGCGTGGGTTTTCTCGGCAAACCGCACCGCGACCAGAGCCACGACCAGCGCGATGACGTCCGACAGCATGTGAAAGGAGTCGGACAGCATCGAGAGAGACGCGGTCATCCGGCTCACCACCACCTCCACGATGAAAAACACAAAAGTCAATGAGAGCATGCAGAGCAGCCGGACACGATTCGGTTCGCAGGCCATTTTTTTTTCCCTTCGTCGAGTTTGGAGTTAACGTGAATTATCGACTGATCGAGCTCAGCCGGACATCAGCTAGCTTAGCGCTCCGGTTCAACTCCAGGCTAACGACTCAAGCTAGGCGGCTTCCTGAGACAATAATGTTAAAAGCGGCTTCATTCACTGCTGCTATCCAGCCGCGGGAGCATCACTCGGCGAAAAACGAACACAACCGCGCGGGAAATTAATCCAGGGTACGGTTCTAGTTAGCGTTTAATTACACCGAGCGTATTCCAGATACGTTCGCCGTCCGACGAGCTTCGGTTTGCAGACGGCTGAAACTTTGCACCCGAGCCGGTAAACTTTCCACACGGAACTCGGCACGGTCAGGACACGCCTCGGACGAATTCTATTGGTGAAAAAGGCACAAGGTGGGATCTGATTGGCCAGATTTTGCAACTCTCGCTAGTAGGCGGGGAAAACGATCCAGACAACGGCGGTTGCTATGCACGCTAACGGCAACTGAAATCTCGCGATGATAGCCTTAATGATCAGTATTATATATGAAGTACCGATACTTCAGTTAGAAACCTTCATTTATTTTAAGATATTCAGGAGATATTTATATAAATGGAGAAAAACTGGCCATTTGTAGTATTTACATTTATTATTAACCTTTTATTACTATTTATGAGCACTTTCTCATTACTGAAGATAATAAATAAAATAAACAAAGGTCTTATCTCAGTATATTGTAATTTAAATGCCAGTCAATTATTGGTTCGGCTATAATCTAATTTTGTCTTTGGTCTGCTTTAAGAAAGTAAATATTCAAGAGTTTTAACTTTAATTAAGCCAGTTATATCCTATATCATAACGTTTATTGGTATATAATTAGTCCCAGCTTTTATTGTTGATACCATATCTAATCGTTTGTCCTTTAGTCCTTTTATTTAATCAGCTGTAACCTGAAGGCCTGTTATCAAAAAACCATAATATAATACAACTGCCACTCTTAATTATACCGTCTAATGCGCTATTAATCAAGAACAAAGGACTTTCAGGTTTGATGGCTTATTTCTGTGTTGTCTGTGATCACTGGCAGAAGCTTCTCTCGAGTCAGCAGCTGACTTTTCATGGGAAACTGATGACCCCTTGTGGGAGTTATCTGTGTTGATGAAACACTAGAGAGCGTTTGAAGTATAAGTGTTATGGTAATTACAGACTAATTATTTTTAAGTTTTGATTCATGCACGGCAGAAGATTTCCCCAAAATCCCTACTTGAACAACAACAAAAGATTCTTATATACTTTTGTGGTATTACACATCAAACTCTACTCTACTCTAGATTTATTTTACTATGCATACTGAGCATCTCTGGCACAAAAACGTTTTTAAATTCTGTTCTATTGTTACACGTCAAAGAATTGTCCATTTCCACAGTTTGTGAAAGAAAACTGACTTACATATGTTTTGCAAGAACATACAGTACACTCACAATAACACATAAAATTAACATCCACACAAACTAAATAAAGCTCTGCCACTACATAGCTTGCAACAATAAAAATGACAATACACAGGATTGAATCATTTAGCGTCACTACTGTCACAGCTACTGAATTATCATATAAATAAAGCTTAATTTACATCCAGTTATTATGACTCCTTGCTTTCACAAGCTTTCACATTCAGTCACAAGTCAGATAGTGAGGTCTGTATGATCAGCGGATGCCGAGTATCTGCCTGCTCTTTAACTGACAGGTCTTCTCCACTTCGTTCAGTGTTTGAGCTCGCAGATTGGCCGCCTGCAGCCTCCTCAAAATCAGCTCCTGGGACGTCACACTTTGCCGACCACTGGGACGCCGGTTCTCTTTGCTCTCACGTGCAAAGTGGACCTTCTTCTTGCCAGGGGAGAGGTTCTCCTCATCTACGACCAAACAGTAAGGAGTCGGTGGTTAACAGAGATCAGGCTAAGCTTTACATCATGCACTTACAACACTCTTTGAAATCCAACATGAC
Organism: Holacanthus passer; assembly: GCA_025331565.1. Classification (NCBI taxonomy): domain Eukaryota; kingdom Metazoa; phylum Chordata; class Actinopteri; family Pomacanthidae; genus Holacanthus; species Holacanthus passer. Next base: position 60,075 of record JAFREQ010000033.1, read on the forward strand.
AGTTGGATTTCAGATTGTCAGGTGTGCAATATGAGCTGAATTGTTTTTATGAAAAAAGTGCAGGTTTAATTGAATTCTTTATTGGTGTATAAAAACAGTATTTACATGATTTAAAAGTAATAAATAAACTTGATTTCAGTCGTCCACATTAAAACAGAAGTATGAACAAATTAAAACATTGCTCAGTTCTTGTCTCGGTTCAGTAAGTCCAGAGGTCTTCGTCCAATTCCCATACCTATGTCTTTGCCATAGAACAGTGCCACGTCCCTCTGTTGCTGTAGACGGTTGTAATTCTTCATTAAACTCTCTGCTCTGAAATGGGAGATAAAGAGTTCGTACAAGTCAGTCGGCAACACTATCAAAGGATGACATAGAATGAGCATAGATTGCTTAATTTCTAGCCTTCTCAAAAAAAGTTGTACCTCACAAGCTTCTCATTTGACAGTCGCTCACGAACACAAAGCTCCTGCTCTCTTTCTGCGATGAAAAGACAATAAAGATATTTTTGAATTTATAGCACTTATTTGCAATGTGACCATTTTTGCACATACTCGAGATGCATGCATATATATATAATATATGTATATTCAGTGTCAGCTAGGTGCTGTAGATGAGGAAAAAAATTAAATTAGGTAAACATCCAGCTGTAACACACCCCATCACAAGCCCCAAGAACACACCTGTTCCAGTTAAACAAGTTCACTTGCAGAAAATGAATTTTTAGGACTTGGAGTTCACAGTTACACAGTTTCACTTGAATAAAGGTTTATATTATCTTAAAGATACCAATGCAATTGTACTTACACTTGAATGTAAATGTAGAATGATGTTTTCCCAAAAGACAACAATGTATTGAGAAACCACAGCACTCAATCTTTCATGATAAGCAGGTTTTTCCAGGTTGTGAAAATGCCAACTGCAGGTCAGCATGGGTCACAGTCTCATAACCAGGCCACAGTATGATTAAACCCTGACCAGACGTAGCTGGAAAGTGAGTAGAAGTAAAAGCCTTACGCTCCAGCCTCTCCTCACGTTCCTTCAGCGCCTTCTCTCTGTCCCGCAGCGCCTGTTCCCTGAGTCTCAGCTCTGCGGCAGAGGAGGGTGTTGGTTCAGCCGGCTTGTGAAGGGGACAGTCAGAGTCTGGAGACCTCCTTTGGAGTCGGAGCTGTGCCCTCCTCTGCTCCTCGGTGACAGCGTCGGCCAACAGGCTGCTCTGGAGAATAGACTCCACAGAGGGCCTCAAATAGTCCTGGTAACAGAGAAACACCGATTACTGAAACCTACCAACATCAAAACACAAATTGACTAGTGCCTGAGCAGCAGTAGCACAAGTAAAGTTCAGACAAAATGAACAATTGTCTTCACAAAATCATAGAATTGCTAAATTATTCACTTCTAACCTTCAGGTTGAGCATTTTGCTGAGTAAGGTGTTCAGTTCCTCAGAGTATCGGTACGGGATTCTTCTGTACTTCCCCTCTCTGATCTTCTCTGCCAGCTCTTTTTGGTTGTAAGCAGTAAAGGGAGGGCTGAAGAGGAGAAATCCGGGGAAAATGTCAGACTCACAGTCGACAAACCAACTGCTGGGGAAATCAGCTCAAGCAGAGGTGTTAAAAAAAACTTACGATAATGCACAGAGTTCATACAGCAAACATCCCAGTGACCAAATATCCGACTTCTCGTTATACGACATCCGATTGATTTGTTCCTGAAAGAAAAGATATGGACAGAAAGTGGCAAATGGGACTAATTAGGCTACAATTGGGTGTCAATCAGAAGGGTCAAGAGGTCAGATTAAAAGCTCCAAATGTTCTTTAACCAAGGTAGTTTGAGAAGAAAAACCTCAGACACATCAGCATTAAACGACTCACTGGAGACATGTAGTAAGGTGTCCCGACAAACGTCTTTGCAAAACTGGTGTCATGGTTCAGGATCCTCGCCAGGCCAAAGTCTCCAAGCTTCACATTCTGCCTGATGTCAAGGAAAATGTTCGCTGGTTTCAGGTCTCGATGAAGAACCGTGGCCCTGCCATCACTGCGTCTGTGGCACTCCTTCAGGGCTAACATGAGCTGTGCCATGACTCGCAGGATGAACTGCTCCTCCAAATAACGCCTGCCATGATAAAAAACACACTCTCTTAATTCTGTCATGTGGAGTAGAGGGACACATAATTCAAATTATATTTGTATGTAGTTCAACACTAAGGATCACCTCTCCTTGATGCATCGGTTAATGAGGCTGGACAGGTCCCCTCCCTCGCAGTGCTCCATGACAATGTACAGCGTGGTGTTAGTGCGGTCTATGATGCGGTCATAGTACCGCACTATGTTTGGGTGCTTGAGCTCCCTCAGGAGGTTCACCTCTGACACCAGCATCTGCTTTTCACTCTCTGCCATGGTGCCATAGTCCAGCTCCTTCCACACAAGGATCTACAAAACAAAAGTGGCTTAAATAACCAGGATAGAGCTAAAAAAAAAAAGAAACCCAGCAAACTCCTAATCATACTGAATTGAGTAATGCCGTGTTTAGTTATTTTTTAATTTGTGTTATTTCTTGTTTCATGCTTTAAATATATTCCACTGCTGCATTTCAGTTGCATGTAACCAATCTTAGTTTCCCAAGGCCCAATGTGACACATAGCTGGCTTTATCCAATTAACAAAGACATTCAGTTTACAATATTATAAAACAGCAAAAAGGCAGCAAATTATCACATCAGAGAAACTGGACACAGCAAATAAAAACTAATAAATAAATATGTCTGAAGCAGTTAATCAGTTAGCAAAATAGTTGCCAATTGATTTTCTGTTGATTGACTCATCAGTTCAGTTGAAAATGGCAGCATCACATTCAGGTGTGTCAGTGCCATAGACTTACTCGAACACCTGAATAGGATGAGGTCACTATATATACGTTACTAATCAGCCAACTCAACTAACTACACCTGTGCTTTGCCTGCTAAAAATTAACCCCAGGGTGGGCCAAAGTCATAAGGTTTGATTTGATTTTTAAAAAAAAAGAATTTTTTTCAAATTATGATATAAATGACTGTTTATGCTGGGGTTTTTTTGTGAGATAAAATGCTCTATACTTTCCAAGATATTTAGTTTTTAGTTGAGATATTTATTAATTGTTGTTTCATTCAACTTCCTGTTATGGGACGGAAGTCGACGGTTTTTGTTTCAGACGCGCTAAAAATATTAAAACATGTTTAATATTTCTTAGTTTAAGTGCCATTAATTTCTAAAGAAGCTTGAACTATAATCACAAAATCACTAATATTCCTGCTTCAACTGATTCTAACGTCAGTAAATAACGTTTGATCGACTCACAATAACAAACAGTGTTGTGGTTGAAACAGAGACCTCCGGCCAGGTTAATGTTTACAGTTGGGCTCACGTGATTCAGGTAAAATCGTTACTCACTTTCCCGTCAGATTTCCGTCTTATTTTCTGGCATCTTCCATAAGAACCGGATCCTATCGTGTACAGCACCTCGTAGTCCTCAACACGGGTCGGCATCTTTCTTCTTTACCGAGTCTAACGTTAAGTTACCGGACTTAACGTTAAGTTAGCTTCTAAACCAGCTAAACACTCGGCTGCAGTTCAACATGAGTTTAAACCAGCAGCTTCGGATTTAGTCTCTCGGTCGACTCTTGTGCTGATGATGCTTTTGTCCCTGATAAAGATGCTTAAATAGACAAAATGTTTGTCCTTTTGGCTTCTTTCACTCGTGTTTGTCGCAGTTAACAAACCAGGAAGTGTTTTCTCTCCGTTTAAATTGGTGCCCAATTCCTCGATCGTGATTGGCCCGCTCTCCAGGCACGGTGACTCCTGATTGGTCAGAGCGAGGATGCGCGTTGTGAGGTTGCTAAGCGCCTGAAAACCGCGAGAGTTGAGCGGGTAGGTGACGTGTGTGCAGCTCTCCACAGGGCGGCGCCAAAAACACACAGTAACAAACCTGCTCCTGGAAATAAAGTTAGAATAATTCAGTTATTTAAGAAAATTAAAAACAAAAATGTTTAATAAAAAAAAAAATGATTGCGGAATAATTCCCCACTTTATTTTCAAGGCATTTCTCAAATTTCTACCAGAATATTGACTGTGTCAGTATTTGCACAGTCAATCAAAAGTTTTTAATGTTAATAAAACCAATGATGTTTGGTTCTATCTGGTTCCTCATGGTTCAATATATGAATGCACATTTTGCATTTTGAGGCTGTTGGATCTGTTGTGCCGGAGCTTCAATACCAGCTATATTTTGGCTCAGATCAACATAGTGTTTCCTGTTGAACTGAATTAATATTTTATTCTGTTTAGATAGAAAATATGAAAGTCACATATCATTGGAATAATGTGCCAAAGTTTCACACTTAATATTTCTAGTTTCTTGTAAAAAGCATTAAAGATGTGATTTTTCAAGACAGGTCCACACAATAAATAAGCAAAATAAGAATTATCTCACTTTCTTTGCAGTTATTGATTTATTTAGATGTATTTTTTGGGTTCACTGTTAATTGTCCTACTCAGTGTTTGTAAGTCATGCATCTGGTTTTAAGGTGAATCAATGTGGTTTTTTTGTTGATTATATTGTATATTTTAATATGAATCCCAGGAAGAACAGTTGTTGGCAAAGTAGCAGCTAATGAGGATAATAAACAATAAAACTGTGTCATTAATAACTTGATTTTTGAAAGATGTTTTGAACTATTCAAAACAGCAGAACGTGTTAAACGTGTCTGGAGAGCAGCTGAGCTCTGTTCAGAGGTGGAGAACATTTTCTTCCAGCTGAAGCTCTGGGACTTCCGTTTTTCTCAAGGCAGAGTAAAAGTAGCTGTCTAGAAAATTAATCAAGCAAAGGTAAGAATAGCTCACTAAAAATATCCAAGGACCAATTAACATCTGAGCATATAAAGTTTTGTGTATGCTCTAAAATCTCAACTGAAATTCAACAGACTTGTCTGTCTTTGCAAACCTTTTTTTGGTTGACTGTTTGCAAGGTTGCAGACTGTCATCAGAGCAGCATGTTGGTGCATATGTGAGACACAGGGGAGGCTGATTGGCATCTTATTGTCAGTGGTCATTTGATCTGACCACCTGAAAAGCTGCCATTCAAAGCAGGAACACACAGCGACGTCTCAATCTGCTCCTGTTTCTGGGTATCACATACATTATACACAGTCTGCCATGAGTGAATGAACTGGTGTTAATGAACAATATCTGAAATATATTATTGCTGCAGGTATTGTCTGTATTTTAGATTAATTTGAAACAAAGTAAACCCAAGATCAGTGCTGGAATGATTAGTCGATTAAAAGGAAATGAATCCCAGACAATTTTCATAGTTAATTACATGTTTAAATTAAGGAAGAATGCCAAAGTTTTGTTGGTTTTTCCTCCTCAAACATGAGGATGTTCCACTTTTCTTTGTTGTTTATCTTTAGAAATTGAAAGTCTTTGGGATTTGTACTGATAGTTGGAGGTAGGAAACAATTTTAAGACACTACTTTGGGCAACAGAGAGGAGCATCTCTCACAAGTTTCTGCTATTCTGAGATATTCAAAGCTGCTTTTTCTAAGACTGAAGTTTTGTGAAAAACCGGATATTGAGTTTCACAAGTAAGAACTTTCTACATTTTCTCCTCTGAACGGAACTAATCTCTGTTGCATTTGTCTTTTGGTGGTTTTATAAGGATTGAATTTGATCTATAATAAGTCCAAGTTGCATTTACATAAGGATCTTATACTAGAATCAGATCAAACTGATTAGATCTGGTTATTGACTGGAGTCATATCATCCACATTTTTAAAATTACATTCCTGATTCCCTGACACAAATTTATAAACACTAAAGCATCACTTCAAGAATGCGTGCGTGCATTATCAAATCATAACTGGTCTGAAAGATTATTTTTGCCATTACAGGTAAATTTTGAGATGAACACAGTCTCTGGGCTTCATGTCTGTAACGTTCCTCTCATTGGGGGCAGCCACAGTAACAGTTGTGTTCAGGCCTCTCTGCTGCCAGTACCACACACTGACACCACTCACACCACCAGGAGAGCGAGCGCCGAGCCGGTCTGTCAGTCTGCCTCTGCAAAGGTCACTCCTACAAAGAGCTGGAGGAGTTTGGACATCAGCCAGGAACAGTCGGGGCAGGGGGGGCCGGGCGGAAAACTGACAGCTAAAAACAACAGAGACGGTCGGGTGCCTGAGGCCGCTCTGACGTCAGCCGCTCCTGTTAAAGGCCAGGACAGACAGCTACATCCCATAATAACATCACCTGTGGCTGAGGTGACCGCTGGGCTGTGGTGGGGGTTTACAGGATGGTTATGGTGCTCATGTCACCTGTGGCCCCCCCCTTTTTTTTTTTTTTTTTTTTTTTTTTTTTACAGTTTCAGACTCCTCATGATAACACACACAAAGGTGATACACATTTTTTAATCACACTCACCTGGATGCTTTTTCTTTTGCATTTCAGACCCTCTGTTATAATGAATGGAAAACAATGGCATTAAGCTAATCATGGGATTATTAAAGGAATAGTTCGTCATATTGGGAAATACTCTTATTTATTTTCTTGCTGAGGGTTTAGCACAAAGACTGAAAACAGGGAAAGAGCTTATCTGGCTTTTTCTGAAGCTCACGAATGAATGTGATTATGATATTATTGTAATGTTGGATCAGTTCTTGAATAGAACCAGAATCTTCCTGGAGTCTCTGCTGGTTGTCAGACAACTGCTCCCATCCAGGAAATAGTCTGGAAACAACCACCTTTCAAACAGCGAATTGTTCTTTTCACTCTCTGATTGATTAATTAAGCTTTAGAGGAGCTGATTGGCAAAATTGGTTACCTTTGGATAGAGTCAGACTTGCTATTTCCCTGTTTCCAGTCTTTGTGCTGAGCTGCTATAGGCTCCAGCTCCTTATTTGATAAAAGAGTGGTATCAATTGTCTCATCTAACTCAGCGTATTGAGCCCCACAAATGAAATTCTGTATTGAGGTGGAGGCAGAAATCACAGAGACAAATATCTCAAAACCATGACACATTAAACTGAAACCATCTGCACCACTAGAGGCTAAAGAGACTGTTTCTATTTTTTGTAATTTGGATAAACTGAGACTTTAATCCACTTTCCAGCTACTGATATTAAACCTTCACTTCATTCCTTTGCACCAAAATTGACATTTCTTCACTGTTGCACTCCTGAGACACAGAACCTCCAACATGACGTGTCGACACAAGCATTTGCATGAGAAACATGTGACCCCAACACCACCGAGGGTCCAACCGGCCGTCACCGTCATCACGCTCTCCAGTGACAGCAGGAGGGACCGGGGGGGCCTCTGTGATGCCCCTGGCTGCTGCAGTGACATTCAAGCCGGGCCCTCCTCTCCACAGCTGGGTGTTTTAGTGCCTGCTGACTCAAGGGACGCCGCCACCACCGCGGCACTCATGAGGGAGCAGGCATCAAAGCGTGACATTGAGGACCTTGGGGAGCGGTACCCGTGAAATAGTTCATCGCAGGTGTCCGAGCAGGGACACTGGTGCTCCTGCAGAGGACACAAAAGTTCCTCTGGAGGCCCATTTGTCTGTGTAATGTGGGTGACCTTGGGAGGAGGTTTGGAGTTGCGCTGAGGAGAAGGATTCTCCATGCAGGGTGATGCTACTCCTCCATCTGGACTCCACGCTGAGCAACAGCTACTCTGGCTCCTGCCTGTTAGCCCTTTGGTATGTCGGTGAAACTTCGTGCATATTTAATCCCATTTTCCAGCTCGCTTCCTGCTGTTTTCACCCCAGGTTCCCATTGGCTGCCTGGAGCATGTGGCTCTCCTGCAGACCAGACCTCCACATATCACTCCAGCTGCTATGGAAATGGAGTTGATGGCACGCCACGCTGGCCTTGGCTTCTATTTATCCAGTCAACCTAACAAGTTGAAATCAGATTGGCAAACGAGGAAAGGTGACATTTTGAATTTTTTCCTAGTTATAGTGATAATCAGACCTGGAAAGAAACATGGAAACCTGGAAAATATGGAGATCTGACACTGACAAAATGTTGTAAAAGTCAAAAATACAATTGAACTGAATACAACTGAATACATTAATAAACAATATTATTTGACAATTAAAAGTATTGCAAAAAGAAATGTACAGCTTTATGTTTCCTTTAACCTCCAATTAGTTGTTAGAAAAAGCAAAAAGGTTTTTATTTTTGTCTTTTACCACCCATTAAAATTGATAAAATAAATTTAAACTGAAATTATTCTACCCTTCAATTTATTTTTTACTAGCTAATTTTATTTTTCATTTATGTGCTTTTTCATTTATGTGCTTCCTATTTTCTCCATGCATTTTTTCATAAATGTCAACATTTACTGTGAAACAACACTATGCACGTTAGGTCCTTAAAACGTGGTAAAAGAGAAGCATTACACCATTAGGATCTTTATGATGTTTTATTCCAGCACAAGTCTTTTGTGTTGTAAAATGGCTGTGTAGCTAGGAATTAAAGGAGAAGTACAAAATGGAAAAATTACAGACAGTTCTAGTATAATTTGTTTAAATCCCTATTGTGTTTATTTCCTAAAACCACATCTAGGAAAAACATTATTTCCCTGCCTTCTTTGGAAACATGGTCAGAAAATTTAAAAAAAAAAAAAAAAAAAAGTGAAAAGGTGAAAAAAAAGAAAAAGAAAAAGATGAAGCTTTATTTCAAGTCACTCTCACAATGGAGGGGAATCCGAAAGGGCCGCTGGATGAGTCACATTTACAGCCTGATTTAAAATGTTTTTACCTACCCAGTCAGGTAGCCCTTTTTTTTTGCATTTCACACACAGTTTCTACCAACAGTGGCACAGAGGGAGGGCAGTAAGCTACTAAAATGCACCTTTTATGCATTTGTTTATGACAGTGATAATTGCTGCTCCTCTATAATTTTCCTAATTAAAGCAGGCTAAGCAAATTACATATAATTGACCTCAAAACCACAACACAAGTACATTCGAGAGAGAGCGGCTGCATCATTTCAGGGCCCTGCCAGAGTTTCCCTCGGAAGTGAAGAGTGATGCCTTCCTCGTGGGCCAAGTTTGAGCTCCATGCCATGAAACCATCAGAATAACAAACACCCCGAATGTTTGTCGAGAGGGAGCGCGAGGAAACAGCATTATTTGGGATTGTGGTCCACCAGGACATCAGGTAAGGCTTGATGGTCGAGGTTTCCCACTGAATCCTGATCATTTAAAATGTACAACGGTACAAGTTTGAAACCGGGCTCGTGTGTCGCTGCGCAAACATGTCAGCCAGCACACGCACGTACAGTAGCTCTAATGTCTTGAAGCACACAACAACTTCCTGGTCAGGAACTCAAAAAAAAAAAAAAAAATAAAAATACAGGGTAACACTGAGAAGGGGGAAAAAAATCCTTGCTTTCATCTTCTTTTTTTTTAAAAAAAACATTCATGATATTTTTTAAACTAAAATCCTCTGAAATGATCACAGAACAAAAGAGAAACGCTGCAGTCATTTCCAACAATGAAAACTCTTCCTCAGCTTTGTTATGTACAAGATTTAAACATACCATGACATGAGGACGACAGCTCATGTAATTTAAAATGAAATCAAATTCGACCACTCGTGGGTGAAACTGCCGCCGCACTCTGACGTCACAGAGCAACACGACATGAATCATATATATCAAAAATGGGGAGGAAAAGACAACCACACACACTCACTTAGGCAGGTTATGCTGTAAATTTACAGTAATGACACCTATAGTTCTGTAAGCCAAAATCTCTATTTTAGAATGCTGAACATTAGGGTAGCTTTCTATAAAAATCATATTTTTTTTTCCATGTCTTTTCCCCACCCAGACGACACTAAGCATATGGCTTAAATATTTGTAAAACTATGTAGTCCACTGGGGGAATAAGAGTCTCTGCCTTCTCAGTCTGGCTTGCTGAGATGATCCATCGACGCAGACTTCTACTCTGCTGCGTGTAGCTGCACATGGCTCTGTGTGCACATGTGTGTTTGTGTAAGTGTGTGTGCATGTTGGAGAGCAGAGGGTGAAAAGGGGGGAATCCACAAGGAGGGAGTAACTTTTTTTTTTTTTAGCTGATCAGACTGCAATTCTTGCCCTGCGTGCCACCACTGTTTTCTTTTGTAAATTAGCACTACGGTCTCCTCTTCCTCCCCTTCAATGTCTCAAACAGAAACAATCCTTATTCGAACGCCGCGTCATATCCACCATCCTTTTAGGCTTTCAGCAGGGCCGCCAGTGTAAACATGATCCCCCCCTTTCTCAGTGAGCTCAGAATACTGCCTCGACAGACAGGCGGAGACAGGGGGGAGAAAAAAAGTCAACAAAAAGACATCAACAACAAATACAATGGCCGTCGTTGTGGAGATATGCGGGTTAGGGGAAGGAAATGAGAGAAATGAAAACATTGACAGCTACCACTCAGGAATATTTCCTGGGACAGGAAGCAGTTAGGGCAGTATGGATCCTTAGTGCAATGAAGGCCAGAGGAGCGGCCGGCTGCTCAGCCTCAACGTTCGCACGGCCGCTCGGCTCTGGAAGGTGTGGCCAGCCGGCTAGTCAGCGGCCTGAAAGAGAGGTCCAGTGGGCTTCATCAACTCTCGCCAGGAAGAAGAATAAGGGCAGACATTATGCTTCTAGTCACATATATCCACTCACACACACACGCCTCCATACATACTTTATACTCTGTAAAACTACTACGGCTAAAGCCTAGGAGGGGGAAGAGAGAGAGAGTCTGGTCCAGAGCGTCTTCTGGAGGAGTCCTGAGCCTCATTTCGTTAACTTTGAATAAAAAGTTATGTACGTGTGAGCGTCTACGTGTATGAGGACGTGTAAACATCAAAATGTGAGTCGTGACGAGTGCGAGAGATTATTCTGCTAGGCCGTTGAGAGCGAGTGTGTGGTGTTAGGGTTGTGTGCACATTAACTATGCCTGTGACCAGTTTCATCTTGTATGGGTATTTGTAATCTGTGTGTTTGTGTACTTGTCTTCCTATGGTTTTTTTTTTGTTTCCTGTTAAATCTCTCCACTGTTGTAAATGTACATTCATCCATCGTAGGGGGGCAAGTATGACGCTGGGCCACACACCAACCGATCCTGAGGCTTTTCCAGTGGTCCGATAAAGACTCTCGCCTCATCAGCGCACTCAAAATAAACAGCAGTAGAGGTACTGGAGGACGCTGTACCACATGAAGCCGGAGGCGAACGCAAACGACTGGATAACACACAGCCACACGGGGTCGAGGGTCATCTGCCGGGAAACGGCCTCCTTCTGTCCTTCTTCATGGGGGAATGATCCTGTTGAGGAAGACATGAAAACAGACCAGTCAGAATTCATGCTTTTATGCATAAGATTTATTAAACCCAGAGGCCACAGAGAGGTGTTATGATTTAAAATTCATTTTCTCTAAGAAATGAGTATACATTAGTTAATGAGTTTATATCATCAGTGTTTGCTGAACTCATTGGTGCTGTGAGGAAAAGCCACTGAGTAACTCAGCAGGTGTTAAAAAACACGAACCAAAGCTCATGTCTAGTGGGAATTGTGCAGCAAGCTAGGCTAACTAGCTTCCACCTTTTGAGTGAATGCAAACTTAACAGCACCTCCAAAATATCAAATATAAGTTGCAATGGGAAACTCCTCCCTATATAGTTGAAGCTTGGGCATGTTGTTTTTTTTTTTTAAATCAGATATGGTTTTAGAAAAGATCTGCACAACAGCTGCAGGATCATTATAGTTGATATTTCCTGACACAACATTGATGAGAATTCAGATTTCAGCGCCACATTGGGAGACAAACCTGTTTCGTAGAAGTGGGCCAGCAACTCTTCTTTCTCCACAAACCTCTGATACAGCCAGTCAGTCAGGGCCTCTGCCTCCACAGGAACCTCTTTTATTGGGTACATCCTGAAGGAAAAGAGACAGACAGGCAGACAGGGAGTGAGATGAAACACAGAAAAGGATTACTGAAGTCTCTCTCAGCAGAAACTGTCTGCATTGATCCGTCATGGAAGCTGCAGTCCAAACCCGGGCTGTCAGCCGTGGTCCCTGAGCACAGCAGTCTATTTCAGACTGGATTCTATTACGGCGGTCTGCGTGTTTGCTGTGGCTTCAGCTTGTTTTGGGGGGGTTCATTAGCTGGCAGACTCATCAGAGTGTCAGAGGGAGACAGAAGTGCTGAGGAGAGCCCTGACAGGAGACAGACAAGTCATGTAGCTCCACAAAATGGCTCGGTTAGAAGTGTGTGGGAAGAAAAAAAGCAGAAATTGAAAGTCAGTTTTGCCACTAAGCCAGAGAGAAGCAGCACCATTAAAGTCTGGCAAGAACTCAGTTTTCAGCTTTTTGCAATGTCTTTCATCTGTGTGGGGCCTGGAGTGCCCATGGGGGTACAGGGAGGGATTAGTAGGGCTGCAACTAATGATTATTTTCATCGCAAATTAATCTGCTGTTAAGTTTCTTGATGAATCAATTATTCATATAGAATGTCAGCAAACAGTGAAACTGGCTATGATGAGTTTCCAAGTTTTGTTTTGTTGTGTTTTTTTTTTTTTAAATTTTGCTCAACCAACAGCAAAAATAGTGAAAATGAGGTTTAAAGAACACAGAATATGCAGAATATTTATCATTTATACATTTTTTGTATCCACCATATATAGCTATATTGTGGGAAAAGAGGTACGATAATGTTTTGTTTACTTCATCATCAACGATGATTTCACATGACTGTATACAGAGAAACCACAAACAGCATCAGACACCACCCTGATGAAGACGAGATAGCCAGAAACATTTGGTAAATATAGGGCGGAGTGCTGGAGAAGAGTTGGGGGACAGCTCTTTAAGCTCACACATTGCTGTTTGTGCAATCTTAAAGTTGTCCAAAAACCTGAAAATATTCACTTTACTATCACAGAGATGAAAGAAAAGTGCAAATCCTGACATTTGAGAAGCAGAAACCAGAAAATTCTTGCTTTCAAATTTACATAAATAGTTAAATGGTTGATTGATTATCAAAATAGTTTCCAATTAATTTCCTGATGATTAACAAAATGTTTCCTCTCTGACTAACATCTATTGGTCAACCTCCACTAGCAGTTTATTTCTCAAATTTCCAGCTGGCCAAAACAATGAATTATTACAATCACAAATGAGAAACACATTGATAGAAAACACAATGCGCTCGTTGACATTGTAAAAACGGGAGGTGGCTTAGAGAAAAGGTCACTTTTACAAGCCAATGATGAGAGTGCTGAGGAATTCTTGTTTCTAGCCAGAAGGGGTCCCTAGTCAGCTGCTCTCCCACACAGGCAGCTCCTGGTCACCTTCAAATAGAGGTTACAGTCTCCTCCCTCACACCAACATTTCCTCTGCACTCAACATTTGCTCAATACTCCCGACCGGATAGCGTCCACTGTGCCTGTGAGGAAAGCTCCTGTAAGAGGGAAGTAATAAGTGATACAGTATTGATTACTAAAGTGATCAATATGTATTAAAAAGCAATCTAAGCAAAGGCAACAGCACTCCTGTCAGGATGATGTCTTGTGTCTCCAGCTTAAGAGCACAGACATGTTTCCCCATGACGGCGGCTACATGAGCCAATATTCGCATGATCCCCTATATTAAAATACCAATATTATGGAAACAGATTATGTCCAGTGTTTGTTTTGAATGTTCCAGTTTGGATGTTAAATGAGGCGTTTTTAGTCGGAATGAGCCTTTAGTCTGATTATTAGCACCAACTAAATTCAATTATCAACTAAATGGATAATCGATTAATTGCTCATTATGTCACTTTTCGGGTGAACAGTCTTTGATTTAAGCTTCTCAATGGTGATGATTTACTGCTTTTCTTTTCCATATATTAATCGAAACTGAATATTCTTTGGATTCTGGACAGATCATCAGATAAAAGAAGGAATTTGAAGATGCCACCGTGGGCTCTGGGATGTTATAATGTGCATTTTTCTCCATTTTGTCACATTTCATAGACAAAAGGATTCATTGATTGGATAAAATATCTGCAGTTAGTTTCACAGCCCTAAGTTCCACATAAGTATTCTCACAAATACTTAATATAAAAAAATCATTTGCATTTTTTTCCCCACTGAACACATATTCTGAATATTATTAGTGTAAAAAAACAGAGAGGACTTAGTCTTTGAACTGAATCAGCCTGTAAGACCAGGAAAGGAAAAGGCTTGGCCCTCATGTTCCACAGATTAGAATGACAGGAGCTGATGATTCAACACAGACTTCCGTTTGGTTTGTATATTTTAAGTGCATATCTACAGACCCTTCTACTCATTATCCAGCGGTTCACTGTGTGGGTGTTGGCAAGCCTGAACAAGATCCTGTTTAAGGAGACCAACTTTTATGTCCCTGGCAGCGTGAAGCTCCTGTTAAATTCAAGATAAAACTGACTAAAAAAACACCACTAAAACCTTCTAAAAAACAGTAACAGCGGCCCCCCGAGCGGCTCTGGCTGCCCAAAACCGGAGCTAAGCTGCTGGGGGGGGGGGCACCTGATAGGGTGATTAGAGGCCGAAGCAAGACGTTCCACCAAGTGTCTCCTGCCGTGCCTGAGGATATCAGGTATCTTTTCTGATGTGCCGCAGCAAACGACCACTGGCACCGACACATTCTCAAAGCACTGAGAAAGGAGAAGTCCAGAAATAATAGATTAAAATAATAGAAACATCAGTACCTCTTCATAGTGAGACTGACTATATGTGGACGGAAAGTGGTAATTAAAGCAGAGGATGAATCAAGCAAGTCGCCACCTGAACGATAAAAGCTGTGTTTTCCTGCTTCGTAGTTGTGATGATAGGTGGTGATTTTTGAAGAGTCTATTTTTGGGGGGTTGAGAATTGAGGATTTTTTCACAAGAGTGTCTGGTGCTGTTGTTATTAAATGCAAGTAAATGAATGATTAAATGTATGATTTGATGCAACACGTGCACGTCTAGAGAGCGTTTCACACCTGCTCCAGTACAGGACGCCTGCCAAAGGCCCTCTGTACTCTTCAATGTAAACCGATAGCTCTGTAATCCTGGCGGAGGAGAAGAGGAGCCGGCTCGGGCCACTTATCGGAAGGTTGGAGCGTTTAGGGCCTCGGGTAGCAGGTGGCTGCCACGGCGCTTTCCTGCAGCTGAAATATTTATGCAGAAATCAGGATCTTTTGGCGTCTGGCTGCTGAGGACAGCTGAACAGGCCCTTGAGGCTAATTGTGATTTGTGATGTTGGGCTATATAAAGAAAACTGACTTGACGTGAGGTTGAAAGAGGAGCTGCTTATTTGGGTCCTGAGCAAATGAACATAAACGTGCTTCGTTTGCATGCATGTATTGTTCCCACATCGGCTGTCAGTCAGATTTGTCTGCAAGAGTGGATTCTTACAGTCAATACCAACCAGCATGTGCGAAGTTCACTTGGTTCATCTCTTTCCATAACAACAACTGACTCGACATTTAGGCAGCTGTCAATCACAATGTCTTGCTCCAGTCCTTTAGATACCTTCTAATTAAGGACACAACTCAGCATAATCAAATCCTCACATTTGAGAAACTGGGAAGAGTTAACACTTGGCATTTTATGCTTGAACAATGACTGTACCGATCAATGGATTATCAAAATAGTACAACAGTAACTTTCAGCCAATCGATTAATAGATTCGACTATATCTAATTTCAGGTGCACTGACAGACACAGCTGTTAATGTTTATCTCTATTATAGTTCAAATTTATCCCACAGCATGCAGTTTCATTGTCATGTGGCTTTTCCTGTATATCAGACATCAAGTAGGAGGAGAATTACCTGAGAAAATACTCCATGTTTGCTGTTGTGGAGTTGAATTATTTTACATTAGCTCACTATTTTGTATAAATATATTGTTTTTAAATCAATCCATCATTCACTTTATAGATGATTTTGTCCAAGTAATAAATGCAAGCTTGCCATGTTTTTCTTGAGCTCTGAAGGCACGTTGCTGCTTAAATGTCGTGGAATAAAGTCAATGCTGCGTATTTGTTGATCGACAGCGCTGCTTTCTTTGTAAGTTATTATACCCAATATTAGTAAAGGTATAGGTGCTCTGATATTCAAACAAAGCAGATGTATCCACCCAAAAAGGATAAGAACTGATTACACTACACCTGCATAGGGGTTGGAAGGATGCTAAAAATGTACGTAGGTCAAAGCTACTGTGGCCTCGCAGATGTGAGAGTAACAAGATAAGATAGTAAAACACGTTCCACAAACCACATTTTTGCTAAACTACATTGTTTAAGGCACTTGCCTGGTCTTGTCTGACGCACAAGCACAAAAGTTGGAGCTTCAGTCTCCTTTGGGCTGACAGAAAAACAGACTTTAATCAGTGTACCATCTCGCTCCTAGGCTGCACGGTTACAATGAACACCAACTGCGAGGATAAGGACACCACCAATGCTCCGCCGTGCTTTTGTTTGCAGTAGTGTGAAAAATGGAAACATTACACTCCCGTGTCAATATTGTGCTGAGTGAAAAGAAACAGAGTATGGTGGTGGTTGTGCTTGTTGTGCCGGGAGGCGCGGCGGCACACGTAACAGCGAGCGGTAGTGATTGTGATGATGGTGATGGTGGTGGTGGTGGTGGTGGTGAGGAACTGGTGGTGATGTGTTGGCGGGGGGCCACGGCCTCGCTCTCGATTCCACCCTAACCCACTTGGCACCGGCCTGCTTGTTAACCTGACACCCTGGAGCAGAGACAGCTGAGAGAGAGCTGCAGTTTCTCCTGTCAATAACCTTAAACGTCAGACTTTTAGCATGTGCTGACCTGCGCACGTCCAACAGATAATCCGTACTTGCAGGTGATGCTGTAACGTTCGTGTGCCGTTTTCTGAAACACATATTAAAGCCAAATATAGTTCCTCAAATAGTTGTTTATTCATTAGTAGAAAGACAAATTAAGGTCATAAACGGTGCAAATCAGAAGCTTGTGATCCTCTGTATTTGCTGCCTTGTTTGAACCATTTAGCTTCTGTGTAGCTCTTATTCTTGAGACAGGGTTGGGAAGCTAATTAAATTTGGACTGTTGCTGGAAAAGTCTGTCCACTCAACAGGCCTCTTTGGAGGCTAGCCAGTCATTGTTTGGGGACTCTATAAGGCCTTAAATCTCTCTGGCTGCGAAATCTTGAGAAACAAAGAGGTGCCCTGGGAGACCTGCTCTCAGGCACAATGTTGCAAAAGGTGAATATTGAGATTAGCGGCCGGTGTGGCTTGGGGACCGAGAAAAAAAGTCTCCTGTCCTGCTCCCTGTCTCTTTCTAGTTAAGATAAGGGTCCTCATCTATGTGCAACGAAGCTCCAAATCCCAGACCGCTGCCTTTGAGTTCTTTCTCTCAATCCTCCTGTGGAGTGAGGGTCACTTTTACCAGCTGAAGCAACGATTAAACAAAGAATTGGCAAAGTATGATAAAGCACACATAAGGTTTTGTAGAATTCGTACTACGCTGGACCGATGATGACGGTGATTTCCTTGCATAATTTTACTACGTGAACCACACACACCACATGACTCTTAAGGGCTCTTGCTTGCAGAATGCCAAGCGCTTCTCTGCAATCAAAGAGGAGTTGAGGGACGGCAGGAGTCCACTATTTAATTGCTCCATTTAGTCTGTAATCTGCTTCCTCTTTGGCTCAAGGCTGTCTATGTTCCAGGAAATAGTTTGGTGCGGAACAATAGATACGACGCAAGCTTCACCGGCAGACGTGGAAAAAAAAGGGGGCTCGGCCAGAAAGAAGTTGAGAAAACTGGTGACATGCTGATACGTAAGACTAATTTCTGTTCCCATAAAAACTTATTCAAGATACTTACAAAAAGATTAAGGAACTCTACTTGAGGCTGAGGCTAAAACCTTGAGGCAGAAGTAAGCAGACCAACTGGTTCTTTCTCTTATCTGACACACAAACTCACTCAATGTAAGATATTAATACATCAGTGACTCCCACTGCACATACTTTTGATTGACAATCTCCTAACGAACATAACAGTGCAAATGATCTTACTTGATAACTACTCTGACAGATCAGAACACCTTATCCAGGTTTGTGTGCAGGCGTGTTGTCAGACTCCAGTCAGGTAGAATTTAGTCAGAATACATAAAAAAAAAAATCCACTTGTGTGTTAATGCCTGTGTGATGAAACAGTAACTAAGTGGCTGAAATGGAAGTCCTGAATTAGTCCTGTAAGCCAAGTCTCAAAACTCTGTGTGTCAAGACCAGCAGACACACAGCTAATCCTTAAGCAAACAACTCGTCTCTGTCCTGGTGTGTTTGCAGGGATGATGTCGTCATATCGTCACGTTAAGAAGCCTCATGAAGTCACTAACTTCTGCAGAAAGACAGGTTATTATTACGGCTGTTATTCATTATCCATCCATCCTTCTTTAAAAATGGCCTAACATCTGTTAAGAGCAACTTTAACAGATGCCATTTTTAAAAGTTTATGTCATGAAGGTTTGCCTGCTTGTTTCAGATCATTTAGTCCAGTGTGAAAGCTGACATTATACTTCTGAAGTGGACTGAACAACCTCCCATAAAAAGAGTCCAATTTTACGTCACCATGTGCGTGTGGGGATTTTCCCGGTTAAAACAGAGATGTGTTTGTGCACCACTTGTAGCCTGCCCGCTGTATTTTAGCATCTCATTAGAGTGAAATGAGTGAAAAATCGTAACCACACAAGGCCTCTTTATTGTCCCATTTCTATATGTTCATCACCATTTATGATTGGCGTGGTCGAGTTACAGTGTAACTCAGTCTTTGATCTGGACCGACTGAACTAAACTACAGACGTGAAAGTGACCATTGACCAGCAAAAGTTGCCATGTTTTGTTCCCCTCATTTCCACTTTGATCCCTCTGTCCACGTGGCAGCAGGATACTTTCACCCGGTCGCTGCGACCATACGACACGGTGTCGCTGCTGTGATTTGAGCACACAGGACAGAGGTGGAGGAGGGGGGAGGAGCAGGTTAATAACAGCCTCGCATGGGAGCGGTGACCTCTTATCAGCGCGGAGGTCAAACGCAAGGGGCCATAAAACCACTGTCACAGGTGGATATGGTCTCTGTTTATAGACACACAGATGTGGGTACACCCTGCTGTTTATGAGGGAGCATGTTTGAGGTCAGCTGAACCGCAGGAATAGGACACTCCTCCCAAGACAAACTGTACACAGGAACAGAGACGCCATCACTGGAATACAAGACTACAAATATTCCTCACCTCTACACTTTTAATTAAAGTATTTGAGTACTGTATGTTAAGTTGTATAGGTACTGCAGACAGGCAAAATGGAAATATTTCAGACTTTTGTAAATTCAGATTCACACTTTTTAAGGCTTCTTCTAAAGCTTTTGTTTGAGGAGACTAATTACAGGGCTTTTTAAAAAACCCAGCAGACATCCCGTCCTCCACCTCTGCTGATGGGCTTTGATCTCTGACACCTCTTGAAGAGGATTCTCATCAGATGAAGTGAACATGTGTGGGGGATGACCCCTGTAATGGCTTTCTATGGTGACAAATGTCCTCTGAAAGCCGTAAGCTTTGAAAAAAAAAAAAAAAAAAAAAAATCTACTCATTCATTATCCCAAGACACCATCTCTAATCACCAAGGCAGTCATTACACTCACAGGTAAAACATGGGTGTACGAGATATTGATCCTGGATGAGATGTGGGATGAAAAAGAATGCAATGTCTGATTTACATCTAGTGCCTGCAGGTTTTGCAGCCTTTTTACAAAGTGCTTAGAGAAAAGGAAAATCTGGCTCAGATATCTTAAGAAAGCAGTTCGGCTGCAAACTCAACAATTCTGTGTGAGTTCCTCGTCTCGGAGAGGAAGCCAGGTGTGCAGCTCGAAAAGCATCCATGTGATGACCAGGCAGACTCAGACTCCATAAATCATGTCACCTCTCAGATATTTTCAACAGCAGCTTTCAGAAACGCACACAGCAGCAAAAAAAAAAAAAAAAAGAAAAAGAAGAAGAGAGAGAGAGAGAGAGAGAGAGAGAGAGAGGAGAAGGTGCATTTAAAAGAAAGGGATTTCAACGTATTTAACACCCACTACTGCCCTCGCTCGGCCTCGGTACGCCCACCTAGCTCTCCCATCTGCCATTCACAGAGGGCTTATGATGCTGCAATCTGGAAGACTGAGATTATATGGGGAGAGGGCAGGAGACACGGTGAGGGAGGGTGAGGCTGAGGGGTGAGGACTGGAGGCAGCGAGAGAAAGAGGGAGTCTGTAGGATTAAAAAAAAAAAAAAAAAAAAAAAAAGCGCACAGCTCTCAGCGTGGATTCATCTAGAATATTACTCAATTCTCAGCTGCCTGTTTTGAAGCCGAGGCTCAGGCGCGGTAGTAATCTATACAGCTCTGTGTAAAGATAACACGGGAGGGAGGTCTATCATCAAGGTCAGTTCACGCAGACGCAGCCGGGCTGAAAGAGTCGGACTCAGGGCCCGACGCGACCACAAAGAACGATCAAACGCATCATGTCTTCTGTTAAACTGTTGGACTTGAACGCACCCAAAAGACTATCGCTTACAGCTGACACGCATCAACGTTCAGAGCCTGCGAGGGAGGAAATAACTTGACTGTATTTATAATCCAAAAGAGCAAACTTCTCAGACAGTTAAAACTTGACCAACTGACCAGTTCCATGCTAATGGACTTTGGTCTTCTTCTGCATGTAGAACAACAAATAATGGCAGATGCAAAAAAAATAAGGTGACACCTCACTACATGGGTGAAACCACCGATTTGCTAAGCTGAACAGCGAGTCAGGGAGCTCTCTCCCAGACAGTCTGCAGATTCAACGTGCTGAATCACCAATGAGGGCCGACGGCTGACTCTGCTCGGCGTCACAGCTTTAACACTGTATGTGAGGATGATTCTCTTTCTTGCATGCTTTCTGATAACTCTACCATCTCTGAAATTAACATAAGAGCAAAACAATGATGAAAGGTGATCCAGAGGCATGACAGACGAGGAATACACAGGAAATCCCCATTTTTTTCAGTACACTATTACAAAGCTGTGAAGATCCTCAGTCATGCAGGTCATGGTTATGAAAGGAGGGTTGAATCTAAGGCAACTGGATTTGGTTGTAGATTGAAGACGTTTCTGTTTTGAATTGAATGAGACGCAAAACACATCTACAAACAAGTCCAGTCGCCTTTGATTCAATCCTCATGACCATATTTTGGACCTAACATTCCTGATGGTCTGATGATCGCCGCTGGTTCAATTTGATTTGTGCCTCCCAAGGAATCGCTATTAAAAGCTCAATTTTCCATTTGATCAAATTAGGCAAAGTAAAACATTGTGACCCCATATTGGTTCTTAATCAAGATTTTTTGGTTTAATTTGCACATGAGTGGCATATTTTGGTGAAATGACCCATTTGTAAAATTCACAGACGTCCCAGGAGAACTTGAAATCCTTGACCGTCCCCGTCTGAAGTTTGTCAAGTTTTGTGGCGTTGAAAAAGACAAACTTTCAGATAAAGAAGGGAACGCAGAGCAGCCGAAACAACTTAGAGACTGATTTTTACTCGCAAAAGCAACCAATTGCAAAAAAATATTAACTTAATAACAGTAAAATAAATAAAATTTGTTTTATATTATTTTTGTCATGTTTTTGTTTGGAATATGAGAATCACTGACTCTTTTGTGACGATGCCTGAACCTAAAAGCTCGGCTATGAAAGTGCTGTGTACTGGAGCCTTAGCTCTTGAAATTGAATAATACATTTTCTTATTTCTAGGAAGGCTGGTGAAAAAAAATGCTGCACTCATGGTAGAAATTGTCCTAAACTGACACAGCGGAAACACAGTGGTAGGGTGGCACACTTGTCTAGCCGCCTCTCCTATCTGCATCACCAAAAGAGCATCACATTGCTCACTCCCCCACAGTGTTCCCTTGATCAGCAGGCAGATTAATCCTCTTGTTGACTCCGCACCTGGACCAGCATGAGTCTAACTTCTGTATGATCAGTGTCGTCTACACGGCTGGAACTGAGTGTGCACATTTGTAACGGGAACAGCTGTGCCTTTAGCTCGGTTGGGTGCCTCCCCGTCCGTCCCCAGGCTGCAGAGCTGCTGACCGAGCGAGGGAAGCTGATTGTGTCAATGGCTGATTAGAGAGTCCCCGAGGTGGGATGGGACTAGTGCATCCTCTGCTCGTCTAATTACAGACTTAATGAGTCCTTAGCTTTAGTCAGAGTGGGCAGAGAAGCCTCCAGAGAGCCAAGGCCAAGCCGGGGGTTCATAAATCACCTTTTACTTTGCCCTATCCCACCCTGCACCCAGAGGTGTGTGCACACACACAGACACACACGTGAGCTGTGTCAGGAGGTTGTTCGAGGCCGGAAGAAAGCAATAACGGTCAAGATGACTTCTACCTGATGACTACTGCTTGAGCCTGGATACATCCCTCCTGATCTACCCTGTCAAGACAAGGCACAGAGGGCCACATTTATCTTGAACCGAGTCCACAGAAAATCTAATCCTGGCCCACCTTCATCATCCTCGAGTGGACGGATTAGCATCAGAGGGGAACCTGGAGGGCACCGACGGCAGGACAATATGGAGGAGCAAATGAATTTGCTTTGCATAAGAGCAGGGATATTCTTAGCTATAGAACACGGGATGATGAGTGTGTTTACGTTTTATTACAGCCCGCATTTTTGTTTTTCCAAGTTGTCACATTACATGTCCTTTGAAACCCAATGAGGTTTGTGTTTTGTCATTGTCACATTCACATGTTCAAGCACTTGTACAACAGCAGTAGAACGGAGTTGTCAAAGCTGCAAAAACACTGGATGAATATGGCTGAAACCTACAATTATTGTCAGTATAGATTAAACTGTTTATCATTTTCTCGATACATCTCTTTGCCTGTAAACTGAGAAAAATGGCTTCAATAATTTCCAAAAGTCCAAGGTGATATCTTTGCTTCTTTTGTCCAACCAAGACACAAGACACTGCAGATCGATCGATTAATCAACGAATAGTTTCAACACTAAAACAGAAGGGTTTTATGTTCTGTAGCTGGGACAGTAAATGTTTTAAAACATCATCACATATAAGCAATGTCCAACTTGAAACAAAAGTTAGCAAGTTAATACTCCATCCATCCCCTGAACTCTAAATTAACACATGATCTGACACTGCAAAAAGCTTTAGCCAGCCCTGCCTACAATCAGCACAGAGGAAACATGTTGCACACATGAGATAACAGTATTATCACATGTGCAGTATTGTCACATGTGAGCGGCCCTTATAACTCTTTAAAGGGGCCCTGTTTGAGTTAAGTTTCTGCTGTGAACTTGTGTTATCAGTGGGTGGACAGTCCTCAAGGTCTCCCTTGATATAAGTGAGTCACAGGAAAAGTAAGGAGTCTAAAAGTCCCTGTGTATCAAACTTAAGTGACTTGTAACTCTATTATAGAGCTGTGATGAGACTCTGCTAATATAAATTCATCTTATGAAGGAAATGTGTATCTTTCTCTGGTTTCTTGTGACATAGATGTGGATAGATCTTTGTATTTTAAAACCTTACAGTTGACTCACAATAATGATCTGCAAGTACCAACATAAATCTATCTTCTCTTCAAAATGCATTAACGATACAAAACCACTCCCATTATATGCTGAACTCATTTCATGATGTAATGTGGTGCGTTTTCATGTGACGCAGTTTCTTTGCATGTTGGCTGCATAAAACATTTGCATAGTAAACATGGCTCTGGTGTTTACCTCTGGTGTGAATGACAAATTGCAGTTTTGGAAACATGGCGCCTTAGATGGAAATGTGGAAGGTGAATGTAATGACATGCATTTGTCTTCTTACCTGTAGTGTACGTGTGTGACTGTAGGAGGCCTGTAGCCGAAGATCCAGGTCTGGATGTCCATGGGTCTTGCTTTGGGGTAAGCTATGGTCACATCTATTACCCACTGCAGGCCTTTACGTTTATTACCTGGCATGGAAGAAACAAACAGGGACTTAGTTAAACACATTTGAAAGGCAAGGATCTAATTTAGGACATGATCAACTTGATCCGCTACATTAGGTATGGCATACTTAAACAATCCACACAGTGAAGCCGTCTTGTTTGCCCAAAACCAACAACACTTTGAGGTCAATGACACAAAGCACAGCTGGCAGGGATTCAATGACACTTATATCAGATGGATGCCGTCACAGAGGCCGAACCCTGGTTGTCCAGCTCAGTATCAGTATCTCAGTATCTCTAAATACAAGGTGTTCCTGAAGATTGTTATATGACAGCAGCGCAGCCAAATGAAGGCTGATTACCTGCCAAAGTGACTGGTGGATAACACAGTCTCACCATGCTGAAGTCCTAACTTGACAGAATTTGGCTGGCAGCTACATTTATGAGTCACAGTCTTAGAAATATTTTCACCTCAAGTTATTTTACCAAATGAAAGCCTTCAATTTCTCACCCTCCATTTATGGTGGGGTGAGACAGGGAACTGAAGACAGGTGGAGAAGAAGCAAAAGAGAGGAAAGTAGTGAGACAGGAAGGCGGAGGATGACAGATGGGAGAGGGAATGCTAAACACTTGATAAAAAAAAAAAAAATTTGTCAGCTGCGCGGGTGCATGTGTGCGAGTATTTATGTGCATTATGCAGGGTCAGCTCTGTGCTCACCTGCATGTAGCTGCAAATCAGATTAAAATATAAGAAATGAAAGGAGGTGTACGATGAGGATGATGTATTTTCTCTGCATTAAACCTCTTGCCTGTTGTTCACTCGAAAGCGGCAGGACTGAGGTCGACTCAAATGTCTCTTGTGTGTGTGAAGTATTTTGCAGCTTTGACAGTAAGGACGTGTTAACTTTCCACAGTATGTTGATTCACCACTTCCAATAGTGGAAGTGGTGAATCTTAAGAACCATACAAGACTTGACTCGCTACCATGACATTGTTGAAAGCCATATTTCCCCACACTTTTTTATGGACATTCTAAACAGGCTTGTCTTTGTACTGAACACGCAGATATGAAAGCGATAACAACCTTAACACCTGCCTGTGGGCTTTGACAGCAAACAATTGCTTTGACTAAACAGCGTGTGTCTTTAAGCTGAACAAGCCTGTAAAATGTAAAGGAGGAAAGACAAGCGCCCTCAGTCAGCCCGGACACATCTAAAATGAGGTTGATGGGAAGCAGTGCAGCATATTTGACTGCTTGACTAATGTCACGGCCCGGGCTGCTGTTACTTTGCAGCAAAAGCACTTCCCTCTCTGAGCACACTGGCTCCTTTATTCAGCCTGTGTGACAAGGCGAAGCTAGATTTTACAACCGATCGACCAAGCTTCAGAGTCAACAGCAGGAAAGACGGGGAATGTTGCTAACAAGTCAGAATTGATTACTGTCATAAAAGTTTTTATTTATTTAAATATGCTTTGGCATATCATGTTTGCACATATTTAGAACAGCAAAATAATCATTTAGTAATTATAGCAAATCAATCTGATCATCAGTGTCCCACCATAAACATAAAAGCAGTCCCATGACCTCTCACCTTTATCACTGACTCCAGCTAACATGTGTTCATGTGACACTATTTCGGAAGAGAATGTACTTTTCCATAATCTGAGGATCAGCCGTGACAACTCCTACCTTCATCACTGCAAAGTTATATTTTGATATATCAGGCAAAATTCAACCACTTCACTACGTATTCTCGCACTTTTTCCCCCAAACTGGGTGAACAAGTGGACGCTCCCAAATTACATGTAAAAATGTTGCTTTTTCTGTCTGACATTTCAAACTTAAATTATTTGTCAGGAAACAGAGTTAGAATTTCAACCTTTTCACATACGTCAAATACAGGAAAATGTGGGGTGAGGTGATAGAAGAGTGCGACTGAGGCATCGCCAAATTAGTGGAGAACAGACAGTTATGGTTTAGAGACATCTTTACTTTGGTACGCTGTGTTCATGCCTACTAGTTCATATCAATAAACACACCTTGACAGTTCCTTCCTCTCAACAGACAAGTAGTCAACAAAATCCAAGCCATTTTGAATACTAGCTATGTAGAGTACTTTAAGTATAGAGTTGGGCAAGATGGCGATAAATGCCAAGAGACAATATAACTTTGATTTTGCATAGTGTGATGGATGTGCCTTTCATAACTGAGTGTATTAAGCATCTGTTGGAAATGAAAAAGTAAGATGGGATTTTTATACATTTTTTGCACTAATGTGTTGAAGTACCTGGATTTGTCAGGCATTTAAATTAGAAATTCCTGTCTGATCCTTTTTTCGTTTACAGTTCCCTGACTGATCTTGCAGAAAATCTACGATATCACAGCACACGTCAATGTCCCAATGCAAAATTTAAAAATCTAGCAAATCAAGCTGGCTGTCGGAGGTTAATGTGTTTCTACTAAAATATTTTAAGTAACTGTCAATTACTGTTTGGCTAACTTATGCATTTTACCATCTCTACTACTTCATACAGCCGAGGCACCGGCTGCTTGCTCATTTATACCAATCTTACAGTGACTTGATAAGCATCCTTGGTATTGATGGGGCTGGCTAACACCACATCTATCCCTGTGTGGGTAATTGGATCTAGATCTCTGTCCAAGTGTGCTGAAAGGCAGCCATCGTCTCCCGTGAGTGGCCGGCCAAAGAGTGTGGCCCTGAGCCAAGATATCGCTGGTGCCCTATACGCTGTGACAAACAATACTGTAATAACAGCAGCCGAGGTAATTTAAAATGACATCAGAGAGGCCCTGCCCTTCTGTACACGGGTAGAGGAAGGAAACACGCTGGCAGATATCTGGCTCCCTATCAGGCCACTCTGTAGGCCAATTACAACACTTGAAGCCCACACCTGTCCCTCCCACTGATGAAAAACGTGGGTAAAAACTGCCTCTGATTGGTTGATGCTACAAACACATTTACCTTTGGGTCACAGAGAGCTCCATTCCCAGCCTAAATGACTCACAGCTGTGAACTTTGCTTACTTGACGACTGTAAATACTGATTTATAACACATAAACCTCATCAGTCTTATCTGCAGACGGAGCCTTTTCTGCAGGCTGTGAACTAGATGGCCGACCACTGACCCATGTGCTTTGTATCTGCGCTGAGCAGTGTATTTTAGCCTGGTTGACATTGCATGGCTGACACACAGCGGCACACACATTTACATCAAATCCTATTTTCTCCAAGTGGCCCATTTGTCTCTGAGTGAGTCAGCAAGCTCTGGGCACCTCTGCAGAGCATCAGGGAGGGTCAGAGGGAGACAGAGCTGTGTCTTTGATCAGCCAGACACACACACACAGCATAGAGCACAGGATAGCGAGGGACGTAGCGCTCTTCTGGGTATGCCTGTGTGTGTGTGGTTTTTTTTCTTGCCCTAGGTTTTAATGCCATTAGCTAGATTCAAGTGGAAGGACAAGCCCTGCTGCAGCAACCAGCTTCCCCTCCTCCTGAGCTGCTGGAACACAGAAGAGGACACAGGGAGACACAGAGAGAACTGGGATATGAACTGGAGATACAGTATGCAAAAGCACGGCCATTACACATGAACAGGATCACATATCCAAACCCTAATATGTTTAAATATCTCATTCCTGCCAGAGGTTATAAACAAAACCTGTGCTGTCGTTTGCGTTTGTTGACATTGATGAGATGGTTTAAGACTTTGTGCTAAATTGGCAGAAAAGGCTAAAGAAAAAAAAACAAAAACGCGCACATGCAGCACATCATTTAACACATAAACGAGGCTGCGCTCGCCTTTATCTCCATTTTACGACTGCCGATTAAGAACTGCCTCTCCTCTGGTTTGACAGTCTGTCCTGCGAAGGGATAAACTGACAGCATCTTGCCATTAGTGCTGAGGCTGTAGGACGCAGAGCTGTGTTAGCAAACTTGTGCAAGGCTAAAGTCCCAGAGCCACATTCTCAATAATGCTGGCCCAAAGTCTCTCCAAATTACTATTAACACAGCACACCCTTAAAATGGATTTTGAACCAAAGCCAGGAGAGTCCGCTGGGTGAACTGAGTATGCAGTGTATGCACGGGCATGGGGGACTCATTTCATCCGCAGGTTTACGGCCATTTTAACATTGCGCTTTTGGCTGGGGACGGTTCCAAGAAGCAAGTTCGCTGAGTTATCTGGATAGTTTTGCTTAGTAAAAACATGAACATGTATTTTTACATTAGTCCACCATCCGGATTTAAGGGGGTACCAGTCTCCCTCTTGAAACAAGGTCCTGGTCTAGGTGGCATGAAAAACATGCCAAATGTTGATACTCAAATTTAGTTTAAAAAAAAAATCACTATTGTTGAGAGAGGGAGCCTAAGTCTAAGTCTAAGTCTAAGAAGATACTGTATGTTTAAACTTAAGTGATGTTTTAGATCCCTAAGAACAGAAAGACATTGCATATTGGATTGATAACAGAGGAAGTAGTATGTGCAAAAATGCAAAAACAAAAAGCTGACATAAAATGGAACTTCAAAGACTTAAGCCTGCGGTGCAGAACTTTTGTCTCCCTCTTATAACAGTGAAAGTAATAACACAAAAACTGCTCCACCACACTCCTAGTTGCTGCAGCCTGCTCCGTCACTACAGTTGCTCCACCCATCATTCATTGCTGGTTGACATCAAACGCATCACCTCCAGTACGGGAATGTCGCCACAGATTTTAAAACTCTGGTATACCGCAAAATACAGCGATGTGTGAACTTTGGCAAAAGCTTGAACGGAACAGACGGCCATTTATATGTAAAAGTTCCTGCAGGCTTAAACATTGCATGGACATTGTAAGGCATGTTTTTTTGTCGAAGTGATCGAAGCAATCCGGGGAAGACCTTTCTCAAAAATGGGAGAAATGGATCAGCTTCACTGCAAATAAAGATGACGATATAATATCTGAATCTGTCTTAAGACAATGTACACCCTGCTTGGTTCTCAGGCTTTGTTGATATTTGTTTTCTGTTTTTAAAAAAAAAAAAAAAAAAACATCTTTGAATTTTTGCAAATAAAACAAAGAAATTTGCCTCTGAAAGGTTGTTAATTGCAGAGTTATCTTCCTGCTCACTGGCTGTATTTAGGGCTGGTCTCCAGACAGAAAAATTACTCTCCTGCAAATAACCGCTGGGGTTTCAGGGACCTTGATGCAATTTCTGGCACCTCTGTGCATGCCCCCCCTTTCCTCTCCTGGCAATCTTTACCACCAGTCACCTTTCATTTAAAACAGGACTCCCAGAGGACAGCGGGACACAGAGGTGATGATGTAATGCTTCATGTTTGAAGCATGCTCCATCCCTGCTCTTTGAGCCAACATGAGACCACAACTGATCAAGAACTCCAGTACACAGTGTATGGGGAGAGTTCACAGAGACTGTGAAGTAAAGAAAAAATATAACCTTTGCCAGACTTCCCCAGAAATAGCATTCTACTTTTTGAGAGCCGGAGAGTTCAAAGAACACCTTTAAATTCAATCCCAACTTCATTTGTGTTCAGTAAATCAAAAGGCCTAATATGAGATACTCAAAATCCATTTAGCATTTCAAATTAATGGCTGTCAATCAGAACAAGATCAGCCTGTTCCAGATTCCTGTTAATTTGAAAGTTTTCTCCTCACAGCAAAGAGAGTAGCACGGGAAGCTTTAGAAGTGTGCACAGAGTTTTGACTCATTTTAAGATGCGATGTGATCCAGGTAGATGTACATAAAAATGAAAACCAAAAAGTAGACACTCAAGGCCGAAGACTCATTCATTTAAAATTAAAATGATGCCGACAGAATTTATGTTTTTTGGAATGATGGAACTAATTGACAGCTTTTAAAAGCCTGGAAAAACACGACTGAAGGTTATTTGGAGGAAAGTGGGACACCCTGGTGACCTTGGGGTTTAAGGTGCATATGATTACTAAACTTACATCATAAATACAAACAAGTCCTAATCAGGATAAACTTAAATAGATCCCACAAATATTCCCATGCCACAAAGAAAAGGGTTTTTTGTGTGCGTGTGTTTGTTACCTGTCTGGTTTGGGGTCCCAGTTTCGCTGCCCACGCTGCCATTCTCCTGCTGGGCTGACAGGGTTTTCAGGATGACGTGGGTGGCCCCGAGACGAGGCAACGTGACATGGGTCAGGTGGGGGAGAGAATGCTTCTTGGCGAACAGCTGGCTTGTTTCCCGTCGCTTGCGCAGGAAGCCGCCCTCGGGGAACAGCACTATCCACTTCCTGTCGCGGCTGTGGTAGTATTTGTCTAGGTGATCTTTTAGGTAGACCAGCTGCTTGTCTCGGTGAGCTTTACCCTGTAGGAACAGAGGAAATACATTCAGAAAATAATGCAAGAAACATAGCCTAATCCATTATTTACTCACAGGTGGAAAAAATAATGGCGCCACAGAAATCCAGTGCAGTTTCAGTTATTTCAAAGCACCAGCACTTGAAAAAGGGGTCTTAAAACTAGGTGACTACATTCAAAACAAGTGCAATTATCTCAAACTGTTTCTTTACTTGCCCCAAGGAAACAAAGTGATTGAGGCTAAGTGCCAATTCTTTCACTTGATAAGATAGATGTTTTTTGTCAGCATGCAAACAACCAAAGAAAGTAAAACACACACAAACCAGAAGTTAGATGCAGTAACACTGTGGAGCACTCAGAGCAGCATTAATGGCACCGACTGAAATGGATGCAAAAACATGATGGCCTTGACAACATTAAGAGCATTAGCAGTGACGGGACGAGGAGGAGTGGGATCGATTTTTAGCTAGGCCCGCTCAAAAGCCATTGTAAATGCATTAGCATAGCTGGACCTGAACCCTGCATGTGTCATGTGAGCACACGTGCAGCTGTGTGTAGCAAAACTGTTCACAGCACAAGCAAAATGGCAAAATATCATGATCAGATTAGCCATAACAAAAATCAGTGAATTAATCTTAGCTGCAGCTACAAATTATTCACAGAGAGAGACGTGTATTCATAGATTACAAACCTATACATGACCTTGAGGCCATGGTTTCACTGCAGCTATGTGAATTCAAAAAGAAATGTTCTCCACAATGTTGCTGTTAAGAGTCAGACTGAGCACCACTCCTGTTTCCCAATGTCAGGGGAATATTACTTTTTTTTAATTAATAATGTCCCGCATTTGGTAAACCAACAGTAAGAAGGAAAAAAAGTTCAATTACAGCCCTGTGCCACAAGTAACTGTGCTGCTGCCATCAAAGCCTGCTGTGTTGTGCTGTGCATAATGATATTGGAGACATGTCTGCCAGCCTGAGTGGACAGCAGATGCTTGGGAGGCTGGGGCAGATGCTTGCTGTGCTGTGTGGATGTGTGAAGTATTCTGGGGAGGGATGTCAAGAATGCACACACAAGAACGCCAGAGGGGATCACAGGGAGAGAGGATGGCAGAAATGGCCGAGCCTGCTCAGGCCTTCCACTACAGCCCGTCTGGCTTTTAGCAGGCTCAGGGTGCTTCACCCTCGGCACAGTGCCTGATGTGAAATTCCATGGCAAAGCATTTCCATGACCTAAAAAATTTAATTCCCTCTAGCTGTGGCTGTGGTGTTCCTGCAGCTCAAAAAGTGACAGAGGGATGTGTTGGCTTTTCATTCATTTTCCCGACAAAACAAATCAACAGAGACGGCCCATCAGCAGTGCTGTCATTTTGAAATCTTTGTCCTGTTGGAGCTGGTGCCAGCAGGTCCTGTTGAGCCCCACAGAGACGCTCAGAAGTTGACGATAGCTGGCTACATTTGCTGCCTTGTATCACAGCAGTGCTGCGAACTGTGTCATGAATAGTTACACTAATTGCACACTCAAGGCATCACCTGACTCTGGACATCTAGTTCGTTATGGCTATCTTGTAGTTAACGGTCCCGTCTAACGTTACGAGAGGGACAGACTGAAAAAGACTCTGCAAACTGATCTGAAAACTGATATTATCTCTGGTTATGTGAGGTAAGGCGCAGGAGAACAGTATGCAGATTCAACTTCATTCAGTCTGTCTCTACTGGCTGGTTGGCTAATGCTAGCTAGTCAGCTGTCTGCAGGTGTCAGGCTGATGTCAAGAAGGACGAACAGATGAATTAGTGTGTGAACCTTTCTGGTCGATCTGTGCTGAACTGATTATTGAAGTGCATGTCCACGCTCAATTTGTATTTTATTAATCTACAAATGACAGCTGTGCATTTATTATTCTTGTCCAACTGTCTTAGGTAACACCTACAAAATATTATATTACAGTTTTCCAGTAAGTTGCAGGAAAAAAAAAACCTGGAAAAAAAATAAATGAATGAATAAATAAATAAAAAATTTGCATTCATGGCCAGTAGATACAAATAAGATATCCCTTTACTTTCTAGTGAGTGGATCCATTCGAATGTAATATTTTGATTTGCTATGAATCTGCAGTGAATCGTCGTTCCCCGTCTGGAATGAACCTCTCAAACTTGCATGATATTCCAGGAATTTCCATGACCAACAGGAGCCCTCCAAGGCCTCCGTGTGTGGGCCTTTCAGAGCAGGCTGCTCTGTTCCAGCTGCCCCGACAACAAAAGGGTCAGTCCGACCCAGAGGGGCTCAGCAGCCCTCCCACACTACTGTCCGCTGCCGTTATCCTTCTCAGAGGACACCATGGCCGGAGGAAACCCACCAACGTATCTGCCGTCCAGCTGGGACAAGCAGATGGGTAGCGACTCCGCTTTTGCAGAGCACAGAAAAACAAGGCAGCAGTAGCCGGGAGGTTGAAAGAGTTGGGTTATGGCCTAAAGGTCAATGTTTTAATCCTGAGACCTTCAGGGAAAAACAAGGTGTTGATATGTGAGGGAAAATAGTCATCCACCTCCCAGCGACAACTGTTGACGTAGACTTGATGCTAATTTACAAAACTAAAAAAAACCTGCTGGGCAGCTCCCTGGATGAAAATACGTGTAGTGTTAACAATGTGCAGCAGAGCGCGTTAACGTTGTCAACTTCTGATGGCTGAATAACAGGCGTGACGATAAAAACAAACATGTTAAACACACACCATTTCACACAAAAGTAAACCTACTATGACATTCGGTGCCAATCGTGAGTCGCTTACCTGTCTGATGAAGAAGTCCCCGTGGATCAGGGACACTAGGCCAAAGTTGGTGTATTTGAACACATGGTCCATCAACCACATCATTTTTCGCACCACCTGAAAAAAGGAGGAGAAATACAATAAAAATCTGTAACCAACCCAGCATGATTTTGCTCAATCCCACATTTGTCTGTAAGCAAAAGCACGCGACTTTGGCTTCGGTGCCAGAGCCCCAAACTGATACAGCCCCTCCGAGCACTTCCACCCTCATGACCTGCACCGATGCAGCTTTGGCTTACTGTCCTTTCAGTGCTAAGAGGATAAACTGGGCCAGGGATGCAGTTGTTGAGGCGGATCATGTCATCATGTTTGTGCCGTGCAGTTCAGCAGCTCCAGCCTCAGCCAAAAAAACAAAAAAAACAAAACACAACAACAACAACACGTCTGCCCCCGCCGTCCCAGAAATTCACAGCCAAACTCCAGGATGATTTGCACAGGGCGGCAGGACGGCGAGGAACACATTGTCAAATAACCGGCTCTTTGAGTGAAAAGTGACAGACTGGACTCCTGACAGATAATGTGACTTTTCTCTCCTGATGTTCCATTTTTAAACTCACGTCTGCTGCTGACGATATTTTCCAGGTAATAGAAGTTATTTCTGTATGTGATTAATGTACATCTGAATAATCCCAAAGTGTAGCGGCCACATGTCAACCCTGGCAATTAAACAAGCAGCTGAATCCAGAACAGCGTCTGATTTACACTGAGGAAAAAAAGACAGATTGATCAGTCAGCACAGCTACGAAGAGACTGACACTACAGTCTGGAGTTGTACACTTTGCAGTGGGCTGGCACTCCTGTCTGAGGAGGAGTTTTGGGCCTGTCAGATGTCATGTTCAAATTAATACCGATCATTTTCAAAACGCAATTCTCTCTGTAATAGACAAGTTTTGAGCGTTAATGTATGTGTACAAGTATCCCTCTGAAACAGTGGAAGATGCGTGCGTGTGTTTGGACATTTTTCACTTCCTTGCCTGCTGAGAATGATCAGTGCAACCGAATGCAAAGCAGCAGCCGCTCGAGTCTTTCACATCTGTTGTCGGCTGCACAAGAAACTCTGCCGAGCGCTCGATGCTCGCATTTTGTGATTTGAATGAAGCAAACCACAGCGCTGCTTCGCGCTGCCGTCCATCTCTACTGGGTCGAGCGTTATGACTTGAAAAATGCTATCAATGTCTGCAAACTCCCTCCGGCCATACTGACTGTCAAAAAAGTCCAAATGCGAAACAGACAAAACCACAAATCATAAATAAAATTTCATTACAAAATAACTCTGAAATGCACTAAACATCTCAACTGGATAATTAAAAGAGGATGTTTCCCTTCATTTAAACTGAACCTTTTCATCAACACTTCACTCTGAGCGACTATGATTTGGCTAAACAAACTGACAATTAAGACAGTAGATAAACTTTGAGAAACATCCTTAAAGCAAACACACTTTACTTAAACTCAGAGGGGGTTTGGAGCAATGTTTGCAATTCTACTGGAACTCGACAAACACACACAAACATGCTCAGACAGCATCCTGCTCTGCAAAACACAGATGGTGCCAAGTGCCCTGCTCGGTCCTGCTGTTCAAACTACTGCATGGCTTTTATTTACACTGACGTGACCACGCTCAACCTTGCTTTGTTACATCCTTGGATTTCCTAGAAGGGATCCAATGAGGTAACACATCTCTCTCTCTCTCTTCTTACCGTGCCCTTGTCTTGCAGGCACATCATGAGGGTGCACACATCTCCCGTGGACTGGTGGTTGACAATGACCATGGCTTCCTCTTCAGAGATTGGCCGTACGTCGTCGCCCCACTCCGTTACTGCGAGGCAAAACAAACAGACACATCGTGGTTAAACAGGCTGTGCAAATAATATCTGTTAAAAGAACCCTGTGGCCTTTTCTTGCAAAAGTTCCTGTTTACATTCGGTGTTTGTCTCTAAAACTCGCTGTAGGTTTCTTCTGATGTCAAATATGTTGAATGCATTTTCTAAAATATTGCAGACTATCGCAACATACAGCTGTTTTTCATTCAAGTGCTGCAGATCATGAGAAACTATCCGCACCTTAATTTCGATCCACATCAAAAACACTTTCCAACAAAATTCACTGGAAACTGTTAACAGGGTTTTGAAAGTATTATGCTAATTAATAAACAGGTCTATACATGTCTATATCACAACCCTGATTCCAGAAAAGCTGGGTCGCTGTGCCAAAACATAAATAAAACAGAACATGACAACTTTCTAATACTTTTCAACATACAATCAAGCAAGGACGGGGCGAGGTTCACCACTGTGTGAAACCCATGATTGTGTAAAGGATGTTACCATATGGGCTCAGGAACACACTGTTGTCAGTAAACACAGCCCATTTCCAAATACTGCACTCTGTTTTATTTACGTTTTACACAACATTTTTGGAATCTGGGTTGTGAGAGTGAATGTTACATCACTTAAAACTAACTTGACTGTCCCTTGTTGTCTGCTGTTTCTAAATCCACAAACGTCCTGACACTCCTGACTACAAACAGCCTGCCACCTGTCACCTCCAACCTTCTCTTAGCAAAGACACTTGCACTTTGCTGTTCATGTGTCAAAATGAGTCTGAGGCCACCTCCAGAGATTGTCTGCATGGTAAGATCGTGTAAAAGGAACATTTAAAGCTTAATGTTTAGGCATTTTACTGTATTACATTAGTCATCCTGTGTATGAATCAATGTCGCAAGGGAATGAAAAAACGTTGGCTTGTGGTTTGAAATGAGAAAGGAGAAGTGAGTTTCAGGAAATGGTATCACAATGACTTTCGCTATAGACCACTTCGAGCAGAGCAGAGGAAACGGTTCAAGAAAATAAAAGATGAGCGAGAAAAGAGAGTGCCAGACTTTCAGATCTTTGTCTGATCGTCTGAACGTTCATCAGCACACCGAGCTGTCGTATGTGTTTTGTGGTAGAGCCGCACGGTGTAATGAAATAAGATTTAATGATACTACTGGCTGAATATCTAACAAATAAAGAAGTTCTAATAATGTTTATCAAAATCAGTACTTTAAAGTGTTACATGATGTATAAAGTATGTCAATGTTAGCATTTTTATAACATACAGCATTAAAACATATTTCTGGGCAAATTATTCTAGTTGTCATTTCATTATCAGTTTCTAGAGTCACACAAATGGACTAAATGTACTGAACTATCCTTAATGATATAAAATATTAGCACAATCATTTCTACTTTGTATTAGACGTTGCACTTGTGCACCTATTTCTTTTTTTAGGCAGCATTAATTTATTTTTAGAAAAGAACACAGCAGGTACTTGACAAAGATTACAGCCTGAATATTCTCAGTTCGAAACACAATCGTCAGACGTTGTGTCAACACACAAAATCAGCAGACTTGTTGGTTTGGGAGCTCCCTGTCTGAAATAACATTTTCCATTTGGATAAGCACTAGTTTCGGTCGACATCCTGCAACAACAGGACATCAGGTTCATTTGCATGTCTACGATCCATAAATAATGCTTCCCTCTTCAGTGAAACCACATAAGGCATCCATGTACGGCTGAGAACAGAACCAGGCCTTTGTTCACTGTCAAAGTGATAAAAATAATACAAAGCAAAATATAGCTGCAAGCTGCAGTTCTTTGGGCCAAGTACAGGCACATCAAACAGGGTAGACTGCACACAGGTACATCGAGGTCTTATCTACCCACAGAACAATTTTGATCATGATCCGACAAAATGTTCTGGATATATGACTCACTTCCTGTTTTTGTGACTTTGAAGTCAACTTCGCTCAAATGTCACAGCCAAATCATCTGGATTTAGAAAATTAAGGTGAATTAGTGACGTAGACACCAACTCAGTGATTCAGTTGTTCTCCACGTCAATCAAAGCTTGTGATCTTGTGTCCATGGCATGTAGCAGGAAACATGGTTGGCTTGTGATGATTAAAATGGTGACACAGCCACAACAAGCAAACCACAAGAAGTGAAATATCAAATGGGAAGTGTGGTATGCAAAGTAAAAAATATCAAAATCCATATATTAAAACATTAATTCTGAACTGAAGCATCTTAAATTGTGGCTGAATCGTATCAAAGAGGCTTTAAATCCCAGTTTATCATATCAAATTCAAAACATTATGCATCGAGGCACATAGCAAATCATCTGAAAGGGAGGGATACACATCATTAATGTTTAATGATAAATACTAACAGCGTGGTCTTGGGTAGGAGTCTACTATGTGGTAAATCAGCGAACCCTTTCCACGGTTTATAATTGTCAGTGCTTCTACTTGACGAACGCTTTCAACCCGACAATGACCAGCGCCTCCATCAGTGCCTACAGGAGTGGATCTCAGCTCTCTCTTCCCTGATTTACATTGTGAGACCTCGAAGCATACGGGCTACTTTACAAACCATTCACCTGTGTCTGATTGTTGATGGGATACACACAGCAGCTGCAACAAAAGCAGGAAATCCGACCGGGAGACAAGGGGGTGACAACAATAGCTGGAAAACCCATGAGCTTCCTTTGCAATTTAAACGCACTTCGACAGCTCTGCATATTAACATAGACCTGGGGAAGTGAAAAGATTTAGCTGGGCTGCCATCGTTTACTGGGAATCCCTGCGGTTCTGGGCGGGTCTGACCAGCTTCAGCTCTGTGTAATGCAAATGTTGCATCAGTCAGGCCTTAGGGTGCAGAGTGAGCAAGCACTTCCTCTCTACTGAGGAGTTAACAGACAGATACAGATGAACCAGAATTTTTTTATACACCAAGTTTAACATTTAATTAAGCAAGAACATGACACCAACGCAAGACCAGACAGCTGCGAGATAAAGGGCTGACATATTTGGTGCATGACAAAATGTTAAAGGATCTCAGATCTGCTCAAATTTGACAATTAGTCATAAATATTTCACCTTAAAAAAACATTTAAAAAGCTCTTGCAGTATAACTTGCATTTCTAAGCCTATTTTGTTTTTGGGTGTTTAAAAAACACAGAAGCCTCAAAAGACCAGAATGCAATGCAGCTAATGTTTCAGTTTGACAAAGAGTGAAAGTTCATCTTTTTTTTAAACTCTAAAATCTCATTTTCTTGCTCCTACTACTGCTCTGTCTTTGTACACAAAAGAACCAAGGCTGTGCACACTCTGGGAAATGAAGGAGGTTATTACTAAAAACTAAGACCACACAAAGACAGCGGTGGGAAATGAAAACATCTTCAGGAGCAGCAGTCTTGGCACACAGTCAGTGTCTGTAGTGAAAAGGACAGCGAGTAGCAGGCCAGCGTACCATGTGGTCACAGTCACGAGCAAAGCTGAACGTGATAGGTTGATCTTGAAAATGGACCCATCAGTGCAGCACAAGACACAACTGGGATGTTAAAGAGTCAAAGTACAATACAACTGATAGACTGCTTGTATAGCATTATTGTATTGTATTTACTGTGTGAGATATGGCCTTGATATTGCACAAAATATATTTGTGACGACTTTTTCCTCACAGAAAATGATTGATTGAGCCATTTGACTCCACTTTTCCATAATTGTCAGAACAGAGTTTTAACAAGCTTTAACATATAACAGATTTGTTTCTTAGGCATCTGTTTTGATTCAAAACGATTCTCAATAGGGGGCATCAGTATACTATATGTCAAACTGGTGCCCTCAGTCCACTGAAATACAATATGAAACATAACAGGCAAAATGACCCACAGCCTTTTCATTCACCAACATCATGCTATTAAATAACATTTAGAAAATCAATTTTTGACATTTGTGAATCGATTCCGAGATCAGAATCGCGATTCTTATGCAAATAGATTTTTTTCACCCACACCTACTTTATATGCAAGTGTGGACTCCAGTGAACGAGGTGTAAGATCTGCTGTCGTTACCCCAGGAGAAAAGCGTTTCGAGCAACCCGTCAGATTAACCATTTCTGCATGACTCACAGTGAAAGGCCAAGTCATTTCCCTGACAGGATAGTTTTCACTGACAAAGGTTGCAAGCTGCTTTCATTCCGCCTTGAAATTCAACCCACTGTACCTGCTGCTAGCTATTCAGCGCGTTCAGAATTAGATTTAGTCATGTAATGGCACTGCACAACTTATTCATTCAACAGTTCATTAGTCGATATTGGAGAACGCACTTCATGGTTGCAAGCATGAACAATAATTGCAAATATGTAATGCAGGAAGCTCCCTGCTGTTTATTACTGTATATTGTAGTATGCTACGGGGAAGATAGCTACTTAAATAGACGTTTGAGCTCAACTCTTGTTTGGTGCATGCATTGGCTGTAGGATGTAAATGACATGTTAACCAGAGTTCATTCTGCCTTCTTTAATGCACATGTCTAAACTGCAGCCTGGTGACACAGGGTGCTTTTAAATCTTAGACACACTCCAAGATCACACATCCTCACAAGGGGATCTTGAAGTTAAGGAAGTGATTTTTTTAAAAAATGGGATGGAGGGGGACAAGTTTTTGGCATGTTCAATTTAGGCCTTTGTTTCACCTCCTGTCCTCTGGAGAATATGATTAAACCTCATGGGCCCAGGAATCAAAAGCATACTTGTAGAGAAATGACACATCTGTGACACCTGACAGGGTTGTGTAGGGTGTAGGTACCCTGAAGGCAATGTCATTTCATAAGGAGCATGCCTTCATGCTCGCTGAAGTCCCCATTGTTGCGGGAGACGAGCGTAAATGATATCACAGAGATGGGTCATCTGTCAGATAGAATACATTAGGGAAATTGTCTTTGAGAGATGACACAGTTAGTGCAGCAGGATGACAGCCATGCTGCAGGCGCACTGTCTAATCCGCTATCGGTGGTCAGCTAAACGGTGCACAGCTGACCTTGCCGCCAATCTACACTTCTTTCTCCCTCTCTAGGGGGGGACAGAGATGTGACAATGCATCACACCATCTCTTCATAAAATGGGACTGTCCGCACATGAGAGTGGCCGAAGAGGAAAGAGTCCCAAAAAATATAAAGACCAGTGTGGCAAATTCATTTCATTGATAGTTAAAGCTTTCTGGTTACTGGGTCAATTGGATGAAGACCAGCGATTAGCAGTGATATAATGCCAGCAAAATAATGGTGAAAGATTTTGTTTGTATATTCTCAACATTTTCCATCATGTCCATGTTTGATTGACCTTTTTTAGACACTGGCAGCCCAAATTTGGAGCTCTTTCTTTTTGTTAAATATCCATGCTCTTTAGTTACGAGGGACGTCAGGGTCTAGAAAAAGTAGCCAAGGACACAGTCAGTAATCATTGTGTGAGGCAGAGATTTTATTCTTGGTGTATACGTTAGCTGATAAGAAACATGAAATTGCATGAGAAAAGCCAAAGAGTGTCACATTTACTTCATTTACATAGTCAACTGGAAAATGTTCTGCTCTTCATCTTATTAGCATTATTCCATTCTGCCTCGCCTCCCTCACTTGACATGACTGCATATGTATCTCAACTTGTGCACAGTGCTTCTGCTTTGAGAGCTGCTTTTTCACAGTGTATTCTGTCTTCTTGCATTGCTTCCGGGCTTTTTCGTCTTTGCATCAATCACAAAGAACCTGAATTACCAGAAATGTTCAAACAGGAAAACTACCAGACATAACTTGATAAAGATCTGATGTATGATGGAGCTCAGCTGAGGTCAATATAAAGCTGCACACTGTCTCATTCAAACAGGTGCATCAAAGATAATTCGGGGCAGTCGGGGAGATGCCAATCAAGTATGATCTGTACACACCCACACAGTCCAGAAAATAAGTCTAATCAGCCAAGTGAGTGCTAACACTTGTGTGGGTGCACTGTGGCTACAGAGGCTTTAACAAATGAAGAGCAGTTTCCGTTACAGCTTCAAAGGGAAATCATCCACACTGAATTTACTCCAGCCCTACCCACTACTTAGCACATCTGAAATCTGATCATTCTTGTACCAAAACATTTACAGGAACACTGAAATCCAAGTTATGCATACACACAAAAATATGACAAGCTGTTCTCTTGGTTTGAAGAAACCTGATGCTAGTTGGTTTCAGAGCTGCAACAACTAGTCGATCGACAGAAAATTAAATGTTTTCTGCTGCTCGTGGTGTGAACATAACAATGGAGAGCTTCATCACATGGTGCAACCACAATCACCCGAAGCTCTACATCGGCAAAAACAACGAGCATGTGGTGGACAACAACGCTTTAAATATAGCTTTTGCTGTGAAGAAGCTACAAATTGTAAAACGAGGATGCTTCACACACATTTTCAACTCCGCACCACAGAAGATTTATACAGACACCACATTAACCCAAGATTAGTGTCACCAATTCTGTATCCGACCAAACATGAAATATGGGCACAATCTGTTAAATTCTGTCAAATTATGGCGTTGAACAATCACCAGGACAGTGTTTTGGCAGATTGCATGTGATGTCACAGTGAAGTTGATCTTTGAAGTATAAAATATCATCACTTCATCATTTTATCCTATTAGAGATTGTGGAATTTTTTTTGTCATATTTAGCACAGGAGTTCTTCAGTGGCTATTTGTCTATGACCTTTGACCAACAAACTCTAATCAGTTCATCCTTGAGTCCAAGTTGACGTTTGTACCAGATGTAATTAAATTCCCCGTGGGCGTTCCTGACATATCCCGTTCACGGGAATGAGACGGACGCGAGGAAACAGTGACCTTGACCAAAAAAATCTAATCAGTTCATCCTTGAGTCCAAGTGTGCCAAATTTGAAGAAATTCCCTCAAGGTGTTCCTGAGATATCACGTTCACGACAATGGGAGGTACGTACTGTAGTAATTGACACGCTGCTAGAAGTAAAAGCCTGACACAGGTTAGTGGAAGATGGGCTGAGACTCTCACCTTCCATTAATATATAATATATTTTATGGAGAAACCAAAGCTACAATAACAGCAGTGTTAAAATGCAACAAGTCAAAGAAGTTAGTGGAATCATCCTCAACTATTGTGATTAGGGTGAATCATCATACTGAATCATCAGCTGATTCTTTTCTCAATTAATAGATTTGTCTATGAAACTAAGAAATAAGACAGTGAGGTTTTTAAAAAGTGAGACAGTGGTTCACAATAAAATCCATTCATTAGCCAAAATAAAACCAACAGACCAAAAAACCAAATAATAAATTAAAAAAATCTGAATTCTATAAATAACTAACTGATTATCAAAATAGTTGACGATTAATTTTCTATTCATCGACTTGCAGCTCTAGTTGGGATAAAAGGAAAGCAAGGAGTCAAAGATCTGCCTGTGAGCACAGACGACAGGGATCAGACGTCTGGACCATGTTATATTCACGTATAGAAGGACACGAACGACCAGGTGACTCTGTGTTGTAAACATCAGGTTCTAAATCTGATCAAAGACTCAATGTCTGCAATCTTACGGTCATCATGTTTGATCTCGTCACAGGTCCAACAGACCACCCACTCATGGAACATGCAATGAAAACTTAATCCTGCTGGCTTTAGTGCACCTGTTTGCGCTCACTGTTGTGTGTGTCGCTCTGACCGGGCCTCATACAGTTGTGCTGCCTTTGTCAACAACAGGGAAAAGGGGGTCAGGTCAAATGACAATACAAGTTACCACATAACAGTAATGCCACTAAATACACTACAAGACTGTCCTGTGAAATGCTCATATGGTCAGTGGCTTTATGACTTGTGTTACTGTCCAACAATTTTTCTTAGTAATTTCAGGATGATTCATTGTTGACGCACGAAGCCGACAATTCTCTGAAATGTATTTTCCAAATAATCAAGATTAATCCTGCAAAGCGGGCTAACAAATTGTAATTACCATAATTTGTTGCACCAGTGACAGTGCGTCTGTTTTGTATTCTGCTGACACAAACTAAACGGACATACAAATGTACACATAAAAAAGCCTTGAGGGCAGAGTTTAAGTCAAAATGTGCTGGTAACTGAAGGAAGCATCGGCACAACACAAAAACAGCATCTTCATTAAAATATCTTTTGTGGAGTAGGTTTGTGGGTCTGGATGTTACGGCAACATATTTCTGCTCTTGAAACGTGGCGTCAGTGATCACCTGATGTAAATTTCCCCACTGTGGGAAGAATAAAGGTTTATCTTATCTTATCTTATCTCTTAATACAACAGATGTTACAATACCATTAGCTTATATAATGAAATAAAACACACTAGAAAGAGGTTTGTAATACACTGCTGAATAAAGCAGTCGAGCAAGTGATAGTATACTTAGCATGACCAGGTTGTTCTTTAACAAAAATGAGTGTCTTTCAAAAGAGGTGACAGTTGTTTTAGTTATGGATGAATGACTTAAACACATATGAGTCTGACCTCACTCACTGAGAGCTGAACTCCAGCAGTTGTCATTATTACATTTCTAACGGGGCGGGTATCAAATATATCAGATAACAGATATACTATATCTGAAGCTATATGAATATGCTTCTCACAAGTAATCCTGTTTTCCTGAAACATTTAATACTGCAGCCTGTCTTTTGATATCAAACTAAGAAATCAACACCTGAAGAACTACAGTCTGATCTCGTCTCTTTGGTGTAATGTGAAAGACCCCTGTGTATTTAATTAGGCAAAACATCCATCGGTCCAGCTGTAGGCATGCAGAGTACAGCTCTTACTTGAGCTAAGAGTTCAACAGATACTCTCACCTTCACCTTAATGATTCAAACTAAGCATCTATGACAAGCTTTAGACTGAACTTTGAAACCACTGGTGGCCAGTCCAGAAAGTGTTCCTGCAAATCATGTGTTTTCGTCCAAATTGTCCCAGTCATAAAGAATATCCAGTCTCTGTCCTTATTGGTACTGATAACATGATTGTATATCATCTACAAAGCGGCCTTGTTCTGCTTCTTTAGTGGAGGTGATGCAACATTCTTCATCTCTGACAGTCAACCAAAGTTCAGCTTCCAGACTGCAGCGTGTCAAGCTGTGAGTGAATATCCCCGTTTCCCCGACAC
Source organism: Holacanthus passer (assembly GCA_025331565.1). Classification (NCBI taxonomy): domain Eukaryota; kingdom Metazoa; phylum Chordata; class Actinopteri; family Pomacanthidae; genus Holacanthus; species Holacanthus passer. Next base: position 104,285 of record JAFREQ010000033.1, read on the forward strand.
ACATCAAGCATTTCTTGAGTGCAAGTGCAGGCTGAACGCAGGCAAAATGAAATATTTGTCTTTATGCATGTTATGAATAAAACATTCAAACAGCACTTTTTGCTAACTTGAAAACTGCACATATATTTATCTTTGCTAATATTGAGCATGGGAATTCAAAGTAGAGTTACAGTGAACTGCACTGAATGGGGTTAGCAGTCAGCCCAATGCATGCCAGACTGTTTACATTTCAAGCCAGTGGTACATATACATACACAGACATAATTTGCAGCTGTTACTTAGAAAGAATGGGGGAAATATGTACAGCAAGTGTGACCTTGTAAAAACCTGGAGTATCTAAATGGTATGTGCTGTTCAGATTCAAAGGTCATTCACACAGTGCAAGGAACTGGTGGTGACACAGGGCAGCCTTGTGAGGGGAAAGGTAACAGGGTTGATTGACCCATCCTTGTCCAAATGTCCTTCAACACACGTCACAACACTGATGCTCACACATGCTCTCGGCCAACTGCCCCTGAATGCCGACTCCTCCACTAAAACAGTTTATCTAACGCAGTGTTTACATCGCCAGTGTTTATTTTTCCAGACTGATTTACGGCTCAGATTTCATTTTTTGTCAGGCTGTTTACAGTTTTCTGTAATGTGGCCAATATCTGACCGCAGTCGGCACCAAGTCATCCACCTGAGCTGACCCGCATGTGCCAAACAACAATACCAAAGATTTAACACTTGGCGTGCTTGTGCAGAAGTATACCAATAGAATGAGGAGCGCTCCTGACTGTGCAGGGCGTTTCATTGTGCCACTACACAGAATGATAGCTGGGATTATCACATATAACAGTGCAATTTATTGTAAAATAACTATTACCTATTGTCGCTTCCTTTTACTTGAGTCTGTGGCTTCTCTGAAGTTCATTTTAAGGCTCTTAACTTTTGCTCTCACGTTATCCTGTTGCCCCGTTCATTCCATCTTTGTTTTTATATACATCACATTTTTTGTTGCATTGAAGAACGTTTAAATTGATTATGTGGCCTGAAACTTTACTGTTTTCTTAATAACTGTAAATGCAAATACTCATATAACTCTTCAGACTAAGGCTCAAATCTGGTTTGCATGAGAATAAGCAGCACGTATAGAGCACATATAGAACAAAATCAGGATTAAAAAACAGTTCAAACTGTAAAAAAAAACAGATGCAAAGAGAGAAAAAAAACCCATTGGACTATTTTACCTGCTGTTTGAATGTAGCCTAACACACAGGCATATGTACATGTGTATAAAATTTCAGTATATGTTATATCCGATTTAAAGTTAAGTCACCATTTGCACGAGACGGCCGTATGGTATCTCACTTCGAAGCGCCGTCAATCAAGGTGCGTAACACATACTGCTCAACGCAAGACCAGGTGTTCTATAGGCTGAAAGCTCTGCATTATTAATCAGTATGTCGTGTTCACCACTTAGCAGTTTGTAACCATTTTGCTCGCACTTCAGTGCAACCAAACACCACTGACTGCCCGAATCACTTCAAGATATTCAACCAGCCGGCCGAGCTGAACCAACAAACACTTACGATATCCTGCTGATCCTCTAATGCATGTGTCAGTCAAGTATGTTTGTTGTACTCTGTACAATTATCACCATTTATTACCATTATTATTATTAGTTTGTACTTCTCGTGTATTTATGTTGGAGTCACACAGAGGAAAGCATCTGTTTCTCTGAAAGTTATAGATCCAAAAACCCAGGAGATTGGTCAGCAAAACTTTCTGCTGTGCTCTTGTGTTCTTTCACAACACAAGAAATATATTAGCATGCATTCTGTATAAATATATTAAAAAGTAGTAGCAATATATCAAATATAGCCAGTATTATGCTTATTTTTTATTTACATTGTCTAAAATAAAGCAAAGGCATATGTCAGTTCTACCATCTCTGTTTGTATTAGGAAATGGTGTCATGACGGTTTTATCGTTCAACAAACAGAATATGTTTTCATCCAGATGGACAGAAGAGTCTTTGAGGATTTTGGGAACACCTTCAGAACAGCAGTTAGGGTTGTTAAACGATCTTCTGGGTTTTTCAAGGTGTATTTTTCCAGTGAAACAGACATTTATATCTGTGACTCAAAAGTAAATACATGAAGCACAAACTGGGGCTAATGAGCAACTCCACTGGTTTTAGAGCGATCCTGTGCACGCTTACCCATCAGTACGCTGTTACCACGAAGTCCATCATGCAAATACCTCTCTGCATGCAAGGCAGCGCATGAGAACAATGGCAAAGTGTGTGAATCCTAAACCATCTCACCTGTATAACCTGCAATCCAGCCCCATGAAGACACCATGGCCAGCAACCATTTGAACATGATTCCCTCAATGTGCCAGAAAGTGGAGCTGTCCCATATTCTCAGCGGCTGCAGGAGCATCAGGTACAAGCAGTAGGATGGGATGGCTACACAGTTGTTGAGGAACATAAAGACAAAACGGAGCACAGACTTGAGCAGAACCCAGCCCAGTTTGCCGGCCCCGTCCAAGAGCTGTGCCATCCTGAAACACACCGTCTGCAACAGAGACACAGCAGGGGTTAGCTTGCTTCACAAAAGACCAATCGTGTGTGTGCACAACATCATCCTCACTGTAAACAAATGGATCCACACACACACAAAAAAATGTTACACCGGAAACAGGGAGAGTCTGCTGCTAACCGGTTGAGGGTGAGGCTGTTTTAATGCAACACACATGTAGAGGATGCTATCTTCTGATCACCATCCAAGACCTGGACTGTGCTTATTTTACAATCGTGACATCCTAGCTAGCTAGCCGCCTAGCCTCACCACTAATACATGCAAAGACAGGACCATATAAGGACCAGTCGTACGGGACGTGGTCGAGCACTTCCAAGACATGCTAGCTAGCTGAGTTAGCATAACGGGAGCAGATGTTAAGAAACGTGTCACATCATAACGTTATTAAGACACACCTTGACACTAATATTAAAGGTAGTTAATGAGCCTAAGTGTCTGGTATTTTATGAGACCAAACGTTAACTGGGACGCTGGATGTCTGCTTGCAAAGCCTCATCCAGATTATAGTCTCATTCAGTAAAAGTCTGTTAGCTCCTGTTACTCACCCACTTAATGTCGCTGAAGCATCCAAGGACGGCCAGAGATGAAGCTAACTGTAAAAAGCGAGATCAATTATGTCAAGTTGGAGCTAACCCGCACGGTTAAGTTAGCATTTTTTTGCTAGTTGACATGGCCAATCTCTATCAAATCTGGGGACGGTGGAGGAAACGTCTGATAGCGTTGCAACAAACCCCGGTTCGAACAGCGGCTGCACCCATTTAGCTAACGTGATCCGGGGCTGCTCGGGCTTCGGTAAATCCCACCGTTAGCTCGCTAGCTAGCTAGCAAGCAACTCCACTTGAGTGTCGCTGGCTCCATCTCAATCAGAGACACCGGGATTATTCCAGCGATGCATCATCATCATCACCATCACCATCATCATCGTCAGGTTAGCTAGCTACTGAGCTCCCATTAGCGATAATGGATGAGAGACGCTTCAGGCCGGATCCGGGATCAGCGCCGCTAGCTGGACGAACCGTACACAAACTATAAGAGACTCATGCGGAGCAGATAGGAAGAAAAGCGATTTTTCGTTTCCAGACCGGCAGGACCCGTTATCTTTCTCCAGACCCGGATCCACACGGCGTCAATGTACACAAAGATCAAGAGGGCGAGAGCGGAAGTGAGTCCTCTTTACCTTCACAATAAGAGCTTTGGTTGGAGGTAGAGTTGAGATTGGGCTCGAAAAACTTGATTTACTAACTAAATATAATCTAAAATAAACCCTTGTATTCTGTATTTATATGTTATTTTGTTCACTTTTATATGTAACGTTATAGCAAACAAATGCAATGTTTTATCTCTTATATATTTTGTTTTGATCCATTTATTCTTACAGTTTGCATGTTAGATACTGCTCTGTATTTTATATTAAACAAAATGAAAAAAATCTTTTGTTAAAATTTGCTTTTATTTGCCGAATGTGTTGAAAAAAGAAAAAAATATATACACTTTTAAAAAATATATATGTATATACACCAGACAAATTTTTGTGATCCAGCATTGGAAATTGCATGGGTGCATGTTATCAGAAAACATTAAAACAATAATAAAAACCCTGAATAAGTGTACAAATTGGAAAATGAAATAAATATATATACACTAACTGAATTTATAGTGAAGGAAAACAAACAAGAGCCAGAAAAATGCCTGATGCTTCTGAAAACACTGATAATCAATCTGAAGAAAGTCATCCACTGAATTAGCTTTTATTTACTTTTATTATTGAGTGAGACCTGAAAAGGGATTTAATATGATCTAAAAATTGGCATTGAATGTACAGTAAAAGCATTTATTTGAAAACCAGGTCCGGATCTCTCAGGTTTATTCTTTCTAACTTGACTCTCTCCTATTCACCTGATCCTGACCATTAAAGCAAAGTGCGCAGACTCTGTGATGTCCGATGGTTCCAGTACGAACAAGAAGCTGCTTCTCTAATGTTGTGACCAAATCTGAAATCATCTGGACTCGTGTTATTTTCTGATTACATCATCATCAGTGTGGGTGCATGAGCTCACCGTTAAAAATCAATGCATCTGCTTTCATTTTCATCAGAAACAAAGTGAGTAGAGTTTGCATCATTATTAAAACATGTTAGAATTTGAGATACTTCAGAGCTTAAGTGTCATAAATGTTGGAGAACATAAAAAGCTCAAGATTGTGGTTATGTAAGGTGATATTCAGTGTTGCTTTGTTGGATTTAACACATGAAACTAAATATTCAAAAAGTCTAAATTTAACATTGTGATTCAGACAAGTCTGGAGTTGACATCAGAGATTTTAGTGCTTTTCAGGCAATGATGTCCAGCTAATGACTGTGTTCTGCCCCCTGATGGCCCTTTATGTTATTACACTTTATGGAGTATGGATGACAGTAAATCCAAGGACATTCAATACTAAATTACTCTGGAGATTACTGCATGTGTGAAATGCTATTGGATTAAGAATATGGAGAGGGAATTAAAAACAATTTAGTTTTTGGTGGCCAAACTTTAACCTGGAAATCTTCACCATCAGATTATACTGAAGACCAATAATGTGTGGAGTTGTATGTACACAGAAATTACGACGTGATCTTGTGTTCTCACACCTCGACAACACTATTTTGAAAGGATTACACTGTGCAGCATTCAAATTAAATCAGGCTTTTTAATCATTGAGAAAATATGTACACATTCAGTTTCTACACAACAAAACAGGTCAAAATACAAAACTAACTAAACTTGTAACTAAAAGCGAGTGTAGGCGCTCCTCTGTGGAGCAGGCTGAGCTCCACCCTGCTGCAGCTGGTGGCGGAGCTGCTGGGAGTAAGGATCCTCCAGGGATTTGACTGACACCGTTGTCTTGGGCCCGGTCTTCCACTCGATTCCGCTCTCATCCACCACAGAGGCCTCCACAGTGACGTTGTGAGTGCCCAAGATGGAGAAATTCAGCAAGAACTGGGTGCTGAAGTAGTCGTTGTGGGGTTCTACCCGCTGCTCGATCTCATTCGTTTTAGTGTCGAGTGGAATCTAAAATGGGAAAAACACAGGAAAGCAAGACAAATATGGCAGCATTATTATCAACTGAGCAACAACACAGATACAGTTCATGAAAAACGCAACAAATGGGAGTACAAACACCAGAACTAGCGTGATCTGTGGATAAATACAGTATGTAGCAATCACTACATACCTTGTAGTCAGGTCCTGTCTTGCTCTGGAGAACTGAAGTGACGTTGAGACAGACAGACTGGATCTTCCTGAATAGTCCTGGAGTCGAACCATGCTGCACCACCCCCTCCACCTTTAGAGTCAGCTGCTGACTGTTCTGCACTGGGATCGGTTCACTCGGCGTTCGTGGAGAAGGAGAGAGAGCAAGCTGAAAAAAAGAAATGTTAGTTAGAGAGCTAAAGAAAGACTGTAGCATGTAGCTGCAACTATACTGTGTCACCATGATTCCTCTGCTCTGTATACAAATCAATTAAAGTGATTAAAATGAAAAGTCACTGTACCTTAATGCTTGTTGATTGGAGCTTTTGGAAGAAATACCTCTGGAAAGACAGCGGGACCTTCAGCAAAGCTATGACAGCATCACAGAGACAACCTGTATGCTGAAAAACAATAACAAACATTTTCATTGCTGACATTATAAGCACATTTCTGCTGCTCATTTCCAAGTTTTTGTTATTTTCCTTTATGTGAGCAAAAAGTCCTGGTGAGATTAAAATCTGTTTTCAAGAGAGACCAGACAGACAAAGTATAAAGTATAAACAATATCCAGTTAAGATGCATATACAGCCATGTGTCTCCAACAGGATCTAAAATAAAGTAAAAACAGCAAAGAGAAGAACGAGTGTAGCAACAGAACAAGTTTAACTGAACAAATACATTGTGTGTCATTTGTCCATGAGAATCTGGACACCCTACTGCCACACAGTAAGCACAAGTCATTTGGCATTTGCAAACTTTGTGAACACAAGGTGTTCTGTATTAATCTCACCAGGCATGAAACAGGAGGGTGCTTCTTAGTGAGGCCCTCCACTTCCTCCAACACCCGACTGAAGACTGACATCATCCGTCGCTCATATTCGCTCTCTGTCTGCACCGACCCCAGGGTGCCATACTCCTGAAAACTAGATTACAGAGACAGAGAGAGACAATCTGTTACAGTCAAACGTCTGCCAGGAAAATGCCTTCAGGGGATGTGTGTTATGGCAAAGCACTTTCAATAGAAAACACTCCAGTACATGTTACAGTGAGAAACCTTTTTATCAAATTAAATAAGATGCATTTATTTTCATTACGGTGCCATCTACGTCAAACGAGAAAGATACATCCATGCAGCGTGCTGTAGTAAAGCATGATTTCATTTCTTAACAAACTCAATATGATGCATTTAAACTAAGTTGTCCTTTTTCTTCACACTTTGCTGCAGAGAATCTACCTTCTCTCATATGTCAAGCCAGTAAAACCCCCTAAACCAAGGAGATTAATAAAGGTGGTAAGTCACTTTACAGCATTTTGTAAATGACATGTGATGAAATCTAGACTAAATTTAATTTTAACTTTCTCCTAAAGCACCAAACAAATTCATACAAATCACACTGTTCCACCTGTGCGCACTATGACAGCTCTCACCTGGCAGCCTGTGGGTCCAGTATCAGCGCTTCTATTACATGGGAGACGAGCAAACAGCTCTGTTGTTGTCTGAGCAGACAGTTAAAGAAAAATGACTCACATTAAAGCAAGACGTCATGACAGCAGAGAAACAAAAAAAGACAAAAGTGGGATGTGACCAAGACATTTTAAGGATACAGCTCCACATTGCGAAGGGTGGCATAATCGGCATCAAACGACGACTGGTGTAAGTCAGCGTAGCGAGCTGCGAGACTTCGGAACTCATCCATGCATACCTTCATCTGGAAAAAAGAAGAGCAGCAGTGACTTGATTAACTACATTTGGAGCACATTAAATCTTCTAAGAGACACAAATCCCGCTGGACAGTGGAGTAGAGATCTAGGCAGATTTTCTCTACTCACACCTACGGCTGGATTTTGATCCACAGCCCAGTTTTTATAATGTATGTACCTGTTCTTTCAGTCCATTTGTACAGATTCCACCTGGCAGCCAAACTCTGTGCCATTTACCGTCTCATTTCCTCACTTTAATAATGTGTAAAAACCTTCCCTAAATGCTATTTCAATCAAAATGGGACATCAGCTGTGATTTACAAATGAATTCCACATAACAATTCAGTCAGTATGTGGTGCTACTGCATGTGAACAAAAGTCTATTCAAACTTAAACAATGACTTAACATTAACATAACAAACTGTAGTCTTGTAACTACAAGATCAATATCAGTGCTTTACCTGCATGGCGATGCGTCCGCAGCGCTGCAGGTCATTGCCTGAGGTGAGGGCGATGGTGGTGGCTATGGCTGGAGGAGGGCTGGTTTTCAAGCTGTTGCAGGTACAAATGAGCTGCGAGAGGGCTTGGAGGGTGTCGATCCGCAGCTTAATGAACTCGCACTGGAATGTAAGCGGGCTCAGAGGAGTGCTGGCGGCCTGGAGAGGGGATTAATCAGATAACAGCACACAAACACTGCAGTTAAATAGAGACACAGGTCTCGTCAAGATGACCTAACAAGATACGGTCAGGTATTAGGTGAGTTAATCCATTAACAGTCTGAGATGCTGTGGAATCAGAGAATCAGCAGCTTTAAGCATCCATCACTGGTGAAGCAGTGGGAGGAATTGTATTAATGTATTCTGACAAGCAGATGCCTGGCAGTGAACTGACTGTGAGGGATGCGATGCCCTTTTGGTAGGAGCGCAGGGCCTCGGCGATGGCGGTCATGGCTCCGCTGTAGTCTCCATCCTGTACGTGACTCAAGCACTGCTCTGCCTGGGAAAACTCTTTCAGGCTGTTCAGCCAGAAGTAGAAGTGCTCTGATGCCACACGGGTCCGCAGACTCTGGTACAGCTCGCTGGAGAACTCATGGCAGCCCTATAGATTCAAGACAGACACTCAACAGATAGCCAAACATTGCTTTTTGACATAACATCAGACTGCACCAAATACATAAACAAGGTCAAGTAAACAATAGATGCTTAGTGTCACTTATTATGCACGAGCAGATGAGATTACCATGCGTGAGGCTTGTCGTGCGATGCGGTACACCGTCCAGCCGTTAGCCACGTTCTCCAGCTGCTGTTTGATGACAGTCTTCACCTCAGCTGACAGAGACGACTGGCTAGCAACAAAAATCACTGTTGACAAAGAAACCTGCAGCAATGACAGTGGAAGAGTGAGTTAAAATCCAAAATCTGACATATACAAGGGCAATAAAAAACATACACATATGAGAAAGGATTTTTCAACTAAACAAGTTTGCATGTGCAGGTTGACTTTCCACTAGAACACAGATATAACACAATTACTGCTGAATTACTTCCTAATTGTCATGTAAATGCTGTGAGTCTCCAGTGCTTAAACATAAAAGCTACATTTAAGTGTTAAGAGACTCTAAAAGCTTTAATTTACTGTGTAAACAGCAGCTGATGTCTGACTCATGCACAATCTCTCACCAGGAGCTCTTGCTGCTTGTCAGTGGATGAGTGACTGGCTACTCTGTAGAGGTCCACCAGATCTCCCAGCATGCCGTCGCCCAACACCGGCAGGTGGGTGGCGATGGCTGCCAGAGCGTGGCACATGAGAACGCGAGACGAGTCACAGGATAAATGGAGCTGGCCGAGCAGGAATTCCACAGCTGATTGGCTGAGATGGGGTCGACTTTTCAGCAGTTTAACCAATGAGGTGAGGGCCGTCTGAGGTTGACACAAAGAGGGAAGTAGAAGGATAGGTGTTACTGAGTCATCATGTAGTCAAGGGTTGGTTGATGGTAATTGATCATCATTACACAAATTTCCTGGGGGTGGATGAATTGGAATTGGATGTTTTAGTTGTATACTGTTATTGTGGTTTTCAGTCTAAGAAAAAGTAGTAACAATTCAGCTTTACTGAACAATGCTGTAAAAATAATTTTGTCTTGCTTATTTTTTATAAGCCATTTTATAAATCAGGAACTGATGAAAGAATATGTAAACAACATTACAAATCTGATCAGGTATTTGGTGCCAGCTGATGGACCCTGGCATTTTTTTAATAGTATGAGTTATGAACACATTTGGGTTGGTAACAAAAAAAGTCTTGAATATTGTAATATTCCTCCAGTATCTCTGCCTTGTGGTTATGATGTTGTCTTACTTTGAGTGTAGCTTGTGCACTGGGGCTGCTGTCCTGACTGCAAAGCATCAGAAGGGACTCCACTCCCAAAACTGTGTCCTGCTCCAACTGTACAATATCTGCGGAGGAGAAATACACACAGCAACACTGAGCCTCAGCACAAAGAGCAAATGCCAGTGGGATGAATGTGAAATCAATGGATTGATGAGCAATTGGCATTAGAAGAGTCCCTAACCCTGCTGTAACTAACCTTTCTCTGGACAGGAAATGGCGATGTTGGAGAGCACTATGACCCCATGAGCAGCCACTGCCAGGTTGCTGTGGTAACCACATTCTTGTGCCAGTTTAACCAGGTCAGTGAGGCGGGGGGGAACTGAAGAGGCACCTGAGAACAATGTTTGAGAGGAATACAGATCAGTCATTCCCTTCTTCACAAATAACAGCAATGGAAATGTGCAATTAAGGTACCTGGTTAAGACACAATTCTGAGATTTAAAAAAATCACATTGTGATGGAGAACAAATTAAAAGTGAACACAACCTGTCATATTATTAAAGTACTGCTTGATTGCAATTGTTCCAGAGAGGGTGGAGAGGACTGCCAACATCCCCAGCTTCAAACTGTTGTAAGGGCTGGTCAAGGCGCACTCACACAGGGTCTGCAGAGATAAAAACCCTTTAGATTACCTACAGATTTTAATCCAATAAGGAGGAAATCCCACAGTGCGACTGTCAGCATCGGAAACTGTACCTGAGTGTTTTCTCTGATCCAAAGGTGAGGCGCCTTTTTAGCCAGGAGCTTTAGGTCATTAATTGCGAGTCTCTTCACAGCTTTTCTTGGGTCATCTTTCAGGTACTGAAGGAGGAGCTGTAGCTGTACAGATAAAGAATCAAATAAAAGGCAATCGTTGAGTCCAAATCTTAACAATATCAACAGAGCTACATGAAAGATGTGCTTTTCTAGATCTCTCTTCAACACAAAAAACTACAGCAGGTATTTACGCTGCATTCACACATACAGATACAAAGCATCTTTTATTATTATTCAGTGGGATTATTATTTTAAAGTGGGTTTTACTCTCCATCTTATTCTTCTTATCTCATTCTTATTCATTAATTTTGGCATTCTATCCCTGTTTTATGTTCATTCCATGTCTTTTTGTTTTAATGTGAAGCACTTGGTACATGTAATTTGTTTGCTGTAAAGCACTTTGAACTGTATTTATTGTATGAAAGGCGCTATACAAACTAAGTTTATTATTATCATTAACCAGTAACAATGAGGCACAGCTATGTCATGATTCTACCTGCTTTGGGATATCGATGAGGGAGGAGGCAGCCAGCTGTGTGAAGGTGTGCAGGGTGACGATGACCATGGGGGTGGAGGGGTAAGAGTTGACCAGGTGTTGCAGAAGCTCTCTGCTGCTGGAGGCCAAGCTGGCATCATGATGCATGTGCTGCAGCATGGGGATCAACTTCAGCTTCAGTTCCACTGGAGTGTCCAAACCTGGGGTTGAGACATTGGTTGAAGATGAATGCAAGCTCTATATAAAAGACAAAATGACCACACCAACACATACCTGCTAATCACAAAGCCTGGACAATGATAAGCGATGCAAATGATGTGTGGATTCTGGTATTTGGATGTACAACAATTCCAGAGTTGTATATTTAATTTTCATATTCAAATGGACTGTATTTATTTCAGTGTGGACTACACTCTTCACATGGGCTACAATTAAAATGTTGTCTTAAATATGACCTTGGTGGATACATTCACAATGAATCACCAGCTTTAGGCCTTGATTTGTATTTATTTAAATTTAGGTAGTTGTTTGGAAGATTTACCAAATATTCAAAGCTCGAAAATAAACAGAACAGCTGTTATGTTTTCCAAAATGATCTGTGACCCTTTAGTACAGAAAAGAGATTTTTACCTTGAATCATCTCACTGACTTTGTTGCAAATCCCAGCTGCAAAGTCTCTGAAAATCAAAAAACACACCAAATCAGTCCAAAACATCATCCCATATATATATATGCACTGCAGTTGAGGTGAACCAGCAGTTTTCCTTACTTTGACTGTGCAGAGAAGCTTGCAGCAGCAAATATGGCTGCCTCCACTTCTACATTGTCATGAGAGTCCAAACTTTGGCGAATACTGTGGTGGGCATTCTTCCTCTCTGGGATGATGGAGGCCAAACTACCAAGCATCCTGAAGAGAAGGAACAAGAGGGAAAAAGTTTGTTTTAAGCCTCAGGTAACTGGAAAGTATCGCTCATTCTTTCTGAGACAGTAGAGTAGTACAGCGTTGGTCCCCTGATTCCAAATTAGAAATCCTGTGCCAATCAGCACAATGTAACATTTTAGTACAGTACCCATTATTACCTGAGAGTGATGGCTCTGGCCACAGGATCATTGCTATGAATGACAGAAAACACCCTTTTGACAAATTCATCCACATTGATGATCTTTTCGAGATGCTTCTCACTCTGTTGAGTTACTTTCAGCACGCAGAGACGTAGAAAGTTGTTCCTGAAATCAGAGACAAGCTTTTATAAACAAGAGGTTTGACCATGATTTTCATTGTCACTTAATCTGTCAATTATTTTCTTGATTAATCGACTTGTTATTTGGTTAGTTTACTGTTATAGAGGAGTAAAAAAAAAACCATAATATTCACATTTAGGAACCAGGAATTAGAAAATTTTTGACTTACTACTTGATTGATCAATTATAAAAAAAAAATGAATCTAATAGTTGACGACTGATCGTTACATTTTCTCTCATCTTTCATTTTATAAAATGTTAATAAATATTGCTCATCACAAGTTACCACAGCACCAAATGTAATAATTACATAAATTTATTTGGAGGTTGTAGTTGGTGTTGAATTTTATATTTCATTATTGAGAGGTGTGTTTAATATTCAGACTGGGATTTATGGCAGGGCTGTTCTAATCTTGTAATAGACTACATTACTTTTGGCTAAGTGTACCTAATAAACTGACAACTTTATGTATGACAGATGCCAGTTATTAGCAACCATTAAAACTTAAATCCATTAATATTTGGTTAGGTGAGGTTATAGAGCATCCATACCCAAGTCTGAAGATGTCTGCTAGTTTGAGAAAAGCAGAGTTGATGAGGATGGGAAACGGGTACTTCTGGAAGAGTTTGGGGAAGAGCACCACAGCCTCACACTGCTCGCCCAGCTTCCCCGACCGCAGCCCTGGAAGTGAAACAGCGTGACTGGTCACAACAAGGCAGGAACGTCTCATAGAGTCAGTAACATTTAGCTAACCCGACACAAAACACAGCACAGAATCAACATAGCATCAGACTACAACCGAGGAGCTACATGCTAACTTGTTAGCAGGCTAGCTAACGCACCTTTGTCCAGCTCCATGAGAGCGGAATTAGCATCGAGTTCTTGTTCGCCATAACAAGCCTCTGACAAGAAAGACCGTGCAGTTGAAAGCGACATCACGCTTTAGTTTATTTACTTCAAATAACAGACTTGACAGTACACATGAGCTATTAGCATTTCATTGTATAGGCGGCGAATTAGAGACACTCAAACCGGAAGTTAAAGAAACACTGCTTCCGGTCTACAGTTTCGATTTTCGCAATTACGCGCTCATAACTTTGCACTTTACAATTTCGAGGTACTTGTACTTTGCTCTACTTATGCTAATTTCTCCTTCAACGTCACCACATTTCAGAGGGAAATATTTTTTTCAAACATTTACATTGAAACATTTATTTCACAGCTAGTTATCAGTTACTTTTCATATCGTTTTTTAAAGATTGTTTAAGATTTTTTTTAATATAAAACATGATGTATTATTATTGATTAGATTACCACAACAGTATGTAATGTAGTTAAGATTAGATCCTCCTATTTATATATACTTCTTCAGTTGATGGTATTTTATTTTGAAAGGACGAAAAGCGGAAGTGTTGCGGGACTGCTGCGGAAGTGACTGTTTCCACCAATCGCATCGTGTAACGCGGGTTTAGCGGGTGATTCGGTCCTTGTGTTCAGACGATCTGTTCGCGGGAAAGACGAGAAACAGCAACACGGAAAAAAGACCCTCAGCTAACGATCTGACAAAACTTCTCAGGGTTGTCAAGAAAAATCGCAGATCGTCTTCTGCCGGAGTGTAGAGATGCTTTTCCGCTCGATTGTAGACAGAGGATTGGGCAGACGAAGGCAGAATGGTGAGAGGGGATGTTTACTGGGGATATTGGGGGGCTTCAGTTACCAGATCAGACTCTGTGCTGACTTATTGTGCTATCTACAAACCTAAGCTAGCTTAGCATCAATGGTAACGTTAATACAACCGAATCATCCTGTTTTATGTTTGCAGTTGTTGCTAAAGAGTCACTAGTTATGCTTCAGTTACAGTTTGATCTTTGGTGCTAAGATATTTCTGTTGCATTAAAGTTCAAATTAACGTTTCACATCAGCTCAAATTAACGTTATCTTCCGTTTTTAATGCAACATAACATGTGTCCCTCAGTTTGGTTGCTGGTAGTCAAACAGGAATCTCAAAAGATTAGTTATGAAAACATAGAAATATTTAGTAAAACAAATCTACGACATTCATATTAAAGATCAATATGTGATATATCGATGTGGCTAAAATCAATATCACCATATCAATAAGAATGTTTTTGCAATGTCGATGACAGTATGTCAAGTGGAGGTAAAATAATATGTAAAAAATAAAATTGATGTTCAATGCAATGACCTTTTCTGAAGTATTGAGCTTTATATCAAGCAAACCCTTCAGTGACTAATTTTGTTAGTTATAAATATATAATCAATAATCGACAGAATGTGGTGAAAATAGAGCATGATATGATTTTAACAATACAATAGTATGCTGAATATTGAGTTACTGCCTTTTATTACTTTAACTGTAAGTAAAACAATAATAAGTAACTGCAACCATCAGATGATGTGGTGGCATAAATAGTACATTTTAACCTCTGAATACAGTGGAGCAAAATCACAAAATTGAAATACTCAAGTATCAGTATCTCAAAATAGTGTCTTTGGTCTTCCCAGGTCTCCCTGCAGATCCCTGGTCCAGGTACCCTCTGAGCTCTCTGCTGGAAGGCTACCAGTGCGTCCGACATGACGAACACATCTCTTATGGAAACCTGGGTGACTCTGTGCCACCGTTTGGACTGGCTTTCTCCTCTGGTAACTCACCTTTACAGTATACACCATATTATCATCAGATGATACACAACTGAGCGAGGAGCTGTCGCCATTTCTCAGCCTGACCACTGTGTCCTCCATTTTCTCTTCAGCCGGAGATTTGCAGAATGTCCTCGCAGCAGCTAATGAAGAAGGCATTGTTCGGGTCTACAACACAGAGAACCGTGAAAATCCACTTCTTAAAGGTATGTGTGGAGATTTTTTCTACAACAGTTTGTCAGGAAATAGCTGCAACAATTAGTCAATTCGGTGGATTAGTCAAAAACAATTTGCCGATTAATTGATAATGAAAATAATTGTTAGTTGCAACCTTATCAGGAAATATCATTGGCTGATGGTGTGTTCATGTTTGCAGAATGGCTGGCTCATGAGAATGCTGTCTTTGACATAGCCTGGGTACCAGGGGAGCCTCACTTAGTAAGTACAATTCACTCCATATCATCAATCTACTGTGAATCATGATTTTATGTTAGTAATATCTTTTAAATACTTTATGTAAATGAATTTATTGAATTGGTTTGTATGTTTTTACTTAGACAACACAACTAATATTTGGTTCTTACGCAGATATTTTTGACTCATTCATTTATGTCGTCTGGTTACTGGCTCATTGTATTTCCTCTTCCCTTATCTGACCTTCTTTATATCGCTGCATTTAAAGCTCCTTGTAAACCTCCTTTCATACAAATACAGCCTTGTTTAAATACATTATATTTCTCATGTATCATCTTTAGGTGACTGCTGCTGGTGATCAGATGGCCAGGCTGTGGGATGTAAAGTCAGGGGAGATGTTGGGCAGCTTCAAGGGTCACCTCTGCAGCCTCAAGTCTGTTGCATTCACACCACAGGAGAAAGGTATACTAGAACAATATATACTGACCAAATAGGTTTAATGTTAAGTAGGTGGATGCATAGCATGGGAGACAAGTTCACAATTAACTTTAATGTTTTGCATTAATCTTGCTTTGTTGCATCACATTATTGATGCATTGTCTTCTATTAAACAGCTGTGTTCTGTACTGGGGCCCGAGATGGAAATATTATGGTCTGGGACACCAGGTGCAGCAAAAAAGGTATCAAATAAAAATACAATTACAAAATTTTTGTTTTGTGTTGTGTAATATTTAGTGTTTTGTCAGGCCCAATATGCAGAAAGATTATTCAGGGTATCTTATATTTGGGTGTGTGATCGTGTTTGTCTTCCTCTCAGATGGTTTCTACAGACAGGTGAAACAGATCAGTGGTGCTCACAACAAAGCAGAGACAAACCCCCTCACCAAGACAAAGAAGAGGCGGACCAGCACACGTGGCATGGCTCCCAGTGTGGTGAGTTTCTTCCACCATTGACCCTCTTTAATGAAAGTATTGCTGTGCAGAAGGGAGACTGATCTTTAAACGCCTCGTCTCTCTTGCAGGACACCCAGCAGAGCGTCACAGTGGTTTTGTTTCAGGATCAGCACACGCTCATCTCTTCTGGGGCTGTCGATGGGTAAGAACAACTTCTTTCTAACATGCAGCAAGCCAGAATAAAATGAGTGTCAAAAGAAAATAGAATGGGTCGCATTCATTTTTCTATTTCATTTTTCTCAACCAGATTCATCAAAATGTGGGATCTGAGGAAGAACTACACTGCATACCGTCAGGATCCTGTTCCTCTGCAGATGTACCCATACCCAGGGTCTTCCATGCGCACACGACTAGGTTCGTTTTGTTCAGTACTGGACAGGCCATGTTTACCTGAAATATGCAAATGGCCTGAATAAGCTGACAGTTGTTTTGCATGTGTTGCAGGTTATTCTGGTCTCGTTCTGGACTCCACGAGATCCAATGTCATCTGTAACTGCACTGATGATAGTATCTACATGTTCAATGTCAGCGGAATAAAAACAACTCCAGGTAAACCGGGAATCTGCTCTGATTATACATATTGTGTATCTGCCAAAATAGACACTTATCAGTTCATCACTAATTCATTGCCTTTACATATCACTAGATGGGGCTGCAAGCTAATGTCCTCTGCTTTAACTGTCATGGGGAGAGCAAGAGGTTCGATAGAGGAAATGCAGAGATGTGGAGACTTTGTGTGCTCGTACAAGCATATTCTGATATCTTTAAATCGGAGCTTTGAATATGTGAAGGCCTGATGGATGTGTGGATTAATAATCAGCATTGAATCAGCTGGTTAATACTCACACATTTCCAGTCAGGTAGCCATTTTGAAACACAGTCACTGAAGTATTGACTAGACCACTAAACACATGAACTAAAGGACAGTTGAGTTTCTCTGGTCCTTTAGTTATAGTCCTTAACTATTAATAAATGTAAAATATGTAAAAAACAAAAACAAACAAACAAAAAAATGAAATGATTGTAAATTGTTTTTTTTATTAAAAATGATCAAAACAATACAACCTGTATAACTTACAAAGTTCACACACCCAAAAGCAAACAAACAAGCAAGCACACACACTTAATAATAAACAAACTTGAACATCTCATCATTTTTTAGAGCTGGCCTTCATTTACATATTAGTGCATCTCATTAGGGCTCATGCCATCTGTTTGTGTTCCTCTTGAAACCTCATGTAGTGATTCTAATACCCCTCTTTATTTTCCTCCACAGTGGCAGTTTTCAGTGGCCACCAGAACTCTTCGTTTTATGTTAAGTCCACTATTAGTCCAGATGACCAGTTCTTGGCCAGTGGCTCAAGTGACAATCACACATACATCTGGAAGGTACGGCCTCTGTTTTGTGTTTGTAATGTTTCAGGTTTATTAGGATGGTGTAGTTTTTTTAAATCTAATTTTTCATTTTAGATTTCTGACCCTAAATGTCCTCCCATGATGCTCCAAGGCCACAGCGAGGAAGTGACATCTGTTGCATGGTGCCCTACAGATTTCACTAAGGTGAGACAGCAAACTTTCATGTTTCTTTGTGGAGTTTGACTTTTTCAAGGACTCTTTGAGTAACTTATAAATATATAACCAGTCACAGCTATGCTAATCTCCTTCCTGTTTTCCTTTTGCAAAACCTTCGATGGATTCAGAGGTTTTTGTGTTCCCCTGCTGTGAAGCTGAGCTGTTTTAATAGGCTCGAAAAATGGATTTAGGCTCTGTATAATCCCCACTGCTCTGTTGGCAGATTGCTTCCTGTTCTGATGACCACACTGTACGGATCTGGAGGCTTCGCCGGGAAATGGATGGAGCACAATCTTCAGTGGGACAGGCCAACCTTGTGGGCTGGGCGCGTCCTCAGTCTCCTTCAAGTAAGTTTTACAACTACCTTGTAATGGTATGACGAACATCTTTAGATGTCTATTCTATTCATATTGTTGCCTTACCTTAGCATTAGAAATGTGTGCCCTTGAATGCAAAATATGCCATTCGAAGTATTCATGGCACCACGTCTGAACTAACGAGGACTTCTGCTTTTGTAAAGGGCCTTCGGTCAGAGCTGAAACAACCCCTGCCAAGAGCCAGAGGACAGAGAGTCTCGGTGGCATGGCATCACCCCAGCTCGCTTCCTGCGCTCCCAGTGGAGCTGCCCTGCCTCTGCCCTCCAGCACCAACTCACCTATCCATTCTCAGGACGCTAAGGCTGCTGCTGCTCGCCAGAGAACACCACCTTCTATCAAACAGTGGTTATCTCCGAGCCGTGGATCTCCCGGTCAGGTCAGCCTTCCGCTCCGGAGGGTGCTGAGCCCGTGTCCCCAGAGCCCGGCAGGAAGCACCTCTCCCACAGAACGACGGGCCAAACGCAGGCTGGAGACTGGCGACGGTGCATCTGCAAGCTGTGAGGGTGCAGAACAGTGTGACTGTGTTACTGAACTCTACCCTGCGGCCAAGAGAAGCCGGACCCTGGCTGGAATCTGCTGCCCCGCTCAAGAGAGCCAGGCCCAAACAGACTGTCAAGCAGAGGACAACAAGCCAGCCTCATTGAGACAGACTGGCAAGGAGAACTGCTCTCCCAGAGCGATCGACTGGTTGTCAGTGATGGGCCAAAAGATGAGGAAAGGTCAAGGAAGCCCCAGAGCTCCCAGAAGCCCCAGTGGCTCGAAGAAACAAGAAAGCAAGACACCAGCTTCACCGGTAAGCACAAATATCACCTGCCTCAGAGATTCATCTGTTTATTTTTAACAACTTTTACCTTCTCTTAGTAGTATTAGTACTTTTCTATCATGTGGTAGTATGTGGTGTCTGAACTCTTTCCCTTTTTGGCATAAAAAGTCCTTGACACAGTTGTTAATGTATATATAATAAAGTTCTTTTTGGAGTAGTACATTCTGAAAGCAATAGTCAGACATTTTGAGAAATATGCTTATTTCCTTTCTTGTCAAGTGTTAAATGTACAGTAAGATCAATGCAGCTCTCACATCTGTAAAGTAAATACGAAGCAACAGCAAGCAGCTTGTTTGTGACTTCCTGAAAGTCGGATGGTTAAGGTGGATCCCACGTAACTGCAACGTCCCCGGTTCGATTCCAGCCAAGGACTTTTGTTGCACGTCATACACATCTTGTTCTCTCTCCCAACATTTCCTGTCTGCCTCTATACTGTCCGCTACCTTATAAAAGCAAAAATGCAAGAAGCAAATCTTTATAAAGCTAGCAGTTGGTTAGCTTAGCTTAGCACAAAGACTGGAAACAGGGGGAAACGGTTAGCCTGACTCTGTCCAAAGGTAACCATATCTGTTAACTAGCACCTCTAAAGCTTAATGATTAACACATTATATCTGCTTTTGATAGAATCAGACTAGTTGTTCCCTCCTGTTTCTTAGTATGAACCTAAGTTGGTGAGTGGTATTGATCTTCTCATAAAACTCTCAAGAAAGTGAATAAGCATATTTCCCAAATGTGGAATTGTTTTTTTTTAAGGCTTAGTGAACCATTGCACTTATTTGAGACTTGTGTAGAGTTACTTTTGTTTGTAATTTCTTTTGACTGTGCACCATTAATGCCTTTGTTCACTTACACGTACTTGGAATGTTGTCAGTCAAGAAAATCAAGCTTACAGGAAGTCACTGGAAAATAATAACTGCATTACTAAAGAAATACACAGGCTTGAGGGATAATTGTTTTGTAATTGAGATCTGTCTCTCCTCAGCAATGTTAATGTTTATGTGTATGGAAATGTTTTCTAGCTAGAAGAATATTGCAGTTGACCTTTTTCTTTCTTGTTTTACAGACCATCCGTTCACCACAAACCATGAAGAAAATCTCCACATATTTCACAAGAAGGCCTCTGGAGTGACCGCTTGTGCCAGTCAGATGCTCTGTGCTTCTGTTTAATATTTTTTTATTTTCAGCATTTTTAACCTGAACCCAGACAATACGCCTCTAAGAACACTGATCTTTGTCCAGATGACATGAGTACACAAACCTTGGCTGCAGAGAGATTGACAAAACCGTCATTCTGAATATTTGATGCTGCAGTTTTCACATCCCAAGAGGCTGCTTTATTTTAATTGGGTCATAGGTTTTGCAGTTGCCTCCTACACAATTTTCTGGTGCTGTGCAGAATCTCTGGTTGAGAAAAATTGAGTTGCATGTTGCAGAGTAAATTTTTCTTTTTACTCAAGCCTGACTCAAGCCTAAGAGATGCATTAGTGTTTAACCTCCTGAACACAGTTGTTCAGGAGGTCAACTATGTGTTAATCCTCAAGTGCAGAGAAAAATATTTGTCTACAGGTGTGGACATTTTAAATTCTGCCCAAAAAAATTTAACATTTATTTGATTCACATCTTTGAGCCATTTTATGAACTTCAGAGATGTATCGCTCCATCTCTTTATGGGTTTTTTCATGTATAGGTTTTGACATTTGTCTTTCATTGTTACACACATAAAATTCTGCAAAATGTAATTTTTCTTGAGCAAATGCTTAAGTTGTTTATATGTACAAAATAACCAATGATTGTTGCTTGGTTCCTTTGTATTTAACTGACAATTTTGCTGTGGTCAGATTTTATTAAATTGAAAATAGTTTTCACAGTGTGTGGCTTATTATCAGTGTGATCCATTTCTTTTGTGCGAGAAAGAGTGTTTGGTGGTGAAACGCAAGTGACAACAAAGTCATGACTTTAATCATTTACTGCAGTGGTTATGAAGTTTGTCTCCTTGTGACCCCACTTCAAGTGTTCCACATATAATTTCCTTCTTTGATGGTTTTATCTGAATAATTTTAGGGGTATGGGGAGTTAAAATAATTAAGTAATTTAAAGAGACAAAGAAAAGAGAAGGAAAACTTTTTCTATCCTGTTAAGCTACCCCTCTGATTTGAATAAGGACCCCTCGGCAGGGTCCTGACCCCAGGTTGAGAACCACTAATGCACTGTAAACTATATTCTTCAATTCTCAGCTGATTTAAACTTAAAGTATGCTGTATTTTTTTGTTATCCCCAGTCCCGTGATTTATTTTGACTTTGATTTTTCTGATTTCTCTCCCTCTAATCTAGATTAAATAAAACATGGATGATTACTCTCCCTGATAAAAATGCATTTATTGCACTGTATAAACAGACTAGACACCTTTTTTGGTCTAATTTTGTTGTAAGTGTTGCTTCATCAATTGTAAACCACGTTAAACTGATACAAATTTGATATTTTCAGGTATTTTCTGCAGTAACTTTGACCATTAACATCTTCAACAGCTGCCACTCCTCATTCAACTGGACGACGTCACCTATTTGTTTTCACATATCACATGGTCAGAGCCCCTCTTTCTGCGCGACGTGATTGGCTTAAAAAGTTTCCAGCGTTTCGATCCCTTGCTTCTGATTGGCCGGGAGAGGTGTCAGTCAATGACGCACACCTGTCAAGCTCTGCGGTCCGCTGAAACACTGAAGTCAGACAACGACTGAGCGGCTGCACGGGGAGCGTTTTTATGGCCGCCTGCTCTGCACGACAGCTTCTAATTTGTTTTATTTAAGATCACTCGGTGCTTTTAGAGGCCGGGAATTCACAGAGAGATGTGTGGAAGGTAAAAGCACTCGATTGTGGACATGCTAACTTTTAAGTGCTAAACGCGTCGTCGAGCGAAATTGAACTTCATCGATCGAAGATAGTTTTAGAGAAAACACTCAGCGGAAGTCGAACAAGGATTAAAAGAAGACTTGGACGTTGTGTTTAGAAGAAGAACTACACGAATTTCATGGGGAAACTATCTTTTATAACTTTTCTCCCTCAACAGCGGCGCAAACTTGTTGTTTAAGGTTAGCTAATTTTAGCAAGCTAGCTAGTAACGTTAGCTAGCTGGTACAGTAACGTCAGTTTGCTCCTGTCAGGACTTTACTTTCTATGACAATGTCTTTCATATGTTTTACAACAGCAGCTTTTACAAACACGACCAATCAGTAAAAGCATCAACAATTTACAAACTTAAGTGATAATTTCTTGCATTAGTAACCCCAGGTTATGCTGCGGTCAGTGTCATGATAGTTTTTGGTTCAATGTTTTGAAGATCGTTGCAGTATTTCAGAAAACTAGTTGCCCTCATGATGCAGCTTTTGGACACAATCTAACACCGATACCGAGCGACCATGTTGGATCATACAGAATAACAAGACCCGGACAGGAGACGCGCTTTAAGTCCTGCATTTGGCTCCATGTTTTTAGTGCTGATGCGAACAGAAGAGGAAACCTTTCATTTGACCTGAGGGATACAGTCGCTTGTCTGAAGTCTTCGTTAGTTTATGCATCAAAATGTCGGCCATCTCCGCATCCGAGAAAGTGGACGGCTTTACGAGAAAGTCCATGAGGAAGGCCCAGAAACAGAGAAAATCCCAGGGCTCCTCTCAGTACCGGACTCAGAGCGCCCCGGTGGAGCTTTCACCGCTGCCGCAGCTCAAAGGTAAGAGGATGAAGGGGTCTGCAGCTTAAAATAGCCTCTCAGGACCAGTGTGTAACATGCACAGCTATTGCATTCAGCATTTATGTCACCAGCATTGCGGGAAACATGCATGAAGTGAAAGCAATTCGTACAAATATGTCACAAGTGCACATTGTTTAAACCTGCTGGAAAGCGAAACACCACCTCAGCCATCAGATATTTGCTGCTTTGACCACAGAGAATTTGAAAAAAATGACTCTGTCAAAGTGCATCACATCAGTTTTGCGTTCTTAGTGCAAAATGCTGAGTTTTGTCAGCTCAGTTTGTTTCCTGTCATTACAGTTGCTTTGTGCTTGCTGCCCATGTACTAGGTGATTTTTACAGAGAAATAGATGTGGCCTCACTGGAGCTGTTGGGCCTGAATTGACATGCAGAGGCACATCCAGAGAGTGATGTTGAAGATGGGGTTAAGAGGGATTTATGCATCACGGTGTTGTGGAGGTTTTCATATCTCCACAAAAAGTGAATAGAGTTTGAGGCAATGTAGAAATTGCAGAAGACCTGTGATTGGTCAGAGTGGGTTGCTTGTGTTGTCCCTCTGTATGTTGATGCTGGTAGAGACTGTTGTTAGTGAAGACAACATTGGGAAAGTGGAAGAAAGGCATGGCAATCTTTTCTCTATGACTTGACAAGTTTACATTTTGTGATGTTGCGAAGCCATTTCCAGTGCAAACATGCTGAATTATAGCTCAAGTGCTGTGCCAGAGGCAGGATCGCTGGAACACCTCAACGAAAGAAGCGTGCAGCTGACTTGACTCATTCCCATTCATTCCCTCCACACCAGCCAAATCATCCCAGCAAGTCTAAGAATTTGAACTTGTAAGCTGCAGGTCACAAGTCACTTGATCCAAACCTGATGCTAAAGCTTACGCACAATACGACAATTGTATTCCAATACTGAAAGGTACCTGGTTAAGAGGTACCACGATGCTGCACCTGAGAAATAAGAACTACCTGTTGAATACCAGATAAGTTTGTTTTTGCAACTTGTCTTTCAGGAGCTCATCTACACCCTGAGGGTGATGTGCATGTTCTTATCATGGTACAATGAATGTATGTCACTGGCAACTAGCAAGCAGGTTTTAGAGTGGTTCAGTTGAGAATACAGGGCAGCAAAATGCATCAGTGGAATGTGACACTGTGTGGGATAATACGGGTGGCCATTATCAATCTCTGGAAGGTCTGTTTTCAGTTGATGCAGCACTCTGTTGTAGGTGGAGGTCTGGTAAGGTTTGGCATGTGACCTGATCATGCAGTCTGTTCCCGACTTGTCAAGTGTAACACTGCTCTTCCTTAAAGGAGATGTTCCCTGTCCTGATGTTTTCTTCCACTAATGGCACATAACCATTTCAACAGTAATGCTTTATAATCCTTTATATTTTATACTTGGATGTAGAACTCCAGGCTGTCTCCCCATGTAGTGCTCAAATGCTGTTTCTCGTAGATGCAATGATCTGTGGTCATTGTAGTTTATTACCATGCTTTTGGTACTAATTTCTGTTTCTGTTTCTGCATTGATAAGAACTGACAGATTTGTTCACCTGTAATGAATCAAAACAAACTGGACCCACTTGGCCCAGACATTAGACATGTCATACATAAAACAATGTTACGTCTTCCATATATTTCACTCATATTTTTCTTTCAAAAACTGTGGTAACATGACAAACCTAAGCATGCTGTCACTACCTGATCTGTACAGAAATCCTAATTTGTTCTACGCATGTGCAGAAAACCTAGAACCTAACCGGTTGGGGAACAGTTAGGGTTAAATGAACCCATTGGTCAGGCGATAGCACCTGATCTACACACGAGCAGTACGGATCGGATAATGACACATGCACCTGACTAGATACCTGTCAGTTGTCCGCCTGTGGCCTGCAGTCTGACAGAGCTGAGCCTGCTTACAACGTGTGTATTAAGTTCAGTTCACAACAATATGTGCATTTCCACTGTGTATTTAAACACGGTTTCACACATTGTTTCACTGTAGTTCAGCATACATCTAATATTGTTTACATTATGCTGACATAATACAGAGGTCAGGGAATATTGCATTGGGGTTTTGGTTGAATCTTGTCTTCTGCAGTATGTTAGAGATATATCATAACCCATAACACTGTATAAAATCATAATTTGGTCATATAGAGACACTATTGTCCATGATATCAAATTAGAAATGATAAAGCCTATTGTGACCCACACTTAAAATTTAAATTGGATGTATTGAAACGCTTCACTTATATTAACGGTCATATTATTTTTTTTTTAAATTCAAAATGTCACCGTCAAGTCTAATGACTAATTTGCTCACGCTTATGCAGACAAGCCTCAACAGGGTATCACCCGTGTTTATGTTACTGGAGCAAAGAGCACAGTTGAAGTCAGACAGACTTGCCTGGTCAAGTAGTTGGAACTTTTCAACATGATGCAACTTCTTAAGAGGCGGAAAACAAAATATGTCACGAATGAGTTGGCGTCAACAATGGCAGCTATCATGCAATTTTAAAGGATTGTAGGAAATGTAGTGTCTGAATTTTTTTTTTTTTGATCTTGTATGATGCAGACAGAGAGTGGATGGTTAAAAGCAGCAATCTTCCAGCAGTTGAATGGTTGGTATGATTTTCTGAATGAGAGCATTGTACCACAGCAACACCCAAAATTGACTTGAAACAGCATGGCAGCGACCGTTTTGTTGACAAGTGTGAAAGTGACAGCCAAATTATCCGACTTTCTTCCACTAAAAGCTTGAGAGTGATTTGTGCCTTGTCATGGTAACTTCAACTGGTATAGAATTGAAGAAATCTGTATTTCAGTTTGTTGGTTTTTTAGAATAGGCTGCGAAGGTTATTCACCCAATCATTCTATTGATTCTGCCCAGCATGGGCTTGTCTGTCATCCCTTGTGTATTGTCTTCATTTAATCATTCTCACTTGTTTTTTAAGTGCTGTATGACTTTCACTTCAAAGTCATGACGAATGTCTTATTAAGAGATGCAGAGCTGACTGAGGCATTTTTCCTTGGTAGTGCACTAAACAGGGTGCATTCTTAAGTCAATGGTTTGAGTGTTTTACTGTAATTCAAGCAGAATATCATTTATATTGATGTCATGTAAGAAGGCTTTCAAAGAGCTTATACAACCACTGCTTTCATTCCTAGGAAATGTGTTGAAGTGTTGTTATTAATTATTGACAGAGCTGGAAAGGGTTTACTGTGAAGGAGCTATTGGCATGTGATGAGCATGGAAGCACCAGAGGGCTACCCACTCACTAAATGCTAGACTTGTACAGCTTTAGGGACTTTTGTGTCAGTGAATCAGTTTGAAATGTTGCAAGAGAGCTTCAGTGAATCACAGCAAAGGGATGAGAAGGAAAGTGTTATGAATGGAGAGAGTTTGATTCATAGCTATCACAGTCAGATGGAAGTATATTAATAAAATGTGAACAAGAGTTTGCCAATAATTTCATTGCAGCCAAATAACCCTTTGCTTATATTGTAGGTAGCTCCATCAATACATTAGCATTAATGACTCTGAAACTGGAGAATAACAGACAGTAAATGCGTGGAACACTAAATGTGTCAGTAAAATGAAAACTGTTTTTGGTGACATTTCTGTGGAGTCGTGTGTCTCACCACAGATCAATGCACAGAACTGCTGCTTTCTCCTGTAGAATCATTATACTACAATTAGGATATGGTTGGCACAGCAAAAAAATGAAGTATTGAGTTTGAGGAATGAATTTGCAATCATAATTACGGTTCTGGCTTGTTTTGGGACTTTTGACTGTATCAAAGTCTTCATCTGCAGAGGAAGATCAGCTCTCGTCCATGTTTAAGGCTGTGTATTTTTCACAATATTCATAAATGGTAATCCATAAATAATACATTTTCATTTTGGCCTATTACAATCTCAATTGTTCAAGCTTGTTTAAATTAATTGATTCACCATCTGTTGTTTAGTAGCACACGATTGGATGACTCATAATTCATGTGCGGTACATGAGTCTGTGGGTATAAACAGGCTACATGCACAGGCATAGCTGCCCGTACTTAGTGCATGTTAAAGTGTTAATTTGTTGAAATGGTTTAGATGTAATTTAAGTATCCAGATGATTACAAACTGAAGAATATCCTCATCACCTGCTGGCAACTTGAACCATCGCTCACTGAGCAAGAGTGCAGTAGTTGTAGTAGTACTTGGAAAAGGAATAATGGCGGTATTGTGCTATCAGCTGATAGCACTGTTTGACTCAATTTACACAGTTGACTAAAAGCCAATGTGATAGGAGTAAAATGTTAACATGCAACAATGGCCCTTTTTATGAGTGCAAACAAGCATCTTAACATTGTTTTTCAAACCAGTGCACATGCTCACCTGACCTACTTTAACTGAGTCACAGTGATCAGTTTATCAGCATTATACCTGGTTCTTAGACTAACTCGACTAAGAGTGGAAATCTCTGCAGCAGTAGGTTTCAGGTCCTAAAAGCTTGCAGACTGCAAAGATGCTTCTTCCCTCCTGCAGTGGAGAGGTTGGAGTGCTTATAGCTGCTGTTGTGTGATAGACACTGAAAAGATGAGTCACTCAGAGACCAACATTGTTGTCATGGCAGCCAGAAGCCTTGAGAGCAAGCCAGGGAAATGTTTTACTTTCCAAATACAGACCGCCTCATTTGGGTTGATATTTCTGTCACTGCAGTGAAATTTTGAGCTGTGCCATTCCTAACTAGACCCATGCTTATGTTTGGGTGGTGCGGCCGTTTTCGTCAGCAACCCAAAGACAACATACAGTCACAGTATCTGTCGTAAAGTGCATTGATTTTCATTCCCATGACCTGTTCCCACCCCCTCATGATTTAACTATAGCTTAAGCTTACAATGGTACTTTGCATGCTCTATGTTTTCATTTCAGTTGTGTTCATATTACTGTCTGTTGCTTTTCTCTCTCACTTTGTCCTGGCATTAGTTTATTAATTGATTAGTCGATAGATAGAAAATGAGTCAACCACAATATATAGATATTCAATTAATTATTAATGTCATTTTTAAAGCACAAACACAGAACTTTCAATGGTTCTGGCTTCTCAAATGTGAAGATTTGGATTTTTGAACCGTTGACCCAACCCAGTCATTTGACATCACATTGCTCTCTTGGAACTTCTGACAGATATTCTCACTATTTTCTGACATTTTATGGCCAAGCTATTAATCAAAAATAAAATCAACATATCAATTGAAAATGCGGGTACCTGAGTTTTAGCCAGTTTTGATTACTGCAACCTTCAGTAATGGCTCATCAATGTCGCTTCATGGAAAACGTGTCCACTGTATTGGCCTATTGATTGACAAGTGTGTGCCACACAATCTTTTTTCCATCGTGTCTGCCAGCAGATGGCAAATCGATAAATAATTTTCCAGGAAAAAGGGACAAAGCTTTTTGTGATGCACTGCGATGGCATTCGTGTCCTTGTGTCTGCTGTCAGTGTCATAATTGTGGCCTCGGGCAGGTTCGGATCTGCTTCCACCTTTTTGTACAAAACTGCTGCCTCAACTTTATTTCGTGCTGGCAGTCTGCTGGCTGGAGACGTGGGTTGTGTGCAGCTTTGCTCCCATAATGACCAGCTGCAACTAGGGCTGGGCGTCACTGCATAATACATTTTTATCATGGATTGGGTGGTAAAGATGGATACCACAGTATGTAATTTTCCCCTCATAAATTGAATGTGTGTTTAAAATGGAGTACAGAGATTTAGGACAGTACTTATTCACTCTGGAGTTTAACTTATGGACTTCACAGTGGTGGTGGATGCAAAATTTCATACATCATGAAAGTTAAGAGCTCATTTTAGTGTTCAACTGACTGTGTGTGTGTGTGTGTACTTGTACATCTATTTTCTGAGAAAGAGAGTTTTAGACATTGGGAGTAGGGAAATATTTTGCAAAGTAATGACATTTTGGCCAGCACTCGCTTTTGGACAGACCTTCAAAAGGCTGTTTGAGGGTTTAGACTTGGTTTTAAGGATTAGGTTAGAAATGGGTTTAGTTTAGGATTAGGGTAAATGTTTAGTTGGGATGGTTAAGGTTAGGAATAGGAGAATGCATTGTGTCAAGTATGGAAGTACAAAATGCGTGTGTGTTTGTGTGTGGGCTTGTCTACTGTTTGCCCCACTTTGTCAAGACAATTGCTGTACAGCATTTTATTTAATGTGAAAAGTTGGTTGGCTTGGTACAACATATAACAAGTGCAGCTTTTCCACCATTGCCTCAAAGCCATTTATTACAGCTGTTTTGATGGCGACCATGTTTTGACATAGATGCACAGTTATGTCATGCACTTCCACCACTGGCTTTCTTATATGTACAGCGACTAATTAGTGACTCGGGCAAGAATGTCTTAGTTGTGGTTCTTCATTTCCCACCACAGCCAAAGCTACTCGTGTTGAAGGCAAAGCACATTCATTATACTTGCAGAAATGTTTCCTCATCGTGTGGGCCTGCCTGTCTTCATTTCTTCACCAGTCTTTTATTAGCATACAAATGTATTTTATCTTAGAAGAGGAAGCTTACACTCATTTGTTA
This sequence comes from Holacanthus passer, assembly GCA_025331565.1. NCBI lineage: Eukaryota > Metazoa > Chordata > Actinopteri > Pomacanthidae > Holacanthus > Holacanthus passer. Next base: position 133,834 of record JAFREQ010000033.1, read on the forward strand.
ACATGCAGTAAGTTGTGCTGATGCTGCACTTTATGACATGACAATTGAATGACAATTGATAGCAATCACAATATCCCAGAGTACAAGGTGACATCATTAAATATAATTTTACAATAATGCACAACCCTTTTGGTATATACTCAATTGAAAACAGTACAAATGCAATGTTATTATATAACCAACCTATCTTTGCATTTCTAATTATAAACACTTCTCCATTGACTTAAATATAAAAGGAGATACTGGTACCTTGGAAAGAGGAATAGTGTGAACGTGCCCTTTTGGGATCATTTGTGAGTGATGAGCCAGTGACGTGAAAGCAGACCTTGACGTGTTGAAATCTACTAGCCGAGGGAAAGACAGGAATGTGCCGGGCATCCGGCCTACCAGGTTTGTTCAGCCTTTCTCCGTGCACAGCCCTGACCTCCCTTGGCCAGATCGCCTGACATTCATCTTTCTCAGCAACTGTAACACCTGCTCAAGTTGCAGAGTGACCTGTAGAGGTAATGTGAGTCAAGTGACGCTAGTAGTTTCTGGGAGACATGTTGGTTGACTGTAGTACAGTACAAAGTCTAAAAGAAAACTAATCTCTAAAGAGTTTGATTCTTTCAAGTATTTCTTTCCTGTTTTGATCATCCTTGGACAGATGAAAGAGTTCTGGCTTTCTGCCTTTGTACTTCTGGTTTTTGTGTTCATTTTTAAATAAGCATTGGATACTTTTGGTGTTGAATGGGATTGTGATTGGTGGAGGTGTATGGATCACTACTACTTTCCGTTACACTACTACATCCTAAAGAATAAATTATGACTGTCATCAACATCATTATAGCTAAAGTGATGTTCACTTATAATGTTAATTTTATTCATTGGACACAACTAGATCCTTTAAAAATGATTTTGGCTACATTTTCCATGTCAGTATCAGAAAAATATTTGTATTGATGCCATACAAAGTTCAGCCCTATCGCCATATTGTTGACTACAATAGAGGTTATTTTCTCAGTCAGACCTCTTAAAGCATTTTTTCATATATAAGGTAACAGACTGGGTGACATGTTGTAGTGTTATTGAGTTGAGACTGTTCAGCCAAGCTAAAAAGGACTGTTTATTGCAGTTGCTCACTTTTCCAGGATGTCAGTGAATGTGTTAGATGCTTGTCAGTGAACGTGTGCTATGGTTAGAGACTGTAAGGCCTGTCAGTCATCTCAGCTACCTATGACAGTGATTTGTGCGAGATGGCGTACCTGTAATTGGCAGAGTTCGACAGGAGGGTTGTTGCTGTTCCTGCTAGTTTGGGGAAGGAGTGTTAGCCGACAAGCGGAGTTGAAGCGAGACACTCGCGGAGAGAGAACACGCTGTAAGTCAGGCAGTTTGTTGTTTTGGCACCGGCTACGGCCCACAGTAGCCTGTGTTAATTGTTTGCTAATAAAGAGCCAGCGAAACCAGCCAGCATCTAGTAGCTTCATTACAGAGGCACACGACAATACATACATAGATTTTTAGCTCTGAATCAATACACGTTTATGCATGTGGCCACATAATGTTTTTGGACGGGCTAAAACCACATTTGTTGACCACATGCTCTCACACACACAAACACACCCTTCTAGGAAATCTAAAAGGGAAAGCTAACAGTGTTTATGATCTGGAGTGACAGGCTAGAAAAATATTGGTGTTAGGATTAAGCTTGAAATCATTACAGAACTGCTGTGAATTTACTTCTCTAAATCATTTGTTTTTATTCATTGTTATTCTCTAAGTGAAGAAATAATAAATGGTAGATTGTGGGTTAGATACTAGAGATTCTTTAAGCTGCTGTTTGGTTGCTATTGTGACATATTGTGCCAGCATTATTTTAATGTGCACTCCAAACAAATGTGGACACAAATCTATGGTACACATGTGATGCCATCTTACCCAACCAGTTCAGCAGCTGCAGTTTGACCTACGTGCCATCACGCCTGTCATGCGTTAATGGTCACATTAAGCCTACAGTAGACTGTCACTCCAGTTTTTTTACAATTCACCACACATATTCTGCACATGTTAACGCACTTCACATGTCCCTCAATGTGTTTAGGAAGATTTTTTTCAGTGTTGTGACATCAGAAATACTCATTTGTTCATTTGCATGTCTCCCTTTTTCATATCTTGGTTGTAAAGATCATATGTCTGTCTAATAGGCAGGAATAAAATCCCAACCAGTGCAGACAATACTTAGTAAGAACACCTGCAGATGTAGCACTCAAGGGCATGAAATGTAATGTTTTTTTGTCCTTTTCACTTCCCTTAGGTCTCCATGTCCCAGTATGCCAAAATTCTTTCAAAATCTGTCATGGAAGTAGTAAAATATGCATGAGTATAAATTATTGTTAGTGCTAGTCAGGGGACTTTTTTTCTCTGGGTTGAACCTCCCAGGCAGAACATGCTGCAAGGCTGAATACAGTATGAATGTCTACTAGCTACCATAGTCTTTATCTTAACATTACCCGTCAAGAATTTGGCTTGAGAGTGAGATTTGTTTTTAAAAAAATCCATTCATCCAATCTGTGTTTGTCATCACGTTTTGCAGGTTGTACAAGCACTGTAAACATTTATGCATTGCAGGAAAAGGCTGCAGACGGAGCAGGACTAATCTGTCAGTGTTCAGAGGTCACTTGACCTGCATACTTTCCTTCAGTTTGTTTTGGTCTCTTTCTGCTTGGTTATAGTTCTATGAAATGTTGATGGGCACCAAAAGGACAGGGATTAGTGTAAAGCAGTTTTGACGGGGTGAGCTTCGGATTTCTGAGGTATAATGTAAATATGTTTGTTGTATATTTACCTGTGAATAAGGTCAGGACCCCCAGTGTTTCTACCATCATGGTGATTGTTTTTCTATGTTCACACTACAAGTCTGTCCTTATAGTTGTGCAGCAGCTAAAACCCTCAGATGGACCTACGAAAACATTCAGCCTTCACATTGAGATATGTCACATTCTCTTACAGTTTGAAATATGATTATAGGTTGAGACAGTGATTTCCTTCTTTTTAACCACATTTTGGATTGAAAAGAGATGCCAAGTGCTGTTGCTCCTGAACAATGTAATCAAAATGCAAATAGAGGTCAGACACTTAACTCTAGCTGCACAGTATCAAACTATCATAGCTCTGAAAAATATCTCTGTTCCTAACACTGCGGCATGTTATCAGTAAAAAATGTATTATTGCAAATGTATCTTTAAACTTTATACTTTTCACACGCAAGGCATGTAATCCTGCTTGTGTTGAGGGAAAAAAAACTGCATGATCGCCACAAATGCACCATGTGAGTGATGCATTTCTGTTTTCCATGACCTCTGCTGCCGTAGAAAGCAGCAGAACACTATTCATCCAGGGCACAACACATCAGTCGTTGGGGCAGTGAAACAAGGGATGCTTAAATGGAAGAAGGTTGCATGACGACAGTTATCTATAATGATGTGGATATTATTTTAATGTTATGTTGGGAAGGCTGGCTACTGTTTTGAACATTACGACATTTCTGAACAAATGGAACATCATGTTGGGAACATGCTCTGTGCCTTTCAGACATCAAAGACGCCTGCTGGTTTGGTACAGAGTTTGACTTGTGGTCAACTTTTAGGAGATGTTCCAAATTGATAGATTCTGTTGAACTTTCAGCAAATGTTTTCATATTTTCTCAGGTCTGCTTAGAGTTACTTGGACTTTTTCTAGCATTAACTGTAAACTGTTGGACCTTATTTGGACAGGTTTAGCCTTTCTGAATAAAATCCAGTAAAAGACTTTATTCTGAGCTCAACACTAGTTATAGAAAAGTCTCCTGTTTGCTGTTGTGTGTGTGCATGCAGGACTGGGCCTCAAACACATTGGCACACTGTCATAATAGCTTACCTGAAACTTGCTGGAAAATAACTTATCCAGACAAACCTCATTATCTTCCTTGTCACCCCATTTTTCTATCGAACATTAAAAATTAAATTCCACTGAAAATGGTGGGATTTGGCTGTAATAATGCTCACTTGTGTTATCGGATCAGCCCCAGAGGCCCAAGAGCCACCTGCCCATTTGTACTTGTTGAATTTCTGTGCATATGCAGAAGTACAAGACACTCCAAGCATCTCAAAAACCTGACAGAAAATCTCACTGTGTATTCTAATGAAAGCTTTCATGCTTATAAATCACTGGATACACGTAATTATGTACTCTGTGCTGGAAGGAATATTGAACACTTTCAGCCCATCACTCACAGAAATGTGTGCAGTTTAATGCACCGTACCTCATCTTCAACCCTTCTCACTATGGCCTGCACACACATCTCAAAATGGCTTCACTGGGTTTCCAACAGTGATCCACAGAAACAAGATGCATCCAAGCAGAATTTCCAGTCTCACAGCGTTGAAAGAGAAAATCAGGCAAATCTGTAATTAAATTTTTAACACATTTTCTAACGTTTATCAAAATATGCTTCGTCTCTGTCATTCTTGTGTTTTCTGTAGGTGTTTGGTTAGTTTGAGATCTGGATCTGGTTGAGACCGTGAAGGCCATAATATAAGATTCCCAGCCTTTGTACCCATCAACCCAGCCAGTGACACCCCCCCCAAAATGCCCTGTGTGGTAGCACATTGATTATGTTCTTTCTTTCTTTCTTTCTTTCAGGTTATTCTAGTAATTTGTGTCTTGTCTGTATGAAGTTAATTGAACAATTTACGACACACGTCCTTCAAACTTTCTTTGTAGTGCTGTGGTTGTAGAGCTGAGACCATATTTCCTGTTTTTGACACTAAATCTTATGTTTCTAAGAAACCACTGCATTATTCATTCAAAACTCACTGGTTTAATGCCAGTGTCTCAAACATTGCACTTTCTAAAAGGCACAACATGTTGAAGTTCTTGTGTGAACACGACTGTTTTAAGAATTTTCTTTTGCAACAAGGATTCATTCCTTCATACTCATAGAAGAGTTTAATTTAAGCACATGAACAAGACTTTATTTCAACAAATCTTCTCACCATGTAATTATAGGATTTGGACATGACAACAGAATTGAACATTGTGCAGCCTGCCAAACATGGTTTGTTCTGCAAGTATGGTGCTTAACAAACCCCAACATACTATTTGTCTCATAGTGACACACCAATGTGGTATTCATCCATTTGCAGTAGGCTGAAAAATATGACCAACATGAAATAAAAACCCAGAAACATTATCACTGAATGCTTGTGCAACGTTTGGTTTCTACATGACAGCGGTTGGCTACAGTCTGGTGTTGCTAAATACAGAGCAGATGAGCTGCTTGGTCCCCTTTTTGTTTTTAGGTTTTTCACACAACAGAAAAAGCTGTGGCATGTTTAAGACTTAGATGGTGTATGTTTCTTCTTGGGTCTTATTCCACTAACAGTAACATATTTGAAGACTGTGGGTGACGACTACTCACAAAATTGTGCAGAAGCCATTCAATTTCCCTGTAAATCCTCTTTTATTCCATTGGCTTGTAACATTATCTAATGGCTTCTGTTCGAAGTTGCCCTTTAGGGCGAAATGATGCATTTCTGTCATTTGAGGTCATGATATCATCTTTAAGATATTCAAAAGTCAGTAATGAATGGTAAAAGCTGTAATTCAGGACTCTGCTGGTTATAGAGACCCTTTCGGTTGAGGCATTAAACTCACAAGACACAGTAGTTCAACTCTGTGTCAACACACCAGTAACAGCAGACATACAAATAAGCCCATTTGTGAGTTATTTACTCTAAATGACTCTAAGGAATAATTACACATCTTGTGCTGTATCTGTCTCTCCTTTTAACCCTCCCACTTTCTTACTCATGTCTGCCTATGAAATTGCATGTTATTGCATTCAGATAATTCTTAAAGTGATTCCTGAAGCTTTGTGCAAGATGCAGCAGTCAGAATATGCAATACAGGCAGATTGCTTTTGTTAAATGCGTTTCCTCATCTTACTTCCAACGTTGGCTGCATTGTGATGCCAAGAAAAAAACATTTTATGTGGGAGTGAAGGACTCCTGTGTTGTCCTTCAGATTCACATGACCATTTATTGCTCGGAAGCAAAATCCATGCAGTTCTCTAACGGCTTGATTCATTTGAAATTTCTGTGTTAGGTCTTTCTTCTTTTATTGTGTATTATGTATTTTATACATAGCTTCATAGTTGTAATGGAAATATTGTCCTCCTTTTGCTAAGAACCCTCAGGAATTTGTGCACTAATGCATCTGTATGTGAAAGGTAAAAATAGTTTCACATTGGGAAAAGCATCTCCTCTCAGGGGGATAAAGACAATTCCCTGTTAGGAAAAATAAAATGTTTTTTTACATACTCTCTGGTTTCTCCAGAAGCTGACAGAAACTGATTTATAAAGGAATTGTTTTAGAGCTTAAACGGAGAGGAATAGTTCTTCATTTTGGGAAATGTACTTATTTCCTGTCTTGCCAGCAGCCAGTTAGCTTAGCACAAAGACTGGAAGCATGGGAGAACATCTATCCTCCCTCTGTCCAAAATCCACCTACCACCAGCACACTAATTAACATATTCTCTCTCATTTGTTTCAAACACTGTTTTTGTGGGTTTTATGTCCTGGGCTAGGCGAGCCTTGACATCCCAGAATTTGCCAGAGAGCCAATAATGATCTTCTTATCTAGCTCCAGGCAAAAAATAAGCAAGCACATTTCACAAAATGTCGAAATATTCCTTTTAGGTGGAGTCAGCCTGCCAGAGACTGAAACGTGTGCTTTTCAGTGCAAAAGATGTGCACTTAGAAAATACTTTAGTATTAGTTTTGAGTCCAGCATGCCTCCTCAAAGTGATGACGCCCTGTGACACTAGTCTGCCATGTGCCAGTTTATGCACTTATAGGGAGTAAATGCAAGCTATGAATGTGTCATGTTAATAACAGCGCAATCATGCCACAGGGGGATCATGGTCCTTTTTTTTTGTTCCAGTCTGGTATTCAGTCTGCCATTTGAATGCCACGGCGGCTTTTCGCTCAACTTTGGGTGCTGCAGGCTGGGATGGATACCCACGTGGCTGAGAGAAATGTGGCAGCCGGCCTGGCACGAAAGGCAAAATGGAGGAAAAGTTAATATTGTGTGTGTCTGAATTCCTAGAACAACACAATTGCGCTCATATCAAGACCCTTGGGCGAAAGCCGTATCTTGAAAATGTATTTCCAGCTAAGTAGGCATATCAGGTGTGTGTTTACCAGGTAGCTTATAAGCAGGCAATATGTGTAGCCTGTATGATATCACACAAGACAGATGCATCCTAGTTGGTGGCAACAACAAAATGGCAAGAAGTTTTAAAGTTATTGCTATTTTGCTCTGTCCGCGATACCCCTAGTCAGAACCCAGCGGCAAGTGCAGCTCAAATCACAATGTGTCTGAAAAGGCCTTAAGGCAAAGTAGTGTGTTAACAGATCAGCTGGGTGTAGTTACTCAGATATTGAGTTCACTCACAGCAGCAGCCAGTGGTCTGACCTGTAGAGCTCAGTTGCGTCAGTACTTCGTCAGCTGTCAACAACACTGGAACATTTTCAGTAGGTGTGAAGCTCAATGTGAATTTTTTTTTGGCTGTGTCTGACTGTGCATTGCCCCCATGCCACACCATTTTACGGGTAATGCCTTTTCAGTTGCATAATATTGCTCAATATGAAACTCTGACACTTGTCACCCTGACTCTTCTCCTTTTGCTGTTAAAATACACTCTGTGGCACTGGACGGTAAATGCGCAAGTGTGTTGCTGTGTTTTAGGGCTGCAACAAATGATTTTTTCATGATTGATGAATCTATTGATCATTTGCTCTGTAAAATGTCAGTAAACAGTGAATAGAGGCCATCGCAAGTGTCGAAAGTGCCATATGCATATTGCTTGTTTTTTCCAACCAGCTCTTTAAAACTCAAATGTATGATGAAATGATTAAATGATAATCAAAATAGTTGCCAATTAGTTTTACTGCAGATCGACAACTCATAAATGTTCCAAATGTATTAACTTCCGTTTAATGTACACAGAAAAATGTGCCATTTAGACAGTTATTTTAATGAAGGCATTTATTAGCAGCTCATTGTCAACAAATGTCACGGATGGCATCTATATTTGCGTAACCCTCGAACCTTTGGGGTATCTGGTTGTGGCAGTGTTGTAAATCAGACCTGCAGAGTTGGTTCTCTCTGCTGCCATTACAGAAAGAGTCCTGTGTCTGCAGAGATGAGCTGTTGCTGTGTTGGAACAGAACATCGCTGTACAGTGTGTCACTGCATTTCTGGACGGCTGCCAAATGCTGTTTATAGCTTAGCTGGGGTCAAGTTTGACAGCTCTAATAACCCTGAATGCACTCACCGTCTAATCCATAAAAGGCTTTACAATCAAAGCCGAGAATGACTGGGCTCCCTCTGTGTGGCCAAATATGTGTGTGTTGTGTCTGTCGACCTGCTTGTCCAGTTGGGACAATAAACCAGCTGATTGCAACAGTTTAGGACATTTATAGGTGATTTCTTTTATGTTGATGAGACTTTAACCCTGTTTATTATTACTTGAGTTAGATGCCCTGTTATAACACACAGAAGTACACACATTTCCTACTGTCCCCACAAGCTAATCTGACCACAGAGGGGAACAGTTACAGCTGTCATCCCCTCTTGTCTCATCTGTAATCTGTTTCCATAGAGCATTAGAGTGTATAAAAGCATTAAATCAGTGTATTTCTTTTCCTTTGTGTGAATTCCAGATGCCCCCTCCACAGAGCAGCAGGAACTGTTCACCCAGAAACTCCAGCAATGCTGCATGCTCTTCGACTTCCTGGACTCGGTGACGGACCTGAAGAGCAAGGAGATCAAGAGGGCCACGCTTAACGAGCTTGTGGACTACGTGTCCACCAACAGAGGGGTGCTGGTGGAAACTGCGTACCCAGAGATCACTGATATGGTGAGGAAACGCTTATAGAGGGCTTTAAGTTCTCCATATTTCTGTGGCCTTTTTTTATATTTAGAAAATAAACTCTGCAAAGCCCAAAGCAGCAACAACAGCAATCAATCACTATTACCAGCATTTATTATTAGACAAAAAAGAGGTCTCTTCTCTGTCACTGTGTCCTGTGCACTTGAGCAGGATTAAAAAATGGAGGCTGATTGTGTGTCTAGACAGGGTGTGTCATGTCAGCAGCACGTGATGAGCATGTTATCTTCATACTAAACCTTTTACCATACTGGTGCCATTTAAATACATAATCCACAGCATAAACACAGTAAAGGTCAATGTTGTTGGTGTAATTTGAAGTTTTGTCAGTTTGTTTCTTTTCTCCTCTCTCTCTCCCTCACGCCCTCTCCATTAACCACTGAATACAGTACATGCCGAGCAGAACAGTTGAATTTCGATTTTTCATTGTCTTCACACCACTATTGTCAATTATCTCTCAAAAATGCATTTAAGGTGCTGTCTATTAGCATTACTTATGTTTCTACTAGTGGCCAAGGCTTATATGATGACACCCGCCCAGTCATTTCTTTATAATCCTATCCATAGAAAAAGTGCCAAAGTACAGTTAACTTTAATGATGTTTGCCAGAGGGTTGAAGTCTACTACAGTAATGACCAATCCTATTCACCATGGCAAACAAATCCACTGATTTACTATGTAGATGAACTTCTAACCTCAGTTGAAACCTTAATAACCTACACTACTAAACTAAAGCCACTGACTGTCACACAAGACTTCCTGTGGCTATTTCATAACAAACCCCACACACACTTTTCTTTGTTGAAAAGGTTTTACACTCTCTTTGATTCCCTTGCCTCAATTCATTTTACAAACCCCATGAAGCAGTGCTTTTGTGTAGGGCAATTTTGGTAACACAGATCATGTGACATCCTCAACCACACATCATTACAACAAAATTCCTTAGTTTCCTTTGTTTTTGAAGAAACAACAAATATTAAAAGGTTCCTCCTTGAAATATCAATAATTTGAACCATTAGCCACAAGTCTTCTCACATTATGTCTGTGTCAGTCATTATTATTTACATGGCAGCATATGTTACACTAAATTTACAAGTGATGCATATCTGTGCTGTTTGCGGTTGCCGTCCTTGTCTGGTATGCTTGTAATCAGAGTTCAGTCATCGTGAATCAAATGTATTTTTAGACACCTGGAAATGCTTTGGAAAATGATTTGCACTCATCATGCATGTTGAATAATTAGAATAGTAACTAATTGGAAAGCTACCCAGTGAACAGTTGCATGTGAAAATTACACTTTAGTACTTATGTATTATTAATGTATTATCTGAGATATACAGTACTTCCATGAGTGCATTTGTTAGAAAAGTCATAGCCCTGCTCCCACCTAGTGAAAGTTGGGCTTAAATGATTAACAAACTGGCTGTTGCAGAAATCTTCTTACAAAATACTCTTGATGGAAAACCAACCCAACCCCCTGCAGAGCATCTTTGGCCAACATGGTATAGATTTGTGTCGATGGAGCAGGTGCCCTGAGCAGCCGAGTTTCCTCCTACAGTACAATAATGACTCATGTGCAACATTTAGAACACAGCAGTCAGTACTGTAGTCAGCGCTGCAGTGATTCACTCCGCACAGCAGATTATCATGATGGATACGAATGAGCACATCCACAGCTGAGTCAAGGAGTCTTCAGATTATTAATGGACTGTAGCCAGTAATCCATGTCATACCTTGCAACCATTGATTTAGGATTCAGTTTGTCTCTCACTATTGTCTTATAAGGTGTTTTACACGTTAACATAATTACCATTTAAAGTGAAATTCTGACATGTTCATGTGGATGTCCAATCAGTGTTGATGGTAAATGTAGTCAATTCTTCAATGTGTGCTATGTTGACTGAGAAAGCTGAGTTCTGCCTACATGTACCAGCCAGCTGCTGGGTGCTAATCAAACACACAGCGTTGCCGAGTAAATGAGTTCCAGCAGTTTGACCCTTGCCTTTCCACGTGTAGCTTTATTGTTACCTTCAGGGCATCAACTAAATTTACATCCAGTATCAGCAAACACACAAATATTCGCACACTAGCAAGGACCAGAACAGGCTTCCATATAACAACAAAGCTAATGCCAGCTGCAGTACAGGTACAAAAAGCAACAACTGTAAAAACAGTTGACCGGCATCCAACCTACAACTCTGATTTCAAAAACGTAACATACGTGACATAGTAATCTCCTTTATATAATCACATTTTTGGCCACATCCTTGCTTGTGAACAACTGAGTCTTTCCAGGATGAACCTTTCATACCCAATCATGATACTATCACCTGTTACCAATGAACCTGTTTACCTGTGGAATGATCCAAACAGGTGGTTTTGTTGGAGTTTGTTTGGTCTTTTGTCGCTCCTGTCCCAACTTGTTTAAAATGTGTTGCTGGAATCAAATTCAGAATAAGCAGATATTTACAAGAATCAATGAATTTGATGAATTAAATATATTGTCTTTGTACTGTTTTCTATTGAGCATATGGCAAAAAGGATTAGCAAGTTAGCACATATTGTTTTATTATATTTCACTCACAACTTTTTGGAATCGGGGTTGTAGTTGTTGAAAGTATGTTCTTGCACCAAATTATTGCAGAAAAATGCTGTTTAAAATTTTCATTTTAATTTTCTTCCCATTGTTTTGGAGACTGAGGGCCTTATTTTAATTGCACAAGTGCAATAACAAGTGCAAAGCAGCATGTCCTAAGTGCTATGTGGGCGTCACCAGGAGAACCTGCTATTTCAGTTCATGTAGGTGCAACACTGCAAAGTGCAAAAGGGCTGGTGAAGTGGAACATAAATTGTGGGGTGTGGTGATTGATACATAGTCTCTCAGCCAGTTGCATGACTGGTTTCATCGCTCTGAAACAACTGTGCCAATCACCAGATGACAACAATGACAATCGCTGAAGAATTGACTTCTCCGGGAAATCATATTGTTGTCTGGATATTGTTGAATGGTGTTGCAGAGCAGCATGATGTGGAAACACAGCACCACAAATCTGCAGTCAAAAACAGATGGTGTTTCATTTGTACAATGACGGCATACATAAATAAAAAAAATGTTAATGAAGCTGTTTATATGATCAAACAATGCTATTCCAGTTTTAAATCTACGGTAACTAGTGTCGTAAATGATATCAAATCATATCGTAAAATGTGACAGCAGCGTTTGCACCATTATACGTATCAAAAATAAAGCACAGCCTAGTATATTGTGGGGTGCAGATGTCTAATTACAGTAATCCAGAAAAAGGCCATTTCATAAACAGTGACATTACTTGAGTTGTTATCAAAAATATCACAAACAACAAATAATAGCTTCTGCAAAAAAAGTTTTCACTGACAGTGTCAGCTGGCTTCAGTGGTGCTGCCAAACATTGGCAGCAGGGCATTAAACTTACATTTAATATCAATGTTTAAACTGGTGCAACATCTGTGTTTAAGATAGAGTATGTATTAGCCACATTCTGTACCCTGTTATTGTGACGGTCCCACCCTTAAAGCAACCAGAAAAACACAGCGAGGCATCATTTTGATTTCAAATGGAGAGTCTGCCTGGAGAGTTCTAGCTGTTGTCAGTTGTTGCTGCTAATAACACCAGAATTTAAATAAATACTGGTGAGGATAGAGAGCAAACAAACATAGCAATCAAAAATAGCTTATAATAAAACTACAGGATGGATATGGGGTGGGATTTTGTGCTCTGCAACATGGCATCATTTTATTTCAGTGTGCCAACACAGACAGTAAACAGAGCAGCAAATCCTCTAATGTCACCAGTCCAAAGTAATAAAAATATAAGTGATCAGTTATCACACTAACATGAAGAAAGACATTTCTGCTGTGTTAATTTGCACTTCATTTCGTGCATATTTTTCATGTGTGTGTAAGTAAAATATGCTTTGATCTGAAGCATGTGAAATTCTGATTTTCTGCTTTTTAAATCCTGATGTGGCAGAAAACCTGCTGCGTGAAAAGCGCACAAGTAAAAGTGTGTGTGAGCAACAGGTCATCCACTGGATAATGAGCTACTTAACATGTAGTAGCTTGGTTGCACACTGCACATCAGTGACCTCTTGGACGACCAGGTTTGTGAGGCTGGAGTAGTCTAAATGCATGACTCCGGCTGGTGCACAGGTATTGTCAGTGGTCTTTCTTAGTAATATCATTTATGTATTCAGGGCAGAACGGAGGGACATGGACCGAGCTCGATAGAAAACCCAGTTCACTGCAAAGTATCTGTACTACAGACCGGCTTCTGAATGAGGTTAGACAAATAGCAGCTGCACTTTGAGAAAGCTGGCTTGATAATAGCTCTCCCAGATACTCCATGCTTGGAATCACATGATAATGAAGAGGTGAGTGTTCAAAGTGCGGCCCATTATTCTGCTGCAGTGAGGACTGCTTTGATCACTGAGGTTGTTAGAGGACTACAAACAGCAAGGTTTCTCGTCGATGGAAAAAGGAGGTTTTGCCTCTTTTGCCAACTCCATAATTAGTGTTAAATCATTTCTCTCAGATAGTTTTGATTGAATTCTTCCTTTTCTGGGCCAGAGATGAGTGAAAAGCCAGCAGGGTTGGTGGAAAAGTACATCTCTGAGCTATAATTCCCACCTTTTTCATCTTTTTTGCTAATGCTGCACTCAATGCTTGCACATTCCCTCTATCTCACCTCCCTCCTCCCCGTCTGTCTCTCTCATCTCGCGTGTTGCCAGGTGTTGGTTGCTACTACAGTCACCCTCGGTTTGACCCCATACTGAGCTGCAGCCTCCCTTGTCGTCGGCAAGCGAACACCAGTTTCACTTACAGTCACTTAGGAGCAACCCTTTTAGGATCCTCCTACATTACTTTCACACACACACTCTCACACAAATCTCTGTTTACCTTTTCCTTGCATGAAAATGTCTCACACGCTGCCTGTGTTTGCTTCCTGCTCACAATATTTTCTCTCATATTGTCCAACTGTAGTTATTTTTCAATATTGTGAAGTGACTGAGGGAATTAATTAAGCATGCCGGATACAAGTGTAATGAATTATCTAATTCCATGCCTGCAGTTTTAATTGGAAGTTAATGTTAATGCATTTAGTCTTACTTTTATTTGGGGGATGATAATTTTTTTTTTTTTAACTACAGTTCACATAATTTGGGGGATATAAGCAGGAAGTGAATGTTGGCATGGGGCCAGTGAATTAGATGTGGAACTGTTTTTCTATATTTGTTTGCATTTAAATAAACTGGCACCATTCAAGCATGTTGAATTGGCTAGTAGCAATTCCTGTATGTAATGCAACCATAGATGTTCAACTATCACTGAATTACCTTGACACAAACTCAATAACATGATGATTCTCAGGCAAATTCAGGAACTACGACGAGCACATTTCTTTCTATGATTTCTAAGACGATTTATGGACGTTAATTTGTTTGTGGGCCTCAGGAAGTGTGAGGTATGACTCCAAGAAAAAGTGCAATGTTTGACGCAAAGTGCAGCAATCAGATGCCAAGTGTTTCAAAGCACCTTAATTGCCTTGATGAGTTATGTGTCACAGCTGCTACAGCTGCTCCATCCGTTGACCTTGTTGATAAGTGAGCCAAATCAGTGTGTCATACTACAACAACTTAACTTTCCAATGTTTCAAGAACACCAGCATGCACCTGTCTCTTTCATCTCTTGCAGTGTCTTTGCCTCACGTCTCTCCCTCTGTGTTCTGCATCACACAGCTTGAAAACCTCTGCTATAGGCCACAGAATACACAGATTAATACCCTCAGGCGCTAGAGCACTTCTGCACACATGATATTAAACAATATTCACACCTTACCGGCATTACCAGGCTATGTGTGGTTCAGATTCTGCTCCTGTGTGTGCCCCAGTGCCACCATCCCCAGCATCTGTCTTGATTCGTGAGCCATTTGGCCTCCGAGCCCTCCTCTGAAAAAGTGGGCATCACACTGAGGTGTCTCGCCTGGCAACCCACTCTGTGAGTCATCTGATTCCAGCTCAGCCAATGATGTGTCTCACACCAGGGAAAGCAAAGCAACACGCCACAGAGAGCTCATAGAGGTGGCACACTGATTATTATTCATCTTCCTCATTATCTGCATCTGCATACTCTGCAGATGATGATTTAAAGGCCATTACTGTGGTCTAGAAGGCTGGTCAGTCCTACCTGGAGACTTATGGTGCATCAGGGGGGAATTGTTGCTCTATTATTTTTACATTTTTATATCATAAGAGAAGGTAATCATATCATAAGACACAGGTCGGTCATGCAGGTATGAAACAACTGGACACAACAGGTGAGCAGAGTCTGTGGCAGGTCAGAGGCTGCTGCAGTGGAGGAAACCATAACCTGCTTACATTAACCTGCATTCACTGTAGAACTGAAATGATTTATTGACCAGTCAATCAACAGAAAATTAGTTTTGATAATCAACTAATAGTCAGTTTCCAGCTACTTAGATTTGAATATTTCCTGGTTTTCTTCATCTTCTGATAGCAAATTGAGGATGTCACCTTGGTCTTTAGAAACGTGGTGTTCATTTTTCACTATTTTTTGACATGTCAGAGACTAAATGAACAATAAGTGAATAGATATGATTTTCCCTTTTCATTTGTCTTTTCTTTTTAAAAGTTTGAACAATATTGGCTGCTTTATTGGCACTGAAGTACTGAGGCTCACTGCCAGCCACAGAGGTCACAGGCATTGTTAAGCTGGATGTAATGCCTTTCGTATGTATTCGTGGGTGTGTGGTGAAGGCTGTTAGAATATGTGCAACTTTGCTGCAGAGTTGTCAAAAGTGCTACTTAAAGCCAGCAACCAGAAACTGCAAAGACTGAATTACTGCTTGTATTAAACATGCAGGGAGTCAACTGATTCTGTCAGTGTTTGGCTAAAACATGGATGAGATGCTGGATGTAAGCGATTTGAACGTTGTACAATTGTTGTTTCCAGATGGTGTTTTCAGCAGCTCAAACAGCTGCACCACACTGTCAGACTTCTCTAAAACAACAGGAAGGACACAAGCAGGCAAATAACAGCTCACTACACCAGTGGTGAGCTGAAGGGCATCTCTGAATGCACAGCTCAGTCAACCTTGAAGGGGATGGGCTACAGCAGCACGAGACCGAGTTGGTTACCATTCCTTTCAGCTTATAACAAGATCAGGCTAACATGGTCATGTGAAAATCAAAAGCCAGATCTGAATGTCCCAGCAGCCCATTGTTGCTGACCAGGTTTTCCAGCAGGGTGATGTGAAACATAACAAAGCCCTCATCATCTCTGGGTGGTTCCAGGAATATTAGAGCGACTTTGGTTCGTGCGAGAGCTGCAGACAAAACGTCCTGTAAAAATCTGCAGTAAATGTATGATACTATCAAATCAGTAATTCAATTTTAAAGGTGCATATCCAGCTATTTTAAATCAGAAATTCTTAAACTGTTCAGGCCACTTAAGCAGCAAGTCAGGGACTGAGGAGATACTTGGTAGCTGTGACTAATGAAGGTGCCGCTGAGTGGATGGAAACTCTGCATGATTATGTTAAACTTTTGAAACTTTTCCAATGAGTTTTGGCACTGATAGGCTGAAGTTATGATGATGATAATTTTACTGTGGAGGAAAATGGTGAGCACGTTTAGGATCCTCCCTGAGGGTCCAAGATCTGATTGGTCGCAAGAAGCTTTACAGGATAGAAAAGCAGAGAAAATGCAGTTTATTTTCAGACTTTCTCCTAATCCTTGTTTTTTTTTTTTCTTCGGAGTTGCTGAACACCTTTAAGTCCTTAGTCTTCTAAAAGTATTAAACAGTTTGAGAAGGAATAAACATGCAACCTGTGACATAGTAGACGTAGCTTTGTTTTAAGTGGTCACAAGCCATAAAAGGTTCTAACTCTCTAATCCTACTGGGACATGAAAAAAATTCTCAAGCATGACAGGAAATCACAGAGAGGATGAGGATATGGGGTTAAAAAATTACTCTTGGGATCATTTACATTAAGATGTGGCAACCTAGTTAACTTGTATGATTTTGTCCTGCTCTTCATTTTAGACACTACCTTGTGCAAACTGTTCATTCTTCAACCTTACGTGTGAAACTGTCATTAGACTTGTTACTTGGTGCTTGTTGAATAGTGTCCATGACATTTCAGAAGTGAAACTCCCTTGCAAAATTTTTTGAGAGTTTTGCAGCATGTCAGATTTTGGGCCACTGTCAGGTTTAACATTCCTTTTGCTGCCTTCCTCTCCCATTAGTGTCATTTTGATTTTCCACCTGCCAATAAGTAATTTGATGTTGTCTTTATCACTTCAGCATGAGAGTGTGCACCCAGCCACATAATGCCAGCTTTTCCAGCCCCCACACTGCTATGTGTGTCACTCTCAAATTTACCCTTGCTAAAAATAACAAGGTGGGATAGAGGTGGCGGTGACCTGTCTACAACGATTGTCTTCGGTACAGAATTTTAATAGGGGGCTGCAGCGGATGCAGGATCTCTAATGGTTTTATCCAGCCCCTCCGCGATTTGGCAGTGTTATTAAACATCCTCAGTTAAATTAAACATGTTCAAAAATAGTTGCTTTCCACTCCAATTAGCAAGCTGTCAGTGATGTTCGAGCATGTGTGTTTGTATTCGATTCCTCTTGTACCACCAGGTCCGGAGCATCCAGAACAGTGGCTTAGTTTTGTGTCCAGATTGTGTGCAGATCCAATTCTGATGCATTACAGTTCACAACCAGCTCGACTCTCAAAATGCATCTTGCATCTTGTAATCCAATATTGCTTTCCCACCCACATCTATTGGATCTCTAGGAACAGCTGCTTATCACATAAAACCTCTCCATACAGTGTTTGTTTGTTTGCTTCTGATACATACTCGGGAGCCTTGTCCTTGACTTGTTTGGCATATAGTCAAATTAACTTTAACCAAATTCATTGCAAGGTTTGTCACGCCATACGCACACTGTCCTACTCATTCACAATACATGACAGGCTGTATGTAGTTTTAAATAAAAAGGTCAATAGAGCTGTGCCAATTACAGTAGCAGCTTGTTTTATTAGACATGGATGTGAATCCCTGGAAACCAAATGCAGTTTGGTGGATGTGTTTCATAGGCATGTAATAGTCAAAATCATCTGTCACAGAAATAAGAAAATGGCACCCTTTTTAATATTGCATATTACATATTAGTAGTTTTCTCTTTTATCCCATCAGATTTCTGCTTTCTGTCTGTTTGAGTAAAGGCTCACCTGTTGATTATCTCTGAATCACTCTATCTTTTCTCCCTGGATGTTTGCCCTTTTCTTTTCTTTCTTTCTTTTTTAATAACACGACTCTTCCTCTCCCCTCCAGATCTGCACCAATATATTCCGGACCCTTCCACCAAGTGACAACCCTGATTTTGACCCAGAGGAGGATGAACCCACTCTGGAGGCTTCCTGGCCTCACATTCAAGTAAGGATCAGATACTTCTAGACTGTCAACCTTAAGATAACATCATTGTGTGTTGTATTAAATAGAAGCTGCATATTTCTATTCATTTACATCTTCCTTTATCTTCCAGCTGGTCTATGAGTTTCTCCTGCGCTTTCTGGAGAATCCAGACTTCCAGCCCAGCATTGCAAAGCGCTACATTGATCAGAAATTTGTTCTGCAGGTAGGAGGTTTTTTTTTTGTCTTTTATTTCCCAAAGACATTCAGCATGATTCTCTTGTTTCATGATGATGATTGTGTGACTGCATTAACAGCTTCAAAGTTAGCCTGCTTTACTTATACATTTTTGGTCATTTTGCTTGGAAAATGACTTAAACTATTAATTGATTAATCACTGCAGCTCCTATTTGCTGTTACAGATGGTTGGACAAATGCTTAGAATTTTTCATGAGCTGAACACTGTAACGGTAATTACCAACTCATTGTGATGTGTGTTGGGAGTTAAACAACCCAAAGGTATGATTAGTTGGATGAGTCAAACCATTAATGCGCTGCAGCTAGGCCACATCTGTCCTGGCTCAGTACCCACCTATTGCAGGAATGCTTCATTTCTTTTGAGAAGCCGCAGAGCGAAGCAGCAGCTAACAGGGGGACCACAGGGCCTGGAATGTTGGCCAGGCCACATCCGAGGTGCCTGGACCGACTTTCCATGATGTGAGTGTGTCGTGGGGGAGCTTTAAATAGCCGTGTGCTGTTTACTCTTCAGGTTGAGGGAAGAGGATTGCGGTCGGAGCAGAGGGAACCAAGTGGAGGTTTGGGTGGCAATAAAGGCAGGGGAAGAAGGCCCGTGGTTTGGTTAATTTCACTTGTCATAATACACACAGCATAGGAGTAGATCTTCAAATATCCCTCTGAGATGTTCACAGACATACTCACCACAGGGGTCAAAGCATAAAGGCAGTGAGGCAAAGCTTCCCAGGAGAAGGCAAAGGTTCAGTGGTTTGCTCAAGGGCATTTTGACAGAGGAGGACATGTTTGTGTGGCAGTGATCAAAAAGATGCTGTGCAATGGCGTCATTACAAAGGGAGGAATCTTTGATAGGTGTATATTGGTCTACCATGCTTTGTCCCAAGGCACAAATATATGTACTCAGAGACAAACCTCTGGACTGACATTGCTCATTATTGATATTTGACAATTGCACATATATCCCCATTTAGGAATGGGTATAGAGTAATACAAACATGCAGCATAGCAGCTCAGTGTGGGGAAGAAATGCTGATGTCAGTTTTGATTTAGTCAGCACTTTGTTAAGCTGTGCACCTGTTTCATGTAATCATGGCATTTCACTGATATGTGTCCCACAACATCCTGAAGTGGCAAAAACCGTGATACACATAGACTGTATGAAAGCAGGTGTAACCACCATGAAGTCACATATTGGTTTGTGAACCTCAAGTTTGGCATTTTTGCGACCACTATCTTGGTTTTTTTGTTGCCAGATGTGACCATATTTGGACGTACGGGTGGAGTAACCCAGCTGGTTGGACCCGTTACTGTTAGCATAGCAAATGCTAAGTTTTCAGCTAATGCTAGCTAGGTTAGCAAGGTGCATCTGTAATCCATAATAATGATGATATTAATTTGAATGCTAATTTTGTCAAACAGCCTTAAAACTAAATATTCTTACAGGAGTAAATGAACAGCAGACTTCTTCGAGTGTCTTTCAGTAAACATGGCTGCTTGGTAAATGTTTCCTGGGGTAATAAGTCAAGTGAGAAGTAGGATCATTTTCTCTATTTGTGACCAGTGGAGTCGCCCCCTGCTGTCCATTAGAAAGAATGCAGTTTTAAAGCACTTGTGCATTGGCTTCACTTTTAAGTATGTAGTTATATGGTTATACATGTCATAGTATTGGTGGCATTTCCTTTTAAGCAGCTACTTTGGAACCAGATTGGCACCAGTTTTCTACCCTACTCACTAATTAATGGCATGTTTTTGTTCCTTGAATAAATAACTATAAAACGAGTGCTGCTCTGGTGCTACTGGATCAACTAGTGCAGAAAACAGCTGCTGTGAACAGCCTTCGACATGGGAAAACAACCATATGTGGAGCTAAGAGCAGAACATGTGGACAGGCACGTGGTCAGGGTGTATTTTAGGCTTTTTTGCTCAGGGATCACAACTAAAATATTTTGGTGTATGTCTGTGTTGGTGTATCTGTTTTTGCTCAGTTTATGGTTCAACATCAAGTGTTTAGATTTTCAAAAGCTTTTGAAAAGCTACCGAATTCAGAAAGTTGAGTTAGTTTCTGTCCTATTAGTTTCCTCAGTTAAATGTTTCTGTGAGCAATTACTGAAACGCTCCTGTTGCAAATTAATTTAACATTGTGGAAACTCATTTGCAAGCCTAGCATGCAGAATAGTGGTTTGCTGACTCCACTATTCCAACTATTCGACTGTAAAACACATTTGTTTTTGCACACAATGTTTAGCTGATGCAGTTGCAAAGTGGGAAACAGTGAGACAGTTCTCTGCTTCAGCTACAGGCGGTGGGTGGTAGCTTTCTCCGGCTATATCCATACTGTTGAATTGATACGGCAGTCTTTCAAAACACATATTTGCTTGACAACCAACTATGTTCGTGTGGACTTTAAATCATCAGATTTCAGCGTGTCCTCTGTTTTTTAGGTTGCTGTCTCCGTATGTAGCTCTGTCCACTTGCGATCATATAACTGAGGATACACATGCACAGCAGGGTGCAACAACCTGATATTCCTGTTAGCAGCTCCTTGTAGTTGTACTTATCCTCACACACAGCTGTACTGACATCACAAAACAGATAAAATCATATTAAGATACAGGCTTAAATGTGACATCGTCCAGCCAGTGTCAGATGGAGCCTGAGGGTTTACACATAAATAGAAAACTACTTTTCGCTAAGTATTATAGTCATGATTGTTGTTATCTCATAGTTACACTTGTTGCTCTGTCTGTTTGTGAACAGTCTCAGTCTCAATTACATTTGGGAGACAGACAGTCTTTAAGTCAGGAAATTACTAATATAATTTTCTTATTTTTATCACAACTATGAAATGAACAGAGACAGACTTGATTGCATATAACCGTGGAGAATTGTGCTCCTCTTGATGTTTGCTCTTTGTTTACGCAAATTGCCTTCATGACTGTGTCTTGTATCCAACTACAGACAAACATGAAGCCTAGTAATAACTTTTAATGGACTCAAGGTAGAAATCATTCTGTGGCTGCCTCGGTTATTCAGGGACGCGTACTGGTCAGACTCCTGAGAAAACTCAAATCCCAGTGCAGCCTACTGTGATTGAATATTGACATTTCCTCAGGCACACGCTGCACATCTGAATTATACTCTGGCAGCTTTCGTTTCATAATAAAGCCAATGTCTATGTCCCATTTCATCCTCATTGATCTACAGTGTAGTTGAGAGGTCAAACGTTTTTTAATGAATAGAATAATTTTTAAAAATTTACAGTTTCCTCCTTTTCTTTATGTACATGTATCGCTTTGATGAGACCATAAGTATTTTTGATACAGCTCCCTGAAATTTTAAGTAAACTTCTTTCTGGTCGGCAAACAATGATTTCAAAACATATCTTGGGATATCTGTTCTTCAATCATTTATCAGCTGACATATATACGGATATATCTACTATGAGAGAATATTGGTTGGGCTCTAGATACAACTAACATGTGGTGCACAGTTTGGTACAGTAAAGGTGGTGGTAAGTAGTTAAGACTAACTAGAAGGCGACAACTTCAGGTTCTCTGATGGACTGGGAAAATATGCATGGGAATAGGAATGAGCAGCACATGAACACCTTGAAAATGATCCATGTGACGTGCTCAATTGCAACACATATTGGTTGCACCATTTAGCTCCCAGTTTAAGTTGTGTAGCTGAATTAATATGAATCAGTGCCGTGCATAAGAAGAAAATACATACGCAGGTTTAAAAAGAGACACCTGTCACTGAGGTGCTGTTTGCACGTTAGCAGAAGCTAAAAACTCTGAAAATGATTTGAGCCTGAAAACGTTCCTTTTAAACTCTGTAGCATTGAATTGGCTGCACTAAAGAGTATTGTAATGACTCATATGTTGCTGGAAATAGCTGTTAAATGCCAGATATTTTAAATCTTTATACAATATGGAGCATTCAGGTACACGTACTGTATATGTGTTATATAAGATATGACTTGATCGTTTATACTTTGTGGCAGAAATTACTGCCTTACAGCGAGCACAATAAATGTGTGTAGCTTGGTACAAAAGGCCTGCTGGTTAGCCCAGAGGTGGGCGATATAGAGAAAACTAATTTGATAATAAGTAATCACAGCACCCATCAATACTTCAGTATCAATACCAGGGTAACCTGCAGCGTTTCATATTGAAGGCTTATTAAGCCTCGAGGAAAATTGTTCAGGACATCACGTAACAGAGGTCCCATGTTGAATGAGTCACATACTAACTGTATTGATAATGAGACAAGATGCAGAATCTGTCTCCAGCTCAGCAGGTGATTGATCGACCGATTACGTCATCTGTTCACTTCACAGTAATTCATCAGGGAAAACTAGAGACAGGCAGCCCAATCATTCACAGCTGCAAACTAGCATTTACCACCAAAACTCTGAATATGTAGTAGGTATCTGGACAAAGATCATTTTTATGCATGTTTTCCCCATTCATACAAATGCTTTGGAGAAGAAGAATCTAATACAGTTGGCTCTGCAGAGACATGATAAAAGATAGTATTGTGTTATCCCTGAAAAGCCCTTTCAAATCGGGACTGAAAACTGACGTAGCGTGTGTATGTCTTCTCTGTGTGTCCTTTCAGCTGCTGGAGCTGTTCGACAGTGAGGACCCGAGGGAGAGGGACTTCCTGAAGACAATCCTGCATCGGATCTATGGAAAGTTCCTGGGGTTGCGGGCCTTCATCAGGAAGCAGATCAACAACATTTTCTTGCGGTGAGTGAAATGCTCAAAAGGCATTTCTTCTTATGATCCTGACAGTCTGTAGATCCCAACACCTGTTCCCTTCATTTCTTTGTACCTGTCATCAGCCAATTGAAACAGGAAACTGAAACTCACCTCTGAGTCTTTGGCAAAAATTTACACCTTTTGGAATAGCGCCTTGTAGCCAGTCATTAATAGAAACACAAGCTCACTGTCGGAGATTAGTGTTACAAGGAAGGCACCAAGAAACTTTCCAAGGGACCGAAAACCTTTTGAGGAACTGAACCACGTTTCATCCAAAGGACCAGAGACTAAATTCAGCTCAGTTGCCAAAAAGTCTTTTCTCCAAAAATTCAGGATCTATCTGGACAGAGTTTGCAAGGCTGATTGTTGCTGACTGGTCAAGCAGAGACACAGCTGCTGCTTCAGCTTGCTTCAACATTCAAAAAACTTGGAACTACTGGGTGTAACCGCTATCAATATTTTTAACTAATTTAAAAAAGCTTACGTTGTCAACTTCCTGACTGTTTCACAAAAGAGAGATAAAGAGAAAGAGGGTGTGTGCGAATGCTGAGCATGAGAGAGTGGTGTTCAAGAGACCGAGGGAGTAAATGAAAGAGAGGAAGCAGCAATGAGAGTGAGTGAAGGAGGGAAATAAAAATCTAATTTGATGGTAGCTTCATGGCACTTCTCTTCTAAAGCTGAAAGTCTGGTCTGCTCTGGTCTGGAGTTCCTGGTCTTGGTTTTTAGATCACTCCTTTATGAGCATGATGGGCTCAAATGTTTTAGCCATCTAAGACAATTTTCTCTACATGTCATTTTATTACGGCACCAACAGATTCATCCCAGCCCCCCAAAACAGAGAAGGAAGATAAAATAATCAGATGGAGGCATCAGATATTCTCAACAGCAGCGCGTTGATTCTTCTGCCTCCTGTTGCTGCGTGACAATGGGCTTTAGCTGATTGAAACAGGGGGCACTTGATGTCGTTTCCAACAGGCAAGGTGGAAAAACGGGTGCACCCACTTTGACCATCTGTCACCGAGAATAAAAATAGTGCCACAGTTGTCAAGCTCTGTCTGTACATACCATGGGTGCACAGCGTGATGGAAATGGGCTACCAAACAGAGGAGGTGAATGATGTATGGATCAGCAAGTTACATCAGAGCATTCGATTTAAGGTCTCCAGATAAATATGTTCATTTTTTCCAGGTTATTGTTAGTCAGCTGTTTAAATTAGACGCCTTATCAATTAAGTGCAAATGCAGATTTCAGTCTTTTGGCTGACACAGGCACTTCATATAACAGCTATAATATTCGAGTTTTGCAGTCTGCATGTTAAGAGCCATGGGACACCAGTGGCATTTTATTTATAAAACCCAACTCCCAAATCAGAGTGATGATATTTAGAAGGATTGGGAGCAGCCTGATTCAGTTGTGTGCCCTGTTTTTGAGTTCATGTGCTTCATAATTTCTGTTGCTGTTACAGGTTCATCTATGAAACTGAGCACTTCAATGGAGTTGCTGAGCTGCTAGAAATTCTGGGAAGGTGAGTTGTAACGTTTGGTCATGTGACTATTGATGTCACCATTTATATCCTTTGGCTTTAAATGCTGTAAACAAAACTTCTTCATAACATTCAGTAGGTGGTAAACACATTAGGTTGTACAACCTTGATTCCAGAAAAAATTGGGATGCTGCATAAAACATAAATAAAAACAGAATCATCAGTATCACAGAAACCTGATCTTTATTCTGCTGTAGTTTTACTGCAGAGAGTGCAGGTTGTACAGGCTTGTGAAGAAAATTACCTGTGTCCGATGACGTGGAGGACTTGTGCTCTCTTGCAGTCTTAAACTAAAAGGCCCCTCAGGCTTCTCTTCTCATCTCGGTTCTACCATTGCAGTGAATTTTCTCCGTATCTCTTTTCTGCTTCAGGAGCCAAATACGTTCACAGCCATGTTCAGTTTGTGCTGCTGTTTTGTTTTTCCTGCACACTAATCTGTCCCAACATCGCCCTGCTGTTTTTCTGTTTACAGTATAATCAACGGGTTTGCGTTGCCTCTGAAGGCAGAGCACAAGCAGTTCCTTATGAAGGTGCTCATCCCGTTACACACAGCTAAAGCACTGTCCCTTTTCCATGCACAGGTAGGACAAACTGTCTTTACTACTCATTCAATTATTTTGTCTTAATTCGCATTAATTTTGGCTGCATATATGCAAGTTGTATCAGATTTTGACTATATTATACAGCTGTTACTAAGGATAGTCTCTCCAGGATGAAGCACTGTCTGTACTATAGCATCTCCTGGTGGCTCAGATGTGGAAATGCACTGGTTCAATGATAATTACTGTGTTTCAATGCGTCTTAAATTTTTCACAGAAGGAATCTATAAGAAAAATAAGATTGGTCATAGATTTTCACCCAAATCAAATTTAAGAAGAGAAATCTTTTCAGAGACAGTTTTGTGTGATGCAGGTTTTGGGTACATTTACTGTTTTTCTTCTGTGTCCCTCAGCTGGCCTACTGTGTGGTCCAGTTCCTTGAGAAGGATCCTACACTCACTGAACCGGTACTTTTTTTTTTTTTAGCTTTCCTCCCACTCAAAGCACAAAGCCTCAGGCACTAATTTAGTCTACACTGCAGAGAAATTTGCACTGAATGCCAACAACCACCCACGCAAACAGACTTGCAGGGTTTTTTTGTGTTTCTTTTTTTGACATTAGAGAGAAATTCTCATGAAATTCTCTGTTTTCTGTTCAGGTAATCCGTGGGCTGCTGAAGTTTTGGCCTAAAACCTGCAGCCAGAAAGAGGTATTCTGTCCGTAAATACACTTCACACTTATCTGAGTTGTCAGACAAATTCTAATGTTGCTTCATGTTCTGCACCTCATCTCTAATTAGGTGATGTTCCTGGGTGAAATTGAGGAGATTCTGGACGTCATTGAGCCAACGCAATTCAAGAAAATCCAGGAGCCATTGTTCAAACAGATCTCTAAATGTGTGGCCAATCCACACTTTCAGGTAAAAATACATATGGTACAAACCTACGGAAACATACAGACCTGTGTCAGACCTCTCTCATTAGACATGAATTTGTAGTATTGCAGTGTTTTGTCATTATCGCTTTCTTGAAGGTAGAATTTATTACAGTCCTGTTGTATTAGACTGCATAAGTAGTAGTTAGGTGTACCTAATAAACTGGCAACTGACTGTATTTTCCTTTTGCGTAGGAGATTGCAGACTTTGATGTTGAAGTGACTTGCATTTAAGCAACAAGTGCATGTCTGAAAGGGTCTTTTGTTCTCCTGAACTTTGTCATGACAGAAGTGAATTCAGTAGAAAATCAAAGCAGTCTTTATGATTAACCATTAACCAGTCTTTTCCGTCTTTGTCCTTGCAGGTAGCAGAGCGAGCGCTGTACTTCTGGAACAATGAGTACATTCTCAGCCTCATCGAGGAGAACATCGACAAGATCCTTCCCATCATGTTCGGTAGCCTGTACAGAATCTCCAAAGAGCACTGGAATCCGTAAGTTCTCCAGTCTAGAAAACCTGTCACATTATTAAGAGAGTCTGTGAATCATTAGCAAGTGGATCTATTGAACGTGGATTCCACTTATTGCTCCCAAACATTAAAAATGAACATCCCCGAAAAACCTGCTGTGTCTGTATAAAGTTGCCGTCATGTGCTGTTCTTCAGCTTGTGTTTACACTACACATTAAAGACAGACCTACAGGCGCCACCATGATGATACGATGTCTCACGCATCATTAACTGTTGTGACTGGACGTTAAAGTAACACAAACCTCTGTTTAAAAGGTGGATTCACTTAAATTAACAAAAAAAAAACCCTGGTGGTATCTCATCATGCATATAGTTTTAGTTTAGTAAGCCTAGGTTTTGAGATTTATGCTGCCACATTAATACAATGGAGGTTATGTTTTGTCTTGTGATGCTGCTGATGTTGCAGCAGGATTGTCTTTGTGATGCGTTCATGATCTGTTAATAGTTTTTATTAAATCTTGTCATTGGAAATATTCCTCATAAAAACTGTTGACAGTGTGCAAAGTTAGAAATATGAATTTGTTTTTTTTTTGTTTTTTAATTCATAGATTTTCATTAGGGATAATTTTAGGTGAACTTACCCTTTAAATTAACACTGAAGATGATTGTTCTGAGCACATGAATGTTGCATGTTATGTTCCCTAGTTGTGTGACTGATGCTCGAGCGTCTGTGCTGTGTTGCAGGACAATCGTGGCTCTGGTCTACAATGTGCTGAAGACACTGATGGAGATGAACTGCACGCTGTTCGATGAGCTGACTTCCTCCTATAAAGCAGACAGGCAACGGTGAGTAACAGACACGTCCAGAATGTGAAACATGGGCCGCAAAATGAGTTTGAACACTCTTTTATCTCATTATGTTTTTCACCTTCTGGGACAATTTCCCTGATGCCACAAAACCAGATAGTCACGTTCACTCCATCAAGACATATTGACTCTGAATCTCTCGATCCTGCTCCTCAGGGTACAAGGCACTGCTGCTTTTCTACCAGGCAGTTAGATGATTTCAATTTCTTCTTGCCAGCCAGATGTTCACTTGTGCTGGTTGGATAGAGGGAAGAGCTTCTGAAAAACACTGTGAATTGTGGAACCTATATATAAACAGCTGTGTCCAGTCATGGTCCAGATTTATCTCAATCTGTATCACATCTAAAAATGTGTCTGTGTTTGTGTCATAATGGGGTATTATGTATAGAATGAATTACAAAAAAACAGAATATGGTGTCAGGGTTTGAATACTTCCTGAACTATGGAGTTTAGACAATCAGACTATGACATGAACTGTAATAAAACACCACCAAACAAGTGCTTTAAATTGATTTTTTTTTTCCATCTTTAAGAGAGAAATACAAACAGTTTCCTGAACGTCTTTGTCCAGAGAAAGCTGCAATCAGTAAAAAGAGCTTTTATTCTTCTGGTTTTTAGTATAAAGTGACAGTTAAAGGTTACTCCCACAGGACGATTTGACCTTTCTTTTTGTCTTATAAAAGCTTTACGCACTGCTTGCATCACACCCATTACCCTGTTACTGAGTCACACATTCTGAATGGAGGCTGTGCATACAAATCACTTCATGTACTGTTGACTGTAGTGAAGGACAGATGCTCATATAACTCATCATCTGCGAGAATGTGCAAACATTCCCAGGCTGTGTTTGATAATACACGTGACGTGGTTTGAAACCAGGTGTTTGTTCATGTAAGCGAGGCCTGTTTGGGAGCGACAGCAGTTGTGTACAAACTTTTTTCTGTCAGGTCGTCCTTTGGAGGTCAAAACAAAATTCACGCCTCCTCATGTAAACTTTTTATGAAATGTTGTCATCTTCGCAGGGAGAAGAAGAAGGAGCAGGAGAGGGACGAGCTGTGGAAGAAGCTGGAGGAGTTGAGGCTCAGCAACGCCACTCTGGTCCAGAACAACAGCCACGGGCTCCCGAGTGTCCTGAACAACAACAACAACAACAACAATAACAGTAATAATAATGACACCCAGGACAAGAGCGTCGATGCTGCCGCCGCCGCCGCCACAGACAACAATGATCCCGACGTCAGCGAAAGCATCCCATGTGCCAAATGACACCGGATGTCAGTTTTTTTATTCCGTGACGGTTTGACATCATGTTCAGGACTGTCAGGAGAGGATTAACGGAGACACAAAAACACAAATTACACCTCAGCAGTATATTAAATCTACTTAGAGTGACTTAGAACGCCAACAACTCTTTGGCAGAAAAAAAAATATATATTTCAACTTAAGACTATTTTTGGATGTTACAGTGTGGCTGCAGTATATTGTTATTTGATCAAAGATGTATCCTTTCACATTTAGTTTCTTAACTGAAATTTTTTTTTTGTTATATTCATTGTATGATACATGGGAGGGGAGAAAATAATAATGACTTGAATTTAATGTTTCCAATTGTGCTGCACTTAGACAAGCTGAATAGCTATTTAAAGATGTCTATTTTTTAATGTGCTTTTCCTTGTTGCTGCCAACACGTGGGTGCAAACCTTAAGGAAGAAGGGAACTGTGGACTCTTTGGGAGTGTTTGGGGCAGATGGGACCAGATCCATAACTAGACATTTAGTGTCCATTAATGTATAGAAAAGGGCTGTTATCAGAAGCAGAAGAAGCTCGAGAACAGTTATCTCCTGTTAGAGATAAAAAATGGGAGGTGCATGGCCAAAAAAAAAAAGATAAATCCTAAAGAGAAATAATCCCAGATATGGACTGATGTCTCTGTAAGTGACTCTAGTTGGGACTATGAAGTTAAAACTTGTTCACAATTAGGGTAAATGTCATATTTGTGAGATTATTTTTGTGCTTCAGGTGTTGGTGATATTTTTTTATCTGGGTGAAAACGTGAAGCTAATAGTTGTAACACAACACCTGCATTTATAAGATTATTTACACTAAAGTATTGAGAACAGAGCTTTCAAAGAATGAAACGTTTCTCAGCCTGCCTGGAATTAAAGGAATGATTCAACATTTTGGGAAATTGGTTTTATTTGCTGAGAGTTAGATGAGAAGATTGATGCCGCTCTTGTGTCTGTACAGTGAATATGAAGCTACAGCCAGCAGCTGGTTAGCTTAGCTTAGCATAAAGACTGGAAACGGGGGGAACAGATAGCATGGCTCTGTCCAAAGCTGCGTTCACACTGATTTGAGCTTGAACCAGGCTCAACTTTGGCTACAATAGCTTTGGCTTTTTTTTTTTACTTTCCAGGATTGTAAAATCCTGTCTGCAAGTATCACAAACCTCTGTGCAGTGTTTTGGCATCTGATAAGCTTTTAATCTGTTACTCTGACTTTACTTCCTGGATCGTATTTCATTGTCTCACCTTAAACAACACACCCTCACAACACAACCCCCTGTGTTGTTTTAACAGCAGGATGTTTTTGGTCTGATTCATCATTTTAGCGGAGGTTACACACCGGATTGTTTCTGAATCACTGTTTTTACACTTGGGTGTTGGTCCTGATTAAACAAACAAAATAAAGCATGTTCATTAGTGACCTTAAGAGGTGCTTGTAGGCAGATTATGTTACCTTTGGACAGAGCCAACATTGCTGTTACCCTTTGTTTCCAGTCTTTATGCTCAGCTAAGCTAACTGGTTGTAGCTTCATATTTTCCAAACAGACATGAGAGCGGTATCGATAATCTCATCCAAGCCTTGGCAAGAAAACAAATAAGAGTGTTTCCCAAAATGTTGAATAATCCTTTAAAAGTCGTAGATTTAAGAGATGAAAACATATGAGACCTACAGTACAGTACTATATTTTTCTAAGAGTATTGAGAAGGCAAATATTTTTGAATGTTCCATTTTGCAGATGGATTACGATGGGATGCAGGATGCGCTTGAGTGTATATTTGTTGAGTGCGTTTATGTGTATATGTTAGTTTGGAGGCTACTTAAAGGGAAATGCCACTCAATTTAAGATTTTATGTACAGTACATTATTTCTGTGGTCTAAGAGAGTGCAGCGAGTGCTTAGGAACATAAATGGTTCTGACAAGCAAAGACTTACAGTTGTCTTACCACTTATCTGGAATTTTACGATGCACAAGAGGCTGAATTTGTGTGTTGTGATGTTTTATATCCAAACAAGGCTCATTATGAAGTAGTGATATCAAGAAAAAAAAATAATGCTTAACACCAGAGGATCTCACAGGATTGTTTTATTTACCATCAATGCCTGTTCACTCCCTGCATCTCCAGACTTTATTATAACCTCACTTTTGCTTTTATTTTCCAGTTTCTGACATTGGGAGTTGTGTTCATAAACTTAATCTGACTGCCATAGATGATAGGAACAACTTTTTAAAAATTGAATGGTGTTCCCTCTCAACCTGAGTGTCTGCTCTCTTACTTTTGAGTTCATATTTTTTTTTTTTTTTTTTTTTTTAGGTCCAGTCTCTTCTGATGCCTTTCTGTCAGTACTGCATTCCAACCTCTGTGACGTTAAACAACTGTGTGGGGAACCTGTTTTGTAATCGCAGATCTTATTTGGGTTTCACCATCAAATAAAGTCGACTTTATCTTTCTACTCAAAGCATAAACACCAGTGTCTTTTTTTTCTTTTCCTCTCTCATTAGGGTGTGTTGAGTTGTAGTACATCACAAAGGTTAACAGATGGTGCAAGTGTTGAGTTGTAGTACATCAGGCCAAATATATGTATAATATGCTTCTATCTGACATTTCCAGAGTTCCAGTGGCCCCATCCAGCCACCCCCAATGATAATCATATTTTAATGATCACAATATATAGATTTATGAAAGAGAGTCAAAGTCCTCATATGTTTAATGTAATTAAACTTTAAAAAAAAAGCCAAGAGTGTTTGCTGTACATTACAGCTGTGTAAGTGTGTTAAGTATAGTGCAGCACAGGGAGAGCAACAGAGCAATCGTTAATGTTATTTGTTCCACCTGAGCTTTTCCTGCCATGACAAGTCAATATGTCTGCTGTGAAAAAAGTCTGTTGGCCTAGTTAAAGAAGATGGAAAAAAAGTGACATATATTTTTAAGTCAGTTTAGGAACCAGTGCTTGTAGTCAACCAGAGTCACGGTTGTGGAAAAAATGGAGGCAAACATTAAATCGTTTTTTTTGGGTTGCTTCATTTAACGAATGCATTTAAAAATTCAGCAGATGTGTTTTCACAGTCTAAAAGGCACAGATGTTAGTAAATTACATTACACATCTGTTCCATTCAAGTGTCCCAGTAAACTATGACGGCGAGTCAGCATGCACAAAACCTGGATCAGGAAACAGAAGCAGGTGAATGGCATTCAGTATTTTTATTATTTACACCTGTGTCTTTGCTACTGTGACATGTCAAAATCCTGGACACAGTGTGACAGGGGTCATTTTAAGGACTCAACAGGGAGTCAGGTATGAGGTTACAGCTTACTGAGGGAGAAAAGTACACATTTATATTATTAGTCTTTACCTCCAACTGAATGTTATGAAGAACTTTTTAAGTTTTGTTTACACCATTTAAAGCCAAAGGATATCAATGGTGCTTCTTCTGTCACATGACCAAATATCATTACTCAATTTCCCACGATTTCCAATTAACTAGAGGTAAATATAAGACATTGATTAAATATTTTACAGTTTGATCTGATATTTAGCTGATTATAGAAGCAATCAGTTTGAACTCTTCAAACATGCTGTCAGAGTTGTGGACCCCTCACCTCCAGGGGGCGCAGTTTCCCCAGTTACCTCCCCTGCATCAGATGCTGGGAGCTGGTGCCTGAGGTTACCATGGTGACACATCCACCTGCATAAAAGTGAGTGTCACATTTTTTCCTCAGTGTGAGACGAGACCAAGATTTTAGCTGCAGCACCCTCAGGAACCAGCTGCCACCAAATGCCTCTGAACTGCTCTGATGGAGACCAGAGCTCCTCTGTGTTCAGCTCCAAACTGAGCCCAGCTGCTGACATCTGTGTGGGACTGACCATCCTCTGCGTCGGTATGTGCACCTCTCGAACAGAAAGATATCAAATAGAAAATGTGTTATTGTTTCTCTTAAAACTGAATATACTTGTTTCCAAATGCCGTCTCATCTTGAAACAATCTGAATTATTCTTCTAATAAATAATATAGACATTATGCTGGTTTACTGAAATATAGGAATTTTATGTGGAATCAATGATCATTCCACACAAATTTTCACTTATTTTCAGAAAAGTAGGACTAAGCAGAAAGTATATACTGAGGCTGCATGAACCTTTAAATGTGTTATTTTAATAATGTTGGATCTTTATGTGCATCAAAACACACAAAGCTGTCCTTATATTCCTGATGTTATTTGTTCAGTGTCACAGTAACTGTTCCTCTACTCAAGACTCTGATGATGAATCTTTAACAGCCAATATGTTTTTTATTACAAAAGATTAACAGATTCTTTACCATTAATGCAAAATCGCCTAAACCGCCTCAAGTTAAATATTTTTTAGGTTTGATCATGTTAAAAAAGAAATACACATCAACAAATCTTAATTTCTCTTTGACTTTTCTTAATCTCTTATTAACCTTAAAGGATGTTATAAATGTTTGCTACCAAATGCGTTTCCATCCACTTGTTTTTAAATTAGAGTTGATTTATTGATTAAATACAAAATGTGACAAAGTGCTTAGTAAATAAATGTACATGAAACATGTGATGTCCAGAAGAAAAATGGCAAAAACATCAGAGGGATGAGGAGACTGTAATCTTATATGAGACAAAGATAAAATTACATATGTCCATCATGTTTGTTTTCATTTATTTGTGAGTTTTGACTGGAACTCTTTAAATTAGCACCAACTGTTTGTCTTCATGTACCAACTCCTAATTATAGCTCAATTTAAGCTTAGTGCATTAATTTGCATTTAAGTTTGGATGATCTAGCTACAGTCAACACATCTCATTAAAATGCAAAACATAGGAACAGATTGTTCGTGTAGTCGAAGCCTGATATATCTTTTTCATGTGAGCTCCACTGTTGTTTAAAACCTATAAAAAGACATGAAGGAGCCATGTTGTCCGTTGCACCGGATGACCTCCTTCTTTGTTACGATAAACACGGGCACTGTAGTTAATTAGAGTCACACACACACACACACATAATCCTGCTGCTGCCATAAACTACAGTGACCATCTGTCCCTGGAAATGATATTAAATCAAACAATATATCTGTGACCTGATTTTAAAGATTCACATCTGCAGCAGGAACAAAAAGTCGTGGGGAAGTTTTCAGTGTTCAGTGTTGGTGGCAGTCCAGACTCACAAACTTAACAGTGATCAAATGAAGAACGGGCTCCAGTTTGAAGACGCCTTTTATCTCATTTAAATTGCTTGCTCACTCAAAGAAAGGTCTTTAAATTAATATTAGAGTTAACGATTGATGTTTGTTTGCCCTTAGGAGAGAGTCACCAGTAATCTCCTGGAATCACTGTAATCCTTATTGATTTATGGTTTGTGGTGAATAACCTGATTACCAGGTTAGCTGATTGCTGAATTCTTGCTGAAAACGTCTGAGGGATTAAGACATCGATCAGTCGTCCTTTCCTGGATATGTTGCTCTGCACCTCAGACATCTGCAAGTCAGATTTTGCACGTTCCGTCCTGGAATGGAAACTCTAAAGTGATGAAGGAGCAAACGTGTAGCAGGATCAAGTTGGATGTCTGAGCACACACTTTATCTAGTTTCAAGTGTAAAATCTGGACCCATCATGCCTCATTGACTGTGCACCAAACGCCAGTATATGCCTACAATAACTCCTTTTTGGTCACTTGGGGGCAGTAGAAACAAGCTGTGACTATAGCTTGTTTAGATATTCCTTTATTAGTCCCACAACAGGGAAATTTCCACTTTACACATCCAGCAGTTACGTAGCAACATTCACATTCATTTCGAAATGTGTCTCTGATCACCAGATGAACATAAGTCCAATATTTGCTAGCTCTGTTTTTGGTCCCCACTAATTCCTGATGTCACTCACTATGTTCACCAGCTTTGTACGTCAATGAGCTGAAAGAGACTAAAACGCAGCATTGAGCTGATGGGAACTGCAGATCAAGTGATAACTCTCATGTGTTGTCATTTGTGGTTTTCCTTATTGTCTTCTGTGTAGTTCTGCTCTCTGTCCTGGGCAATGGGCTGGTCCTGGTGATCTGTTACCGCAGGAGGAAGAAGATGGTGGGCTCCGAGCTGCTGTGCGTCAACCTGGCGGTGGTCGACTTCCTTTGCTGCATCTGCTTCTACCCGCTCTCCATCCTGTCCTCCTTTAACCATGCGTGGCTGGGAGAAAACGTCACGTGCGTTTACTACGGCCTCGGCTGCTACATCTTCGGCCTGTGCGGCATGTTCACCATCATGGCCATCAGCATCATCCGCTACCTGAAGACGTGCTACAGCTTGGTTTACGGTGAGGGCAGATGGGGCCGATCTGTTGGGGACATTTCAAGGACTCTGATGGCGCCTGAAGAGATGTTGACAAAAGGTTAAAGGGGTTAAAGGTCAGGGCAGAGAATTGAGGTTTCCATTCTTAAGGACACCTGAATATTATTAGTTATACAAAAAAAAAAACCCATTTATCAGCTCTACCCATTTATCCTTTAGAGCGCAGCTGATCCTTAAACAACAACATCCACATTCACAACAGTGAGCATTACATCACTTTTTCACTAATTTAAAAATATGCACATTTATCTGCGTATATTTTTTTTAATCAGAATTAACAGGTTCTTAACTGCAGATATCTTCCTTCCTTCCTTCCTTCTTGCTCTTCCTTTGCGCAAAATGTCAGAAATGACATCAGGGTGTTTTTGTTGCTTTATGCTTCAGGAACTATATTTAAATCGGCTTTTACAAAAGACAAAAATGTCTGTTTGTGCAGTCGCACTTAAGTGGCCACCTTAAGGATGTTTTTCATGGTAAATGGAGGATGTTGATAGAAGGGACACATCTCATTTTACTGAGAACTTAAGAACTTTGAGGGTTGTTTTTCTGTAATCACTTAATAGACATTTCTTTTATTAGTGCAGTTCTTTTCTGCACTTGCTTAAAAGTCAACAGCTAACAGCTATGAAATTGTTCAGAACAGCAGAATCTTCATCACAAAAAACATCGTCTTTTTCTGAGAATTAGATGAGCAGGTCGATACCACTCTCACGTCTGTCAGTAAATATGAAGACAGGTGAGAGAG
Source organism: Holacanthus passer (assembly GCA_025331565.1). Classification (NCBI taxonomy): domain Eukaryota; kingdom Metazoa; phylum Chordata; class Actinopteri; family Pomacanthidae; genus Holacanthus; species Holacanthus passer. The sequence continues at coordinate 170,039 of JAFREQ010000033.1, forward strand.
AGACTGGAGAACATGGTAGGAAGTTTCACTGGGCCCCTGGAAGATACTGCACCCTGTCAATAATCTGGAACATAACAGAAGTTTGAACAGAGGTGAAACAGTAAATTGTCACATTGACACTTTGGTTTTCGTACAGAACTGTAACCAGCAGGTTGTGTCCCTCTTCACAGCTGTGTGGCTGGAGGGAGCCAACATCCGGATAGCGTGCTGTGCCATCTGGCTGGTGGCCACGGTGTGGTCCAGCTTCCCTTTGTTCGGCTGGGGCGAGTACGTCCCCGAGCCCTACGGACTGTCCTGCACCATCGCCTGGAGGGGCTACCACACCTCGGCCAAGGACGCCTTCTACGTCATCTGCTCCTTCGCCTGCTTCACGCTGGTTCCCGTCCTCTTCATCGTGGTGTCGCAGTGTCAGATCCTCTACAAGGTGTCCCGCTTCTCCTACTCGCTGTCTGCAAGAGGCATCCGCAACAACCTGAGGCACACTGAGAAACGACTCTCCATGGTGAGGGTTTGATTGTTTTTTTAGGAGGTTGTGTGAGGGACTACTTCTCGGCCGGGAGCAGTGACCTCCTGAAATCTTCATGTTAAGCCACATAGATAAGGACTCAAGATTTAACTTTGACTTGACTGCTGTAAAACTTGATTTACTCGAGATTCAAGTTCTGGTAAAATTCTTGTAAAAAAGACTTGTGAGCTGAAGTGAGACTGAGTTGGAGACTCGGTTTGACAAGACTTGTGACTTGACCTGCACTTTCCCCAAAAGACCTAAAAACTGTCTGTGCCCATCACACCTTGTTTCAGCAGTTTTGTGAGTATTTCTAAGCCAAATTTGAAAACCTTGAGGACAAGTCTAAGTCAAGTCCTCAGGTCTCAGCTGCCACACACCTGCTTCCTGGGCTCATCATTTAGTCAAATCTGAACATATACAAACTCCTGTTATCAGTGCAACATCCTCTTTCCAATGATCAAGGTATCACTGATGTACATTACGCTCACAAATCAGTTTTTTCCTGCTCTCTTTGTTGTTGTTGTTTTTAGGTTAGATACTGTAGGTGTATTCATCCAACATTTTTCAGTACTAGAAGTAATTGTGGGACACTGTTCATCTCTATCCGTTCATTTACAAATATATGTGTTGAAATCCAGGCAAAAATCCATATAATGAGTGAACCAGAGCAGAAAACATGTTGATATATTTTATACATCAGCTGCTTGGCCTGATCCATTTATATAATTTTTGTTTTGTCACTAGCATAAAGGAGATTAAAACTAGCATTTGGTGACACAACCCTGTGTTGTAAAATGATAAATACATGAACCTTGTACCTTGAAACCCTTTTGTTGCGAAACCCTGATGATCAATGGTGGAACGACACTCAGTACTGAGAATTCAAGTGCGCGTAAATTAAATTACCAAGTATTTCATTTGGTGTTTTTTAATGATGGCGGTGGAGAGCGCTGAACATGCTGGTCAGTCCCACAGCGGAGTTCGATTAGAGGCAGAATATTAACGCTAAAAGCTTCGGCTTAAGATGTTATTCAGAGCTACTAAAAATGAACATTTTATTTTAGGTAATTTGAATATGTGACCAATGCTGCCATCCAAAAAAAGACAAGAAGCCAGAGAAACGTAAATATACATTTTTCTGGATTACATGACCACATTTCTTGTGTTTTTCCTAAAGAAGACAGTCTCGTAGGAAACGCGCTTTCTGTGACTACACCCTCTCTGTTACTAGTGCACGTCATAAGAAGTGATTCATTAAGTTTCTGTTTTTTAAACTGCTGATGTGTATTATTCTTCTGTAATCTGTCACTTCCTCTTCCAGATGTTTTTCTGCATCAGCCTGGGTTTCGTCATTGCCTGGGCCCCGTACGCTGTTGTGTCCTTCCTCTTCATTTTCCACAAGGAGAACTGGTACATGGCTCCCGAGGGCTTCGTGTTCCCCGCCCTCTTCGCCAAAAGCTCCCACATCTACAACCCCTTCATCTACTTCTACTTCAACAAGACTTTTCAGCAGGAGCTCCGCTGCCTGCTCCTCTCTTTCTGGCCCAAACTGGGAGGCAATCGAGTGGGCGTCCACATCACCACGGGCCACCAAGCCCCATACCCCATCCACATCCAGCTCCAGGAGAGAGGCTGCGTCCAGAAGAAGGACTTCGACTTGTCTCAGGACAGAACTTACAGCAAGAGCAAGAGCAAAACGACGCACGTTAGCAGCAACCGTGTGCGCGGGAGGCCGGTGTACGCCTGCTGGGGGTCCATGTCGAAGAACGCCCCCTCCCTCCTGGACAATAAACCTGCTAAAGACTCGCTGCCTGTCTCTATATGAACTGTGCTGATACAGGGACTGGTCAGATCTATGTTACTGTGGAGCCATCAGCCAAAAAGTCTGCTGTTTCATTGAAGACTCAGAGATTAGTCAGGATCTATGTCACTTTTTTTGTAAATTAATGAGCTTATAAATAAGAGTTTCTATGTGGTTTGGGTCCATCTTTTGGAGACTGAGCAGCAAAGTTGAACATCTAGTTAAATCCTCAGATCATAGTATCCATGAATAGCAAAGTTTGGTCTTTCTTGTCCTAACACACCAACTTAGGGCACAGTCCTATTCAGTCTTATTCTTGCAAACAGATTGAACTGTCATGCAAACTGTCATCACTACTTACATGCAAATATGATCGGTGTGAAATTATGTGTTTGCATTATGCAGACTTGCACTACAAATTCGAGGAGCCACAGAAAGATCATGTCAACCCTCTGGTGTTCAGCTGGATCACAATTGTGGATCAGAGACACGGGTAAATGCAACAGAGCCATCATTAATATTATAGTGTGTTTTTAACCATGCTGGCAATGTGACTGAAATTTTGTGCAGACATTAATTGTCCCCAGAGGATGAATCCTAATGACTTTGATGATCCTCTGACTTCAGGTCAAACTCAATCTGTTTTGGTCCTTTGGTCCGAATACCTGCAAAACTGATGACATTCCCGTCAGCCTCAGCTGCACTTTGAGTTCAGTGCTAAATAGCAATGTTTGCACGCTACAAGCTAAATTAAGATGATGCACATGTTAGCAATTGTCATTATGAGCTTGTTTGCATGCTGGTGTCTGAGTCCCACTGTGCCATCTGCTGCCTTCACGTCATATCGGAGTTAAAGTAATCGCGAGTTTCTGACAATAGTGTTCATGTCAATTTCCAAGTCATATTTACATAAGTGGGAAACTCATTTTTCTGAAAGCTCCCTTATTTGCGACATGGCACTTGAATAATACAGAAGTGCCTGGAAACAAACAAATATCAACCAAACAGCATAATCCACTGTAATTAAACCCACATTCAATTGATGTGTTATATTATCAACGCACACTATATTAATGCTCTAGTTCCTGTTATGACAAGTCCAAATATTTTCTGAGACAAAGGCTTAATTTGAATTATTTCCATCAGGTTTGTGTATTATTGATGCTGTTTTTAATTATTTATGCTGTCATTAATTTTGAAGTCATTGACTGTGCATTAATGAAATAGCAAAGGGCACAGTATGATTACTGACATCAATTTTAAATACAGTCATTTTTAAAATTCTACTTTATATTTTTAGCTTCAACACTCGATATCTCTAAAATGTGAGAGATGTACTCTGAAGGTGTAGCAACATCACACTAACTACTGTCATCCATCGTGTGTTTTTTGTGACTTTCTCTTCACTCGTTGGTTTTCACTCTTGGTTGAGATCATAATTTGAGGCTGCAGTTGCCTTTTCCACGCGCAGCAGATCCACCTTGTTCGTCCTCTGCCTCAACTATTGAACACAAAGAAACAGAAACACCTCCCGTTTTCCTGGTGATGTGCTTTTTAAACAAATCCAGCTGAAATGATGCCATTAACTCTTCTGCAATTGTGCTGGGTGTGTGTGTGTGTGTGTGTGTGAGGCCTTTTTGTACCGGTTGAACTCCATGTTTGTATAGTATTTGTAATATTTTGTACTCTGTTCTCGCTCTGTTTACTTCAGTTTGCTGAATCAAACCTACTGTTGACATATAACGACCTGTCTGATGTTTTGATCTGAACTCATCTACCTACGGTTTCATGATGCATCTTCATTTTCAAAGTGCATAATTTTACCAGCGTTCATGAAGTATTAGTATTTTAAATATTTATTCAAACCACCAATACTGATGTGATCCGTCTGTTTTTAGCTCTCTGTGATTTATTTCCCCCTCTCCTTTGCTTCTAATGTTCTAATGAAGCAGCTTGAAAAACTTTATTTTTCTAACACTCTGTCTCTTCTGATATTGAAACGATGTCAAGAAAGTGTTTCTATGATCCACAGACACTAATAATCCTCCAAAGAAAAGGTGACAATGACCAAATCCATTCTAACTGACAATAATAAATGGTTCAAAACGAAGAAATCTATTCATTATTTCAAGATTCAAAAGGCTCAAATATTCTCATTTTTCTATTCAGTCCATGGTCTGATTCTCTTGTGATAAATGGAATTAAATGAAATTCCCTCGCAGAGCGGAATCAGCTTCACCTCGTGTCTTAATGCTCCGTCTGAGTGATTTAGCTTCATGCATGTCAATGAGAGACCGATTAATTTGTCTGGCGCGCTCGCTGGTTAAAGAGCTCCTTTGACTCCACTGTGGCAGCAATCAGACATTTACAGAGTGTGTTTATGTGAGCGGAGGTAAAAGGGTGAGTGAATAGTTACAGCTGTTGTGTAGTCTGGATGATTTCGTTTATCTAAAGCTGTCATATCAGTATTTCTGTAATGACAATGGATGGTGTGACTCAGAGAAATATTATCTGACACCTCGACTCTACAGAGCTTTATTGTCACGGTTTGGGGTTTTAGTTCAGTTATTTCCTGTTTTATTTTCTGAGAGTGTGTCCTCAGGTGTGTTCAGATGCTTCGCTTCCTGTCCTTCACCTGTTATCCTCACCTCCAGGTGTATTTAGTCTGTCTGCCCTCTGTCTTTCAAGTGTCACAGCTCTTCCCAGTGTTTATTCCTCCTGTTCTTCTTTTGTTTGGAGGTTTGTCTTCGTTTTCCTGGACCTTGCCTGTTTTTCCACTATTATTCCAAATTTGATACAGGTCGTGTAAATAGCATATCCTGTTTGGATATTCTGAATCTGACCTTATTCCAAATGTAGAAATCTCTGATTAAAACGTGGGATATGCCAATGTAATTTTGGTTTCAGGAGCGTTCTTTGAACATGTATTTGGAATATGTGCCTCAATTGGGGTTGGGGTTTTCCAGACACACGACCTCTTACCTGTCAGTTCTGGGCTTTAAACAAACCAACCAGCCAACAGTTTGCAAGGCTGTGGTGGAGATGCACGCACCAATGAAAAACCCACATTTCTGGTCGGAAGGAGAAACGCATCTACTTGTAAACATTATTAAGACATCAACATTTTCAAGAAGGTGGTTGAACAAATGTCATCACATCAATCAGCGTGAGCATGGCTGCATGTAAGTGGAAATATTAGTGGAATATTTGTTTTTCTTAGCGTGTCGAGACCTCCAGAATATTTCCCAGGGTTAACAACCAAAAGTCATCCGTAAATGAGGAAGTCACATGCGCTCGCACACAGACACACAGACTAAACAAAGGGACTGAATCGAGAAACCGCACATGACAAAGACACTCACATTTCAATTTCAGGAGGCCAGAGAACAAGATTAAACCCAGGTGACAGATACTGTATCAGACTGTGCCTGTGAAAGGTCGACCAGATGACCAGTGAGATGTTTAGCGAGGCTTTGTGTACATACTACAGATTATGTAATCACTCGACAATAGGCTGCATTGATGAGCAGAGCTGCAAAGTGTTTCCTCCATCGTCCAAATCCGCCACAAGACTTAATTGCATTTCTCTGCATGAGCTCGCCACAGGGTTTCATGAGGAAGAGTATTGTGGTGACATGAATTCAATAAAGTAAAAAAAAAATGCTCTGGTCAGTGTGATCAAACATTCAACTTTGAAAGCTACGTCTGGTAATTGGAAAGTTTTACAAAGAGGAATATCAATCTGAGGCAGCTTAATTACTTTTCCACTCAAAACAAACACACCAGTAGAAAATAGAAGCCTGTCTCAAAAGTAGCTCTGTCAAACAAAGCATATGCGTAATGGCCTAAATTGCACTTGTGACAATAACTGAATACACCTGTAGAATAAATGTCGCCCATCACGGCCACTCGATCAGACAGCCAACATCAAACCAGTCATGAAAACAACGACCTACTCAGAATTGGCTTCACGCTGAGCTTTTGACGACTGGATGGAAACCATTAACTTTTTCTAAACAAGACTAAATGGAGTCCTCCAGGAGCGGGGCCAACTCAAAACAGTAATAACAAAAGGGCAGAGGCGCTGTTTGTTTGTTTGAACGTCCCCCGCTGACAAGTTACCACTGGAGTTTGAGCGTTTAGTACAATTAGTTGGAGGTCAGGTGAAAGGGAGACGTAAATCTGAGCGTGAGTAGTTCATGTTCGTCTGCGATAAAAACATTGGAGGCTATTTACTTTATGTTTTGGAAATAAAGTAAAATGATTTGTAGCTGAGGACCCCAGCTCCAGCTCATGGCATATTTATCACTAAGGTTATAAATCAGGAAGCAAATTCATTATGTTTTTGAAAAAAAATCTCTGTGAGTTTGTTTCTATGAGAGACTCCTTTCACGTTACATGTAATCATACGATCGATTGCTTATATAAAAATATTGATCAGTGCAAGATGGTGTGGAAGGGATGGATTGAGGGTCCAGGGATGAGGGATGAGGATAGAAATCAAGGTTGTGGGAACCAGTCGAGACCCTTGGCTTTTTGATGTCCCCCCTCTGGTTCCTGTATTCAAACAAGAGCAAGAGAGGGGAGAGAGAAAAGAAAGGAAAACTGAGTCAAAGTGTGTTTGATGTATTTGAGGCGTGGTCTTTCTCAAACCTAATTATAAAACTTCACTTGGTCCTGAAGCTGAAAAACTCACAGCTGGAGCCAAAAATAGCCTTGACCTGAAACCCATTTACTCCCATTCTGCTCCTATCTATCAGATGCCCTTTTACTTTCCCTCCTCCCCCCATGACCCGACCGCCCCACCCATCTCCTCCACCCATCTCCTCACCTGCTCCCAATTCTCTCATCAGCACTTACCTGACCTTCCTCACCTGCTCACCTGTCCCCACTTTCCTCATCAGTCCTTCAGATATTTCAGTTGGTTTCTGGCTTTGTGTGGACTGTCGGCGGAAACAGCCTTTTCTCTCTGTGCGGTGTAATTGAAGTTAGGAACTCTGCAGGACATTCACGACTATATGATGACTAATAAAACAGCAGGTCACCTTTCTGTTCTGCTGTTGAGTCTTAATGAGGTCTCATTACTGTGATTGTGCTCTTTAACCCAGCCCCTTGTTTCAAAGTCTGAAGATCTGTTACACTTAGTAAGAAAGTATGAAAGTGAAATGAATGCAGGAAGTGAATGCACTCAGACTTGGAGCAAAGCACTCCTCTTGGTAACAACATAATGAACAATTCAGATAGTCACCCTGGTGAGTGTGAAAAAGAAGTTAAGAATAAATGTGGGCTTCAGAGATGGAAATTAAATGTCAACTTCCCTTTTTTGTTGAGGAGTTTTGTTTCTCTTTCCAAATGAGTTTGTAGAAAAAAGGAAGTTGTGACCATTGTACATAATTACATAAATTAATTAAACAAACCAATGCCACACATTTCTTCTTGCGATCCTCCTTCATAGCTTGCATAAATCTGCATGTTTATTAAATCTGAAGTAATCATTTTAATGCACATGCAAAAATAGCAATGATTAGAATATTTTTATCTTACAACCTTTTGGTAGATCCCGATCCTCAGGTTGGGAATAATGAGTTATTAACAATGTAAATCAATCTGTTTATGTTACTAATTAATATTCTTTTCTGAAACTAGATCTGTCACATATGACGGTTTAAAATACTGAACAGTTGTTTATATGACTCCAAATCTCTTTCACCACTTTAATTATTTAGGTCATTGTGTGTACTTATTCCCAGCTGTGATCCATGTGTTCTTCAATAAAAGCCCCTTTAATGACAATAAATGCAAAAGAAAACTGAAGCTTGGAAAATGTCACCTGAGCCATCAGGGCACTTTTCCTGCTGGTGTCAAAAAAATGTTCCAAGCTGTTGACAAAATAATCTCATCATGATTTTTACATTACGGGAAAAACAACATTACGCTTCTTCCATGCACCTGTTAAAGAGAATGAGACAGATGGGATTTTTGTGATCCCCATGATGCCACGCTGTATCTGTCATCATGGTGGAAAGTAACAAAGTACATTCACTCACAATTTTGAAGAACTTCCATTTCCATTTGTTGCTACTTTTGTAACTTCAATCACATTTTGATAATAAAATCGTTGCACATTTTATTAAGGAGTATTTTAACATGCTTACATTGGTACTTTTACTCATTAAAGGATGTGACTACTTGCTCCAACACTGAGTAACATCCAACATTTTATCAGGTCATTCCTCATCAGTGTTCTGCTTGTGTTCATATTGTGAGAAGTGGATCAGGAGGTGTGTCCAGTAGTCTGCCGTGATCGGCCAAAGATTTAAAGCTGTTCTTTTATTTAAGTGTGTCACTTTAGTCTTTGAGACAAACCACGGCTCCTTGCTTCTGTCCAGAGCCCAACATCACCACAACTGTCCAGTTGAGAAGAGAGAAATGCATTTTAAACTTTCAAAAAAGTTCTCCTTTGCACTTGTTGAGCTCTCTCCTGCTTGTTGCTGCCAGTCAAGCCCTTGAGTTTTGTACCTGTGACACTAACCTGTATATTAGCCTTGGTTAAACTTGCCTTAAAAACTCTAATCTGTGTTTGTGCACCTATTCATGTCTGCACAAGGGGGATGGGGAGAATGTGTGAGACCCCGTTTTTCAGAGGCACCGGCTGTCACGGCATCTCACCCTTGTTAGCCTGGAAATGGGGACGAGGCGGCCGGGCCTGATGGGACGCACGGCGATCTCATTATGGGAGAAAGGTGCCCCACTGGAGCGAAACAGGACAGGCTGTGATGGAGGGATGATTGGAGGGATGGATGCTTTGGGATCAGATTGGCACTGCGGGTCCAGGTCACCCACAACAACCCCCACCCCACCCCCTCTCCTGCTTTGTGTGCCAGCCGGGCCTCCATTGTTGTGAACCTCATTAGCACCAGTTAGAAGCTGGTCCTGCAGGACAGTCGGCGTCATTCTGCAGCTCGTTCACAGAAACTGGGACGCAAACTACTTCCCCTCGACTTGCAGAGCGAAAACTGGCGACTCACTACACAAACTTCTCCAGAGGACAGCAGGCGGCTGAGGGCTTGCTCGGAAACACCAGCATGGACTCTCCAGATTATGGGATTGCGGTGATGAGGAGAGGAAGCTACGATGATGCTGCAGCTTCTCTACGCCCTGTGAGTATCGATCCGCCATCCAAAGGCGAAGGTGATAAAGATCCTGCTGCTTTTCAATTACTCCATGAATCTGACACCTACACCAACAGCTGTGTATAAGTGAGAGAGAATTGAAGGCTGTGTTACATAAGACGGTTGAGAAAAGACCAGTAAACATCAAGGACAAGGAGAGAAACCTCCAACCGGCCCTATACAGAGTGAGGAATGATTGAAGCACAGATTGACTTTGATGTCCACCTCAGTGTAAGATCGCCTTCTCCAAAGATCTGAATAGAACGACACACGATTAAAACAAAATATAGTAACGTGCAGGTAGCAGCAGAAGGTTATATGAATAATACCAGGGAGCAAATCCTCTAAAATAGCAGGTGTTCCTTGATGCATTCATTCTGTGTTCAATGCCTGAAAAGTAAAGGGAATAAAAGACTTGTTGTGTGTTCTTGGTGGCCTTGTGATTGTGAAGTGAGAGCAGCTTGAACTCTTGAGTGTAGCGAGTGTCAGGATAAACAACATCCTCGTGTTCTTTTACTGCTACTTTAATTAGTCGACAGCAAACGGGCCTCGGGTCAGACTGAGTTCACCTGAGTTAGTCCAGATGAGACTGAGAAGTATCTGGAGGTGTTGGTGTGTGACATCCCCGACCTCAGATTCATTATCGGTGATGGTAGCGATGGAGGTTATCTGGGGCCTCACAAGGTGCACATACGAATCAGTACCATCAACATGTAGCCTCTGTGTGCTCAGATCGAAGAATCAACCCTTCATGCTTGAGAAGGACCAGTGGAAGAATCCTGAGCGAGTGGAAATCTCGCTTTCCGAAGTTCAATTTACTGGCTTGTAATTGGAGTCTGTCCTCGCCACAAAACAAACAGACAACAGTGCTTGTTCAAACACCTAACATGACTCACATGTGTGTTTTCCGGACCAGCAAACTCTTGTGGTTGTGCAAATGTCTCTCCTTTCTCAAAAGCAAAGGCTGAAGTGTCGAGTGTTGTCAAGCTTTCTGCTCCTTGAAATTGCCAACAGATCCAAGTATCCATGTGATTTCCTGGTGTTGTGTTGAATTTGTTTCATCGTTAATCATCAAAAAATGTGCAAACCAACCACAAAACGTTGCAACCTGCCCTCATCAATCTGTGCACAAGTAACACGACTATAGACTTTCAAACTGCGTGCCGGTCATACACCGATCCTTCCTGTTCACTTGTGTGGAGGGCAGATCCCGAGTCATGTGACCTTCATCGTCTTAGAAAAACAAACAAAAAATATACACGTGGTTAAAGTGAAGCGGTCGCCGTTTGTTTAGGTGTAAGCAACAAAACTACTAAGTCACGTTATGTTAGTGACATCATTTAAGTATATGATGTAAGTTAAATACATTACGTCTATTAAGCTACGGACAAATGTTAAACAAGTCAGCGTTGACTTTCACCTCGGACACAAACACCAGTCTAAAGAGCCAGGTATTTCCCTCAGGAAATGGTGGAGACCAAAAACAGAGCTAAAAGAGTGAGAATATTAGACTTACATTCATCAGGGAAACAGAATAAATGCTGATGTCGGTCCATGTCTGCTGAATATGTAAATAAATGACTGTTTGCTAACGAGCTCGCCATCAACTGAAAACGTGATAATATCTATTTAATAAGTCATAATAAAAACAAACGAACAACTAGAAGACAGCTGTTGCAGGTTTAGGATACAACACAAAAAGGAGTTTGGTCTTGAAGCTTATTTGCGTCTGTAAAAGAAACTACAAGCTCAAGCTCAAACAGCATCGAGTCGGTAATTTCCAGAAGATGAGCTGGTTTTTTTTTTTTTTTTGTAGCTACATGTGATCTGCTAATGTTAAACATGTTCACTGATTTTCATCTAACTATGCATTTCACCGCCTTTCATCTTGGCCTTTCATCTGTCATCTCTTTGAAAAGCAGAGACGACAGTATTGGGGAGCCTATATGGAAAGTCATTTATCCCTGGCAAAGAAAAATGATGTTTACGCTGTTGATTTAACATGAATAAGGTGGAGGACAGCGGTATTGAGCCATGTAGCTGGTGGAGAAACCTTTTACTTTGAAGAGCCACTCAGTGCATTTTTCTGCCTGTTTGAAGGCTTTAGTGTTTTTATACTGCATTTACAGATGTGTGGACGGTGTATTACAGCAGAACCTCACATTCATGCAAGTAAATCTTTTACTGTCACAGAGGCCAAATCTCTGTTCCTTCATAACATATATGTATATAGACAGGGAGGATCCGTACTTCATAGTCCATGCATGCTGGACTGATATGTCCTGGTCCTGGTCCTGGTCCCAGTCCTGGTCCCGGTCCGAGTCAGTGGACTTTGTGTGCCAGCATGCGAACCGGCAGCAGAGGCCAGAAAGAGATGCTTTGTCAAGTCTTCCTGCTTTTGTTTGTTTTTTCTTTTTGTCTCCAATTCTGCTTTAACCCAATTTCTCAGTTTGTCCAGCAATTAGAGCACAGGAGCGGCGACAACAAGATGGAAAAGTCTGTTTGTTTTCTCTCGCTCAAATTAACAAAACACAGCTGATGTGTGTGTGAACTGTTCCTGTTGGGAAAATTACAAGATAAATTGTGGCGTTGATGAAAGGTTGGGTGTTAGCTGTGTTCACGCTGTGAGTCCGGACTGGAACATCTCATTATCATAAAATTCTGTACAGACCAAAGGATGTACCTGGACTTTTTCTCTAGCGCCACCATGAGGTTCGCATCAGTGTTTTTTAGTTAAATGTCTCAACAGCTATTTGATAAATTGCTGTGAAATTTGGTTCTGACATTCACGTCCCCCTCAGGATGAACTCTGGTGATCACATGACTTTTCATCTAGTGTCACGTGAAACTAATGTTTTCGTTGTTTAGTTTAATTCTAAATTCAAACATCAGCATTTAAATATTGTGACATACTGTAGTTCGCCATAGTTATGTTATTAAAATTATGATTTAACTTTCAATTGCTGGTCTTTATTTCGACTGTTCATCACATTATCAGAAGCCTTAATTATTAAATGCTTATGAAAACTTTTTGTCCTTTGGAGCCTTTAAATTCCATTTTCCATTTATTTTATTTATTATTTGATATTTTCCAAACAAAATGGATCAAACTTATTAATTTAAATACACATAAAAAAGTAATTTAGATTTGTCTAATTAGTGCTTTCAAAGCATGAAACAAAATTTTGCACCCTCACATGTACAAATACATATATTTTATTTCACTGTAATTCAACCAAAGACTTTTTTTGTGACCTAAAACAGAGCATTAAAAACCACACGGAGCGGCTGTTTTCCTGGACGTGTGTCTTCGCTGAGATTTTCCCCTGATGGCTTTGATACTGAAGGTGTCTGTCTGCTCTGAGTGAAGGAAACTATTTCTGAACCAATCTGTTTTGTTCAATGAGGCGAACTGAGGTTTCTCTTTTCTCTGACTTCTGAGGCCTCATTATCTTTAGTCACCGCTGACAGCGTCTCTAGTTTCCTCTGCACTCAAAACCATGTCCAGATCCTGACTGTGTCTCCTCCGTGTTGCTATTTTTAGAGGGGAAATTTCTGCTTTTGAAGACGTTGCTGTGACTAATTTCAGTCAGGTTTGATGTTTTGAGGAAGGTTTCTCGCTGGATTTGTGCTCGTATTTAGCTCCATTTGTGGTTCCTTTTTATTTTTAGACGCTTCCTCGTCTTTGCTGTTAAAAAATAATCCAGGCTCGAGCACGGTCACACTGATAAACCTGAAAGTGCCTTGTTGCCCAAGATGTAGCGTGTCCTTGGTGGAGTCTCCCATCACGGTGAACCATCTGTTGTTGTTGTTGTCGTCGTTCCTGACTGAATCCTTCTTGTTTTGCTGCTCCCGTCCGTCAGACAAACAACACAAGGAAGCACGACAGAGAAAAACATGAAGCCTCGTCTTCACCGATTGAATAAAAAAGTGAGTGAACAGGTCAATGAAAATTGGCACTGGAGGTGTTTTAAAGCCCGGGTTGCAACGACGTGAAGATTTCACTTCTGAGAAACAGCAGCTCCATCATTAATCATGTCCGACTGGAGGCCTTCACACAGCCTCTGCTCATTGTAGTCTGGAAACATGTGTGAGCTTGGAAACGGAGCCTCGCGCTAATTCACATGTTCCACACACCCTCTGATCATGTGCTCTCACAATAGGTGGGAAATATTCTGATGATTAAGTGTTTCAGTCTTTTTTTATAAGCTGAAATGACCTTTCTGGCTTCTTTCTGTTTTTCATTGTTTTACACATGGAGTTGGATTTGGACTGTTGGTCGGATCAAATATGATGTTTGATGGCAACAGCTTGAGGACACTGTGATGACATTTTTTTGAGACTTAAATTGAGGAATGAACTGTCAGACTGATTGATTTTAAAATAATTGTTAACACATCCCAGCTGATTTAATACAGAATGGTCGTTTCCACACTAAAATGTCACTGTGAAAATGCTGGATGTTCATAGTCTGACTGCGAGGCTTTATGGAGCCGTATGTGTGCTGTGAAGCTATGACACCTTAAAAAATATATCAGGTTGTTATCACACACACACGGAGGCCAACAGCAGTCTGTACAGTAGGATCAGACCCACCAACAGCCCACACGTTGGTCAGTATTAAAGGGGACAATCAGCATTCGTTTCCAGGTCAAGTCACTCTTCAGTCGCTCTATCGGCTCCAGCTCCAGTTGGCAGTGATGGTAACGTTTCCATCAGCGACGCGTGTTGAACATTATTTATTGTTTTTTACAGTCTGGGAACAACGTGCAACGTGACATTGTTCGGACTGATGTAAAAGATATTAAAAAAAACTATCATAACACTCTCGCCAGCCTCCATGCTGCTTTCTGTTTTCTGACATTTAATGTGATACACCTGAAAAAAAAAAAGGTCAAAGTCGTCACTGGTAATGTGAAATGATTCCGTGACCTATTTCAGTGGGTTTATCTCTGTTTAAAAATCCACACATATGCTAATTTAAGTTTTGTTATGATTGAGATTTCATTTGCTAATGATTGTTTATGGTTTATATGCATTTTGAGCACATTTCGTTTTCATATTGGGGATGATGCGTCCGCCTCAGTGTATATTATCATCACAGCCCTGGTGTTTATAATTCTGTCCTTCTGTACTGTTCTTTGATAGTTTCTTTACTTCAGACATGTTGCACTTTCTGGGCTAACATGCTTCTGCGGAACTATATGGACATGAATGTTTCATCTATACTGTAAAGACGACCAGAAAAAAAACAGTTGGCGAGAACAAACATCCCCCCAGCTGCTAATTGTCAGCTTGTACAAGTGTGAAAGCAGGCGTGAAAATGGCAGCATGGTAGGTGGTGTAACATGAAAACGGTGACGTCGCATTAAAAAATGAATTAATGAAAGGCCATATGAATGGTTTCATCTGTGTTTTCTTCCAGCACCTCAGACACTTGGCTCAGAGACGACGGTCTGCCCCGTCACTGGTGTTCGGGAAGGCGTTGGGGATGCCCTGGTCTCCTATCAGGTGTGTACATCATTGTTTTAAACCCTTTTCCATCCATTGCATTTGCTGTTCAGTTTTCTGTAATGCTAAACAATCCTAACAGAGAGCTGCAAATACAACCACAATCTTTTTCAATTTTCTGCTGTGGACACCTGAGCGGTTTAGAGGAGTTGTTTGTGCACATCATCAGTAGTTGTGAAGGGGGAAGGGTGTTTTTTTCACTTGAAGCACACGTTTCCTGAAACGCTGTGGATATAAAAAATAGCGTTGTGTAACTGGAAACTACCTCGGATTTTGATGGACTTGCAAAGTGACATAAAGCTGCTAATTGTATTCAGATTGAAGTGATTATCAGGTTGCAGCAGCTAAAACTATGCAACAGTCAGCACAAGCAAAAACCTGATATGAGGGATGAAGGGAAGAAGGGAAGGCGACGATACAGGAGATCAGAACAAGGATTTTTTCAAGTGAAGCCAAAATGTTGAGCTTTGGAGACATCAGAAAGGGCAAAGGTCAAACCTGTGAAGTTTCCCCAAGATGATGCAATGTCAGTGATGTAACATAAACACCAAGTTCTCCTCGTAGCGGCAGGTTGTTTCACCTTTTGTCTGCAGCTGTCACCACACTTTGATTTGCTTCTAACCTGCAGCAGGTGTTGACGCAGATAGTGAATGTGGGTCACCTGAAAATAAGAATAATAAAAACAGGTGCTCGCAGCAGGTTTGGTATGTTATGATGAATTTTTGAATTATTCTCTTTTCACAGTGTTTGTGAAATATCTGACAGTGAGTAGCTCAGATCACGTGGCGTAATAAGTATAAGTATAAATATATATAACTAAAAGTATGATATGAAATATAACAATGAAATATGCTATATGAACTTGTTAGGGCCTTGTTTAAATCTTGTACAAACACATGTTCAGAAGGCTGCAGAGAATTTAACCCTCTATCAAGGCTGGGTGTTGAACTGGGTGTTATAGTAAACTGAATATCTTTGGGTTTTGGGCTTTTGGTTTGCTGGAGAAAACAAGACATTTGAATACGTTATTTCAGGCTTAAGGAGATTGTAACAGGCACTTTTCACTATACTGACATTTCATCATCCATACAACTAATCCATGAATTGAGAAAATAAGCAGCAGAATGATTGAGAGTGAAAATAATTGTTAGTTGCAGCCCTGATTCAAAGAAACTGTAGCCCCTGTATTACCCATATTTGTGCCTGGTCAAAGCTGCCCATCAATAATTCAGGGTTATTCATTCATGCCACAAATGTCACTCTTTATTAATAAATGTAATCATCGCAAATAATGTAGCAGCTTTAAAGGAACATTTTCATGTGACATGTTCTGCAGCCTCCAGCCTACAGGTGGCAGCACATAGGACTACAATTGTCACAGAGGAGCGAGTGACAAACCACATAAAGAACAAAAAAAAAAAAAATGTTCCCCTCTTGTGATCCCATGTGTTTAACGGTGTTGTGAAGTCACCTTGACGTCCCCCGGCTGTACGCAGGCCACTCCGCTCAGGCCACAAACACAGACGTCTCTGTGGGGATTTACAGAGCGGGGGTTTGAATCAGCCACCTGCACAAACTCCACAGACCACACAACAACTCACAACCGCTCTGAGGACCAGACTGTGTGGCCGATATTCATCGACTGACAAAAGGGACAGTTGACCTCTTCACACTCAGAGTGACTGTAACTGATTGTTAGATTTACAGGTGATTGTCTTGTTACCGTCAATATTGTACAATGATAACAGAGACAGACGTCCTGCATCTACACTCTATAACAAACCTCAGACATAAAAGAAGAGTGGCACAGGGCTATGTAAAAACCCCTTCTCACAACTTATGGCTTCAGTGTTTACGTTAATTGCTCAGAGTTCTACCAAAGAATCATTTTCCCTCTCAGATTGTGTCATTTAAACGACATTTAGAAGCCTGAAGGTGTGAAAATATTACACAGGAAAAAAAGCAAGATAAGATCAGCTTATTTTGATTAGAGAGGGGAATTTTGATTGTGGCAGCGTCACAATGATATGAATAAATAAAGATAAATAGAAAAAGTCAAGAAAAAGTCAAAAGCTTGTTTAGTATATTGTGAGAAACAACTAGTGGGTGTCAGGCCTTGTGTGGGCTGGTAGCACTAGTTTGACTTTGGAGGTTCAGTTACACCTGATTGTTTCTATTGTTATGAACAATAAAATATATTAAAGTAGCTGCATGTGCACATATCTTTGACCTTCAGTCTAATTTTATTCAAGCAGACAAAATACAAACATCTCAAACAGATTTTCTGTGCTGTAAAGGCAGCACTGCCTCTGGGAAAATGTTTACTTGCTACTTACGCATTATGAAGCCATGAGGTTTTTTCAGATTTGCGATGTTAGTTTCTTAACCTTGTGGTTCACATAAGTCCAAAAATTTTTCATGTCAAATGTTTTGTCTTTTATTTTAAATAACATCTAGCATCTTATCTGAAGTGTGACTCCACAAGCGTTGAATATTAGCTGTTAGTATTAGTAGTAATAAGTAGTAAAACACACGAAAAAATAAATCAGTATTTCCTCATGAGAAGTTCCAAGCAGCTGTGAGAAAGTTTTGAAACTGCATATTCAGTCTTCAATGTAATAAAGCAGTTAAAATAAGTAATGACAGAAAGCAGAAAAGTCCAAATAACTAAAAAATAAAATGTGGTCTCTGTCATTTCTGTTGTGGAGTAGTAGGTAGAAGTAAAGTGGACTTGGATGTTGACCTCAGCATTTCATATCTAGATATATCATATCTTCAAGGACTGAGGCTTGTTCTGATCAAGAAGTTATTTATACCTACACTTATAGAAAATAGAATAAATAAATAAAGGAGAAAGTTATTCATCAGTCTCTCGCCAACAGTCAAACTTTTTTTGGTTTGCGTCTGTGTTGGAAAGCTGTATAACGTCTCAACACACCTACAGTCTGTCATGTTTCTGGTCCGGCTGTCAATGTGTAGGTTCTTCATCACCTCCTCTATGACATTCAGCACTTTAACCTTTTCGAGTTGTTGTCGTAGTCATTGCGCTAAGACCACCAGAGCATCCAGTGGGCGAGTCCATCAAAGCCAAAAGAAGAAGAAGAAGAAGAAAAAATGTCAGACACGTCCCACATTCACACCTCCGACCAGTGCTCAGACACGCACACACACACACACTGTGCATTTCCATGAGGTGGGGGGCTGTGTGGGTGTAGTTTCACTGTAGTGGGACTGATGCTGACGTAGACACCTCATCATATGAAATGGTTAAGATAACTAGCCATATATGTTTAGTTAAATACAATTTTTCCACAATAATAACAACTGCATTATAATAAGATTTATATTTAGTGCTGAGAAAACTACACTACACACCTCTTGAAGACATTGCATCTGTTTACAACATGGTCTTGATCAACATTATTTATCATAGTAATGCAGTAGTTAACCCTTTCCTGGCTGTAGCTTCATATTTAACAGACAAATGCGAGAGTGCTGTTGATCTTCTCATCCGGTGTTTGGAAAGAAAGTGTAATTCTATGATATTGGATAACGGCAGGTGAGTTATGCAGCTGTGGTTCATGTCAATAGTGTTTATAATCTTTTATACTACTTAAATTCAGTGGTGGAATCTAACTTGCACATTTACTCTAAGTACTGCACTTTTGAGGTACTTTTACTTGTGTATTTCCATTTTGCGCTGCTTTATACTTCTACTACTTTGATATAACATTGTGATTTGTATTATATATGATATTTGGTACTTAAAATATTTTTGATGCTTGATAAGTTTGAATGCAGAACTTTAACTTCTAACAGAGTGCTTCAATGCTGTGGTATTGCTACTTTTACTTTAGTTAGAGATCTGAGTTCTTGTTACACCGCTGCTATATGTCGTCTGTTTTCTGTTGTTTGCATCAACACACGATGATAAAGACCAGTTTGAGTCTTTCGTTCTCCCCCTCTTTTATTTGGCATTTTATGTGTCATCTTTAGGAGGCCACAAGGTTAACAGGGAAAGTACCTCTGCTGCAACTATTTGAATTTGTGCCCTGAACTCAGAGTCAGTGGGAAGAGCAATGACCCAAACTGCTTTCATTATCATTTACAACAAACAACTCTTACTTCTTCTTCACACCTTGCTTGTGTGTTGATTTGATGCACATTAAGCCTTTTCTCGACATGACTGTACGGCAGTGACATAACCTCTATGTTTTTTTTTTAATTATTTGATCATTAGAAATGTCGTGTGAAATATCAAGTGAGATGAGCGATAACCCCCCTAATAAAACTGAGATCTGCATCTAAAGTCACTGTCTTTCAAAAATCAAAACTTGCATCCAAGAAGATCAAATTCCTTCTGTGCACTTTTCATCTAAACGAATAAACAAGCTCAGGTCAGTTAATACTAGTGTGCGATGCTAATAATGAAATCATATCAGGTTATTGACATGATATTGATCCATGAGGGTAGATGATGCCTTCACGCACGGATCTGACATTCTTCAAATTAAAACACAATTCCTGGCTCTCTGCGATCTTTGAGGAAGGATCACAGCAGTATTATAGTTGCTGGATATCTATTTTACAGAACAAATGTGAGTGGGTTTTTTTCAGGTCACTCTTCATGAATCTGTTGTAGCAGCAGCAGCAGTAACTTCTGCCTTTTTGAGTTGTTGCACAGGCTCATTGCTGATGTTTGGTAGTTTCCAATATTGCAGCTGCAGGAGGATGAAACAAACAAGGTGTCAGATGCACAGAGTTTGAGAGCTGTTGGTGGTAAACAAGCAACAAACTGCACGTGGTGATAAAAGTGCACGCAGGTCAATCTGGACAAGACTTTTAAAACACGGCAGCGTCCGGCGTATTAGCCCACGAGTGATATTTCTTTTTTCAGATGATTTAATTTGAAAAGAATGATCAGTGTTTCACAAGAAAATAAGATTACAGAAATGAAACCTGACTTGATTCTGTCCTGCAGTATATGTTGGAAAGCATTGATCTGGTCCAGTGAAAATAAAACTGATGAGCTCATGAGATGATAAAGGAAAGAAGAAAAACAACCACAAATATGAATTCTTATCTCTGGTCTTTGTGAAATACTAGATCACTTTGCCTGTTTGTGCCCATTCAAACGAGACAATCTGAGTTTTAGAATTGAGAAGAAATACGAAATATTGACTCACATGTGATGAGGACGCTGCTTTATTAGATACGAGGAACCACTAATCTCCACGGCTCAGTTGGCTCGAATGTGAATTTTCAGCACTCGTCATATTGTTGCTTTGAATTCAAATGAGTCATAATCTCTCCCATCTTTTTTAAAGCTGAAATTAAGAACAAAACGTCTTGAATAGCGGTGCGGTGATGAATCTGTCACTGGGATGAAGGCTTTATGGCAGCTACAGTTTCATGAATACTAATTCACGTCTTATGCTTTCATAAAGTAATCAGGTAAAACTCATGCAGTGTGTTACATGTTGAATGAGAATTTCTTCTCGGGAAATAGTTCATATTCATGTTCATGTGGGAAAAAAGATGGCGTGTGGTTAACTGTGAAAAAAATCTGTTTTTAATTTGCTTATTTTTGATACTGTTCCAATCTCAAAATCCAATCCAATTTTATATCATCTCTTCTATAATTGAATGCACATGAATATACTAAAAAATATACTGTATGTATAATCTTTGGCTCAATGAAAAGATCTGAAAAGTAAGTTATGAAGAACAATTTTCGGCCACCTCCTTGTTTGTCTAATTTCAAGAGAGGCAAAAGATTTAGCGTGAGAATACGCCAAGAACCAGACTCTCATGTCTCAAGGTTAAATATCGGGAGATGGTTAATGTCTAAAGTGACCAGCCAACGCTGCTTTGTCCAAAGGCAACAAAAGCAAAATGTAAAAAAGAGAGTGGCGTCAACACTTTCGTCTAACTCTTATCAAGAAAGCAAGTTAATGTGTTTCCCATGTTGAGCTACATGCACAGTCATTAAAAAGTCAGTCAGCTGTTGTTTGTTGTGTTGCTCTTCAAGTCCAACGTCTGTGCACTGATCATATTAATGCTTGTTTGGTGGGTGGTTTCCCATCGAAATGCAAATTTTTAGGAAGTCATGCATCATTAAAAGTCTCCAAAATATCCCCTTTTTGTAATTACAAAAAATACCTGCAGTTCAAGGTTGGTGAGAATATATTTCACATACTTCATGCCTCCTACAGTTTTATGGCCCGAAGGGGTTGAAAAATGTGTAAGAAGCCTACAATCCTTCACTTTTACAAACATGATCAGCAGAATTAAACTGGTCTTTCTATGTGTGTCATCTCAGGGAGGAGGCGTCCTGCTGGGTCTCTGTGGACCAGAGTCCGTTCGTCCTCGGCCTCACCGGCGAGAACGGAGACCTGCTGCTGGACGAGTGTGTCCAGGTCACCGAGGGCTCCAAGACCAAGGAGAGACACCTGTTCCTCTTCAGCGATGCCATCGTCTTCGCTAAACTCAAGTAAGAAGTGCAGATGATAATTCATACTCCTAATTATAGATCATCAGTTATTGTTGTGAGAAAAATGTCAATGGAACAAAAAACTCCCTCTGGGAAACTACAGACAGAAAACCAACAACAATAATAGGAAACACGGCTGAAATGCTGAAGCGGTATTTCAGTAACGTTCTGCTGAAACATCTCATATTTGTACAGTTGGGATGAGAGAGCGAAAGAGGAAGTAAGAACAAAACGTGTATTTTTGGGCCGCGTACTCGGACTGTTGGGGAATCTCCCAGCGTACGGACGGTTTGTGTTTAGTCACCGTGAGCAGAAGAAGAAATCATGGTGCTTCCCTTTGTCACATGAGGAGAAACTCAATGAAAAAAACATGTTCGCCTCGAACAGTGATTTCAACACATCTTCAGCTGAAGTTGGTTGCATTTAAAAGAAACGTGAGTGAGATACTGGTTCATTAGTCTCTTATATCAAAAACAACACTTTGCCAACTTTAATTACTTAATTTCTTCTTCTTCTTTCTATTGTTATTATTACTTTTCTTTTCCAGATTTCTCCCCAACATAATTAAACAGAACAAATGCATACAAACCTTCAAGTCGTTGTATTTACTGGTTGCTCACCTGACTCAGATTTGAGCTGTAAGTCAAAAAAACCGGTGGAAGTTTTAGAGCTCTTGAGTGGGAGGACAACAACACTCATCTCTTTACCACAACCTGCCCACTGTTCCAGTAGGTGCACTCAGCTGGGACAACAGTACGACTCAGTAAACACACTCTGGAGTCTTTTGAGTCTATATATACGAGCGGTCGTTACGTTTAGAAATGAATGTGTATGGTACTATTCAGCGTTCTGCGATTTTACTCATCACGTTCAGTTTACAGTCACATTTGGTGGGGCTGCTTCAATCTCTGAAAACCTCTGACCAAGGGAGATTTTAAAAGTCTGGGAAAATGAGATTCAGTCACTATTTTTTCTCAAGGCATTTCCTTTAAAGCTGCTTGGTAAAAAAAAGTTTTGGAAGTGTTGAGCTAAAGACATCCTGACACCGACTCAACATACAATCTTCACTCTCATAAAGAAGTCAAATAAGTTTCATTTTCCAAAATGCTGAACTAATCTAACCTATGAGACCTTTATTTAATAGGACTGCTTTTGACATTGTGCTGGTGGTAATGGTCGTACATACAGTATGACTGAGGGTGGTAGTATTCTAACATGGGTTACGATTAGAGAAAATACAACAAAGCTGCCCTTAACTTGCTGCATGCTCCGTAAATGATGTGGACATAAGCAATGCGCGATACATCAACGGAGGCCGTCAATTCCTTTTTCCCCGAGGACCCTCCAGTCTGTTAACCCATCAATTGCTATCTCTCACATAATTTCTGTGCATCACCTCTGGTCAGCTGCCTCCCTCTCTCTATGACTATAACACCTCTTGAATCCTCAGCCTCGATGCCCTCAGCTCTGCAGGATCCAGCTAACAGGCCTCGGCTGCAAACACGTATCAGACGCTGTTAAAACCTGAAGTGTGGTTGCGTGGAGGTGTAGCCAGAAAGGAATGATTTCCCTTTAATCATTTAGTCGTCGCCTTTTGTGAGAAGCTGTTTTGAACCATTTATGAAAGCTATTCATTAGATATAAACCTTTCTGGACACGAAGAGCGTGCCATTATTTATGAGGGTCCGATCTCGAGAGCAGGCACTACAGGTCTTAGCTTCACATGTGTGGAAGAGCTGTTAAAGCCTCTTTATAAGTGTGAACTAGCAGAGCTTGTAATTATCTCGCTGTACTCAAGAAATGTCTATCAGAAGTATCAAGGAGCTGATTTGCATTTCAAAACAAGCTCCTACATGATAAATTACACATTTGATTTCAATGTTCAGCTCCAGCTTTGTCACAAATAGGGAGGACGGTGAATGGTGAATTTAATCGTTTAGACAAAAAAAGTATGGAACTGAAACCTGCATTTGAATCTCAAAAAAAAAAAGGTACTGTGTCATAAGGAAACAGAAAGGACTATTTATATGTCCACTGCCTTTCTTTCTGCTTCTGTTCGTCCAGGTCGAACACCAGCTACCGTCTGAAGCACAGGGTGAGCCTCGACGACATCTGGCTCTACGGTTTCGAAGATGAACCGGAGGACGAGGACGGAACGACGGGGGATATTGACCTCGGAGTGACCCTCGTCTTGGCCTGGGGTCTCACTTTTTGTTTGGTGTGTTTTCGGTGAGCAGACACGCGCTACCCACGTGCGATGACACATATAGAGACGGCAGCCTTAAAGATTCAGGTCAGATGTGCTTGGACGCCTGGATACACATGCTGTGAGGATCGTTGTTATCCTTCCTCTTACATCTAATCCTGCTTTTGGGCTCCTTAACTTCTGTTGCAAGGAGATTTCAACTCAAAGAAACAGGTTGACATTTTGATAAATACGCTTATTAGTAGGACTGGAAAAGCAATCTTGATGTTTTCTAAGTCTCAAGATGATTTACGTTTTTTTTTCTGTCGAATAAAACATGACTAAAATGTCATATGTGCAACACAGACCTGCACCACCTGCTAGACTGTCATCATTATGCATACCAGTAATTAAAAAGACACGGACTATCTTGTACAGCTCAGTAACAGCTGCTTCAACTAAACACAGCACCGACATCCACCTCAAAAATCAGATTCAGCATTGATGTGGTAGAAACGTCTGCAGAGCAATTCATTTATTCCTGCTGTTTTTACATCACTGTTCAGCGCAGATCTAGATAAGATAAACCTTTATTCATCCCACAGTGGGGAAATTTGTGTAATGAGAGTCTTTTTGAAAGTATCTGTAGTCGTGTTACATTCAGTATGAGGTATCACGTCTCAGTTTACAGGAGTTACCTTTTTATGCATGTTGGAATAACTCAGTTTGAACAATATTGACATTTTGCACATTGCGAAAAACAAAAATTTGAATTAATCAAATTCTCGCCAGCCACACTTATTAGCTGTTTCCCCCTGTTTCCATTCTTTGTGCTAAGCTAAGCTAAATAGCTGCAGGTGTCATATTTAGATGAAAGATTGGTACTAATCATCAAACTCTCTGCGAGAACAATGATAAGTGTATTTCCCAAAATGTTGAATTCCTGTAAAGGTCTTGAGGTCAAACTGGATTTCACGTGAGCAAACAAAAACACACACACGAGTTCTGCTTCTTATTTCTCTCTTTTTTTTAAAATCAGTCATTATATAAATGCCGTCCGAGGCCGGTTGTGGAATATTCACACATGTAGTAAACAGTCATATGATTCGTGACCTATATGAAATCAGGGAAGTAGCAAAGAGAAAGTCGTCGCTGCAGCATCACAGGAGATTGCAAAAAAAGGAAGTGCGGACTTGACCGCCAGACCAATCTCCAGGAGGGGATTAACATCAGCTGACTTTGTCTAGAAATACTGGCCTTTACAATAAAGATGAAGCGCAGGAGAAGCACATGCTTTCTGCTAGACGATGTAATCGACTGAAAGGAATCAAAGTTTCTCATCAGTAAATCTGTTTCATCAAATGCATTAAATGACCCAGATGAGAAATGCAGTAATTTCTCCCACTCCCACGTTTCTCGCAAAGTAATAAAACCATAAAGCCGTTTTTCACTTGCTATTGTCTCCTGAGATGATGAATCCCCTGGTGAGTTTTGAGTGGCATTCTTTGAAAATGAGATCTCTCATCGGACAGTTTGTCTCTGGTAATGATTCAGTGTGTGAAAGTTTCATTCCTTCTCTCTCACATGGAGGTGATCATGAGCCCCAGAAACCATGTGCTCACTTGTTGATGTTTCTGACATGGCGCTGCGAGCTGCCCGACGTCGCTGAGGCCGCAGCGCATTGCAGGTTATCAAAACGTGAAGCCTTTCAGGTGTTTATGGAGGCGCACGTATCTGTGTCATCATCATGTTTCCACTGATGAGCGCAAGCCACAGCAAACCTAGTCCAGGAGGAAGTGGAAGGTGTCTGGTTGGGGGCCGCCGTGACGCCGCTTCCTGTTCCCATGACTGTGTTACAGTTTCCAGCCGAGTTGTTAAAAGAGGCCGTGGGTGCACACTTAGTCTCATTCCTCCCACTGTTTCTGCTGGTGCTGCTTGATTCTCTCTGTGGATTAGTAACTCATACCATGCTGTTATTTTGCCCACAGCTCGCCTGAGGTGAAAGAACGCTGGTTAGATACACTTCACAGGTAAGACACTGCATCATTCTCAGATTAAGCATTAAATAGTCTATATCAACAAATGGCCATGAATATCCTTTCAAGTCTCATGACTGATAAGAGCTGGACAACATTTGAGTGATATGATCAATGTTGGCTCCAGAAATTGGTGCATGATTAAGCTTAATCAATATAAGTATCAGTATCAGTTTCAATTAGATTTAGAAAAATGATGCTTTAATAATGAATGTTTTGAATAATGTTGTGTAGCGAACAGCAAGTTAACATCTTTAATTCATGTGTCACTGTTACTCTAATAATGTACGTCAGACAATTATATTGATACACACAAACTTCAAACAATATTTTTTGCAGTAATGTAAAAGCAAAGAGTAAGAAATGCGAACGTTCCGGCAGCCGGTGCAAAGAGTTCGAAGACCGACAGCACATGTTTGAGTTAATGAATCTTTTTCTCGCCGCAGAAAAATTAAAGACGCAAAAGCGAGGGTTAGTTGTGCTTCTTCACCTCCAGACGTCCTCATGAAGGTGTTGAGTGGCAGCATCACAGTAAGTCTCTCATGTCCAATAGAAACCAACATATTAAAAAACCTAAGTTTTAATATGATAATACTAATCTCTCTCTGTCCCCGTCTCTTTTTATCTTTTAGACTAAAACTCTAACAGGAGGAGGCATGGAAGATTTGATCGAGTTTCCGCTTGATGTAAGTAAAATCCCCTCTTCCACTGGGTTCTTTACATTAAAGACATTCAAGCGAAACAACTGTTTGTGAAAGACACCTGCGCATTTCCACTCATGCTAGAAGGCGTCTGAAATGCATAAACCATAGCTGCAAAAAACACTTGAATCACAATCCAGATGTCATGAAAGTAGATTTTATACTTGATTACTTCGCCCTAACTCATTCACGTGTCAGTAGGCATGGCGGCCGAGGGCTTGTGTCGCTGGGCGAATGAGAAAACACAAGCCCTCCCTTAGTTCCTCTTGCAGGCTCATGTTTGTCACGCGGACTCGTCACCACATCAGTTTTTCTCTATTTTGTTACCAGGGCGATGCAAAGACCTCTGCTCTGCCAAAACAGTTGAGTAACCTGGAGGACAAGCTGCCGCAGCCCATTGGTGAGTTTGGAGGTGGCAGTTTCGTTGGAGGGAGGGGCTCATTAATTGTGCCAGAGCAACCACAGAAAACAGAAAAAGGAAATCTAACTACTAAGAGTGTGCAGGGGAAGAAACGCTTGCACACCTGTTTTTGTTGCTGTGGTGCACTCGCTCCAATAGAACTATTCCATAAATTACATAAGTGCTTAAATCTCTGAATATGATATCAAATCGAAACTGATGGATAAAACATTTCTGCCCACTTCAGAAACCAAGTGGAACCTGGTGAGGAGGCTCAGAAAAGGCTCCAGCTTCATCAGCAAAGCACGCCGATCCGACACAGACACCAAGATACAGCTGTTTGGACAGCCCCTCTGCAAAATATGCCCAGACGACTACTCACTTCCCAAACCGGTCACAGTAAGTTGACTTTTATCTTAAATGTCAGATCTTTCATCATGTCACTCCCACCTACCCGCCGAGTTTCTCTTCTGCAAGAGCTGAGCTGCTCACAAATAAATATTACGCTTTTCTGTCATTTATTCATTTGTTCTTAAAGTTTGTTTTAAGGAATATAAGAATAATAAGAAAGCGCCTACTTCACTGACCTTTGACACTAGTTCTAAGTATGTTGTTAACGAGGACAGGAAACCATGTGAGTGCATAAGCTGCATGTTGATTCAGCTCAAAGTGCACTCAACAATTTCAGTTCAAATGGCAGCAGAAGTTGCACTTTTCATACAGAACAGCTCTAGACTGTGCTCTTACATAATATTTTCACTATGCTGTGATCTCAACTCTCCTCTGCTCCTCTCACCAGGAGATGCTGGTGCTGCTGAGGAAGAAAGGCCCGTCCACAGAGGGAGTGTTTCGGAAACCGTGCAACAACAAGAGCATGAAGGACATCAGGGAGCAGCTCAACAGCGGCATGGAGGTGGACATGGACTGCCAGCCGGTCTCTCTGCTCGTCGGCCTGCTCAAGGTACGTTCCAATATATATGTTAAATCATTACCACTACAACCAACCACAACTACTACGACTGTAGCTGCTGCTACAACTACTATCATTACTACGACCACATGTATTGATTGTATTTTGTAATATGAATCTGCAAAGTAACTAAAGCTGTCACATCAGTGTAGTGGAGTAAAAAGTACGATATTTGCCACGAAAATGTGGTGGAGTAGAAACACACACACTCATATCCTGAAGACAAGCGCCAGTTCAGTTTATCGCACCAGATCATTTCTATTTATAAGCGCCGTGTCTCATCTCTCTTGTTTGCCTCTTGTTTGTTGCAGAGTTTTCTAAAGGAACTTCCTGGCAGCTTGCTGGTATCTGAACTTTATGACAACTGGAAGACGGCTCTGGACAGTGAAGATGCGCAGCAGAGAGCTTCGGAAATCACAAAGTAAGCAATCAATACCTGCTAATGAGCATTGCCATTTACCTGCAGCTGCAACCTCAGCTTCTATTTATATATGACATTTGTAGTGTATGAAAGGAGATCTGTTGGTATTTTCATGCTTATGTGGATAAAAGTATACACGTTATTCTGAGTGGAGTTTGGCAAAACGTTCCCAGCGTCCTCCGTCTGCAGGCTGAACGCAGACCACTTCACTTCTCTTCTGTTTAAAAGAAGGAAGAAACTTTAAACAAAAATAAATTTAAAAAAAAAGACCGCCAAGCTAATGTCTTCTTCCTCTTTTTTTTTTTCTTCCTTCCCCCTTTTTGCTACCCGCCACCAGGGTGCTAGACAAGCTCCCGGGGGCCAACAAACTCCTCCTGCAGCATCTAGTCTGCGTCCTCCATCACATCCTGGAGAGCGCTGACACCAACAAGATGGACGCCCGCAACCTGGCGGTGTGCATCGCCCCCACGCTGCTGCAGCTGGATGGCGCCCCAGCTGAGCAGAAGGAAAAGATCGAAAAGGTAGAAAGTATCGTTATGAATACGCTTTCTCACTTTTGGAGCTTTGAAACTTTGTGGCCCTCATTGCAGAAAACCACAAGAAGGTTTCAAAAGTCAGGTTACACATGCACAGACTGTTGTTAGATGTTTGTTTAGTTGAATGCTAAAAAAAACCAAAACACTATTTTGACCAAACAAAGTTCTGAAGCTTTGATTTTCAGTTTTAGTTTTTGTGTTGTTGTTAATTTTACTCATGTTTCTTTTTCTGCTTTGCTGCAGGTCACAGAACTAACTCAGTTCCTGATTGAACGTTGTGAGATACTTGGAGAGAATATCCCAAATCTGCTGGATACTGATGAAGGTACGTTTGCACATCACTCACATCTCTGTTATTAGCTTCCTTTAGGGACTGTATAAAAAGTATTTGAGTGAAGAGACTAAACCTTATGTTTGACTTTTTAAAAAGCAAGACCAGGGTTCCTCTCTAGGTTTATAATATTTTGTAAAAATGTGGAGTTGCTAATCATGTCCTCCTTTTCCCACCATGCAGACTCACTGTCCTCTCAGCATCACGACTCTGCGTATGACAGCACTGACCCAGATGGAGATGGAGAGGCAGGAGAGAGTGCCAGCTCCACTCATGGAGAGATTGGGTCATCTTCCTCCCTCAGCCCCAGCTTCACCTCCTCCTCTTGGCCAGCCGATGCCATCTTCAACACGAAGCCACCGTTCAACCGCCGCTGCTCCGAGCCCACCATCTTCCTCTCACCTGGTCTGCAGAGCCTGTGCAGCCACGCCAGGAGCCACGACGACTGCTCGGTGGAGAGGAGGGACTTCGAGGAGCAGCCTCTGAAAAAGCAGATCTCTGATGACTCCTTCCTGCTCAGGGGACGAGGCGGAGCGAGGCCAATGTTGTCTTTTCCAAGACTGAGCAGCAGCTCCAACATGGATCTGCTGCCCTACATGGCGGGCAATCGCCTCAAGGACTGCTCATGCTCTTCCCTGGAGAGCGCTGCCTCCAACCAGTCAGAAAGCTCTGTTTTCACCAGTTCTCCCGTGGGGTCGCCATCCTGCCCCAGGAGAGCAAACACCACCAACCAGCCTTCAATCGCTGCAAAGCCTCAGCAGGACATCACCAGACCGACTTCAGATGAGAGGAGGCGTTCACAGTCCATGAGAGTTGCCAGTAAAGTCCTCATGAGGACCAGGAGCTTAGGCGCCTTCGGCCGGAGCAGCATGAAGAAAGACACTCAAAAGGAAAACTCCTTCCCTTGTGAAACTCTGCAGGAGGACTCGCAGAGTGAAGCAGATCCTCCAGCCGAGCTCCTGCACAAACCACGCCCTCTGTCAGCCATCGAAGTGTTTAAGCTTGTGGACAGCAGGCTGCCCTGCAGGCCCCCATCGTACGAGCATGCAGTGCAGAACATGGGTCTTCCTCCACAGTATGGATCAATGACCGTGCATGATGCCATAGAGCTGGAGAGAAGCTCCCGCCCATCCTCTGTAAACTATGACTTCCCATCTACCTGTTCGGTCGATCAGTACATGGACTGTTTTGCTCAGGACAAAGCCAACGGTGTCGAGCGGCGGCAGCCTTTCCGCCAGAGAGCGATGTCTGAGTGCATGTCTGCAGGTCACCGTGAGGTTGTGTCTCGGAGATGTAGCCAGCCTGTGTTTGAGGAAATTTCTTACGCCAAGGAGTCTTATGTGTGATTGACTTCGGAACTTTCTCACAGATTGGATTTTAGATATGCAAACATTTATCGGAGTTAAATATCAGTGGGCAAAGCTAGAGAACCAGTTTCCAAACTGCAAGTAGGCTCTAACTTCATAATAGCAGCTGCTTCCTCCTGTACTCCTTCCTTTTTCACTGACCTTTTGTGGGTTAAACAGAGAAACTGTGTTTTTGGGCTCCGTCCACTGAGCAGCTCCGTGTCAGAGAAATGTTTGTATATGTGCATAAAGTCCAATTTGTTCATGTTTCACTGCTCCACTTTGAATGAATGTCAGCTGTGTGCCGCCTCCGTGGTGGGACTTTCTCAGTAGTACTGTTTAGAGTACAACATTTATAAGATATGTAGTTATGATGATAGATATCTAGTCTATCAGAAGCTATATGAAGCTATGAAAACACAGTTAGCTGTGGATAAAATATGCTATGACCTTTCATTTTCTTTTGTTTGTTTAATATATGTACAGTATAGCACAGTTGAGCAAGTTTTAGCTTTCTGTAAGTCCTTTGTCTTTCTTCCACTACATTAAAGCACTTTTCTAATGTTGATCTATGCTTTGTATATTTGTATGCTTAAATGTAAATAAAGCCAGAATGCTATAGATCTAGACCTTTGTCAAAGGGTCTTCCAGAGTCATGCAGTTCCACCATAAATGGTTTGAGCTAACAACATGTAAGAAAAGATTCACAATAAAAGAAAATAACAAAGTAAAAAAAAAGCTGTATTCTGTCTCTGTTTCTATAAGACCTGTCAGAAAGCTCTTGTTACAAATGGATGCTGTGGTCCTGAATTGCTCCCCGGTCAAATCATTAGTGGCAGCATTAATGAGAAAATGGAGGAGAGTGACTAGTTTGGCTCAACTTCTCTTTGCTAGATGTGTTGCATAACAGAGGCAAAAAGGCTTCATTGAGAGAACAGCATGTTCTGGCGCATATGCTAAAACAGAAGGAAACCAGACATGGTCACATGGGCGGATTTGGTTTTTCTCTGAATTGCTGTTCCTCTTGTCTCTGACGACATGATGGGCTGATGCCACCTCTTCCTTCCTTTCTAATCTTTTTTAACACGTTGATTCCTTCCTCAACAAGTCAGTTTAACTCACCCAAAAGTTGCATTAAGATATAACAGGCCTGCAGGGTTGACTACATTTGTGAAGCATATAATGTGTAATAGACCTGAAGAAGCATATACTATATTTTTACCTACAGGGGGAAGGAAAAACAGGAAGATCTTACAAAATAATAAAACACAGCACCCCCACAAGCCTCAAAACAACCACAGAGCTGAATTAGGACATATCTGACACAGTGTGAGCGAAAAACCAAACTTTACAAGCCTCATAAAGCTGCTACTTATTGCAGGGGTGTTGTGTTAAATTGTGTTATCTTGCACATATATCTTCAATCATGCCCCAAACCTGATGCACGGAACTACTAGAAAAAAGCATCAGTGCATCAGCCTTTATCGTGATCTGTGATCCAAACCTTTAATGCCACTACTGGGTCAACGATGACATTTTAGATGTGAAGGAACTTGACTCATCAGCTCACATCTTTGATCAGTCAGTGAGGCAGCTGTTATCTGTTCAAAGACCTTTTGCCCAAACACAGCGGTTGAATTACAGGTCATTTCCAAACCTCAACTTAAACACTGACAAAAAACAGTTCCAACATCTATGTTTGCAAAATAAAACTGGACCAGTTCTTTTAACTCTGGCTGCAATTATTTCCATTACTGATTAATCTGATGATTATTTTATGATTAACTACTTAATTATTTTGTCAATAAAATATCCTAGCAGCTCTGTGTGGCTGTGCTTATTTGAGCTAAATGCTAATGACGGCTTGCTTAGCGTGCTCACAGTGACAAAGCTTGGATGCAGATTTTCAGCAGGCAAAGCATTTATCATGCTCATCATTTTGCATGCTAACATTTGCTAATTAGCACTAAACACAAAGTAGAGCTGCAGCTCAATGTTTGCACCAGTTTTCATGGCAATTCATGCCATAGTTCATTCTGAACCATGTAGTTTGTGGTGCTGGGGGAAAAGTCAGGGGATCACCAAAGTCAGTAGGGTTCATCCTCTGGGGAACATGAATGTCTGCATAAGCTTACATGGCAATCCATCCAGTAGTTGTTGTATAGATTTTTCAGTCTGGACCAAAGTGGTGGACCGACCACAGATCACATTAGTATCTCTGTAGCCACGCTGCTTATGTGGCTAATGAGTCAATGTCCAAGAGCGTAGTTTGATATCCTCACATTGCTTTTTTGTCCAAAACCCAAAGAAATTCATTTACCAAAGAAAACGAACAAAGAAGCAACACATTTTCACATTTGAAAAGCTGAAATCAGTGGGTTTTTTTGGTCACATTTGCTTGAAAAAATAATCAATTCTAACATAAAAGTTGTTGATTTTCACTTCACGTCTGTTGGAACTATTAATCTTATAAGCACGTTTAT
Organism: Holacanthus passer; assembly: GCA_025331565.1. Lineage (NCBI taxonomy): Eukaryota > Metazoa > Chordata > Actinopteri > Pomacanthidae > Holacanthus > Holacanthus passer. Next base: position 202,933 of record JAFREQ010000033.1, read on the forward strand.
TCCATCTCATGCAATCACAAATTTACATTATTTATTTATAGTATGTGCTGCACATCTTTCAAGCAGAGCATGTGTTCATTAACAAACATTCCACGAACGACTGAGCTGTTTTTTTTTATTCAGAGGCCACAATGAACACATTGTACAGTCTCATCATTGTGCATCATTACTGCTCAGCTCATTGAATATAACAGGCACAGTCATACATAGCATGCCAGTATATTCAATGAAATGAATATAATTATATAAATATATAATTATATATAATTATTGGCGATCATTGTGAACTGATGTCACAGTGCATATGCAAACAGAGACACATGCAAACAATGTTAATAAATGACATCATGCAGGCTGTTATACAATAACATGTGCACCTGTGTTATAACGTTTAATACTGACATCTAAAGCTTGGACCGCTCTCCTTTTTGGAGACAGTGTTTTACAGGCAGTGTTTAACTTTAGAGTTTTTGGGAGAATAGTGGTTTCTTGTGGTGAACAAGAAAGAACAACAAGAACTGGTTCCAGTGGAGGAAATGGACAAATTTCACAGTCTTTATGTGCAGTTCAAGAATCTATTCTGAAGTTGATCTGAAGGATCAAAAAAAGAAAGAAATATATAATCTGTATTTTTAATTATAGTTACACTTAAACCAAACCAGCACTTAAGAAATTCTAATGAATTTGGTTATTGTGTTTTCAGTGTTAATGGTGGTAAAACAAAAATCACAATACATACAAATATATATTCTGTAATTTAACCTCTGCTGTTGTAAAAACGCACTAAGCCTACTTAAAATCAAAAATCATGTTTAGCTTCCATTATAAAGATGACAGTTGTTTTTGCATCTTTATAATAAAGAGCCCTCTTTCTATCTTATATTTGATCTGTGCTGGCAAGTGTCTTTTAGGAGAATGTTAACTGTAATGTTTGAAGAGATTTCATGGACATGTGGAAATTATACCCTTGTCTGAAGTCAATATGAGGCTTCAGCGTGAATTCAGTCTGAACTGGACAAGCAAAGTACCTGACATCTCTTCCTACTGTGTGACCTTAAACTTTAAGAGCCTGTTTAGAGATGTCTGCGATTGAGATCTCATGGACTTCCAGCAAACTTACAGCGGATGGAGTTTCAAGATTTCAATCACATAATGCCAGTCTTGCACTCAGGACTTTCTTGATCTCAGTCTCAGAGATTGCCTGATTAAATACAGGTTATTAAACATTTACCAGACACTGAGCATTATGAATGCTCTTAATTACATTTTAGAAGTGTTATTTTGCCCACCCTTTTATTATTGCACATTTTATAATCATCATGCTGCATGTGCTGGATGCTGCTTTCTGCCTACAGTGACTGCCTCTGCTTCAACCTCACTGCTTCCATTACCACCTGTTAGTGTCTTACTACTCCCTGCACATGCACATTACTGTGTCACTAATGCCTCCTTGTTCCACTTGGATGCCTATTTACTTTAATTACCACCTAGTTTCCAAATCGCTCCAGTGACCACCTACTGTTTCAAAACAGTAGGTGGCATGTTGACGTGCTGATGAAGGCTTTTGCCTGAAGCGTGGGTGCTGGTTCATCAGCTGTTTCGTGCTTAATCAGAGATGGAAGAAATGAAGTAATTCACCGTGTGGATTTGTAAAAGTGAGTCAAGTCTGGAATAAACTTTGGTGGAAAAAAAAGGATGATGTTGTGAGTACATTACTGCACTGGGAAAAAAAAGAGATGAATGTGTGGAAGTATGCCCTGCTGGTTGCGTAATCTCATGGCCGACAGTCAACACTAATGAGAGGAGGCGAACACAGTGGCGACATGAGCTGTTTACCCGTTAACAATGTGTAATGCTTTGTGACAGCTGAAACATAAACATTCGAACATGCAGAGCGGAGAGAGCAAATCCCAGCCCTTTACTACACAGACGCCTCCCCGCTCATCTGAATACACATCCATTATTCCTTTTTAAAAAAAGATCAGAAACACATGATGTAGCTCCAGCACGGTGCTCTCCTCCAGCTGGAGCTGTGTTTGTCTGTTTGTGGTGTCAACAAACTATAGCTTTCATGGAAATGTTACATAATGATGGCAATAATAGTTCTTTGTTTATTTTTAAATGGTCACTTGGTTACGAAACAAATCCAATATGTGAAACTGTGGCAGAATCATCTTAGTATTAGTACTACTAATAATAGTACTGGTGCTAGTAGTTGAGATCCCATTAATACTGCAGTGGCAGTGGTAGTAGGAGTAGTAGTGGTCATGGAAGTGGTATTATTGGAAGTAGTTGTAGTAGTAGTAGTGGTAGTAGTAGCGGTAGTAATATGAGTACTAATGGAGTATGAGTGATAGTACTACTAGTATCATATTCAGCTGTTTGTGTTTTGAATAAAATAAAGTTTTCCTTTGTTTGGTTATTTAAACAGTCAGTGTTTCCTGTTATATCACAAATCAAACATGCCAAACTCTGTCACGATCATGTTTGCCATGAAATCTCTGAGATGGAAACATAAAAAAAACAACACAAAGTGCAGGATCAGTCATCACTTTGACCACAGAGCTTTCACCTCTGTCTCACTGTATTGTATAAATTTTCATGCCCTATTTTTCTCTGACACTTTCAGACTTTTCGTAGAGCTGAAAATCCTCTGTGGTTAACATCATCTTGAGTCGAGTTTCTGCTTGACTTTACTAAATGCCTCAGGCCGCCCACATTTCAATGCCGCCTGCGAGCAAAAAAACCAGTCTGTTTTCAAGTGCAGTTGTTTTGCTTGTGCGCTGTTAAAGTATGCAAAACAGGTGTCAAGCCTTCACTGCAACTCACACACATTTGTCTTGTTACTTCTAACAATGTAAATATCACTATAACATCATTACTTGATCAATTAGAGAACCTGATTTTAAAAGTTAACTTCTTCTTAAGCTACGCACAAATGAGTGCTTGAAGCGCAGTAAGGTTGACTGTGTTTGTCACCTTTGACTTCTCTGCGCAGGAAGTGGTCCGGGTTATACTCAGAACTGCTCAAATATGTTGAAACACAGAAGAAGGAAAACTGCCAGATGTGGTGACAGTTTTTTTCAACAAGATCTGATTACCTTTGGCATTGTTGTGATACCCTACTGTAGCTTTATATATTTGTTTATTAATTTTAATCATTGGCTCATTCTTGACCTTGGAAACCACAGTTGAGAAAACAATCTCACCACAAGGTCCATTTAGCTTTTGATTGTTCATGTCAGGAATTAACTTTTCAATCCTTAACCAACATGGATGAGAAGTTCATAAAATGTTTAGTATAAAAAGATATTCAAGAATTTCCCAGTCTGGGACAAATAATGTACATCTATCTATCTATCTATCTATCTATCTATTTATATATATATAAATATATGAAAGTCCTTGAAAAATTCCACTCCCACATTGGGCTGGTGGGCATACTGAATGGGGTCTAGTGTTGGCTTTACCAGGAGCTGAAGGTCTCTCAAGGGACTTCATCAGGTGGTAGTAATAGAAGTACAAAGTAACACAGAACTACTATAGTAAGGAGTAAGGAAAACAGAGAAAGTAATAGCAAAAATGTAGTACTTAAAACTTGTAGCAGCAGTAGAATTAGTGATTGCATAATAATAATAATAATAATAATAATAAAGTTTTGTTGTTTTCTGTTTTAAAGGAAGTGACGTAACGCTCGTTGTACTACAACGTCTTCCTGGAGACAGTTGCTACAACAGTTAGCAGCTCTTCCGCTACCAAACGTTAACATAAGCTAACTTTTACAAATACGGTGTCTGACAGTTTCTGAAAAATGGCTTTTGTTTCACACAGAGACACAAACGGAAGCTACACCTTCTCGAGTCGCCCCAGACCTGTTGAAAACCGCAGCAAATACAGAGAAGCTCCGTCTGAACAGTGCGTCTCTTATGTTTGCTAAATGAAAACAGAGCTAGCCTAGCCTTGATTAGCTAGCATAGCTAATATTCATATCTAGATGGAAGTGTTAGCAGAAAAATATCTCAAATTATCCAGTTAATGAGATACTAGCTATATGGATAGTAGTAGAAAGTAACTAAATACATTTACTCAAGAACTGTACTTCAGTAGCCTACACTTTTAATGTACTTATGCTTTAGTTTAATTTTGTTGTACTCACAACTCAGAGGCAAATATTGTACTTTTTACTCCACTACATTTATTTGACAGCCATATTTACACATTACTTTTCAGTTTATAGAATATGATACATGCTATTGATTACACTACCGATCAGTAGAAAGCTAAATCAGCTAAAATGGTTTTGCCTGAACCAGTTACAATAAATTTCTACATTAATGAATCAATATTAAAAGTCCAATAATATAACTGATATAATAGAGTAACACTCTTAACACTCTTCTACTTTTGATACTTTAAGAACATTTTGCTGAAAACACAAAGGTACTTTAATTTGAACACAGCTTTTATTGTAGGACTTTTACTTGTAATTGTGCATTTTTACACTGTGGTATCACTACTTTTACTTAAGTAAATATTCTCAGTGCATCCTCCATCACTGTGTCAGGAGACAGTAAGGAAGTCCTTAAAAAAAAACTCTTATTCAGCTGTCGAACACCTTCACAACATTGATCGGCATATCACCTTGAAGTGTCACGATCAGCTACTGATGACCTTCCTACATGACTGCATTGTGTTTTTCCTTGAAGGACACACAGTAATTATGGAAACATTATGTATGACCGTCGTGTTGTCAGAGGAAACACTTACGCCCAGCACATCATACCAACTGTAAGTATGAAATCTCTATTTAACTGTGCTTGATCTCTGGTAGGTTTGCCTTTTTTTTTTTTACAGCCACTTTATCCTAAAAATGTGTGTTATTATCTACCTTTGACAGACGGCTCAGCCAGACCCTGTTGAAACACAGAGACAACAGGAGATCAGGAGGAGAGCTGTTGCTCGAAAACGAGCCAGGGAGCAGTTCAGACCTGGGACTCCCAAAGCTCTGCAGGGCAGACAACATGTTGATGTCCAAACAGGTCAAGCATTTCTCTTGACAACTTCAGAACTTCTACATGTGTAGTATATTAATTTATTTTGTCAAATGTGGTGTCAGAAACCAAAGCTGATTTGTAATACTTGGACCTTTTCTTTTCAGAGCTTTACCTCGAAGAATTGAGTGATGTTATAGTGACTACAGACATTGAGTGCCAGACCGATGCTTTCCTGGACAAACCAGCAACCCCACTCTTCATACCGGCCAAATCTGGCAAAGATGTTGAAACTCAGATAGAGGAGGGAGAGGTAGGTGATCCAAATTGAATATCTGGCCACTCTTTCTACACTTCATAAGATAAGATAAGATAAACCTTTATTCGTACCTCGGTGGGGAAATTCGCAATTCATAGCCTACATAGGTATAATAAAACGTATTAGTCACGTTTTAGACATTATTTAAAGGGGAAGGATTTTACACATAATGGCCAGTTTATAGTTTTATAATGTTCTCTGTTTCACTGGAAGAATTAATATTACTACTAATACCCTGAGTTAGGCCACCATGTCATGAGGGTTATCTCAGCTTTGGCTTGGAGACTAAAAATTTATGGTATAACAAGAAACCTTGTGTGAGAGATTTGGGGTTTGGAGTTAAAAGACAGGTGTATTTACCAGGAAGGTTGAGTCTACAAACAGATGCCATTGGTTGCATTATGGGAAATGTAGGATCCAGTGCTTTTTGTCAGGACTTTATGGACGATGATTAGTGATTAATGATAAAGAACATGTACAATGTTTTAAAGGTTTGATATTGTTAAACCTGATGTTTTAAAACGCACAAAGCAACACCACTTACTACTAGCATCCTCTGCAGCTGTTTGACTTTGACAGGGAGGTGCAGCCACTGTTGGAGGTCCTGGTGGGTAAAACAATAGAACAGTCTCTGGTGGAGGTGATGGAGGAGGAGGAGCTGGCCTGTCTGAGGGCCCAGCAGAGGGCCTTCGAAGAGCTCCGAAATAACGAGCTGGCAGAGGTGCGGCGGCTTCAGGAGCTGGAGAGACGCCGCAGTGAGGAGAAAGTATGCAGCTAAGGAAACATATTGTCTCATTTCATTATCTGTTCTATTTGAATCCTTTGCAACAGTTTAGGAACCAGGCTACTATAAACTATTGTCCTTAGATTCTTATTATAAACAATGTGACCCTACATGACCAAGCTGTTGGTTGTTTCACAAAAGAGATTTCTGTATTATGTGGGGCTGTGTTGGAAAAGGTCACATCAACTGCACCAATCAGAATAGTTGTAGTAGTTCAATAATAGTTGATTGGCTATTTGCTTGCATTCACTTAGTGAAGCTACATTAGTTTGACATCACTGGTCTTTTTAGGAATAATCTGGTTATTTTTGAATCCTGTCTGTATCATTGCTGTGGTGTCGCACTACATCTCCTACATCAGACACCACAAACAATGTGTCCACAACAGTGTGTTTCTTTGTCTGTTCAGAAATAGATGGCTACCAGTGCCCCGGCTAACTACCCAGTTCCTCTTTTAATTATTTTAATCAAACAAGCAGTTGCCAGAGTCCTAAAAAAGCATCTGGTTCTGTGAGCTAGAGGACTTTTGCTGTGAATCATGAATATATCCAATCATCAGACTTGATCATTCACACTAAGAACCACAGTTTGTGTTTGCGCTTGTTTAAAAAAAAAGGTTTCTTTTGACATTAGGAGCGTCGAATTGCCCAGCAGAGGGAGGTGCTTGAGAAAGAAAGAGAGACTGCAGAGAAGATTGCTGCCCGGGCGTACACCCAGCAGTACCTGGCTGACCTCGTACCAGCAGTCTTTACCTCACTGAGAAGTCACGGCTACTTTTATGACCCAGTGGAGATAGGTCAGTCTTCATTTTCATTCAAACTCAGCTTCCTCCTTCCCACACACATCAGACGAGTGATCTGGAACTATTAGCAGATGAGGTCATTGATATGATTTTGATATGAGTGTTTGTGGTTCTTGTTTTTAGATATCGAGACTAATTTCTTCCCGTGGCTGATGGCTGAGGTTAACAACAGTTTGGAGAAGAGATACGCAGCAAGAGAGATGCTGGACAGTAAGGAAATACACCATCATTTTTATTAATACATTCCTCTGCAAATGTGTTTTCTGTAATGCTTCTCCTTTGTTCAGCATTTCTTTCTCCAAGTTTGATTTTATGACAAAGTAGTACACAAATCCTACGCAGCCACAATCACTCCCATCATTCAGCCCCAGTATTTTTTTTAAATCACTTTGTTGTTCACTACTTGCTGAAAATTGAACACAAACTGTAAGATGCAATCTGTCACAAAATAATAGACATCGAAAAGGAGGAGGAAGAAGAAAAACCCTACATCATCTGCCCTTGTTATACTTACAGAAACCTACAGGAATCCAAGATATGGGTCACCACAATTTCTTATTAATTAATTCTGGGGTAAAAGGTCATCTGTCGCCTGAAACTGTTTGAGCATTCCTGCTAAAATACAAGAATCAATAGATTAATAAACATAACCTTCTTCTAAGTTGTTGGAGTTTAATCAACATGTTCTACAGGCTGATGATAGCATCCTTGACAATGGAAAGGTATTTCACAAGCCCTCCTCCAGGGGTCATCAGGTCATAGACATTGTTGGAGTGCCATCTAGTGGTTCTTTCTAAACATTACAAAGGTCTTTAATGTCAGTGACTAACACGTCTTCATCCTCTGTTTCAGCTATCATCTATGAAGTTGTCCAGAGGAGACTGGATGGGTTCACAGAGTTGGAAACTGGAGAGCTGCCTAAATCTGACATGTAGAGAGACTCACTGATAATGACTCACTGCTCAAGTCGAGGGCATGAATGTATTCTCAACAATAAAATGTTTTTTTCACTGACTAAACTACAATGTGTTGTCTCTTTGAGAATATAATACCATTGCATGTGTGTTGATTCTTAAAATAACATTAAGTTCAGGCTGTGTCTCTGCAAAGACATCGATACATCACACAACATGGCTCAAACCAGTGTAATAAGGATTCATCTATGATCACAAGTCATGTGTTTCAATCTCAAAAATCAATATTATGATTCTAATCATTAGTAGTGAATTTGTGTCTATTTTTAAAAAGAGTAATATATAATTTTTATTATGGATATTTCCTGGCTAGTTTAGTGAAACAGTGTAAAACCCACGATGGTCCAGTCATAATATCAGATGTGGCCATGTTGGTCAGAGCCATTTTCTTCTCCTAAACCTTGAGTTTTATTGATGTTTCAGTCATCGCAAAACTAATAAAACTGGTAGGAAAATGAAAGGCAATGTGTGCAGAGATTTACTGTAAATATACAATGTGCCAAATTATAAACCTCCCAGTTCAATGCCAATGAAAGTGCTGAAGTCCCTAAGCTCTAAAATGTTGCTTTTCCTTCATGTTTTCTTCTACAGCTTTGAGGGGAAAAAACCCCCTTATTTTTATCATTTATCCATTTTTTTGTGATAACCAGTCAAAACAACTTTTTCCTTTCAGGCATGCAATGTATTTGTCTATATTCCACTTATCAGAGGAAAGTTCCTGCCTGTTAACCAGGTTTTCAAAACACCAACCACTGCAAATCAGAAAAAAAGTTTTATCTTTAAAAAAATGAATCAAAGAAGCAGATATAAGCCACAGAGCAGGTGAACAGCCGGTTTAAAGGAACTCCAAATATTTAGAGGACCATTCAAAGTACCTTCCTGTGACCTTATCTATTTGCATCAGGCATCGCTCTGCAAACAGTTCATTCAGGAGCCCTAACAGGCAAATGTAAGAATGTTTTGCATTGCTCAGACGGACACTGCTAAATTTATCTTCCCGGCCAAAGAAAAAAAGTGTTTGTGTTCATTTGGGTTCAGAGTTCAGTTTCAATTCCAAATAACCACCTGATGCATCAAAGACATTTGTTAATATTTTTAGTTTTCAGTGGCTCATCTCAGAATGCAGAATATTGCAGTTATAAAGAAGAGGACATGATGATATTATTGGTGACAATGATGATGAAGGATACAGTCAGTTAAACATTACAATGTTGTAGTCAGGACTGTCACATCACTCCTTGGTTTCGTGTTATGATGAAATGAAGGTGTTACCTCAGATATATACGGCTCTATTTTAATCCCGTCCTCTCATTGGTCGGCTGACCTATGACCCCGCCCCCTCGCTGAGCTGCGCTTCCTGGGTTCAGACGATGACGCGCACTTCCGCTGTGAACTCCAACGTGACAGAAAAGTTTCTGTCGTGAAGCATCAGAGATCAGAACAGGTGATAGATGAGGATTAAACCTGTTTGTCCAGAGTCATGGGTTGTGTTTGAGTCATTGCTCAAATAATTGTTTTCCCATTAATGTAATTACCTCAGCTAAACTGACCTCTACAAATAAAAGTCTTTTTTTAAAAACAAATTATTTTTAGCACAACGGCACACAAAAGTGAGTGCTGAGGTCACAGGAAATATTTAAATTTAACGGTGTGACTCACAGAACACAGCATATGACATGATTTCCTTTATCTATATTTGTGTTACTGTGTTTGTAATGTGTGTGTGTGTGACAGTAAGTAAGCAAGTAGTGGTCTAATAATAATCTAAAAGATAAACATGCAAATGAAATAAAACAAAACAATACGTGTTTTAGTTGGTAATACTACAAGCTTGTGAACTTGGATAAATATAGGATCGGTATCAGTGATTACGAGTATAGATTACATATAAAAGTATTTCGTTGGCTCACTTTCTGTTGATTTTGATCTTTCAAATGACAAAAAAAATGACATCATCATAAATGCAAAGACACCAAATATATTACTAGAGATCAACCATAGCCTTTATTGTCTTCATGCTTTAAGTCTGTCTTTTTGATGTTTGGTTTTATGGGCCCTGAACCCATCTTTTAATAGTGTTGCAAGACTTTTATTTTCCATGCCAGCAGCCTTTAAACATACATGTCTGACTGTTGTGGTTCTAGTTTCAAAACTACAATCTAACCTTACTGTAGGAGGGGAAATACCACCTTGAGTTAAAATGCCCCTCAAGCTTTACAGTAAGTGTCCCTGGTTTTTCGTGGAAGCCCCTGAGAGTCCCCTGCCGGTCCTCCTCCCTGCTGGTGCTCCTGCAGCCTGCAGCAGGATCAGCCTCAGCGGGATGGATGAGCGCCATATTGCGCCTGGATGAACAGAGGGAGGAGAAATCTGCGCCTGCTGAACCATCATCTCATCTCCACACCTCATCAGCTGAGGTAAGACTCTCAATGTGTGCACCACCTGTCTGCTGCGCCGACTCACGCCTGCGAGCTCCGAGCAGCGCAAAAACACACTTTTCCGCACTTTTTTTTCCTGCGCACTTTCTGCAGCACAAAGGAGGCAAATGTGCCAACAGGTGTCTGAGGGATTATGGTGAGGATGTGCAGCACAGAGGGAGCTCCTGCACAAAAGGAGCTTTATCACAGCCCGGCTTTAACCGCCATGAGGTTGTACCAGTTTCATTTGTTTTATTATGAAATATTTGTCCTCTATCGGTGCTGATCGTTCAGGTGGATTTTCTCGTTTGCTGGGCTTGAGTCGTTTCCCTGTTGCTGCAGTGGGTGTGTTCATATTTCACTCATTACACAGACTCCCTGAAAATCACCACCTGGTTACATTTTCTGACTCTGTAACAGCCTCAGATGGTTGAATGCGACATTGTTAGTGGCTCTGATTATTGATGGTTTCCTGTCCTGTGATGCAACATTGTTTCTTTGCCTCCTAAAGCGACTTTATTCTGCAGCACAGGTGTGATCAGCTTCCATTGATCCGAGTTAAGGTGTGGGCTTGTGAGCAAAGGAAGGTGTCAAAATAAAAGGCTGAAACAGAGCAGGGTGGTGACTCTTAACTTTATCATAGCTGGTGGGTGAGGCATGATCAGGACCATATTTAACCTCACTACTGGCTGGCTGATTCAACAGGGTTAAGGTGGAATAGACTTCCGGCATTACTTTTCAGAATAAAATCATTTACAGTAACAACCACAAAAGGGTTGGGTTGAGATATGCAGTATTTAAAGAGATCATAATAAATTATACTTTATGCTTTTATAGAATATGTTTTACTAGAGAGATACAAAATTATCATCAGACTTTTACTCAGAAGAACTGTAATTAAACTGTGTGTTGATTTATAGATTAAATGATTAGTCAATTTAAAAAAAATGTAATCAAGTTATTTTTTGATTTCATAATGCAAGTCATGTATCAAGGAAAAAAATGGTAATTTAGCTTCTCAAATGCGAGAGTTTGCCACTTTTTTTGTATCTTTTTATTTTGGACTGTTGTACAATACACTATATTCAGACATGTTATAGAGTATATGAGTAGTATAGTCAATTTATAGTAAAAATATTCACAGATTAATCAAAAATTAAAGTAATCATTGGTTGAAGCCCTTAAGTCATATATCAAAATAATAATAAAATGCCAAACTTCTCTGGTTCCAGCATCTCAAATAAGATAAGATATTCCTTTATTAGTCCCACAGCTGGGAAATTTAGTAGGTAAACAATATAAACAAGAGAAGTATAAAAACTTATTAACAATTTATGTTGGATAAAAAAGTATCAACAATTTAACTAGAATAAAAAATATCAACAAACAACATTTGCTGCTTTCCCTGTTTTACATTATTGTAATAAGTTTTATATTTTGGGGTGTTGTACTTGTGCAATGCAATGTGAAGGACTTTGAGAATTTGCGATGGATGTTTTTCACTGTTGTTGGATAAATAGTCAAAATGATTAATTGAAAATAAAGAGATATAAAATATATTTGTCTATAGTTAGTTAGTTATAGTGTATGTTGTTTAGTTTATTTATACATTGGGAAATGTTTATTTCAAGGTTAAAGATGGTTGGGGTTAGTTTAAGGTTTGCTCTGGTCAAGATTGTAAACCATAAGAAATAATTCAAAGGTGACTCGTGCTCTTATTTTGAAGTCGAGATCTCGCAACTTCCCGTGCCGTTCTCGCTGGCTGCCGTTAGCTTGGTGTTCTCGCGGTGATTCACGCTGACGACTGCCGCCCGCAGGAGGGACGAGCTGCCTTCAACCCGGTTTAAGTAACGCCGAAGTGGCTCAAACTCGTTTCTCCTCTTTCTCTCGTTCCAGGAAGGCGCACAGGAGCACACGTATCATCTCTGGAAACACTTTATTTATCTAGCGGCTCCTCGGACAGAGCAAGGAAAAGGACGGAAAAATGCCTAAAGCGGTGAGTAACGTTAGCTTTTTGCTTTATTGCTGTTTTCAGTCTGCGCTGGTTGAACCATTGATTTATAGGCAGTGAGGTTAAACTGAGACGTGACAGGTAACGTTAATGTAAGAATAAGGCCATTAAAATGTGGATAAATGTTCATATTATCTTATGTTAATTCAGCTAACTTGAATTAACAGCACTCAGATTTTGATTAACTGTTAAATACAGTGAAAACTAGCTTACTGATACTGATGCTAACACTTTAAAAAGATAATATATTTACTGAACCATTTGACAGTGTTTGATTTAAAAGTGATTAACTGAGGTTTGATAGGTGATAGATTATGTTTGACTATAAATAGTTTGACTTATTTGCTGTTAAAAGGTCTTGAATCACTTCTTGAGAGTTCCTTAAAATGAAGCTCCCAGTGAAAGAATGAGAAACCAAAAAAAATGGAGATTTAAGCTAAACCAAAATACATTTATAGGATGAATCACAAGCAGAACAACTCATTTTTTTTCACTCAGCTGAATGTGTCTCAATGTCTTAGTAACTTTATTTGTTCGTAGAGGCTGTGTTAAAGGAGAATAAAACCCAAATCACATGCTCTTCTCATATCCTGGGGGTGTCCCATATGTTTCACTGAACATCATCCACTTTGCTCCAAAGCTCGAAACAAGAACTGTGAGACACGAACAGTTGGGCACTGTTTCAGTATAAATGTGCTCACAGTGTGGGTGAACACAGTCACAGGATCTATATCTTTGAAATCATCCTCTGTAATGCTCTACACTTCTACAATATCATAAACAAGAGGGGGGTGTAAAATGACTTGTTTATATCCTCAGGAGTTTGTGATGAATACAGGCTTCTCTCTTGGTCTTTTGAAGTTATTTTCCAGGCTGAAATTTGGGGGTTGCTCCCCACTTAATGTTGGGTTCCTGTAGTCATCTTAGAGTCTTGGTAAAAATGTGAAATGTAGACTGACAGTATTTAGAGAATCAGTGACTTTTCATCGTCAGAAAAGCACAACAAAAGGCAACAAATTACATAATTTGATGAAACTGTCCTAAGTATTTGAACAGGTTTTTGCCTTCAATTACTCTAACTGTCTTTGCCCCACCCCAGCTATTACATACTCTACATTCGCACATGGTGCACTTCCCTCCCTCAGCTCACTGATTGGAAATTTCTAGTATAACATCCTAAGTGTGTTTGACGCAAGGAAGGAAAATGTGATGGATTTGTAAGTGAGTAAAACATTTCCCTATCCTCTGTTCTTTTATTTAAAAAGCAGAATACAAAGTCCAGAGAAGCCTAAAACAAAAAAACTGTTACAAAAGTCTAAAGAGTAGCACATGTAAAACAGGATCAAAATGGGGAAGATTATATTTTAAAAAAAGAGAAACTGAAATTGCTGCTGAAACCCTGCTGTGATCATGACAGAGGCAGGTTGCTGTTGAACAGAGCAGCACATTGTGATGACAATGACTAAAGGCCCGGTCAGTGTCATAAATGTGTTGTCGGTTTGTTTAGAACGGCCTCATGGTTGTCAAGAGCATCAGTGTGGAAATGACATCATTACTGTCTGATAGCAGAAGTGCGCCGAGACCAGTCACCACAAAAGCGCCTTTTTGGACGATAATGTCAGACTGTTTTCCATGATATCAAGAAATGACTACAAGCCTTGGTTTTAATTTTATCCTCTGCTGTTCAATACGTGGCCTCATGACTGGCCCAGTCTTTGCAACATAGCATGAAAAATATCAATAGGACACTAAGTCTGTTTTAATGAAGTTTTTCCTTTGGAGCTGTTTCCTTCAGAAAGCTTTGTACTCTCAAATTAATCCTGCAAATGCTGAGTCTCACTTTTAGCATTGGTGAGATATGTAAATAAGGGCTTATATTTTGAATACTGTGAAAAGCATGTAATTAGATTACTAGTTTGAAGAGCGCCAGTGGCTCAAGCCTGTAGCCAGAAATATATTACAAGTGGGTGAGGCAGAGGGTGATGGGACGGCAGGAAACTGCACCCAACGCTTCAGTCAGATGATCCGTATGTTACATAGGATCTGTTTAATTTAGGGCTGCAACTAACATGTATTTTCATTATCGATTAATTGTTTAGTCTATACAGCATTGAAAAAAAGTGAAAAAAAATGGCATTCACAGTTTCTCAAAGCCCTTCACTTTGCTTCAGTTCTCACATTTAATTATTGACACTTTTGCTTGACAAGTGACTGACACCATTAATCAGTTAACAAAATAGTTGCCAATTATTTTATATAAATCATTTTAAAATACCCTCACAATTCCCCTTCAGTAATGGTAATTTCTAATTGCACCTGACACCAGGCACCATTTCTAGTGCCAACGAAGCAAAAAGAGAAGAATGAAACAGGGTTACCACAATCATAAGAACTTCAATCATCAATCATCCTGAAAGTCTGTGTAATTTTAACTTTAACTTGGAAAACTGGGAAAGCAAAGTTGTCATTAAACTTGGGCTTCAAGAGTAAGTTGGAAAAATCCACCAAGTGATCTTAGTTAAACATTTTTGGTTTATTTTTGTATTTTTGTGTTGTAATTTTTGTTTTTGTTCATTATACTGAACATGAGGTCCTAGATTTGAATCCAGTATCCTTACCCCCATATCTGGTCCATCTTTCTCCAGAACTTTTCTGTCTTTGCGAAAATTGCCCCCCAAAAACCCTTAAAGCAAAATTTCAGGGTCATAGCACATTTAAAGGTTGTCTCACATCTAATGAGGTTGAGTTGTAAAACTGTATTCCAAGTTATGGCCAAGTTTTGGAATTTATTCTTGGAGTAACTGTAGTCTCAGAAAAGCAAACATCAAAGAGGATGAAAGTGCTAACTTGCCCTAAATTTGATGCTAACTGGCACAGAAACCTACAGGCAGTCTGAATTATTTCAGCTCACATACTTGGCATCATATCAAACATTCCAACATTGTGTGTTTGGAAAAGAGAAACCAGATTTTTTTTTTTATTACAGAGGACCAAGATGCCCAGTGGCAGGACGTTGGACCAGATTTGTGGAGTAGTTAAGGCTCCTGTATTGGTGCTTGTGTGACTCATGTTTCACCTATCTGAATGCGACATTGTCACAAGTAAACGATAGTCCTCCTTGGCTCTCCCAGAATCCTGTTTCCTCCATTGCTCCGTGACACAAACCGTACAAGGCGTGGCCATGATCAACATGGATGGGTGTTTCCTTTTCATGTCCAGTCCTATTGTTAATGTTTGTTCCTTTAAATAATTGATAACTCAATCATGCCTGCAACGCCCTTGAGGCCTGATTCACAAATCCAAAAATGGTAACAGGCCTTTTATCTCTGATTCTTCAGTTACGTGTGTTTAATGTTCAGCGCCTCTGAAAATGCATGTGTCACTTTCTCAGAGCTCATTAACTGGGCCTGTCCTCTCCATCCCTGTTGTGCTGCTGCTGCTGATTCAACGAGTAGCAGTTTATGGTTATATTACTCTCAGACCATTTCAGTGGAATCCCCATTGTTACTCCCATTGCAAAAGACTCTTGTAAACTATGCAGAGGGTTAAATATTGAATGGTGTTCACTGAGGAATGCAGTGCAACCTATTCACAGTTTAACTACTGAGGTGATGAGCACCTTAACCCAGAGCAGCTCCTGAAGGAAGGATGTCCAGTCCATGAATGATTATATGGACAGGGAAGACGACGTGTGCCTACTTTAGAGTTTGGATCTAGGAAATATGTGGCATTGATCCATTTAGAGAATAGCACCTGTTTCTGTCAATGAACTCATTGTTGAATCTGTTACCTTTAAATTTTTACCTCTGTAGTTGTTCTGTGGATTATCTCAGGGTGATTGATCTGGTATATTTTAGAGAGATAGTTAGAGGTCACCAATCATTGTTGTAGTTGCTGTCTTCTTTGTGATTTGTCTTTTTCGTTATATTTATTCATTTGTATTCGGGACCTTGGTGTTCAAGGCAAAAGAGTTAACATGATACATTTTCTGTCTATGTGCTAAGCTAAGCATACAGATGTGAGTGTGATAGCAGTCTCCTCATCTGATTCTTGGCAAGAAAGTGAATAAGTTTATTTCCTAAAATGTTGAACAATTCCTTTAAATGTTGGTTTTCAATGTGTGCACTATAAATTAGATGCCCTTCTCCTGCATCGCCTGCCTCACCATAGAGCTTGTGTTACTTGTTATTGTTTCTTAGTTACCAGTGTTTTGTACCTTCCACCAAGAGTGTGAAAATGTGCATATGCTCTGTGTCATTACAGCAAATTAGACTTTTGGAAGCAATGCTCCTGCAGCTAAAGTCATTGAGTCAGTTATTACTGTCATGACTTGTGAAGCAGGGCTTTATATGGTTAATATGAACGCCCGTACTTTCCTCTGACTAAAGTTGCTCATTGTGGAACTCTGGGTCTTTGCCCGGTATATTTTTAGCATATGTGTCATGTTTTCTTTACCGCTCTGAATGGCCTCAGTTTATTGTGAGTTACCGTTGGAGGACTTACTTTGAGATCAGATATCACTCACTCGGTGGTTTCTGTTGGCTTGTCTGCTCCACACATTCACATATTCCATTCTCTGCTGGTTAGGGCGTGCTTTTCTAGGTGCTCCATCTGTAACTGCTGTAAATAAAGACCGCGATGTTGAGAGAAGCATCCCAAATCTGTCAGAGCTGCTACTGCCCAATCACACGCTCACTTTTAAACAAGGGAAGTCTCAAAATGTCACTCACTAGAGCAGTTTGGGATCACTTTTGCTGCAGTGTTTTTGTGGTTGTTTTTGGGAATGTGGCTCCAGTAGAATGTAGTTGATGATAGCGAGGGACTGCTGGGGCACTGCAGCTGAAAGGGGATCTTTGTTTTGCTGTGTAAAGTAAATGCAGTGTTTCCCCTCCTTCCCCTGCTTTTTAGCTGCGACTTGAAGCTGGTGTAAGTCGCCCTGTTGGACGGTTGCCTCCAGCAGTTTCATTTTGTATGCACATGTGTCATTACGGGACAGACAGGACAAACTGTGCGGTTCTGAGTGCTTGATCACTTGTATTTTTTTTGGTAAAACAAAGTTTCCCTTGCCACAGATCCTGACTTTTAATCAAAAGTGAGTCAAGTCTGCTAACATCACTTGAAAGCAGCAGACACATGGATGAAAAAAGTGGGTCATCCTTGAATATCCACTGTCTAGACTGCTTTGTTCTTACAATATCCTGGACAGCAGCATGGTGAGGCACTTTCCATCCAGTGCTGTGATTGGATTTGCCTTCTCTGTTCAGATTTAAGCCTCAAGTCAGTTAGTTGCTCAGCCTGTGTAGCTTCATAGAAATCCATGAAGCTCTGAGTCACCAGATAGTCACCACTGCAGCCCAGACATCCCTTTTCCAGTGGGCGTCATTGAATTTGTTCACTGCTGAGGCTCACAATGGGCTGGAGATGAAAGATGTCACTGAAGGGCTCTGTTAGCAGGCTTCCTCTGTCTTCACTCTGTGTCCACTAACCTCTTTGTGCTGTTTTCACTGAGCATTAATAAGTTCAGTCAATACTTTGAGGGTCTGTGTCTTTTCATAACCCCCTCAAATACCAGAGACATTTGACATTAAACCCACAGAAAATAGAATGAGTCTGTGCATTACCTCAAAGCAGCTATTGTAAATATTTGTGCCTTGCTGCATGGCCTTTGTGTGAAATTCAGATGCCATTTGCTGATTAGTAACCAAACTTACAATACAGAATATTGTTTCTCTCCATTATGGCACGCGGTTGACGTCATTTCTCATTATTCTATGCAGCTCACCAGTCATGCTATTTGTAATGGTTTTGAAATCGCACATTAATCACTGGGGTGGATCCCTGTGAGTGGACATTAAATTTGCTGCTCATGAGGCAGGTTTCAGTTCAATGGACCACCTTTTTTTGTATGCACAAGCCATTCAGATCAATCATTAACCAGAGAGCTGAAAGATATGCATTTTTCCCTGTGAATGACTCAAGTAGCTGCCATATTTTAGTCCTCCTCTCTTTAGTCTATTCATCCAGAAAAGCATCCATGGTGCCTCTGTTTAGCTTGGTGAATTAGAAGTGGAATTAGAGTTGATATGCCCCTTCTTAACACTCGCATGTTCCTTAAAATCAAAGGTTAGAGCTGCCATTGAATATATTTATCACAAACAGATCAGAATTCACTTCAATCAGCCCATCTACCTCTGAAAAAGCAGAGATAAACACAGAGCCCCATGTGTTTACTCTGCAAATACACCCCCTTGCCTACACACACACACACACACACACACAAACACACCAAAGCAGTGCTCTGCAGTTCAGCATGCTTTACCACGTATTGGTCCTCACCTATGAGTACCTCTCTGTTGCTCTAGGTCAACCTTTGAACTCCTGTTTTCTCATGTTTTTCCACAGGTCAATGTTCGCGTCACCACCATGGACGCTGAGCTGGAGTTTGCCATCCAGCCCAGCACCACCGGCAAGCAGCTGTTTGACCAGGTACAGTGCATATCAGTTCTCTATTGGCCTCTAGCATCAGCGTTGACCTGTCAATATGTCATCAGTATCACCTTTATAAGGTTTTGGATGCAAAACGATGTAGATCATTGATTAACAATTTTGCAAACAAGTTTTTGAAGTCTTTTTTAGAGAAAGCATCAATACAAGTCAACCAATCGTGTTCTAGTGATATTGATAAAAGCAGATATACATATGCAATACATACACAATAAGTACTTTGTAGAAGTAAAGAAATTGATCAACATTTAGATGAGAAGGTCGATGCCACTCTCACATATGTACGCTAAATATGAAGCTGGAACCAGAACCTGTTAGCTTCTTTTTTTCTTTTTTTTCTTTAACAAAAAGAACCAAGAAATCACTGTGCATACTGTTGATCACATGTCCCAAACCTTCATCAGGTAAATGTTAAATAGAGTTATTGATTAGACTTAACTATCAATAAGATTGTCTGATGTGCAAGAACTTAAACATAAAGTGTTTCTTCAGCTTTTTTACAAACTGCTACGACATTCGTCATCATGTCAGATAACTGTATTGACGTCACTGAGAGATCTGTGTCAGGAGAAAGTGTCTGCCCTCATTATCAACCCTCCAAAGCTCTTTCCATTCATTACATCCTGGTCTGAAAAGTTATCTCCCACAGAGGAGATTACAAGAGCTTTTGGCTTCAAGTGTCCTTATCAGTCTGTGTTTTCCCGGGGAGGTTCAGGGATTATTAGAGATTGTTTCCTGTAATGAAAAATTGTGAGTGAGCAAAGAGAACTTGAGGTATTTAATGATTAAAAAGCAGTCATGGATGAAGTCTGTGAGGAAGTGGCAGTGCAGAGTAAAAGGTGTGGCCACAATAATGAACACATAAAGAATTTCCTCTTGTAGTTGTAGCGCTCTTTGTTTAGCATGGACTGAAGCTCATCTGTTTTCTGATTATTAATTCCTGATGTCATTGTTGCAAACAATCCCCTTATCCCAATGGTCACCGGCAGCAATTTTGGAAATCTCACTTACATTTTCTTATTATATCTTATTATGTACCATCATTTAGAAAAAGCATGTTTTTTGGTTTATTGTACAATAACAATTTTGTAACACTCTTATTTGTTCATAAATTAGTGCTGCTATCATTTGACCTCTGATACACCTGTTGTATCAGGTGTGTGTTGAATGTTGAAGCTGGTGTATTAATGTTTGTCCATTACAGCAGATGTGGTTATGTAATAGCTAGACGTGATAGTATGTGGCATTGTATTTTGTTCTTGACCCTTGTGGCTTCTGTCACTGGTCACTTGCAGTAGTGTTAAGTCAGTCATTTTCTTTGTATTTGCACTTTTCCTCTTATTGTGCAGCTCAGTACCTAAAATCCAAATGTAGATGACATGTCATTAGCGTGAGCTCCTCTCAGACTCTATGACAGCACCGGGGGAGGGAAGGCATTGTTTTAGCCACTTCCTGTATAACTCGTTTTTCAATAGCAAGTGTAGCCGACTGTGTGTCAGGGGATTCACCCTTCGTGTCAGCAGCACTATAGACAACATTTCAGTCCAAAACATGTGTATGAATACAATCAATGTTAAGCATAATATCCCCAAAAATCAACTAGACTAAAATTGAGAAACTTGTTTATTTTGTGTGGTATTGATGTCACTGTTTGTGGAGGATGTCAGCACTTATGACACTTGTGTTTTTTGACATTTAAGACAGCGTGGTCTAGTTCTCAATGTGCGGTTTTGGTAAAGGAAAGCCTATTCGCCTTTGACGTCTCTCTATTTATAGGTATTGGCGAATTCTCCCCGCCTACTTGTTAGAAAGGCTCTCAGTGGGGTGCGCACAGATAATCACTCACTCCCCGTGATAGTGTTGGAGACAGTTCAGCTCTCTATTTTAGTGAAAAGATACAATTTGCTAATTTGAGTATGAGAAACGTTGTACGGAGCTTCACACCTTGTCTGATGTCTGAGCAGCCGTTCTCAGGGTTTGGCTGACATTTATCTTCAGTGGTCGTGTCCCTGATGTCTGTCAGCAGCCTGATTTAGCTTTTAAACGGGTGCTTTGGCAGTAATCAGCTGTAAAGGCACACACATACGCTCACAGAGTGTTAAACGGGTCCTGTGGAAATGCTGAGTAACAGCAGTGAGCTCATTTCCAGGGCGAGTGTGAGGCCTGGTGTGGCCCATGTGGTCAGCGCTGATCATAGCCTTCGTCCCTGTCATGCTGCTCTTAAACTCGCTCTTAGAAACTTCTGCCACTCCCCTACACACCCTCGCACAGTCTTACTTCCATATGTCTGTACACGGTTACTTGTTTCAGTTCACCTTGAGCTGCAAATAATTGCAGTTTACAATAGATCTACTTGTTGGTTATGTCCTCTGTGTGTTAGCCATGTTCAGACGCCATCACCCAATCTCCAGATGCTCTATTAATGTGGTCTTAAAAGGCTTTCAGTAGTAACTTCAGTCCCTAGAGAACTGGTTTCGGTTGGTTAAAAGCAGAAGGTTGATTGATGTTAAACAGCTGAAAACATGGCAACATTTGAATCAGTTCAACAATGTGTTGAGCTGGATCCAAGTCCGAATAATCTGGCTGACA
The DNA here is from genome assembly GCA_025331565.1 of Holacanthus passer. NCBI lineage: Eukaryota > Metazoa > Chordata > Actinopteri > Pomacanthidae > Holacanthus > Holacanthus passer. The sequence continues at coordinate 224,321 of JAFREQ010000033.1, forward strand.
GCTGTCAAAATATGAAACTAGTTCACTTCCACGCCCAACTCACATGTCAAAGCTGCATTCAGAAATTGTTACAAAGCTGTTCCAAGTCAAGAGAGAGAACATGTTGCTTTAGGGTTATAGCATTTCATATTCTTAGATTTTAAACTTAAAAATACTACTCTCTTTACTGTTTACTGACAATTAATGTGTGGTCTGACTTTAATAGACCCATTTCCTTTGGGCCAGTACCCACGGCCCTGCTACCTCATGTCCCCACTACGAAACATAGTCTTTGTGCTGGTCCCTGTTTGGTGAACCCCTCCCTTCCCCTCCTCAGTCGCTGGAGGACTTCAGCCTCGTTATTCAGCTCAGAGGATGCAGTGCGTAATGCTGTTTCAGCCCAGTGGCATTCCTCTCTCTCACCACAGGGAACGAGCTTCCATAAACCAGACAGAGAAACTTTCACTCTCTGTCAGACGAGGCTGCAGGCTTAAGTCATGCTAACTCTTCCTATGTGGCACTGCGACTTTTGCTACTTCAGCCTGAAGCGAGTCTGAAGTGGGTGGCGATGCTGTTTTTAAGAGCTTCACAGAAAGGTTGAGCTTCTTCGACCCTACTGCAAATGTTTGACTAAATTTTACAGTCTTTAATCATTGCCAGAACGAAGAAGACTTCTGTTTATAACAGCTTGCAAAAAAGATTTTATATACTACATATCTGTGTACAATATCAGCAGGTCTTGAAAAGTCTTTAAAAAGCTAAGTTTACTCTTCTTACTAAGAACAAATATCTGGGCTCTTGACGTTCATTGAAGTGACCCAGCAAACCATTAAAGTCAAGGCAGCCGGCCAAACCAACCTGCTGCGATGTCAGTTTACTAAACCTGCGTCCCCAGATTCAGATTTAATCCCCCTCTAATGAACTGTATTATTCTCAGTATTCCTTGGTACCAGGTTCATATCATGTACAGCTTTTTATCAAAGCTGGTTATTTATCTGTTTGTCAAGTGAAGTACAATGTTGGCCAGGAAAAGTGTTAGCCTCCTGACGGAGCCAAGCCTCTCCACAGAAGCTTATCCCCTGAGAAAATTGTTCAGGTATCTGTAGCCCACTCTGTTTCTCTGCCTCTCATTCTGTAGACCCCAAAGCAAAGCCACCATGAAAGGGCTGATTGTTTTCTGAGGCCTTATGAGTTTCATTACAGGTGAGATACAGGGTTAGGATTTAGAGAGCTCTCATTTCAGACCCCTTCTAGTGCTTGTTGTTGTTGCATTAAATACAATCCATCAGCAAAGGTCCCTGAATCAAAGCCATTCATTTTCACTCCCACAGGTCAGCCTGCTCTGTATTTTGTGTTGTCCGGTAAGAAGTGGGAGTTTGAATTTAATTTTAACCTTGGCGGAGCTTATCATTGGGAATGGGCTTGGCCAGCCTGTTGACTCAAACTGCACCAAGGCAACTTAACACTTCACCTGGTGACTGGGTGGGGAATTTGGCAGTGATACATTTAGAAAGGGTCCAGCACAGAGATTGCCCCACTTGACAGCACACATACATACACACAGAAAAACATGAATTCCTACACAGTGCTGCTGGAAAATTGCTCTGCTTCTCTAAAGGCCATAAAGAGCCTCTGGTCGTTGAGGTTTTTCCTCAGTAGCCAGTGGAAAATGGTAGCTCCTCCTGCAGCACAAGTGAATATTCCAGATCTATAACTGGGTTTTCACTTTCTGCGTCAGCTGCAGACAGAAATTGGTAGGAAAAAAAAATCTTCAGATTGCTGATCTGAAAGTGTTTCCATTGCGGTTGAAATTAAAACCATGTTCATAATCTGCTTTTTAGACGTTAATGATGAGGAGTTGCAGTTTTGCCAGAAAGTCTTGTAAGCCTTGTAAGCCCCCCCCCAAAAGGTGGTTGTAAATATGTTGGCTTCCTCGCTAGATTAGCCTAATAAGCTTCATTCAAAGGCTCACATAGCTGCCAAGATTCATTACTGGTGAAAGTGCCAATTAGAACTGAAATGATTAGCCGATCAGAAAGTGATTCTACAGCCATTTTGATAATCATTTCTGATATTTTTTGGGCATAAACGCAAAGATTTTGTAGAACAAACTTTTAATTGATTCATTGAGAAGATCATCAGCTGATCAATTGATAATGATAATATTCTTGATATTGGTGCCAACATCAAGAGATATACACCAAGATCAGTTGAGTCTCTGTGACAGTGGTAACCATCTCCCTGTCCAGAGTTTGCCATACATGGTAGTTGCAAAATTGCTGCAGAGAACAAACATGTAGTGTTTCAGAGTGTACTTTTATTTGTCCTGGCAGTAGTCGCTCCTCAGGCCTGGGAATGAGTAATACTATGAGGGTTGTTTCCCAGATTAGTCTGGTACCTGAGTATGTCACCTTAAGGTTAGATTCTTCAGACCTTGCCAGCGTCTGTAAAGCCTTCAAAGGCCTTTTCACAACTCCTCGCTCTGCTGGAAGAAAACCATCAGTGATTTCATTTACATTTATTTGGAAAATTACCTCATTGATTTTTGAGGTGTGAAGGCGTGATTGCTCTATTGACTACTACATTTACATCATCATCTCATAATCAGTGTTCTTGGAAGAGCAGGTTCTGAATTCTCTGGAGTAATGCAGACTTACATTTGGTTAAATTTAATGCAATGTATCTTGTTCCTTAAACTGTCACTTAAACCAAATCATGTGTCATGAGTAATTGAAACTATTTACCATTATAAGGTTTTTAATTTATGGAAAATAATATTATCTGCAGTCTGTTGATTTACTTTTTAAATTCATATCTGTGTCCAGTTGTTGCAAAAAACGATTAGTTGATCAAAGAATAGTCTGCAACTATTTTGATAATTGACTAACCATTTAAGTCATCTATCAAGCAAAAGTAGTAGAAAAACATCTCAATTTCTCAGGTTCTAGCTTCTCAGATACGATGCTTGCTGCATCAGTTTGTCTTATGTCATAGTTAGCTGAACACCTTTGGGTTTTGGACTTTGGATCAAGACATTTGAAGTTGTTTCCTCGCATTCTGGGAAGTTGTGTTTGGCTCATGTCATAGACCAACAATTAATGGATTAATCAAAAAATTATCAAATTAATTGATAATAACTATAATCTTGTTTGTTGCAGTCCCACTGTATTTTAAGAATTAATCATTTCTTTTCTTTGTTCAGGTGGTGAAAACCATCGGCTTACGTGAGGTCTGGTACTTTGGACTTCAGTATATGGATAACAAAGGTTACTACACTTGGCTAAAACTGGACAAAAAGGTAAGATCCAGCTTTAAAAATGCATATTTATGTTTGATTGTGCCTCATAAACATCCTCCTGTCTTTTGAATGTTTGAATTATTAAAGTTATAAGGTCATGTGCATTGGAGGAAAAACGTTTCCAGTATGTTATAGTACTTCATCGTTCAATCATGAATCATTGTAATTATAAATACTGTTAAGACTTAGACCACACAATGTTACGCAATTTGTTTTAAAAGGTTTTGTCAAGGTATGTCATTATTTTTCTTTCAATAGAGTGACATTCCACTGTCATTACATATCATACCTATCACCTACATACCTACATGGTCATTTCACTCTGTGTCTCAAGTATGTCCCAGCTGCCCACTCCCTCTGGAGTCAAATTCTATAAACAATAGAGAAAGAATGCATTCTTTTGAATAGACCATGCAATCAGAGCTCCAGTGTTTGCCATTCAGTCAATCAGTAGCCAACATATTACAGTATGTATATACACACATGCAGCATTGTGGTTCCACTTCTGACCCAGCAGCTAATTTTGTCTGGTTTCTCTCTGTGCTGGGGGGTCAGAACACGCCATGTAATCATCTGGAGCTGGATTATTTGACAAGAGTGTGAACTCCTTGTGAACCAGATATTGTCCCTGAGTAAACACAGTTTACTGTACCTTCACTAACTTATTATTATTATTCCCGAAGCTGCTCACAATCTGACTGGTCTAAAACAAATCAGCCAGAGGAATGAAGTCATGCCTACAAATAAGCAGAATTCCAGATGTTCAAGATTATATCTATGCGATCTACTAAAACCTGCAGTCTTTTAGACCAGTTGTCTATTTTACATGTCTCTGGGAGTCCTACTTCTAAAAAACACTGTACGAAACATTTCATGGCTCCAGAGGGAGTTGCACAAAGTCTGATATATTGCCTCAAGTGATGTCACATGAGCCAGTGTTGGTTGGGTCTGACGTCACTAAGTTTGAAAATGGAAACAAATCTGGAGGTGTGGAGTTCGAAAAACGTGAGTTTTCCAGATACCTGTAGCCTGCTCCTCATTCCTGCTTGAGGCTACATCATCTGCTACGAGTAGAACACAAACGAGTCTCTGACTGAACTGTCGGTGCTAGAATTGCATTATGCGTAACGCAGGCGCCTAGTTTTGACGACATAGAAGAATGTGTGAAATAAAAAAAGATGATATCTCTGGTTCTGTGGCATCGATCTTGATACCTTTTTATAAACTGTGCATCATGTGTCAGACAATCTTATAGAAGACAGTTTTTCTTATGATTACCTTCCCGACTAAAACAAATGTAGGAAGCCAAACTAATCTTTCTAGAGAATGTTGCCTCTTTGCACTTTATAATCATAAACAAGGGTCACTGAGAGAGAGAAAGGGTTATGCTTGCCTCAGTCAGCAGCAGTAAACTGTACAGTGTGTGCTGACGCTGCGCTGCAGCTCATCAGCACAATGCCTCGCTCAAACTGGAATATTCCCGGCCCCATTCTCTCTATCAAGACCGCTTGGTTCCTGTTTTGAAATTAGAGGAAGAGGCACATTGTATAAGCACATACTCTAGCTCTAAGTTATTCAAGTGTATTTCCACAAAATGAGAGTCCTAGATCCCCTTTTGGGTAAGGGCAGTGCACCCATGAAACTGCAGAATTGTTTCCTTTTTTTTGTAGCAAATACAGTTTAGAGATTTGAAAGAGACATCATTTATACTTTCATTTCAGTAAGATTAAAAACTATATATTAATAATAAACCATGATCCCCAGATGATCCTATCCTGGCTTTCAAATTTTATACAAATGTTCATTTATGCCCCATATACAGCTGATAATACTAAGCCTAGTACAATCCAGCTTTTCCAGCTGGTTGACATTCTAGGAATAGTACACAAATGCAATTATTCACTTTCTTGCCAAGAGTTAGATGAGAAGATTGATGCCACTGTCACATCTATGTTAAATATGTTGTTGGACAACAGCCGTTTAGCTTAGCTCAGCATAAATACTGGAAATGGGGAAACAGCTGGTCCGGCTTTGTCCAACAGGAACAGTTGCAACCAGCAGAGAATCCAGGAAAAGAGACTCCAGGAAAGTCAGTGCTCCTGGCCAACAACTAGTGCTGCAGCTACAAATTTACTGTATAAACACAAAAGTGGCAGCAGTCTTCTCATCTAACTCATGGCCAAAAAGCAAATAAGCATATTTCCCAAAATGCCCAACTATTATGATTTCATTTATCAATAAATGTAAATGCTGACATGATTCTTGATTTTTTTTTTTTTTTTTTTTTTTTTTTTAAATTTAACTTATTTAACTCTAATTCTTCTCCAGGTGTCATCCCAGGACGTGAAGAAGGAAAACCCACTGCAGTTCAAGTTCAGGGCCAAATTCTTCCCAGAGGATGTGTCTGAGGAGCTGATCCAGGACATCACCCAGAAGCTTTTCTTCCTCCAGGTGAAGGAGGGCATCCTGAGCGACGAGGTTTACTGTCCACCAGAAACAGCCGTGCTGCTGGCCTCCTACTCTGTTCAGGCCAAGTTTGGAGACTACAACAAAGAAGTCCACCGGCCTGGATACCTGCTGTCTGAACGCCTGCTGCCACACAGGTGAGATCAGTCAGCGTGCCAGAACAGTGAATCAGGCTTTGTTGACATGTTAGCGTCGAGATCAAAGCCAAAGGTGTAGTGTAGTGCTATACTTGGCTCGTTATACTGAAACAACTGGGTTTTACAATTGCAGAAAATAATTTTGCTGCGTAAGGTAATTATTGAATAATTAGTGAAATTTGAGAGATGAAGGAACTAAACACTTAAAACAGTGAGCAAGAGCTGCACTCATCCACACTGGTTGAACCTGCTGCAAAGAAAATCTTCTCCACCCTGGAATCCAAAGAAACAAAAGAGCTGGATGATTTATGTAACTACACGATATCTAGGTAATGATGAGGCGAAAACATTTGAATCATTTGTGTGGGTGTTTGTGTGCCACCTATTCAGATTATCTCCCTTTGCCAATGTATAAAGTTGCATTTCATCTTTCAAGGCATTCATACATACACGTGTTAAAATTTTGAAAGGGGAAAACAAAGACAACAGAGAAGCTTATTGGTTTCACCACAGCATTACATCATTAGTCATTAGATCCAGACCACAAAGCAGAGTCAATTGCACCATGAACAGTGTGCCAGGAGCGTGGCAGCGTCCTTTTGGTATTTTCATATTTGAAAGCAGGTGCAGCACCTTCGGCTCACCTACTAACAAGGAGTGATTTGCGTGGGTGTGTCCAGGACTGGTGACAATCATACATAAATGTATCGGATAAGTCAGGAACATGCAATGATTTAGACGTGTGAAAAACCACCAGCTCAAATATGCTGTCAATGACATAATGATGTCTCCTTTTAATTCACGTGTCTGGACATGTTGAAAGTCTGGAGATCGTTCTGTCGGTCTACTGTGTCCTGAAGTTGTCAAAATCTGATGAGGAATGATCGTCTGACTCTGACATTTGCACTGCACAAACTGCAAACTGCTGTCTTGTCTGTTAGTGGTCTCTGCTGATCTTTGCTCCTTTCTTCTGTCTTTCTGTAGAGTCCTGGAGCAGCACAAGTTGTCCAGGGAACAGTGGGAGGAGAGGATTCAGGTGTGGCACGAGGAGCACCGTGGGATGTTAAAGTGAGTGTGTGTTTTATATACTGTGTCACTCATTGAGTTAATGCACTTTAAGAATACGTTTAAATAGTAACTCAATGTTGTCCACCCTCCATTTTTGCAGGGAGGACGCCATGCTGGAGTACCTGAAGATCGCCCAGGACCTGGAAATGTACGGAGTCAACTACTTTGACATCAAGAACAAGAAGGGAACAGAGCTGTGGCTGGGAGTGGATGCCCTGGGACTCAACATTTATGAGAAGGATGACAAGTAAGCACTGTATTTTGATAGAAACAGCCCTGTTGTTAGTGTCTGTTCACACTCTTGTTTTGTGCCTACAGCAACAGTAGCTGCAGCTCTGTGACACACAGCTGAACTGGCCCAGCAGGGTCTGCGTCTGTACTTAAAGGTGCAATGTGTCAGATATGGCCAAAATTTTAGTTTAAAACATTCAGAAAAGGAACTGACATTATCAACAGAATGTGAAGAAGTAGCAGCTCTGATGTTCTGTAAGGGGTGTCTATGTAGTGTGTTGGTGAGATATACGTTATGTGTGTTCCTCTGCAGACAGTATGACAGGGATAACAGTGAAGGCCCAATGGATAGTGTTTTGGGAGGAGTATCTCCAAAAACAGAATTGAAAACTAAAACTCAGCAATAAGATTATTTGCAGATGTGCTGAGCTGAGACAATCTGTTTCTGTATATCTGTCACATAATATGTTTTAAGATTTGTGCCTTTGCTGCATATAACTGTGACTGCCTTGAGTGAGTGTGTCATTGTCTTGCGTAGATATACAGGACAAACAGAACGTCTTATGGTCACACGCACATATTTGTGTGCAAGTTGTACTGAAGATGTTTTTACGTCAAATCCCAGCTGTTCATTTACAGACCTCATTTTTCCATGTTTTTGCCGCCTGACTAAGTGCTGACTCTAGTTTCAGACTTGTAACAGAGATTCACCTGCTGAGCCATGTTTGTAGTTAATCACAACCCATTTCACCTGTTCATCCACAGGAAGTATGACAGTTAAGTAAATTGTCATACTTTTGTATTTGTTTGTTTTGATATTTTTATTTCTTTATTCGCCGCCTACTTTCGGACACCTACTTTTTGACATCTGTGAATGGGTGTTGCCAGAATCCAGCCTGGTTTTACTTGTGATTGCCACTTTGTTTATAGGGCAAGACACTTTGGGAGGTAATCACCCTCTATTTGGTGAAACAAGCTCTGAGAGCTCCTGTGGCTGGTGGCCTCCTCTGAGGGGTTACTGGAGTGAAGTGCACTGTGTTTAAGGAGCACTTCATCCCAGGTGACTTGCCTTGCAGTCACTGACCCTGTGCTGTGGAAATGCCTCCGGCTGGACTCTGCTCTGGCTGAGTTTTGTTGTTCACTGCCAGATTTGAGCTCTTCCCTTATTAAAGTGGCTGCTCTGTGTCAGCTGTCATGCCAGCGTCTATTGAAAGCAGTGTGGTCTACTTTGTCTGCCTTAGTGGGAAGAATACAGCAAAGTTGGTGACAGAGTAATGACAAAGTTTAGCAAGTCAGCTGCCCCATGAGGCCTCTAACTGAACCTTTTCTGGTTAAGTCTTTGTCTTGTATCAGCTCAAGAGTGTCTTTTCAAGTCTAAATGATTTAATTGCTGTAGCTTCTATTGTGTTAAAGTTCACCCAGTCTCTCATTTAGCCTTATTGTATTTTCACTGTAGTGTTAAACCTCCAACAACTGGGAGAATCACACTGTTAAAGCACATACTGGGTCCTTGTGTGAGTCTGTCTCTTTATGTGCTCCCTGGGATCAGCAAAGAAATGCCTCTTCTCCACGGTGCCCTCTGCTGTAACCATGGCTACACCGACTGGTTTTTCAAGCTGTGCGGCACTTAAGAATGTGAGGCGAACCTACAACACTGTCTCTTCAATGAGGGCAGCTGGCCCACAATGCAGCAGTGCAGCCAAGGCTTCGCCGAGCCGCAGTCTGGTGCTGGTTTAACTCCTTGTGCACTGCTGCTCTGTTGAACCACAGCACTGCTCATTTTATAGAGCAGAGGCTTTCTTGAACAAAGGTCTTGCATAGCAGCTATTTTAGTCAAACACATAGATACAGTAAAACCAGTCAGACATCAGATTCACTTTTGACTCTTGAAAAACTGCATATATTTGGGTTTATTTTAAAGACTTCACATTTAAGACATTTTGTGATTATTTTCATTATCTATTAATCTGCTGATTATTTTCACGATTAATCATTTACTCTATAAAATGTCAAATAATTGCAAAAGATGTGACATCTTCAAATTGTTTCTTTTGTCCAACCAACAGTCCAAAACCTTTATTTACTATCATAAATGACAAAGAAAAGCACAGAATCCTTGCATTTGAGAAGCTAGAACCAGCAAATGTTTGACAACACTACCATTTTGACATTTTATAAATCTAACGATTGAGCAAATACTAGTTTTCCCTACAAGTTGATTCCAATACATTGGTGCTATTAGCCAGAGAGCCAGAGACTTACTAATGAAATCCAGCTACAGTGTCTTTCCTTTTCTAAATCACTGCAAGCTGTAAGCAAAATTTTACAAGCAGCATTGCTACAGCTAGTAATTTGTACAAATATGAATCCATTGATAAAGCACAGCTCAGTAAACCACATGACTGATAGAAATATTTAACAGCTGAGATAATTTCCACATTGTTTTCTCAATTCCTCAAGCATGTGTCAGGGTCAGTAATTGAGTGAAATTCCAGTTCAGGCAGTACAGTTTCACAGCAGAGTTTCGCTGCGAGGTGGATCCTTTCTTTGGATCCTTTCTAGATTATAACACTATCGGCTTGTCAATGTTTACAGTGCTACTTTGTATTGTGCTGAATGAAATTGGCATCCATTCAGTTTGTCTGGCACAATGGAATGGCGAGCCACACCCCAGATTCATCCCTCATACTCGAACAGTGGATGCAGAAAATCCATGTTCACAGTCAGCCTGAGAGCTTTTTTCTAACACTATGGAAATTGTTTGGTGTTTGATTATGTCTGCAAAACACTTTATCTATCTGTATCGCTATGATAAAGAGGGCTGCAACTGTTTTCATAAGATAAATCTGACCAGCATATTTCACCTTTCACCTTCACTTGTCCAGCAGTTGGGAAACAACAGACGAGACTTTTCTTGGTCTTGAGAAGCTGCAGCATTTCTTAACTGACAAACTGTGACTTACACTGTACATTTACTGCCAGGTTGACCACTTGCTGCTAACATTTAATCTGCTCTGTTCACATTCGCCGTCACTTTTCTGACTCTTACTCAACCACACACTTGCTACACACACCCAAAAGAGCCACCTTAAGATGATCATTTAATCCTGTATTGTTTGAGAGTATAGAGGGAAAGAGTCTAAGTATGAAGGTGCTAAACCATTTAGAGCCTTGTTAAGTCATGATACATTATCAAAATCAATTCTAAAAGAGACCAATACAGAGACACTAAAATGGATGTAATGGCTCTCTTACTTTTTGGCTGCATTTTGTTCAAGCTGAAGTCTTTATATTGATTTGTTTCAGGGTTATGATATGTATTCTTAAATAATAGGGTTTTTTGTCAAAATAGATTGAAGTACAATAAGTTCATGTTCATGTGTTCACTTCCTCAGATTGACCCCAAAGATTGGCTTCCCCTGGAGTGAGATCAGAAACATTTCCTTCAACGATAAGAAGTTCATCATCAAGCCCATCGACAAAAAGTCTCCGGTGAGTAATACCTCAGCTGCACCAGCCGGCACTTAGATTTTTACACATGCTGACATTTCTAAACCTGAAAATACTCTCTTTTCCTTATTCTCCTGTTAAAGAGTTCTTGTTCAGATAAAATTAAGCTTTCAGAGCCGATTAAGTTGCAGTGTGTGTCTTTAGCTCTGTGCTTCCGTTTTACCTGTGGCATCGTGTTTCTCTGCAGTGAAGAGAAAAACCATTAGACATATCCTTGATCTGATCTAGCTTACAGAATAGCAAGGGCTACTTTCCAGGCAGTGCTATTAGTGATGGTGGACCCCAAACTCTCACAAAAGTATTTACCTTATCTGTGTGGGTCAGGCTACTTTACCTTTCACTATAAGTGGAACAGTCTCAGTAATCTCTATTAAAGTCTCCCTGCACCCGCTCAGAGCCACTACTGGAGTCTTTGTCCTTCATCAGCAAAATACAATGAACAGGCGGCTGAAAACCTAATTCAGTTTGCTGTTTGTTCACTTTTCCTCTCTTTCTTATTCCTCCTGCCCGTTTCTTCTCCACATTTCAGGACTTTGTGTTTTATGCACCGAGACTGCGCATCAACAAGCGCATCCTACAGCTGTGCATGGGCAACCACGAGCTTTACATGCGTCGCCGCAAGCCAGACACGATTGAGGTGCAGCAGATGAAGGCCCAGGCCCGAGAGGAGAAGCAACAGAAACAGATGGAGAGGTACGCAAATGCCCGGAAACGTATATAGTATATGATATGTAGGTTTTGTTGAGGTTTCCCTGAAAAAAGTGAGACTAACCCAAAATGATATCTGACATGGATAAAAACCTGAGCTGAGCAGCAATTCAATCAGTATTACTGTCTAAGTCCAAAGCCCAAAGATATTCAGTTTTAGTCATTTAAATCCAGAAAAGTAAAAAATCTTGACATTTGAGAAGCTAGAACCTACAAATGTACAACTTTTGTGTAAGAAACAATTTCTAATCAATATAATCTGTCGATTGACTAGTCAATTAATCGACTAATTGTTGCAGAAGAGATTCAGTCCTCACCTTTATTTAAAGATATAGTACATATACTCTTTTGATAACACCATGGGACAGTGCTCCATTAGGTAGATTAAGACCAACAAAGCACTTATGAATACTTTCACCTCCGTCTCTCCCATCTGAACCAGCTTTACCAATGGCAGATTCTGTTCGCGGTCACTTCCAATTCATGCAGTTCAACATGTGAAGTGAAACCATTCACTGGGTAATAATACAGCATTCCTTTTAAAGTACAGGAAATCTGCTTCCTGAATTGGCTGAACTGAAAGTGAATGGATGTTGACCCCGGCCTCGGCTACAGCTGTCGGCCCCACTGTCTGCTCCGTACAGCTGTTCAAACATGGTGATGTAACGGCAAGCAGACAACACAGTAAATACCAGTGGGAGAACTAGTAGATCACCAGGCCCCAGCAGACAGTTCGAAGGTTCACACACAGTAGCTCTCAGTGGTCAGTGCCTGTGAGAGAGGCTGGGCTGGTGTCCAATCACAGTGACAAGGTGGATTGTAATGAGTCCCTTAAGATGGTTCATGTAAATATAATTAAACCCAGAGGGAGATACTGGGCCGTTGCTGCAGCTAAACATAATTGAATAATGCAAGGAAATGTTCAACCCGGCCCTCCATGAGATAATATTTGGCCCCCTGACAAAAGTTTTACATGTTTTTTTTTTTTTTTTTATAAATCTACTGTAGATATCACTGTAAATACAAGGCTAATTTAACAGTGCATGATTAATCAATGAATGGTTCCAGCCAATTAGTCGATTTATTGATCAGTCAATCAAAAGAAAAGTAACTGTTTGAATAATCTTTTTAAGTGAAATGCCAAATATTCATGTTTCAAATGTGAATATTTTCAGGGTTTTTTAGTTTGTTTGTGATGATAAGTTGAAGATTTTGTTTTTTGTGAAAATCTAAATATCTAAAAGATAACAGCAGTCACGTCTTACAGCTTTCTAGCAGCTGTTTTCATGCAACCTTTCACGGGATCTTATTTAAACACTTCACTTTTTAAACACTAATCAAGGGGAATCGTCATCAGGTGAGATGAGATCAGTCAAAGATTTTAGTATACTGTCACAGATAATGAATTTTTTGAACAGTGGCAGTAACAGAGCAGCTTGTGCATCCATGTGGTAAATCCGGGCTTGCGTGTGTGCGCGTACAACTGATTGTGTGTATGGGCTCACCGACTGTTATTTGTCAGCTGTAACTATGCATCAACTATGTCAGCTCTCTTTGTTGGCTCACGACGGCTGTGTCTTATCTGCAGGGCCCAGCTGGAGAACGAGAAGAAGAAGAGAGAGGCCATTGAGAAAGAGAAGGAGCAGATGGAGCGAGAGAAGCAGGATCTGATGATGAGGCTCTACCAGTTTGAGGAGAAGACCAAGAAGGCAGAGAAAGGTGAGGGGGGGAGAGGGGCCTTTCAGCAGCTCATATGTCATTTAACCCTGAGAATAAAAAGTGTGTGAGTGAACATAGTTAGACTCTGTGTGTACATGTGATCATGTGGGTCGGTGAACACGAGGCTAACAGGTTACGTGTGCAGGATGTTTTCTAAACAACATGGATGATGAATACTACAGTAGGTTTGAGCCAAAACACATAAGCATCTACTTTAGCAGGAATGTAATCTCTACTGTATGAAGTCATGAAGTCATTTTCTTAGTTTTGATTATATTTGGTTTGGTGAACAAGCCAGAAAAACTATTTGTGAAGTTTAACTCTTCTAGTTAAACCTGTTTTTGTTTTCCACATCTCGTCTTCTGACAGTAAAGCAGAAAACAGCAGTGTTTTGTTTAGGGTTTTTTGCTGGATATGACAGTTTATAGGACAAATATGTAGAGTATAGACAGCAGTATAGTTATAAATACGCTGTAGGGCAGATATATACACTATGAACACTGATATAATATGTGTTGGTATGAGAGCATAAATAGTGCAGGTGAGTGTATGTGCAGTAGTGTGGCAGTGGTAGTGAGTGGGAGCCAGCAGCTCGTGAGGCAGAAGGAAAATTGCTGACAAAATCACATACAGTAAACTATCAGGCTACTAAGATTGATGATTAAGTGACTCCATGGATTCCTCTTCAGTAATGATTAACATGTTTCCTGCTCATAAATTGGTGCCAATCGATTTGCAGTGTTTCTTGACCACAGTCATGGAAAGAGTTTCATTGCCCAGGAGCTTCTTATACTTACATCTATTTAGACCTTTGTCTCTCTCCTCTTTCTCACTACAGTATCTCTCTAGTAACACTTAGAATACCCTTCAGTAGCAAGACATTCATATTTGCTTTTTTATTTACATTTTGCATATTGTAATTTTTATCTGTTTGGACGTCTGTTTTCTGAAACACTATGGTTTCTAGATTACAGCAGACCATTTATATATAGGCTACTGTTAAATAATACAGCAGCAAAGAGTTATAGATAATATTTCTGTAGAAGTATTGTAATTTTCTCATTCTATGGTTATAAGGCAATCTGTGGTAATTATATGGTAATTTTACAGTGGATTTGATATCATCGTGATATCATTGAAAAGTGACAGCTATTAAAAAATGGTATGTATCACAAAAGAAAAATGATGCCGTCATGCTCAGAGATGATAATGAAAGATGAATTGAATCAGAACAAACTGATCAATTAACATTTTATTGATGATTCTTATTAATCTGTGCAGCAGAAGGCTGATATAGTTTATACATCTGTGCCATAGAGCTCCAAAAACTATTACAAATACGTCGGTAAACCACACTGTTGCACTGGGTGACATGTTCCTTCATTACCATGAACATGGACACTGTAGTTTATTTCAACCCCACATGCACTGCCTTGCTTCCATAAATACTCACGAGAACACCAAAGGTATTAATTACCTTAGGTATTAATCCACGACTAAAAATAGGCCCCAACAAATATACTAACCCGTGGTTAAGTAACGTTTGCTGAAAGCCACAGTGCTTCAGAAGGAACCAATGTGCAGATTAACGGAGCTTCATGGTTCTGGTTTAAAAAGTAGAGAATTGTAGTTTGAAAAAAGTCTCTTTCTTTTACATGCTAGTGAGCTATGAGCATAAAAAAGACGATATACTGTAGTTTTGTGTTTTTCTGTGTGTAGTAGCGTAGCATTTGTCTCATCTCTTTTCTCCCCACTCCCTTCTTTATTTCAGATCTGCAGGACCAGCTCCAGAGAGCCATGATGCTGGAGCACGAGCGGAGGAGAGCCGAGGAAGAGGCCGCTCGTCTGGAGGCTGAGCGTCAGTCTGCCCTGCTGGCTAAAGAGGAGCTGGCCCGCCAGGCTGAGGACCAGAAGAAGAGTCAGGAGCAGCTGGTCAGTATTTGAATGACAATTACTTAGGGACTTCCAATGTTTCCCAACATTCCCAAACTTGTAAACTGCTGTGACTTATTAATTTTAACTTTTACAAAAGAGTCTTTAGTGGCGCAACTGAGTCTGAATCTGCAAGTCCTCTTTAAATGAGAAGAAAAGCTCAAAATTTGCCACCTTGTTTGCTAGATAAGACAAATCAAAACCTTTTCTCCAGTTTCTCATTACATTCAGCTGCTGTTTTGTCCGGGTCTGTACCAGGCACATTGCAGGGTGGTGTTTTCAGCAGTGCCTGGCCACTGTAGCTCCAGACAAAACCACTTTGTTGCGTCCAGCTGGACCACACCCCGTTACTTCAGACTTGCTGCCCCCTCACCCGGGCCGCCTGGCTGTGGACCACCCACAGGATTGTGTGCTGCTCCCTCGTTCACTTTAACAGCCTGGACAGTAAAGCTGTGGTTCCACATTCAGCCAGAAACAGCGGCACAGTTTTATCGGACAGACACCTGCTGTGACACCCTTTATACTTAAACCCTATTAAGACGCTTAACTCTCCGTGCGACTTCCACGGACTGACAGGAAAAGACATGTGGGAGTTGTGTTGTCAGCATGTTTTCAATACATAACATATAGATAATAGTACACTGTGTCCCTTGGGTTTTCACTGAGTGACCAGTTTTCCAGCTGAACGCCTTTCACATAACAATTTCAGTGTCCGTGCAGTGTCTTCGTAACTCGTACAGACGCACACTGAACAACTACAGCAGGTGTACCGTTTAATTCTGAGCCTCTGGTTAGTTCAGTCTGCTGAAAGACAAGCTGCTCATATTGTTGTGGTGGTTAGAAGGAATTAACACAACACCCACAGAGGCTGCACAGAGTCTGGTTACGTTTCAGGAGGCTCTTCTACTACTAGGTTTTCATAATCACCTTATTCTATTTTTGTGAATGTACTGAGAGCTCTGAATGCATATAAAGTCTTTTAACAGTGATTCATTAGTGCGGTAACATTAGTGTCAATTTGCAAATTATTTTTTTGACTTGATGCTTGGAGTATTTTTCCATCCATCTGTTTTTTCAACATTTTCAACTGCACAGGAAAAAAGTGAATTAATTTGCTTTTTCTTTTGCTGATTTTCTGGATATTTGGTTGAACTTAGCACTGTATTTGGATGCAAACTTGACTAATAATATTAACTCAATTTTATTAATTGTTGCTTTGCAACAGTAGGAGCTCCCCAAATTCTTTTTTACATATTTATATTCTCTTTTGCTGATAGATTTGATGAATAAACTCAAGCTGCAAATGTGCTAACTTTAACCAAATAGAAACAATATAGACATATGTAAAGAACTATTCTGCAAAGAATGAGACTGTCAAGACTCAAGAATCATGTGATTTATGAGAGCAATATCTTTACGCACCTTCATGTATTAAATGTGGACTCTTAAGTGTTTCCCCTGTTGCTTTGTATCAGGCTGCAGAGTTGGCAGAGCACTCATCCAAGATCGCCTTGCTGGAGGAGGCCAAGAGATGCAAGGAGGAGGAGGCCGACTCATGGCAGCTCAAGGTAAGAGCTTTAACTGAGGGCAAGCTGCAGTGTGCTGTACACTGAGGCTCATTCCGATGTAGTACAGTATATCACCAGTTTACAAGACAAGGCCTGGAATTACATTAGTTTAGAGTCATTCTCTGCTAATAAAAAAATCTGTAACCTGCCAAAACTTGAAGAGTTTTGGGTGTGTGTAGTTTTAAATCTAAAACAAATCAAGTGGAAGGAAACAAATGTGGGTTGGACAGAGAGGGACAAATCAGATATAGTGCCACAGTTCAGAGATTAATAAGAGAAAACTGGCTGGCCTGCTGTGTTACTGATTCTTCTGTTGTCACCAGGCCAGGGAGGCTCAGGACGATCTGATGAAGACCAAGGAGGAGCTGCACATGGTGATGACGGCGCCCCCGCCACCTCCCCCTCCCCCCATGTACGACAACCTGGACGACAACAGCGACAGCGAGGAGAACACCAGCACGCACAGCGCCGACCTGCAGACTGAAGGCATCAACGACCACCGCAACGAGGAGGACCGTCTCACTGAGGCCGAGAAGAACGAACGCGTTCAGAAACAGCTGAAGGTGAGGACAGAAAATTAACAATTCGCACAGTCAATCATCACGTCCAGACAAGACAGTTGCACTACTGTGGATCTAGAGTTGTGTCTAATGCCTCCTCTCCTCCTCCGCCCTCAGGCCTTGACCTCAGAGCTGGCTCAGGCACGTGATGAATCCAAGAACACCCAGAACGACCTGCTTCACAGTGAGAACGTCCGGGCCGGCCGAGACAAATACAAGACCCTGCGACAGATCAGGCAGGGCAACACCAAGCAGAGGATCGACGAGTTCGAGGCCTTGTAAAAAGCCTTCCGCGCTCAGCCACACACCCTTTCTGAATGGTCACTACATCTCGCTGCTCGGCTGACACACATCGACACACACAAACTCATGTACAACACACAGCTGCAGACTAAAGCGGAGCAGTATAAGCACAGCAGAAGCATCACTTACAGAGAGACACACTCCTGTTGTGAGTTTGTCTTGCGGTATGCAGGGCTTTGAAGAAAACTTAGTGCCAAAACCTTTCTCTTCTTAGTGTTTCACATCTTATTTGTGTATTTGAATGTGTGTAATTTGATCAATTCAGACCAAATCATGATTGTTTTTATCCAGAGGTGTGGTGAAGTAGTGGGACTAGCCAAAATTTTATTATTATTTCATGACGTGCACATACAACATGTAATCAAAGCCTCGCTTCTTTTTGACGTCCGTCATTTTGTTGTGTTGGAAGGAAAGGACAGTTTGTCGTTCATAGCGACCACTCAGAAAGGGGGGAAACAGTATAAGCAGGAAAATGTATGTTTGTTTTCGTTTTCCATTATATTTGAACACTTCCATTTATGTTTAATATTGCTATACAGTAGTTTAAAATCATGCCTAGTTTGATATTTATACTGTATATGGGACATTAAAAAAAAGGGTATTTCATCTTGGTTTGTATATTTTTGCTATCTACTAATGATAATTGAAAACATTTAATATGTTTCAAAGGTTTTATATATTGACCAAAATATTAGCAGTCTTATGTTCCAATACGTTTTCCTTTAGATCACTAAATTAAAGAGATTTAATTGTAAATTATTATTTTTTACTGTAGGAAATATCCAGCTGCATGCCATTAAATCAGTTTAAGAGATTGCTATCTTTCTAGGTACTTTTGATTAGTTTTTTTGCCGTGCAGTTCACAGCATGCCGAGGAAGGACTTCATCCTCGGAGCGCTGTGTTGACTGGGACACTTAGGTTTAATATATTTTCTTTCTCTGTTCTGTGTCATGTCGCTGTTGGGTGAGAGATGAGCATGTGTTCGTGTGCTTTTCCCCACTAAGTGGCCTTTCTCTCTGGCCGTCCCTCTGCAGGGATCAGTCCCAGACAGTTGGTCCTCACTTCTTAGCCAAGGTGCATAGTGCAAAAAAAAAAATATGGATGTAACTTTGGAAACCTTTACTTCTTTTAGTGTTAGACCTCCACTGAGGTTAAAATGAGGGTTGAGGTGAACTTGATGAAGAGTTTTCATTTTGCAGCTTGGTCACGATGGACTGACCCACACAGTATGACACCAACATCTCACTCTCCTCTCTGGACATGGACTAGAGTAGCATCTACTGACACTGTAATGGAAACACACAGCTCTGCTGGCCTTTGTATATGAGCAGGATTTTATAATGAGGTGTTCAACATATTGGCAATAAAGAAAAATCTATGATTACACATGAGCGTGTTTTTACTTTGTACACTGCATGACCGCTTTTGGACTGGGACTGTTTCTATGGTTTGGATTCAGCCTCTTAGTTCCAGTAAAAGGATAATTTTGGTGTTAAGGATGTGTGTCTAAGGTTGGCGATGTATGTCTGATGGTTTGGTCTCGATTCAAATATCTGACGATTGGATGGACTGCCCTGATTTTTTTTTTTTTTTTTTCTCTTTACATTCATGTTCCCCTGAGGATGAACCCTAATGACCGGTGAGCCCCTGACTTTTCTTCTAGCGCCACCAGATCAAAGTTTTCACTTTCCCTCTGAAATATCTCAACATCTGCTCGAATTGGCACAAAAGTTGGTCCAGAGATTCATGGTCCCCAGAGGATGAAGCCCACTGACTTTGGTGTTCCCCAGACTTTTCCTCTGGCGCCACCATGAGGCTGACATTCATGGTTTTGATTGGATTGATTGCCCTCATGATGAAATGTAATAACTTTGGTGATCCTTTAACTTTTCATTTACTGCTAGTGCTAGTTAGCCAAACTAGACCTGCTAAACATTGTCATGATAAACATGCTGATGTCAGCATTTCGCTCAAATTATTTAAGTAAAGCCTCAGAGCTGCTAGAACGGCTGTAGACTTGTTGAACAGAACATGACAGAATCACATGGGTGTAACATTTGAGTGTCCACATACTTATGGTCATACAGTGAATTTGATAAGGGATGTTTTGCTTTCGATCAAAGTGATACAGTTTGAAGGATAAATATTAAAAACACATTTCTTTACAATCACGCGTCACGTATGAATCACGAGCTGACAGTTATTACACTATAAATACTGAACTGCAAACACAGCACGTTAAAGTGCTGAGTGAGAGACGTTGGATGTCGTCATCCTGATATGGACGTTGGATGAGCTGACGTCACGCGACTTGTTGGGCATCGAACGCCGGTTACCATGGAGCCAAGAATACCAGGTCACTGACATCATCAGTCCTTCCACAGGAACTGCTTTTTTTTTTCTTTCTTTTTTTTTTTTTTCCTTCATGGCTGTGAAACCAGAGACTGAGCAGGTCTTTCACACGCTGCTCACACAGAGACGAGAAAGGCCTCATTGTACAGAGGGAAACATTGAGGAGGCCGAGGCCTGGACTCTGAAATAACTCAGACCACTTCCTGTGACAGGCGGGCGTGGCTCCAAATCTCATTTGTGAGAAATATCATCCCAGTGTCTTCTCCACTAATTTCATTTGCATGGATGTTTGGCTGCTTGACTCCTCGGACAGAAGTTCACTTTGAGCAGGAAATTCAATTTGTAAGATGCCTCGAATGCTGCAGAGTAGCTGTAGTTTAAAACTGAACTGCTAACACACTTTAACCCCACTTATTTTACATTTATAAACAGTATATAGACTAAATAAATTGTTTGCAGTTTGCATTAGTAAAGTACTTAAATTCAATTTTGTGGTACTTTACTTGTGTATTTCCATTTTCTGCTCTGCTACTTCACTACAATTCAGAGGGAAATATTCTCCACTACATTTATTTGATCATTTTAGCTACTTTTCAGATTCAAATTAATAAGATAAAATATCATCAACAAATAAATTATAATAATTACATGCTGTATATTATTATATCAATTAACATTCCTTATGTTAACTTGTTTACATGTCAGTATTGTGTTTACAACTTTATCTGCTGAGCCCAAGCAGCCAAAAAAAAAAAAAAAAAAAACAGTTAATGCAAGTTTTTAATTTAATTCTTAACTCAAAGATCTGCTTACTAGATCTCTCCCAGAGCTTTTCGCAGCATGCCATGGCCTTCCTTAGTGGATGGAGCTTTGATTCAAGAATTTATGAATAAATACTTTATTAATAAATATAATGACTATAATCAAATAAATAAATAAATACATTACATTTCATGCTCCTATAATAACAATTTCAAGATTACAGCTGTATTATATTGTCAATCATTAACTGATACAGATGCTTCGCAGGTGTGAGCGGTTGTTCACAAATACATCGATTATCACTTAAAAATGTCCTCTTGTCTTCTTACATTATAGTTATAGCGTGTTATAAACCATTTGTTAATTGTTTATGTACTTATTGTGACACAGGTGGGGTTACCAGACAGTTAGTTGGGATGTGATAAAGGAAGTGGAAGGGTCTATCTGAGCCCCTCTCAGTGGTACCTCAGAGGGGCCGAGGGGGGTCCATGTTCAGAGAGGCATCCCAGAGACCCGACAGCCTCAGTCTCGCCCTCAGAAATGGGCATCGTCTGGATGAGTCTCTGCCTGCTCCCAGAGTCAGACACCTAAACACAACACAACACACAGAAACAGCTATATAAACACACCCTCATGCCTATTAAACACTTACACTCTTTAATGCATACACACACCAGAACACACAGGACACACCTCGCGGGCCTGCAGACACTGAGCTGCACACACAAAGAGACACGCAGGGCCACAATGAGGCGTATTGACTCTCTGACGCAGGTGTTCTGACCAGTGTTTGCATTAATGGGAAGGTGTTTGGAGCCTTTGATAAGGACAGTTAGTGGATCATTGCCATGTGGCACAGTGTTAATGTCTGAGAGGAGCAGGACTTTCGCGTCCAAAACAGATGTTCTTCTGACCTCTAGTGCTCCAAGACGAGAACTAAGACCTGCTGACTGCTGGAACGTGACGTGTTTCACTCCTTTAAAACACTGTTTTCACTTCACGTCTTGTAAAGTAGCTCTTAAAATGTGAGCTTTTATCTAATCTTGTGAAGCTGTAAAGCTCATTTTTATCTTTTTGTTCAAAGTGTTGCTCCTAAATTGTTGGTCATCACATCTGTAACACATTAAACCACATGACAATCACACCTGAAAATCCAATTTACTAGATTGATTTCTGAGGTAAATAAAAAGTCATACATCATGTGTTTACAACTAAAACCCACAGTCTACATATTAACTGTTTGACGTGGAATTCTTATTGGTGTCAATTGTTCTTCTAGATTAAATATAAAAAGATTTAATGCTCCGTACGGTTTGAGAAAGTCAGGGTCAAAACATATCAGAAAAACACAAATAAATTAACAAGAAATCAAATTAAACACAAGGCTGCTGTAATTTCTTTCCAAAAATCTGACATCATGTAGTGTTTTTGTGCATTTTTCAAGATTTAGATTTAAGGATAACTGACAGATGTTTCATGAAGTGAAAATATTATTTTTAAATTATCATCATGATATTGTCACAGTTCTGCCTGCTAGCCCTCTGTTTAGTTTTGTTTAGCCTTAGATTTTTCTGCCTTAGTTTCAGTCTTTGTTCTAGTTCTGTCAGTTTTTGTCTTAGTTCTGTTGGTTATAGTCTTGTCTTGTCGTAGTCTTGTCATGTTGTGTGTCCTAGTTGTTTCTTAGTTCTATGTTGTAGTTTTCTGTCTTGGTTTTCTGTCTGTGTTCTTTGTCATAGTTCTCTGTTACAGCCCTGTTATGTTTTAGTTCAGCCTGCCTTAGTTCTGTCTTGGTTTACCTGTTATAATTGTCACTCCTCACCTGCCATACTCACTCTGCCTCACCTCACCTACCTGCCACTCCCATCTCATCACACGCCCCTACTCCCAGCTGCACTCTATCTGTAATCAGGACTCTATATAAACCACCTTACCTCACTCACCCTTTGCCGGATTCTTCCTTTCTTTCCCTCATGTAATATTCATTGATGCTCATCAGCTTTTTCTGGACTTATACCTGTTTTTCCTGAGTTTTTGTCAATTGAGATTTTGTTTGCCTTTCCATTAAAAGACGTATTCATCGTCAATTTGGGTGTTTTGCGCTTGAGTCCTTCCCCACTCCCCGTCACAGATATATAAATTATCTGTTGAACATTTGCCATGTGTGACATCTATAGGAGCTGAGCTGCAGGAGCTCACCTTAGTTGTGGAAGCCGAACTCGCCGTCCTGCTCCATAGCACCTCCCTCTGGACTCTCAGCCTGATTGACACAGAAGTGCAAGACAGGAGAAATGAGTTCACATGCAGCCTCTCAGCAAAACAACTCAGACAACTATGAACCTAATGTTTTCAATATTAGTTAAAAAAAAAAAAAACCCAAACATGTTATAAATAAATACCAACAAAACCTTGAAATTATAAAGCAAGAAATTTTATTCCTCTAATACACTTTAGTCTAATGTTTTCCTCCTCCTCTGTTTTACCTTTGGACAAAGCGGGTACCAGTTGAAGCACTGGGAGCTCTTGTCCTCAAATCTCCAGCCGTCCAGTGGGATGAGGACCTCACCCAGAAACACTTTCCTTTTCAGGGTTCCCGAATGCCACACCGAGGCTTGCAGTCTCTTTCCAAACAGCAGGTGGCGCTCTGTGTGATACTGTCAAAACCCAGACAAATAAAATCATTTAATTAATACGGTATGACACCAAACCGACTGTCATTCAGCTGAAGTAAAAATGTACCTTTAAAACTTCATTATAAACTGGATCAGTTGTGTTTTTCTTAACTGTCGTCTTCATTTTGCCGCTTTTTTCCGGCAGCACGTACAGTTTCACGCATCTGCACAAAGAAATAACACATAAGTTTTGATGCCGAATCAGACAGCAACACTGTGTGTGATGCAGTCTTATATTCATTATCCTTACGGGTGACACTTCTTCTTCTTGATGTCTCCGTAGGTGAGATTTCTGCAGGCGCCGACCGTGATCTCCAGACAGGAGGCGCTGGTGTTGTAGGCCAGAGCCAGCTCCAGCTCTCCTGCCACACCGGCGCTCTCGAAGAGGCCGCAGTCCGTGCTGATGCTGCTGCTGTTGCTGCCCTGAGGAGGCAAAACACAGGCTGTTACAAAGACTCTCTGAAGGACTGTCTGTTACAGGACAGAACATGCAGACAAAGGGATATAAGACAGAGGGATAGGACCCATCAGACAAAGCTTGGAAAAAGGTGTCCCCTGTCTCCTCCTTTGAAAACCTCTGATCTAGGAGGTTGAGATGATTGCAATCGCGTGTGATGTTCACCACAGGATGTTACTTAGGGGTTTTTTTTCTTCTCCCTCTTGTCAGCTTCTACTTACTCTCCTTCCTCCAGAGTGCTCAGAACCGAAGGAAGTTTCGTCCTCTGCCCCGGTGGAGGAGCTTTCCTGGTCGCTGTCCTTGCTTTTCTTGAACAGGTTTGGAAGACTGGGGCCTTTAAAGAGCTGGAGAAAGAAAAGGATCATTTCTTTACTGACTGATAGTTATTCCTTCTGCTAACCAGCAGGGACCAGTAAAGGTCTTAGATTACTTTAAACGACTTTCTTGTTCAGGCGTGTCATCAACTCATTCAGGTTGTGAAAAATCTCAGGAGAGTCAACTCAGTCCAAACAAGTGTGCAGTGGATGAATCAGCCGAGTGGTTTTGGGCTGTGTTTGTTGCAATCGCTTGGTCATAACTGGATTTGTTGGCCAATAAAGGTGGATTTTGTTCTTCATTTTGTGTCTTAAGCTGGTATTTGTGAATGATTTCTTTCGTCGCTGTACTGAATGAATGAAGCACTGCAGTGGACTCACTTTGCTGGATTTGCTGAT
This sequence comes from Holacanthus passer, assembly GCA_025331565.1. Taxonomy (NCBI): domain Eukaryota; kingdom Metazoa; phylum Chordata; class Actinopteri; family Pomacanthidae; genus Holacanthus; species Holacanthus passer. The sequence goes on from JAFREQ010000033.1 coordinate 248,754, forward strand.
GTCGGTGTCAGACAGGCTCTTTTGGGTGCTGTAGTTGAAACGCGACCCTCTCTGGCCGTTGTCGACTCCCAGCAGGTCTCCTTGCACATCGTTCTGAGATGTGGAAATCTCTGCATTGAGAAATGAGAAGTCAGACTCTTCAAAACTTAGAACACTGAATGTTTACTTACATAGAAAAAAAACTATTTAGAGTAAGAAGTTTTCTAATAAATTTCAAATGACTCGAAAAGCATTTGATATCAAAGGGTGTTTTTGCAACATGTTGTTATCTATGTTCTTAATCCTGTGCAACTTGTGCTGATGTAGTTAGATAATAGTTAAGATGGAGTTTGTTGCGCCACATTATTTCAAGCACATTTCCTCTGTGGTTATTACAGCACGTATATTCAGAACATCAGGTTATGTTCTGATAACATCCAGAGGAAGTGATGCTCATAATTCTGAAGCTAAATCTGTTCACTGGCAACATCTGATGTGTTGTTAACTAAATGTTGACCATTTAAACTGATAATGTTCAATGACACATGAACTTACTTTTAATGTGACTGGTGAAGGACAGCATTAGATTTTCCATAGATATGGTGAAAGGTTTTGAATTTTTGAAATCCTGCAGATCAAAAGACAACATTAATTGGCATTTAGTTCACACATTTTAGACTTTTACTGTGAAGTAATGCTGAATATAAACCAGTATTTTACCCCTGATCTGCTCAGAAACTGATAATCCAAGTAGGGAGGAGGAGTTGGAGGCACAACTGCTATATGACTGTGAAAAATATAAGAAAACAACATATTGGTCTGTGTTTTAAGGATTTCATTTAATGAATTAAAGCGACTGCAAACATTCAAAACAAACACGTTAAGATTCCTCATACCTCAGCACATTGTAAGTCTTTAACAGTTTCTCCCCAACTGTCTCGTATTTGTCTGTAAACAACACGAACATTGTGAATGACACATGGCACCGCAAGCGTGGAAGCCAAATGTTTACACAGTGTCAAAGGGATGGGTGGAGTTCGTCATGTCAGGACAATCTACGTTTATCATCTCAGGCGAGTTGACACTAAATATGACTGTGGCTGTTTATACAGTCTGAAAGTCTCTTATGTTGCCAAATATGTCACAATCATGTAAAGATTAAAAACCTAAACACAGCGTATTATTAATGGTCCAAGACCTTCACACACATTCAAATATTAAACCACTCTTATGACAACACCACACTGAAAATAATGAATTATCCAGCAACTTTTAAATAAAGTCAATGGTTTCAACAAACACAACTCAGATCATCCATATTTTACTACTCAGTGTCGTTCAACTGGATGATATCAAGGGACTATGAATAATGAATAAATATTTGGAAAACATTTGTGAATACATGCAGTCCGGATATAAACAAACCTGTGATGACAGGAAATTTCTGAGCCCTGGCCTCTAAGAACCAATCCCCAGATCTGATCTTCACCTCCCTGTGAGGAAGAACAACACATGATTATAAAACCACATCATACTTAGTCTTACTGAAAGAGAAGAGGTCTTCTGTTGAGAGATTTTAAATTTAAGAGAAGTGGCTATTACACACTTTATATTATGTTTCTATGCAATGAATTTAAAATGAGACATTCAATGAGACATCAAAATCTCATTGTAGTGTCCAAACAAAGTAAAAGCCATAAAATGAGTTTCAAAAAGTCACTGGTATGAACCACCTACCACAAACACACAAACATACCACAACTACATTATTACTAAACTGTTCTCATACTGAAAAGAAGAGGTAGCAGTAAAAATATTCTTCTTACTGTACCTGACGACATATATTTAGCTTTAACTTGAGTTTAGTTTTTTTATTATAGATCTTTTAAGTCTTACTTTTGAGTCTTTTATTTTTCTTTTTTGGCAACTTGAAGGCAGAAACAGTGATGATATAACAAAGCTGTCAGTAAATAGTTGCTCATTTCCACAACATTGCACACGTTCATTTGGATTAGGGTCTGATGAATATAAGTCCAATATTCACTCTCTTTTAGCTCTGGTTTTGGTCTCTACCAGGTTTCTCTTTAGCAGGTAAATGTTCCACTATGTTCACCAGCTGATCATTTGATTCTGAGCAGGTAGTAAACAGTGTGTTTTTGAGCTTTTAAGCTGAAAAGAGTTTGGTTAAAGTGAACGAAACATTAAAGTTGGGGCAAAAATTTTTTTTTATGAAGCTCCTTTAAAGAAAGTTCAAATTTAAAGGTACAAAAACAAGATTGACGTAAAAGATCTCATTACAGATTTCAACTGAGAAAAAGCCACAAAGTGAGTCTCAGACGTCAGACACACGCACGTACAGTCATCCTGTGCTGTGATCTCAGCACCACTGACTCAAACATCCCCTCTCTGCATCAAGGAGGCGGGGTTTAGCTCTGGACCGCACCTGTAGGCGTGGCAGACCGTGCACTTCCAGTCCGCCGCTCCCGCTCCCACGCGGCACCTGCTGCAGATTCGGTGGCTGCAGCCTCGACAGACTGCGCCCGAGTTCCAGAACTTCCCCAGCGGCCTCTGGCAGCGGGCGCAGGTCCGCTCGCCATACTGCCGGGAGAAACTCTTTGCGCCTCTTCGCCGAAGCTCCTGGAGGTCACACTTCATCCTCCTGAGGTGAAGATGAAGGTAATCGCAATTTTTTTCACAAAGAATACTTCTCTTCTGTCAGCGTCATCAAAGTGTTAAACATCCTTTCTTTATAATTTGATATCCAGATCATAAAATATACTGAAAGTAGGAACCAAAATGAAGCAAACATTTCTCTGACCTCATGATTGCTTTCTGGTCTAGTGACAGAAAGTACTACAGCCTCCTTCCAGCATCACTCTTTCACAAGTCTGTATGAAAGTGACTCACCTTATCCTGTCCTCTTCAATGGCGCGCAGCTGTTTGTCTCTCCGAAGAACCTCCAGGACTCTTTCTCTCTCCAGAGCTTGAAGCAAACTTAAATCCATCTTCAAAGAGCAGATGATCTGTCACCCTCACTGGTCCTCTTCTCTCTGTCTTCCTCTCTGCCTCACTGTCTTCTTTTGGTTGCAGTCTCCTCCTCTTTAACCCTCCCCTTTACTGGACTCACACCTCCTCTTTACTCCTCTGAAGCTGAGAGAGATTAAAAAAAAAAAGAAAGAAAGTGAGATAGTAAAGGTTGTGCTGCTGAAGTCTCCCTTCTCCTGATCCTGATCCCCATCTACGTCAGAGCCCTCCTGAGCAGCCGGTTGTAGTGTTTCCACTTGGATGATTAGACCTCACCGTCTACCTCTACAACCGTGGAAAAACCCTCTTTTAATATTCATTTCTCTAAAGGTGGGCGAAGAAGAACGAATCTGTGACGCAGATCAGATGACGTGACATCAGAGGGATACAGGATCTGATCAGATTAGAAACAAATGCACATATTTGGGCAATATTTTAATTTGAATCCTGATTCACTTCCCCTCAGCTTTTGCTCATCTGCCCTTCCTATGTCAGTATCACAAGGCTGATATTCAACCCCCCGTCCTGATAAACCCGCTGCTGCTTCCTCGGCTGCAGGAGGAGCAGCAACGCTTCACTGATGGCAGGTCTGCAAAACAAACCAAATGCCAACCCCTGCATTATTGATGGCTGACGTGCGCCTGTGGTCTAGTTTCTATTTTTTTAATTTTTTTTTTGCAGGTCAGTAGACTTACTCAAATCTTCTCCACGTCAAAAAGAAGGTCATCGCCAGAGGCTTAACATCTGTAAATAAGGATTAGAAGACTGTTGACAGACTGATTTAAAGGCTTTATTTTAGAGGAGAAACACACTCATTTGCTTTCTTGCCAAGTGGTTAATGAGAAAATTGATACCTCTCTCTTATCTTTATGGTAAATATGAAGCTAGAGCCAGCAGTTGGTTAGCTTAGCTTAGCACAAAGACAGGAAACAGGGGGAAACAGCTAGCCTGACTCTGCCCAAAGGTAACAAAATTTGTACACCAGCATCTCTAAAGCTCACTAATAAACACATTATATCATTGTTTAATCTGGACAAAAATCAATTTGTGTTATGTGAGGAACTATTTCTTGACTAAATGACAAGGTTCAGGTTCAGGTTTTGTGCAATTTTGACCACTTGATTCCATGTAGATTTGCCCCAAGCAGCCGATGTACCAACTGTTCACACCAGCTAAAGCAAGGAAGCAAATTAATGTATTTCCCGAAATGTCAACCTATTCATTTAAACTCTCATAAGAGGGTCTCATTTTCAAATAGGGCGCATCTCAATTTGGAATAAAACCATTTTCCTTTTCAGTAGCAGACAAGTGAAGCATGAGGAGCTGAGAGGAAGTGGCCTGTTGAATAGCAGGGTGCCAGCCTGTGTTGGTAGATAAGAGCCTGTCCTTGTTACTATCCAGAGCTGCCAGGAGGCCGGAGAAAACAATCAGTGTCAGCCATAATTAGGCCTCATGGCTCACAGAAGGACACAGCTGTTATCTGTCCACTGCTGACGTGCACCACGCCTGAAGGGATTCTCGCAAGTTGTAAATGCCACTGAGGCAAGATGAGAAATGTGTCACTAAAGGAAAGTTGTGATACAGCAGGCATTTCTTTGTAGGCTACGTGTATAAGAGATGATCATCATGACATCAACGTAAGCACGCTCATTTCTCACTCGCCTCGACTATGCAAAGGACCGTAATGATTCAGGCTGTCGTGGTTTAGTGGTGGCTGTGAGCTAACATCCGAGAAGAGAGGGGGGAAGCCCATGCAAGCCCACCACAGCGGTGACAGTTAATAATACCTGACTGATCACATATGGCACCCAAATACGGAGTCTGACTGCCGTGAGAACGACCCAACAGATCATGTGGTCTCTGACACGTTTCCCACCCAGAGCAGAGTTTCCTGGAAGAACCGTGTGAGCGACTGCATAACTCAAGTCAGCTCTGGCAGCGAGTCCCCGCTCACAGCCAGACTGATCGCCACAAGCAAATTCCAAATAAAAACCCAGCTCTGACACACAGAGCTGTGGGTCCTTCATTTCAGAATGAAGGCCCTGGTCTTCCAAAACATGAGGTCACACAAACAAACCCTGGTATGAACTGAAGGAATCTCACAATACTGCGCGATAATTTATCTGCAAAGTGTTGACATCGGTGTATTTTAAAAACCATGCAGAGGGTTTCCCAAGTACTTTCTGCAACAACTAAAATTTCAAAATAAACAGGAAGCTTATTTCATTTTACTGCTCTTGCTTGCACCTGCTTTTGTAAACATGCAAACTTAAGTGAAAAAGAAAATAATGATTTTAAATATGAAACAGATGAACCAAAACTGTAGCTATTCAACAGAAGACTTCAAGTTTTCTTGTGCACATATAAAATGTTAAATCACCTCATGCATCCAGGAGAGCAGCACAGAGAACTTGTAGTACATGCATTACAGCAACAATCACTATGGAGTTTCCCTTTGATGATGACTGAAATGTGAGGTGAGATTATGAAACATTTACTCAACACACCCCTTTCTTGCTAAACTGATATCATCACATTGACTCTGGAGAAAAAGCAACGAGAAAATCAAGTCTGTCTTACAAAGTCAAAAGGAAAAGCAAGCTCAGGTTTGCGACATGAGAACTGGGTCGCTGCAGAGCTGAAAGGTGCAGAGCAGAAAGCTGCAAGATCTTACCTCGAGGCTCACTGCGCTGACGGAGTGGTCAGCCCAAGGAAGTGGCAGATTTTATACACAGAAGAAAATGTACAGAGCTCAGTTTCCTTCCTTCTTGCGTTCACACATTGTTGCAATCTGGAGATGGGCAACAGAGCGACTGCGGGTTGGTTAAAGCTTGCATTTTGCCTGCCTTTGTTTTGGGTGCAATGCTGTTTGCAGAAAGCGTTTCTGTGCAGCTCTGATCGAGGCGTAGTAGGTGAGGAATAAAGAATACAAGGCACAAAGTCAGTGTAAAACATTTTTTTTTATGAAATTGTGTATTTGACCCTGGCTCCCATTTCTGTCGAAACTGAAAAAAGCACATAATGGAAAAGGATAAATCTATTGAACTTTTCTTATTGTTCGCAAAAGGCCTCCCAACCTCAACTTCCAGACAGACACTGAAGAGCAAAGATGAAAAACACTGAACAGAAACTGTGTTGCTACCAGAAATAACTACCCACACACACACACACACACATTCATAGATGGATTGCTGAATAAGACAACCCGGCACAGACGCACCACAACAAAACGTGCATCAGAAAGTTCTGCTTCACCACCAGAATGCCACCGAAAGACACACAAAATTACTACAAAGAGATGAAAAATGACTACAAAGAGACACACAATGCCTTCAAGGAGATGCAAAATGGCAGCAAAGAGATGCAAAATGCAACCTCGAAGAGACACAAAATGACTAGAGAATGATGCAAAACTGTAAATAGACATAAAACGACTACAAAGAGACTGAAAGTGTCTTCAAAGAGATGCAAAATAAAAGACACACAAAATGACTAGAGAAAGATGCAAAACAAATGCAAAAAGACATAACAACTATAGAGAGACAAAATGAATACAAAGAGATGCAAAATGACCTTGAGGAGGCACAAAAAAATCTCAAAGAAGTGCAAAACGAGTGCAAAAAGAGATGACAAACAAATTTACTGAGATGCAAAACAACGTCAAAGAGGTGCAAAGCGATTACGGGACACAAAACGACCACAGAGATACAAAATGGCCACAGATGCAAGAGGTGCAAAAGAAGTTCGAAGAGATGCAGTCAACCAGAAAGCGACAAGGAATTATTACAAAGAGCCTCAAAGCAACTACAAAGAGACACAATACAGCCACAGAAAGATACAAAAACAACTACAAATGAGCTGTGTTGCAGTAATTTTGGCTCTTTCAGTCTGGGTGTCTTGCTCCTGTGCAGGAGAGGTGACCCAGGGGCAAATTTGTCTCATAATCCATCCATGCATACAGTACAAACACATCTGCACTCACACACTCAGAAATTTAATAATTATCTCAAAAAGGCATTAACGTAACCAAAAATTTACAAAATACTAAAAACAACATTGGTGCTGCATAAGGAGAACACAAAAAACCAACCATGAACAGACACTGACAACATTTGGCAGGAAAAACTTTTCTTTCTGAAAATCAAAACTAATTTTTCTTAAATTGTCGTGCTGGGTGTTTTCCCGGCCGCTGCTCTCCAGATGTGAAGCGGCAGACGCAAATGTTTCCAGATTGTCGTGTCTTTCTTGAAGTGCCCCTGCCAATAAAAGCAACTGTGGTATAAATAGATTCTCCTTCCACCAATAAATGTTTCTTTTCCCTTTTATTTTGTTCCTGCCAAACTTTCCCATTTGAGGAAATGTCTTGGAGCAACTCAGCAGATGTGACAGCATCTTTGGTTTCAGAGCTCCGGAGCCTCATCTATAAAAAAATGCCCTTTGACTTTTCTCTCTAAAATCATTAAAACATGATCAAAGACAAATATACATATAAGGCTTTCACACGTTGAATTATTATAAAACATTTTTTGGGAATCAGACAAATAAAAAAAAAACCTGGATGGAACTGGAATCAATTTGGTTTGAACACAGGAAACTTTTCTAAGTGAGGCAGCTGTTAAACCCTCTAATGGTCAGTTAACTGTGTCCACGTGGACAGAGGCCTGTTGTCCAGACCAGTATGGCTTCCTTTGGACATTAAAGCTTCATTCTATAATGTCTCTGACTTTAAGCAGTCTGTAGACGCGTCTTGAGCTGTAGCGTCTCCTCCACCGATAACCTGTCGTGGTAGAAGCTGAGTCCGGTCAGGAGCTCGACGTCTCGGACTCGCGCCGCGTGAAACTGCAGCCACTCCTCCACCCACGTCAAGTCCGGCCCGTTCTGAAGAAAAACAGAAAACGAAGTGAAAATTTGATCATTTTTTCCAGCGTAGGATCTGATGACAGGTTTCCACAGAGGCAGGCTGACATGTAGAAATGAGTAGGAGAGGAGTTGTTACTCACAGCACAGCTCTCTGTGTGATCAGGTCTGTGGGGCAGGATGAAGGACCTGGCCTGCAGGGGACCCTCGCAGCTAACGGGGCCGAAGGTCGAGTTCCCACAGCCGGTCAGGATCAGGAAGAAATGTGTCGGGATGGGAGCTTCGTTCCTGGAGAAACAGGAAATCACAGGGTTTAAAAAACATCTCCTTTCTAGAAAGATCTCATTTCAACATATGAGGGCTCAAAAGTCCAGGTCTCAAACTTCGTCCCTGGAGGTTATGTTGAAGTATTTTTCTATCACATTATTAAGATTAAGATTAACACTTAAAAACAAACTAATCTGCTTCATCAGGACTGTGTGGGTGTAATTTGATCAGATTTATTTCACAGTAAGAACCCTCCAGCTCTCTTCTTGCTCAATGTAGTGTGACGTAGATCCGTTGTATGAACCTCACATCTGATTATTCCCATGTTCAGTAATGTAATCTTCACCTCCAACCTTAGCTTAGATTCTACATTGCATCTGTGGAGCTGTATTTGGACCCCAAACATTTCCTTCGGTGTAAATCTAAAGACTGAAAACTTGGCTTTTTCACTGAATACTTTCATCGCACCTAAGAGTACAGAATCGTCCTCTCTCTACTGCTCACAACTGTTAGAGGCTGAGTATTATTGGAAACCTGAAAGGAAGTTTCACCGCAACCACCAATCAACCACAACATATTCACACAGGCAGATTAAGTCATTGCTCTTTCCTCTACAACCCAACACAAGTCTTATAGAAGGCTGCATTTACAAAATTAATTCAAACCTATATGACTCAGTGCAAAACAATTAGTTACTCTGCAACTATTTTGATAATTGTTTGTTAATTTTCAAGACAAATGTGAGGATTTGCAGCTTATCTTGGTCATATATGATATTAAATGGAGTATCTTTGGGACAGCAAGTTGGACAAAACAAGCAATTTTAATACGTCACTTTGAGCCCAGGGAAGATGCAGCCCTCCTCCATTATCCGGCCGCTGACTTACCCTGAGATCGCTTGAAGTGCATCAACGTTTCCATCATGGTCTCCATCGAATATTGGCCCACTCATGACATTGACCCCGTTCAGCTGTTGTGAATATTTTGGAAGCAGCACATCATGGACATGGGTCCAAACATCTGCAGTTCAGGAAAGGACACAGAAAATTGGCTGAATTGTATATGAACTATTGTTTGGACCTAATGTTTTTATGTGAGCGTGTACATTTATTTGAGATGTTTGTATTATGATATTTGAGTCAGTAATCTAACAAATTATGTTGCCTCCTCTCTCGTCCCCAGATGTTCACACAGTGTAGATACACTGATGTGCCAGCAGGAGGCAGCATATGTTAGCTGAATAATATTTAGGCTTCCAACATACACAAACTGCAGTGTTTTGAAGGGGTTTAAGGTTTTTTTTTTTCTTCCAGAGGACCTCATACCAGTGAGAGAGAGTTTCCATTTACAGCATGGGTGGCCCGTGTGGAAACCCGACCAGAGCTGTGTTGTCTGAAACAATCATCTTTTCAATACATTAATCGCCCAACACCATTAACAAATTTCAACGAAAGCCCATCAAACCACAGCAATAAATCAGCAAATCACAGCAAACACCCACATGCTCTCACATATGACTCGGGCGGTGTTGCAATGCTGTTTGAGTGCAGGTACAGACTTAATCCAGGGGTGGATTTACAGCAGAGTGAAGCAACACATCTGCATGAGCAAAAGGACAAAAATTAAGGAAGTGGCGAACATTCATTCCAATTTAGATACTTATATTACTACTGTTTCTTTTAGGGCACGGTCTGGTGAATCACTTCAGTCACATTACAAACTAAACCACCTTTAAAGTGAATTTGATTGTGCAGAAAAGTGCAGTGTTGACAGGAGGATGGCACGAGGATTAAGTCTGGAAGAGTTCCACCGACTGAACCTTCAATTGAGCTTTACAGAAGGAGTTTACTAAATTAAAGTAGAGCAGACCCATAATCAAAGCAGTTGGATCTTTGGACTCATATTACGTATAGTGAAGAACCAAAACGAGACCCTGTTTTTAGAAAATCCGCTATGAGAAAAGTATAATATTGAATTACAATGGCTGATGAAAACTGGCAAATACCTGCTCTGAGAAAACTTCACTGTTGAACATTTTAACAAAACAGAATGACATGATGTCGAGTTTAGACTCTGCAGTTCACTGGCTAATTAAATTGTTCAGCTCTCATTCATCTCAAAAGCTCTCACTCAGCCGACAAATGAATCCTTCTGACAACTCTGGCATGAAATTTTTAACTCATGCATCACCGTGATTCCCATTTCCACTTATGGGTGCAGACGGAAAACCAGAAACCAATAAATATTTGCGAGACTGACTCACCTTTAAATGCCGGGAACATTGGTGCCATGTTGCTTGTGATTAAGGAGTCTGTCTCGGGTCCATTGGCACCCAGATCTATAGAGAGAAAACGAGAGATGAGTTTTTAGATATGGATTTAAAAACGAACTGCATGTTGTCAAAGTCTGAATAATGATTGACTGGAGGAAACTAATCTTCACATGTTGATGGAGCTAAATACAAAGTCATTTATGGTTGCGTCATCACTTAATCATCACTGATGAATCTTCAAATCATTTTTTCTATCTATCATTGTCTAGAAATGTCAAAACCCACAGATATTTGATTTAAAATGACATAAAAATAAAGAAAATCCTCACATTAGAGAAGCTGGAACAAACAAATATTTGGCATTTTCACTCGAAAATGACTTAGACAATTAATGGCAATTGACTTATGAATGACTTATAAATGTACAAATCACAATCTGGGATCACTTTCTACCAAAGCCATGAAAATAAAATGTTGGTGAGTCCAACTTCCTCTTTCTCCTGTTGAGGAGCTTTTACTTCATTCTTTCACCTCAAACCTGAATCTCATTAAAAATACACTGAACCTGCAGCTCTAAATTAGGGGGGAAGGGACCCTCTTCACTGATGCAGACCGAGAGCATGGGTGCATTTTTACATGAGAATGTGGCTGTGGAGCACGTCAACTTGAATTCAACACCCGGCTGGGGACGGCCTGTTATGACCCCCTCCACCGCATACATACACACTCACTAAAACACACACACACTCACTGGGGGGATGCAGCAGGCCGTAGGACAGAGCGGGGTCGGATCTGTAGCGCTCACACAGCTGGCTGGCGGCCGGTGGGATGCGGACGTCAGCACGAACGCACGCCTCCGACTCTGGGCTCAGGGGTTGGACTCTGGTCTGAGAGAGAGGATCAGTCAGTGGTGGACAGTGTGGAGCGGGACTCGAGGCCAGCACTCTGAGTGTTGTGTAAGATCACTGGCTTTGGCTTGGCTTTGCTTGTGTTTATGGGTCAGCGAGGGCATTGCACTCTTTCTTCTTGCAGAGCTCTCTAAAAATAATAATCTCATCTCACTCTGCTTCCCTGTCATGAAGAAAATGACAGATTTCTAAATAAAATGTATAGTTTTGAATATAATAACAACAATAATCCACAGCAGCAGAGTTTTGGATAAGCTGGAGACACACTGCAGGGGAAATTCTTCAATATGTAAATCTCCTATTAATATCTGCCAATAGTCTTTGTCGCAATAAAACCCAGAGGTTACAGCCATGTCCGAGCTTGTGAGGCTGTACTTTGCCAAGGCAGTGTTTAGAGCTAAATGCTAACATCATCATGCTTGCAATTAAAATGCTATACTATGATGTTTAGCAGTACATGTAGTTACCACCGTAATTTAGGATTCCACCATACCAACGTTTGCTAGTTAGCAGGAAACGCAAAGTATAAAATGAGGCTGAAGGGAGTGTCATTAGTTTTGCATGTATTTGGTCAAAAAAACAAAGTATTGGACAAATTAATACTTTGACCAGTTGGTGGCGCTAAATGAAAAGTCAGTGTGTTGCCAGAGTTATTAGAATTTATCCTGAGGGGGACGTGAATATCTGTATCATTTGATGGCTGTCCATTCAAATAGTGGTTGAGAACTGTTTTAACTAAAAAACATAACCACAGAGGAAAAGTCACAGGATCACCAGACATTAGGATTCAGCCTCTGGGGAGCATAAATGTCTGTGAAAAAATGAATGACAATCCATCCGATAGTTGTTGAGATATTTCACTCTCGACCAAAGAGGTGGAGCAATACTTTCATCCACACTGCCAACATGGCTGAAAATGTATAGTGTGGTCACAGTCAAGCATGCACGTCTAAATTTTTCAAATTCCATTTGGGAATAAATGAATATGCAGTGAAAAATGGATAATGAATGATATTATAGGGGTTTAAACTGTTCTTTTCTCTCAAGGAGATTCCTATTTTCCCCTCAAAACCAGTTTATGTAGCTCTTTACAGAAACCTTAAGGGAAATTACAGACCGGTAAAATGAACCATTACTGAATTTTCTATCCCTGATTACAGGCAGAGAAATGAAGCATCAAATGCTTTGCATATTTTCAAACATCCCGCATGTACAAAAATAGAAACCTAAGCTAGTTCAGTAGCATCGCCTCGCGCTTTTCATCGATTCATTGATTTTCTAGTAGGCAAACGAGCTTGAAGCCAGCTTTATATGGAGCTGTTAACTTTGACAAGCTGTGAAATTGAAGTTTTCTGTGGGCAGACACGTGGGTTGAGCATAATACTGCGTGTTATTGTAACAATCTAAACCACATTTCTTTTAAGGCGGGGTGAGTACAGTACAAGCCTTATTTAGTGTGTACAGTATTTGGATAAAGCTTGAATAAAAAAAAACCCCAAATCTACATTCTCACTTGCTCCATCATTCAGACAGTACAACAGAGCAAACCCTCCGGGGAATGCATTGCTCGGCCTGAGGTCATGATTTACACTGAGCTCCACCGCATAATGAGAAAGACAAGAACAGTTTGAGCCAACATGGGCACAGAAGATGAGAAACAGCTGCTTAGAGAAAGGATTCAAATACTAAACAACCTCTTAAAATCTCTTGCCAAACCCGAACCGCAGAAGAAATATAGCGACTCAACTGTACAGGCTATGTTTAGAGATGAAAGACTCACCAGAGGCTGGATGGTGTACGACACCCAGAGGGGCATGAGGCGGTCTCTGCTGTACCCGCTGAGGTAGTCCGAGTGGTGGAGGAGGCAAAAGGTGGCGTCTGGTTGGACGACTCGAGGGGTGCCGAAGGGATGGTGGAGGCGACGTAAGCTGGCTTTGAGGCCTGAAAGGAAAATGTATAGGTCACACAAGGTTTTCTCTAAAATCATTATAAATGCAAAGAAAAAGAAAAATGATACTCACTGGAATTAGTTGTCATGAGACGTCTGTTCATCTCGGTCTCCTAAAAGGAAATCCATACTTCCTGTTAGAGTCACACTAGTTGTGATAAACAGATTAAATCTACGGTCTATCTAGCACACTTTCACCATGATATCAGTATATGAAGTCTGAAGTTACCCAAGTATCTTCATTGGTAAGTGAAGTGAAAAGATCTCATTGTAACTTTCTGTCAGTTTGAGGGCAGCATAACTGGACTTTTAGCTCACTGGTAATTTGACTTCTAGAAAAAGACTGACTGCAACACCAAAAATGTAACAGCAACCTCTGTGAGGCTGGACATTGTTTAGCATGATAACATTTGCTAATCTGTACTACACACAAAGTCTAGCTGAGGCTGATGGGAATGGCATTAGTTTTGCAGGTAATTGGCCATAAATCAAAGTGTTGGACAAATTAAGATTTTGACATGATGATGGTACCAATTGAAAAGTTAATGGATCACCAACATTGTTACGATTCATCCTGAGAAGAACATGAATTTCACAATGATATGTTCGAAAGTTGTTGAGAAATTTCACTAAAAGCCAAAAATATTAACAATCAATTAAATGGTGGAGAAAAGTCAGCAAGGTCATTCTCTGGGACCTTGAACGTCATGGCTATCCATCCAATAGTTCTTGAGATATTTCAGTCTGTCATCACTCAAAACCAACAAACTCAAGGTGGCGCTAGATGAAAAATGTTGAGATACTGATACTGGAGAAGCAAACAGAGGAAAAGTAAGGGGATCACCAGAGTTATCTTCTGGGCACCATAAATATCTGAACCAAATTTCCTTGCAATCCATCCAGTAGTTGTTGAGATGTTTCAGTCTGGACTGACCGACAGACTCTGCCAAAACAAATGCATGACCTGTTTGCACACACCTTTTCCTTGGTCTGGGATGTACAGGTGCACTGCAGGTCATCAGCGGGGGCGGGGTCACTGGCCTCGCAGGGGGTGTCATGTGAGAGCTGCGCTGGGTGAACCGGCAGGTGGACGGGACGCTTCAGGAGGTGGTTCAGGCTGCCGTGAGTCCCGTTGTTTGGAGCTGGACGAATACCGAGCAGGTCTGCAAGAGGAAGAGAGAAGAAGAGAGGATTTGACGGAAGAAGTTTCTCATTTTTAGCAACCTTTATTCAATAAATTCGGCCATTATCACTGACAGTTATAGCAACGTCTTATTCACTTAATCATAAAGATACAAGAACTACAAGGTTGTCAGTTGGTGCAGGTACCATACGGGATCACACAGGTTTCAGTCTTCAATCTATTACTCTCCAACATAATGTTTGTTTAATCTGTCCAAAAATCAAAACGTAAAAACAACACATTGTAGTTTTACACGGTTATTTGCAGGACTATTTCTTGGCTGCAAACTTCCTGGACACGAGAGCAGCCCTTCCCATCTAAGAAAGCCAATAAGGTTATTTCCCAAAACACTCAATTATTCCTTTAAATATTAAAAAGAATAACGAAGCAGCTGCAGTTGCAGGATGACGAAAGCACCGAGTGCAAACTAACAAAGCAACTTACCACACATGAGATTATAGATTTCGATGTTTTCAAATGGGGGCACAACAGTGTGGTCTTTAAATTCTGGACCGTAGCCGATGAAGATGGCCTGGAAAAAGCAAAAACACATTAACAGACTGATTCATTCATGTATTTGGAGACATTTCTACAAACATGAGAGAACAGCAAACAACCCCACCCAACAGAAAGGGAGACCTTCATTTAAACTTCCTCTGTAAATAAGAAGATGTCAAACACTCAATACCATGATTAGACCCGGGGTAAATATTTGAAATGAACTAAAGCTGTAAAATGACCTCACAACCTTGAAAATGTAAGTTGGGGATTTCCAGGCAGTTGCATGTGAGAAAACTGTCTATTTCAAGCACATTTGCTCTCTTATTCTGAAAGTCATTTCTAGTTGTTTACTTTCCTGAACTTTTTTTTTTTTTTTTTTTTTTTTTTTTTTTTTTTTGAGAAGTCAGCACACTTGTAAGCTAATTATACCAAGTTAAATTCCAGTGTAAACCACGTCCGGAAACAAACACAGACGTATTGTGACAACTAAAATGAAGGTGGCAGACTGAAACAAACTCCATCCAAAGCAGAGGATGTGTAGGTGGAGAGCAACCTCTCACAACGAGTGTAATTACTGTACTTTAGTTTTAGAGCTCCACGGTATTCTTAGTGTTTGTTGTATATTTTAGGCATTTTTCATTCACGGAAAAAGACAACAAATACAGAGAGAGAATTTAGACTCAAATGAACCTTGAACATATCTTTAGTTTCTGTCTACTACTTTCTCCGGTCCGGGCGAAATGTAGTTGAAGTAAAAAAATTTTTTTTTAACTTATCTCTATTTCCTTAAGCCCTGAATGCAGCGAGACCACTGATATGCATCGCGATCAACTGATAAACTTCCTGTGTGACGCGATTTTTTGTAAGCCACCAACAAAAACAACATCAAGAAATCATTTAACATCAAGTCGACTGAACCTCACAACCCACAATGGAAAATTGTTGTTGAACCTGTAAGACCCCAGTGAACAAGAGAAGGGGTAAAGTGTGAATCGGGTGAACATGCTCAACACACATCCTCTTAACTGAACAAATTACAAGTATTGATTAATGCCAGTATCAAACTACTGCTGTGGTTCCAAATCATTTTGTGTCATATTAACCTTGAAAAGCTGAAAGATGCTGTTAAATGTTGGTCTCTGTTGTAATGAATCAAGTTAGTCAAGTTAGTTTATTGTTCCCAGTTTGGGAAACACTGAACTAATAAGAAGAGCAAATAAATCTTTTTTGCAAGACAGGCTAAGAATATATTGTGAAAGACTGAGCAACTACTGTATTGTTGCAGTTGTTGATGTCCACTAAGACCCAGCTGCCACAGATCTTGAGATAAGATTATATGAATCAGCATTTGATGAGTGTGCTGTTTGAAATGTTCACATCTGAGCTGTTTACTGAGTTCTGACTGTGAGAATAAACTGCGGCCAAGATGTAACCCTGGCTTCCTGACACCCGTAAACTTGGAGAACGACTATTCAAAAAGAGCAATGTAAATGAAAAACGAAGCATGATTTTGGTACCAGTTTGCCGTTTCACAATTATTCACCAAGTGATTCAGAGGTGACTCTAAATCTTGCAATGTTTGAACAGTTGCATCAGTGATTGGAGTGACCTCAGTCCCAAGCAAACGCCTACTGAGCTCTGTCACACTGTAAATATTTTATCTCAAGTAGTTGTCACACTCCCTGTTTTTCCCGTCTAAACACAATATCATGATAAACATTATCGTGGCGGACAAACAAACATCTTTCCTCCGTCTGACCTGCATGCTGGCGAAGAGGTTGTCGGAGCCGTGGAATCCACCGGTGCAGTACTTCAGTTCCTTGAGGTTACTGTCAAGACAGAATAAAGATTATCTGAGGAGTTCAGATAAACACAAAGACGGAGAGGAATGTTGGGTGGAAGTCACTATGAAACCACTCTGATGGTGTTTGATTATGTGTTTCCATCTTATTTTTCATCCCAAATAATCTCAATTTCAGGGTCAGACAGGCTTAATTCTATATCACAGAAAAAGTCAGTATCACGCTGCAACTACATTCAAGTGGACTGATTGAATTCTTCAGCCTGAAGCAATTTTCCATGATTACACAGTTGCTATTCATCAAAGGAAGTGTCTCCAACATACCATGCTTGAATCATTATGAAAGATTGCTAACACTAATTACTGTAAATGCTTCGACTTCTGTGTGGCCAAAGAAGAGGGTTTTTTTTTTTTCCATCATGCATTCACATCCACTTCCACGACACCTACTGTGCTTCACATAAGACTTCTAATTCCTCACCAATTACTGTAACAGCTCTGGTTTCTTACACAGCATATGAGCATAATCTTACTTTATACTGTAAGTCTGGTCTTTCAAGCACGCCCTTTAAAATCTGTGAAACACGGTCGGTTAAACAACTTTCAACACAGAACATCATCTGGTCCATTGAGAGTGAGCTATGACACCATTAAGTGCTATGTTTAACATAATCCTAGCTAAAGCTTATTAGAAATAGTCTCTTACAAATTAGATGTGCATCACTGTTTAACTTAAAATTCACTTATTGGAACAGATAATATTGTTATTTTAAAATGCTGTTATTTCAAATAAACAGGTTTGGATACTGTGCTTCAAGTGTTTCTCTTAACTGTACTTCACTTTACTGTAGTTCTCTTTACTATGCTTCATTTTACGTTACCTCGCCTCCATTTACTGCACTTCACTTAACTACGCTTCACCTTACCTTGATTCACTTTATTGTACTTCGCTTCAGTTTGCTTTACTTTACTGCACTTCACTTAACTTTGTTTTACCTTGCTTCACTTTGGAGTTGACCTGGAGTTAGATCAACCAATCAGCTTCCTGGTCTGTATGATGCATGGTTTGAGTGTATTGAGTGTGTGGGTTGTCCTCTAATCAGCTTCTTCCATTCATGACGCATTCCTAACACAGTAAGAATAACTCAAAGTCTGATGGTGACTTACAGCGCTGCCTGCCACCCTTCCTTCATATACAGGTGTCCTCTCTCGATGCGCTTGTTGTTGGCAAAGTGCATCCTTTTGGGGAGGTTTTCTTTGAGGTACGGCCTCATTGGCTGGTCGGAGGTCCTGCACTTCAGAACAGACACAGAGGAGGAGAATCAACCCGCGGCAGAGGGAGGATGGGGTTGTTTGACGTGAAGCCAAGCAAGCAGATAATTTTTCATCCTTCTTATGAATACAAAAGTCACGTTTGGAATACTTCGCATACCGACAGGTTCTTCACCAGGCTCTCATAGTCGACTGAGGAAAGGAACACAGGACAAGGTCAGACACACTGGTTACAAACAAAGTTGACACTGAGTGATGCTGCAGGGGAAGTTGAGCGTTATCGACAGGAACTCACAGGAAAAGAAATTCTCCGGGAGGCGACTGGGTCTGATGCGAGCAGCCGGGCCCTGGATGACACTGAAGTCGCTTGTGTCGTCCAGGAAGTTTGACACAAACGATGCCTTGTCACATGAAGCCTCCTCCATGCCTGTGGAAACGGAAAAAATATTCATTTGTCCTTAATTTTTATCAGAAATGTTGCAGCATGAAAAGTGTACTGTTGCTGAACTTTAAAAAAAAAAATCCATGCCTCTATATGTAGGTTGATGTTTAACTTTTCCTCCCCTGTAATGTGTAAATGTTTATCTTGTCAGAAGTGGGCCTGAAGATATGAGCGCTTGCTCACGGCTCTTAAAATTTACAGCACATTTATAGGTTTATATTTACAGCAGCATTAGTTGACATCGTCTTGGGTGTGACATGTGAACCCTGATGAATCTTTCTTGTCCTTCATGATGAATAGCTGCAGACTAATAACTGGCCCAGGCCGTCACGCCTATGAGGATAGCTGGGCATCGCCCTGAGCCACATTTACTCCCATGCATTGAACTTAAATATGCTCAATTACAAGACTAAACATATGGTCTCCAGATGTCCACAGACACTACACACCACTGAGAGCAGTCTTTGCCAGTTTACTCCGACGTGACAGACTCATTTTTCATCAGATTATCATGGAGTTTTCTCCTGCAACAGGTGCAGTGACTCAACCAAGTCAAACATTTGAAGATGACACTGAGCCTCTAAAGTCCCCTCAGTGGCACACGGGCTCTAAAACGACGCTACTGTGAAACCACAGATTTAAGAAGGATACACCAAGTTTGTAAGCAAATGCACAGAAAACTGACAGAAAATACCAAAAAAATGCTTTAAAAAATCCCAATTTATTTCTCATTGTACTGTTTAAAGAATGTGTTTCTTTTTCCAGTTTGATATCATTGATTGTTTCGGTCACTTGTTTTCTGTAATATTACTCAGAGTAAACGGTTTCCCAGCCGTGTGGAGGCTGTGTGGTTATCTCACCGTGGTCTGATATGATGATGATGTTGACACAGTGCTGCAGGTCTCTCTGTGTCAGGCCGTCCATCAGCAGACCCAATGTCCTGTCCACATTCTCCAAGGCCTGAACCACCTGAAGGCACAACAGCATTTAAAGCTTCAGCGGAGTTAACACAGATACACGGAGCTGGGGCTGATCCGTTAGTTGATCAACAGAAAATCGGCAGTGCGTCTTCCTACTTTCAGTTTCTCACATGTAGATTTGCAATTTTTCTTTCTCTTATGTGATAGTAAATATATTTACAGTTTGGACCAGCAATTTGAAGACATCACCTTGGACATGAGGACATTAAAGCGCGACATTTTATAGGTCAACCTATTGGAAATAAAATCTGCTGAGTAATCAATAATGAAAACAATAGTCACATAGCTCCACAAGCAGAATTTCACTTAATAATCTTAATCCTATAACCTTAACTAGCTTTTTCCAGAGCTTTCAACTGCATCTCATGGTCTTCTTCAGTCGGTGTTTTCATCATTCCCTCACATATACAGTTTTGTTGTCACATGACCCAAGTTTCACATTTACTCTCTAAACAGTTAGTTAGTGGAAGATTGTGTCCAGGATGAACTTTCTCGTGATTTTTTTTTTCTTGCTCCGTCTTGTCTCATGTTCTTTCAGGTAATTAACAACCAGCTTATAATTGCAGGTTGAATGTTTAGTGACTGGCTGACCTGGCTGCTCGCTGGTCCATAACGATGTCCGGATGTGTCGGGTTCGTCCAGGTACAAAGTGTAGAAGTCAGGTCTGAAATCAGACAGTTTAAGTTAAGCATGATGTTCAGTGTGATGATGGCGATTCACAACATAATCTTTGCAAAGACGATGAAGAGTGTGTTGTACCTTTCTCCCTGAGGTAAACTGAGCCATTCAAACAGCGTCGTCACTCTCGTCTCAAATGTGGTGCCCCTGTGCGAAAAGGCTTCATGTAATTTATGAACACATCAACACACATTCATTTAAATGCTTGTGCTGCAATGGCATCACATTTACTTGTTATACTCCCTGTAGAAGTTTGGGAGGGTCCCATTGATGGCTACATCTGATCCAGGCCAGAAGAAGGTTCCTGCTTTCAGTTTGTGACGCATGGCAGTGATCCAGACCTGAGGAGAGGAGAGGAGAGGAGAGGAGAGGAGAGGAGAGGAGAGGCAAGAAATAGAAATGAGAGTAAAGGGGATGAAAGGAAAGACAAAAGGAGAGGAGAGGGTGGGGGAGAGAAAAGAGGGGTGAAGGGAGAGGAGAAGAAAGAAAAGGAAAGGAGACAAAAAGAAATTTAAGAAGAAGGAGGAAGTGGAGACAAATGAAATGAGACAAAAAGAAAAGAAAAAAGAGGAGAGGAAATGGGACAAAAAGGGGAGAAAAGAAAGAGGAGGAAAAGAAACAATGGGAAAGTAAACAAAATGAGAGGAAAGAAACAGAAGGAAATAAGATGATAGGAAGTAAGACAAAAAAGGAAAAGAGAGGAAATAAAATGAAAAGAAAGAAAAGGAAATGAGGGGGAAAGGAAAGGAAAGTAGAGGAGACAAAAGGAGAGGAGAGTCAACCAGGTTCATGATTAATTCAGACTAAGCTGTAATGGACTAATATCTCTTTCATTCATCTCCATCACAGCAGCCGTGTTTAGTCCATTAGGATGAAAGTGTAATCCCTCACAGTCCAGTCAAGACTGATGGAAATATAACTGCACACATTCATGCTAAATCAATATCTATCAGACCGATGTGCACAAGTGTTGTGCTTATGCAGCAGGCAGGAGCTGCATGTGAGCATGTTCTGGCAGACGAACCCAGTCGTATTGATTCATGACCAAAGAATCCATTCAATGGGTCATCGCTCATGTATTTCCCCTTCTCATGTTGCAGCTGCATGGTGTATTCTCAAGGGCGGCCTGTCACACGTTGAGGAATGAGATTTAAGAGGCATCCCATTTAATATGGGAACCACAAAACGTCTAAACAAGCACAACTCGCGGCCCTCACAAGCTGTCATTTAGCGCCAGCAGCAATCCATAATTATATCGAGAAGCACATTACGGGGAGAGACGATTCTCTGCAACGAAACGAAGCAATGTCAAAACAACAAGTGTCTCGTGCCGTTCGCAGACAGCAAATTACAGCACGATCCAGGCTGAACGCTTCATGTTTCTGACACAAGACAGGTGCCTTTTCATTCACGTCAGGTTTTAGAATAAAGGTGAGTTCATAGTCTCAGATGTGTGATGGGAATCTGATGAAAGCATTGCTCACAATTTCTCCTAAAAACGTTTGCACACAGTATGATGGTTGCACAGACTCACTCACCGGCTCTCCTTGGTACCATTTCGGGTTGAATTTCTCCTCGGTTTTCAAGCTGAAGAAAGCGTTCCGGGTCACGTCGTACATCTTGTTGTCCACAATCCCGTGAGACTCGGGATAAAGACCCTGAGACAAAAAAATGGCACACACAACAATCAAAGTGAGTTGTTTTGATTCTGTGCCTGCAGGGATTTCAAGTGATTATCTCCTCTCTGCCATCTTTTCTAACCTAAATATTACCGGTGACCGCAGCAGTTTATACTAATTGCAGGATCTGGTTTCAATCGAGAGGTGAAACAGCAGTAGAAGAAAGTGAGTTTACTTAAGCACTGTACTTTGAAGAATTTTGAGGTATTTGTGTTTTATTGCGTGTTTAAATTTTATGCAACTTTAAACTTTTAGCTCTCTACATTTCAGAGGGAAATAGTTTTTTGCAACCTCTTACAAAAAAAAGCAGTGTTGACTCTGGGCCTCTTGTCATGTTTCAGGTATTTATGAGTTCTTACTTCCACCAAAGAGACTTTTCTCTTCCAAACTTCTCACCTGCTTTCATTTAAATAACTGTTTAACTCCCAAAGTTGTAAAACTCAAAAGCAACGATTGTAGAATAATGCAAAGAATGAATATGAATTTTTTTAACAGATTTATCTTGTGACCCTTTGAACTCCAAACCCTAGATTAAAAACCACTGCACTAATTTCAGACAAGTATTAACTAGTTTCACAAAGAGTGATTCCCCCCAAATGTCTTAGATTGATTCATTTAATTCAAATAATGGCCTGAAGCTGCAAGAAACAAAATGATCTAAGATTTTACACAAAAGAGCAAAGATTAGATTAAATCCTGAAAAACTTATAAATTTGTGCAGCAGGGCTTTGCTTTTTCTTCTTCCCTCTCTCATTAGTCATCGAATGATCCTTCAGATTTTTCTTTTCCTGTGGGAGGGAGGCAGGTTGGGAAACCTCTGGACAAAACTTTACATGAAGTAGTTAAAACTAGCTCCACCTCAAATTCTTGCATTGATACAAACATTCAGTGTAAATCTAATAATGTGACATAATGCAAAATGTAATGTCACAAACAGGGGCAGTAAAATTTGCTGAAAATACTTTTACATAAGTAGGATTTTTAGTAATAGTCTATTTCTATATTGTTATATTGGTATATTTAAACAATATGAGCTCTTTTTCCACCATTGACAAAACAAGTCAAACAAACAGTTTCACCAACTGCGTCCGATAAACCAAGCCCTGACCAGAGGACACGTACAGTCACAATACTGTAATGGTTGGGAAAGGTCTTTGTGGGATAAACAGGCCTCATGTATGGCGTTGTTGTTCCGGCGTTTCCTGTAACACAGTACAGGTCAGTGTCACCAGGATGCATAGAAAACCACGAGGAGTGCGTGGAGACAACAACGTCTGCGACTTACGTAACTTGTTGATGACGGGGAGGTGGCTGCCGTGATCTTTCAAGTACTCTGCCCTGAAACCGTCCAGGGACACGAGGATGAGAGGGGGCCTGGAAAAACTGGGCGGAAACGCAGACAGATGCTTTAAGGTGGGCTCGAGAATGGGAAATTGGAATAATTACTCAGCAGGATATATTTGGCACCAGTGGTGTTGTACAGTAGGGCGGCGGAAAGAGAATACAAAGGAGCTCTTTGACGAAGCAGGGGAGAGGAGAAATGAAGTCAAATTACAGACCACACAAACGCACAGAGGAGGAGAACAGGAAGAGAAATGTGACTCTGCTGGCGATAAATCAAAGGCTGAGAGAGCTCTGTTAGTCTCGACAGATTTGAGGGACGGTCACCTCCCATTTCAGTGGGAGCGCTACATGAATGTCTTTATTTGCACGAGTTAGTAGTTGTGATTAGATATACAGCTGTCGAAATACTGCAGCTACTTAAGGCTGGGAGCTGAAACTCAACACTTGTCATTAACTGATTGGTCTTATTGTTAGAATTCTTTGGTATGTTGTCATCGAAAACAAAAAAGCTTTCTCTAGACTTTTTCACTTTTTTAACATGGTCACAGTTTGGCATGTTGTGTTAAATACATTTTTTTTACTTTCCCGTAAAGTGAGGCATTGAAGAAACTATTGCTGTGAGTAACAAAACTCGGGTATTGTGTCGACACCAGTATTAAAAATTGGCAAACAAATCCAAACCCTAAAGCTAAATTATATTATGTTGACGGTTAAGGAACGTGAGCCCAATAGTCGCTCTCCTTTTAGCTCTGTTTTGGTCTCCACCATCTCCTAATCTTGCTGCACTATGTTCACCAGCTGGTTGCTAACTTGCCTTTCGTTTGGTGCTCGGCAATCAATCAATAAATGGGTGAAATGAAAAAGGGGTTCATTAAAAATGAGTTTTCATAAAACAAATAAAAATAATAATGAATAAATAATAGAAATTTGAAAATGCAGTTTTTTTTAACTGAATTTTGAATCCAAGTTTTGATCAGGAAATTGGAAGAACAGTTCCTTTTTCCTTTGGCTTTTCCTGCGTCTTTCCCCGTTCCTTTTTCATTTACCATTCATGTGACACTGTGGTTTGTATTAAAAAACTTAACATGTGAAAAAGTGTTGGCAATCAGCATTTTCTAGAATGGCCTTCTCCTTTGCGTGTAAAGACCAAACCATGCATTAAAAAATAAAAGCGTGGTTTGCCATTATAAACAAACCCAAGGAAATGAGTGACTTTAATATAAAAAAAATACAGAAACATTAATTTGTTTGACGATGTTTTGAAACCAAAAATAACTTCATTTGAAGCCACAGGTTTTCTTTTCCATAGTCTAATGAGTCTGTCTGGAGTTACTCCCTTACCAAAGCAGAAACACACACACACACACCTGATTAGTCATTAGCCTGGTTTCTGTACAGACAGTTAAGTTTTTTTCCACAACACCATCGCAAAAAAAACAAGAGTCATGTGTTTGGGTTATTTGAACAGTGACAGAAGAGTCTTTCTGTTTTTCCCTGGAGTCGCAGTTTAATGTCCACTAAGAACTGCCTACTGGGAACAATGGGCCCAGCTCAGGACTGTCCCACTCAAAAGCTTCATTCTCAGTGACAAAACAGGCTGAAAGATGTTGCACAAAGAGGCGGAGAGCAGATGGTGTAATCCAAACAAGGCCAGCTGAGATTGGACGTATTAATTTCTATTAAAACCACAAAGTTCTCATATTACAACAATAGAACAGGAGCAGTGTTTTACCCAGTCGGACACCGCGGCTGTTGAATCTGGTCGTCGGCCTGCTGCAGCCAGAGCTCCCCCTCTGATGGAAAAGAAGAGCGTCGTCAGTGATGAAAGGTAGGTTTATATTTGAGCTAATGACTGTGACACATCACACTGATATCAATGACCACATAAATAGAACAAGACCAACGAACCAGACTTATTCTGGAAGATAAAGTGTTAGGACTGTGCAGAGAAACCCTGAAAGCTTGGTTCCAATTCTTGAAACTTTCTTTACAACAGTGAATACTTATGACTAAATAAGCAACAATCAACATTCAAAGGGTCTCGAAACTCGACCTGGGACCAGTTCAGATCCACATCTTATATGTAATTGGATCAGGGTCGGGTCCCGTCCCGTAATCCCCGAGTGATGATCTTGATGGAACTATGTGTGTCGGGTCAGAGGTCAGACTGGTGTCCTAAAGCACAATATTTTATTTGTGTTTTTGCTAGTTTATTTTCAGTATATTTGGAGTTTTATACTCCAGTGTTTTTGGTTTAGGGTTGTTTAGTTTTTTGTTCAGGCACTGCTTCGGTGGCTGGAGGCGTGGTCCTCAGGTGCTGGGGCTCTCCAGTCCCCACCTGTTTACAATTTCACCTCATCACTGGCAGCTTTATAAGACTGCCAGTTCGCTCCCCCTGTTTTCCAGTGTTCCCTTTTCTCCAGTGTCTCTGGTGTTTTTGTTCCTCGCCTGTGCTCGTCTCCTGTGTTTCATCACCTTTTTGTTTTTCTTGAGTTTCTTTTGTTTAATAAATCCCCTTTACCCAGTCGCCCTCGTCTGTTGTACCTGGGTCCAATTAAGAACAAACCTAAATTGTGACATTCAGTCTCTAGTCCTTTACTGGACCTGCTTTAGTCCTGGTCTTGATTCAGATTAGATTAATTTCGACTAGATTCCCAGAAGTCCCAGCTTTCATTTCTGGGTCTTTTTGGGTTCTGCTAGACCTGTCCCTCCCACCATATGTAGACCAAAAGAAATGTGGAGTGAAGTAGCAACGACTGTACCAGGCCAAACTTGATACCGAGGGTCAGGGGACACTGACAGTGGACAGTAACATAGAGCTGGTAGTCAGAGCTAACCAGCCGTGAGTGCAGTGCAGTAAATAGCTGTGGCCATGCGGTTTATCACAGTTAATGTTACTGTTTGTCAACCCTCCTCTTAAGCTCTAAATATGGCACAGTTATCAGGGCCATGTGTTGCATTCACTGCCACTGCAGAGGAATAAATCTTGCCCATATAAGACATTGTTCTTCCACCAGCTCCCATCAGATTTGCTTCTCTCGAACGCAAACCAGCAGCTTTGTTTGAGAGACACAAACTGGGCTGCAGCTAACCAGTGTTCTCGAGGGAGGTCAACATATGACCTCCGAGTCTTGAAATTGAGCTAAACCAAAACTTTCAAGTTTATACACCATATGAAAACAAGAATCTATGTGATTATGTGTGCAGTGCAAAAGTCCAGAAAAACATCCTTAGGCCTGTTTATTGCTTATTGAGAGTCCAGTACTCGAAAACTCTAATCTAATTTGCTCCATCAGGCCTGTCTGGGTGTGGTTTGACCAGAACTGATTGAGTGCTGGCAACTTAAACAAACAGCCCCACAACTGTCATCACTTTTTCCAAATGAGCCTCGTCCATTCCAAACCAGTGAGAAAAGCTAAAACAGCGGTAACAAAAATCCCTCTGGTGAATTAAGCAACTCTGTGTAAAACACTGTTTCATGTCGGATCCCGTCGCCTAAACTTTGGGGAAACAGGTTTTCGGGGCCAGATTACTGAGTCGTGAAATGACAAAGCGGCATTTCTGCGCTTTCACTTCCGTCATCCACATATTCATGAGATGATTTAAGATGGAAAGAGACTGAGGGTTTCCTGTGCTTCCTGGCCAGCGGAGTCTTTCCACTGTTTTTTGGAGCGAGAAGAGAGACCAACTCGGTGAACCACACGAGTGTGTTGCGTAAAGGCCAAAATGGATAACAGCACAGGGAGACTCGGCGGGCGAAGACAAAATACTGAGCCGTCACATTTTAGGCCAGACTTTGCTCTGGACAGGATGCGTTTGCATGCAATAGAAACCATTTGGACTTTGTTCTCACGGAAACAGAACAGTGAGAGAAAAAACGGCTTTTGTGAAAGATGTGTGATCATCTCCTCAGACATGTTTAATTGACTTAAGGTGAGACAATGTAAGTGAAATATAGGGAACCACAGCATCAAACAACATATGTAGATTTTTAAAAACTCAATCAATCTATCAATTAATTTTTGGACATTTGAGACAGTAAACACAAGATCGACATATGTTATGTTGAACGCTTTAGCAAACAGTTATTGACACGTTCAGCAGATCAACATTTGGAGTCGTATAGTATTTGACCACCTGACAAATATAGATCCAATATTTACTCTTCTTTTAGCTCTCTGCCAACTCCTGAGTGAAACATCAGTCTCTTTATCTGCTGAACAGCTAGTTGTTGTAGACAGCTGCCGGCTGCACCAGGAAGCGACGGCGTGAACAGCTGTGACAGTGACCCACAACAGTTAAACTAAAATAAACTTAAAGACGGTGAAACGAGATAAGGGGAACTGCACCGAGGTGACAAATCTGTGGGTCACCACTGCAAGTGATTTCCACATATGAAACATATTTCCAATCATGAAAACCGTTAAATGTTGAAATGTTGACAATTAAATGTTGAAATGAACGAGCTAACTCCACCCATCATATATTTTTTTCCACAACCCAATAAAATTTGATTTAATTCCTCTTGTAACTAAACCCCTGGCCTCATATTTGGTTCCACTCAGACTTCATTACCAAAGTTAAAGATGCTTTGAACTGCTGTTTCACTGTGACTTGGGATGGGCGCAGGACTTTTTTTGATGAGGAGAAATAGGGGAAGGAGTTCGCGTGCACATATGACCTGGGGGAGTTGAGTTTGTCATTTTGGTGTTGCAATGAATGAGTAATTCAATGCATGCAATATATCCTCTATTTTTATTCTGAGCATTTGGAAAGAAGCTGTTGCTCGAACGACTCTAACCAGGAAGCTCTGGTTCACCTCTTTCACCCTTTAAGCAACGGCCTTCCCGATATATCTGTCAAGCCTCCTGCTGGACTGGACACATGACAGAGGGAGTCTTAGCATGTCGGTGAGAAAGCCCCTCCTCACCGCCTCTCGAGACCAGCACTGCGGTTTGGACCGAACGTGGGGATGCTCCGTCTCAGGAGACAAGTTCCTGCGGTCTGTAATTCACGGGAAAACCCACTCTCAGCGTTTTACTATCAGCCTCTAGGAAGAAGTCCTGGGTTATTTTTATTTCTTTTCATCCGTTTCCAAAGGCCTTAAAATAAAAAATAAAAAAAAGACAGAAGCTGCATAGATGGATAAAACAAAATGAGTCAGAGTGAATGAAAAGTCAAAATTTATTCTCCCCATATGGCTTTAATGTTAGCTGGGTAGGAAGTATAAGTTAAGGGAAAGGCCACAGGAGAGGGAGCACCACGCCCAGGCCGGGGACAGTTGCCCACAGTCACCGCCGCTGCCCTCGAAATGGAAGGGGGGGGGGGCGTTTTGGCACGACGCTTCTCAACAAAGAGCTGACTGACGCCGCTGCCCACGTCTAACCAGAGGGAATGTATAGCTGCAGAAAACATGTCGACCCCGGGTGAACATTCCTGACTCGCTTAAATGTGTCTTTACGACGTGTTTTGCAAATGCGGGCTAAAAAAAAGGCCCGATCGCACAACCCTGACAGAAAAATATCCAGCGAACGAATCATATGCAGGAGTTAACGTTCACCTCTGTGTCTCTCTTTCACTGGCTGGAACTTGATCCTCCTTCGCTGCTGCTCTAAATACAGGCAGTTTAGAGTTTCTGGGATCTATAGTGGGACGTTAGCCGGCTCTATTATAGGTGCACGTTCTGGTAGGCCAGCGTGTTTGTAGGCTCACAGTAGCAGGCTGCTTTAATCCTCTGCCTACTGACAACTTGTTGCATGTATTATCACCAGCTTTTAATTGCTCTAAAACTATAACCTGAGGTGGTTAAAGATGTCTCTCTGTTGTAGCCAAAGTGTCTTCATTCACTCTCGGTCTTAAATCTGTGAGAGTTTGAGCATTTTTTTAAACTGCACAGATTTTAACTTATTTGTTCATTTTTATGTGAATATGCTTCCAATAAATCTGATGGCACCCATTTTTTGTCTCCAGGAAAATAAGATTGGATTAACGTGAATGTTCATTCAGTGGAAACGTTCATTCTAGTGTCACATGATCAGATCCATCAGAGCTAGGAGTGAGCAGTGCGCCAAAATGTCTTGACCACAGGGGGGCACCAAAATCAGAAATCTTCACATTCAACATATAAAGACTGTCCCTGCAGTAATAGATTCACTGTGATCTCACTGTGTGGGAGTGTTTAGTGTTGGATGCAATTCTTTGCTCACAAAACATTTGCTCAACCATTTGTTTTGAAAACTAAAAACCTTCACTGTTCATATCAAGTTTGCTGCTTTCGTCATGCTGCCTTTTGCTGATTGCTGTAAAACAAAGACAGTGCAATGGTCATCAGGGCCTACCTTTGCCATCGCTGCTCTTTCTCAGAGAAAACACCACAGCAAGGATGACGACCAGCAAACACAGCAGCAGGACCTGAAACCCAGAGAGCAAATGTCAGGATGTTTGAAGTTACTGGAGATCATAAATCACATTCAGCTGTCAACAAATAAGACTGAAGATTTTTAGATTTAACTCCTGGTGAGTATAAGGTAAAAAAATAATTTTCTTGATAGTGGGGTGAAAATGGCCACAGCTTATCCTGGCTCCCTAGATATTCTCCAGTGTCAGCTTCATGCCATGTAACCATAATATAAACATACTGTGAATGGATGTCTGGCCCCTCGAGAGGAGCCATAAATCAGGACGATTTGCAGTTCATAAACACGTCGGTCAAACACAACAACAGACTGTGCTGTACAGCAAGTACACAACAGAGAGACTGGTTTTCATCCTCACTGGCAGCGTTGGCTTGAGAGATGGCAACGTCCATCTTCTATAAACTTTCACTGACTTTTCCTCTAGCGCCACCATAAGGTTACAGGTGTGTTTTTGATCACATGTCTCGACAAACTTCAGATGGCCATTAAATTTGATTCAGACAGTTGTGTTTCCCTCAGGATGAACTCTTCTGTGATCCTCTGACTTTTCCCACTAGAACACCTAAAACAGCCTCACAGAGCTTTTAGTCTTTTTGAATTTTTTGTCAACTCTTTGATTCATTCATTCTCATTTTACTTTTTTTGTGATACAGTTAATCGGTCTTGCAGTGTCATCTAATCATTTCCACCTTCCCCCATTCACCATGTCCACCAGTCTAGATGTTGGCATCGGCCTTCTGTAATTGAAAAGTCAAAGGAGGGCGAAGGCGTGTGGAGTTAGAAATGACAACATCTTGTGACCCAATGACTAAACTGAGAACCACTTCTGGAGGTGGAACTATAAATGCTTACTTATCACATGAAGTCAACGTCCTCCGCTGACAGAATGATTTCAGCACGAGTGTCTACAGAAATATGAGCTTCATCAGCACAAAAAATATTTCTTTTCTTCGTTGCAGCCTACAAGAATCCACATTTCTACACATGAGTCATAACATTTTAATCTTATCTCTCTGTATCTTTTCTGTCCTCGTCTTCACACTCGTGTTGAACTGTATCTGTTTTCACTTGAACAAAACTATAAAATATGAAGTGAGGGAATATAAATCCTCCTTTTTTTTCCTACAAGGACTTTAATACACATAAATCCAAAACAAGTTAATTTATTACTCTAAGATACTATTCAAGACGAATACAACCTCTGACTCAACACCAGATTAAACTTTTTCATGCTGCAGTCCTTTAATTTATTCACTCTTAAAGAAGGAGTTGTGCACAATTAGTCTCGAAAGCAGGACTGTGGGAATCATCAACCACAAGTAATCCATTTAGTGCGATTCACACACACAAGAATTCCTAGACGGGTATGAAAATATGCTGCTATGTGAGCGTGGTGTCTGGTATGTGCACTTATTTTCTGCAGCTATAGGTGAAAGGGGGGGGGGGGGGCGGAAGAGACCTGGATTGGGCAGACTCCTTGGGAAAGACTTGGCCTCTGTGGGCTGTAAAAGTAAACTGTCTGTCTCGTGGAAACCTACTCGTCTGACTCTGAAACACACTGCTCATTATAGTTTTGTCTTTATTATGTACACAGTAAAGATCTGATTAGACTGTTGGCAGTCAAAATCAAACTGCACAGCAAAGTCCACAAGAAGACAGGAGCATGAAAAATGTCACTATTTGTCTGAAAAATAAAACTGACCCCGCTTTTTGTCTTTATTCCCAAAATGTTGCCTTAAATAACACTGCAGTGTAACAGGAACAAATATCCCATATTACTAACAGATGTACGGTGGCTGATGTATGATCGGACAGAGCGGACTGTTGTCTAGACTTTGCCACATGTGTATTTAATTAGTGCCAAGCAGACAGCAAATGAAATCACTGGTTTCTGTGGTTTGAGTTGGAGTTTGCTAGTAAATAGTTTGAATGGCGTGTTTACTGTGCAGATTATATTTCAGTGATGAGGGAGATTACTGTGCACATACAGTATCTGACTTGTGCCATTTGGCCTAAAATGTTGTTTTATTATTTGGCTGTAAAAATCTAATAAAGCTCTGACCACAGCGGCGTTCAATACACATAAAGACATTTTTCTTTGCAATTCTTTCAATTATGGTTTCAGGCTTGATGTAAAGCCCCAAATTTGGAGCGTGTGTGGTTTATCTTTATGCCTCATGGAGTTTGTCAACAATAAAAGCTGCTGTGTTTCAGAGTGTTTTTCTCTGTGACAGGAGTAAAATTCTGGGGGCAACGAACAGAACAGTCATTCTAATGTCCAGGCAGATTCCCAATCAGGTCATAAAATAGATAGAGGCAGTAAGAGAGAGGCAGCTTGTGACTTTCAGCTCATTGAAATCCAAAAGCAGGGGATGACGTCTTTTTGAATATATCCTCAAATCCATGTTAACAATTAAAGCGTGACGGTCATGGTGGATGTGCACATAAACAATGGGAACTGATTGTCTGACTTTGTGCAAAAATGTTAAAACAAAACAGAGCTGCAGTGTTTCATTGATTAGAAAATGTATCAGCAACTTTTTGTAATTGTTATTTTTCAAGCAAAAATGCCAACGCCCAATGGTCCAGTGTTCTCAAATGTGGAAATGTGTTGCTTTTCTTGGTCTTACAATAAAGTAAATTGAATATTTTGGCACAAAACAAACTATTTTCTTTGCTTCGTCTCATGTCTGTGTCCCTCCCCTGCCGCCGCTCAAACATCCAGATTAAATGTCTGAAATTGGATCTATTGCAAAACAGGGCTGCTGTAAAAACCTTGCTCTGTGACCTTGTGACTGCTCCAAACTTTGGGCTGAAACTTTCCTGTTTTGGATCACAATCAGCGCTGTGGTCTTAAAGGTCCAGTTCTTTTTTTACACTCGTAACTGTAGATCATGTCCACACGTACAGACACTTCTGGCCTCTGTCTTTTTGCACTGGAGTGAAAACATTTTGTTTCCACTTCCAGACTGGCGGCATTGAGCGTCTCGGCTGTTTGACAGCTGTGGACTAATCACACTGGGAGTAAACAGTGTAGAAAGTCCTCTAGTTTGAGTAGCTGGAACCAGACGGAAAATGAGTGAAATTATTACAAGAAGAGATTAATTCTTGTCTATGGACGAATCAACTGGTCCTTTTGCATCTAAGTAAGTCACTATAAACTCATCTAAGGGAGTTTGAAGTTTACAGACACGTTAAGGTCCTGAAATAACACTTTAGAGCCTTATAAAGATACAGAAGATATAAAAAGACATTAAGGTTGCTATATAAAGTCTATTAAGTTCATCTATAGTCATAAAGAAGATCAAAAACACGTTTAGGTGACTATAAAGTCTTTTGAGTTTCTCTATGGAGTCTTATATTAATACAGAAGATATAAGTGACTATATAAAGGTGACTATATAAAATCTACTGAGTACCACTATGTGATGTGGAAGATAAAAAAACAACATTAAGGTCACTATATTAAAAGTTGAGTTCCTCTTTAGAGTCTTGCAATGATAAAGAAGATATGAATGACTTTTAGATGAGAATAGAAAGTCTATTGAGTAAAACACTTAATAACTAATAACAGGAATATTAGCTGTTTTTGGCAATATGGTTAAAGATGTAGCAAGATGTTGAAGAGTTTGAAGGCACTTTTTAAAACCATCAGACAAACAATGAAAGTCAGCAACAAGTCTATGTGCTTCACATGCAGTTTGCAGTCTAGTGGTGTTTCAGTTGTCTTGAACTCACCCCAGTGATGATCTTCCAGTTGTTCCTCTTCTTGCCCCTCTCAGTGTTTCTCCTCTGACTCTCCAGCTCTGCAGCTCCAAACAGAGAAGCAGCCTGTTCTGCAGAGCGCTCCTCTGCTTTGCTTCCCTCCATCTCTGCTCAGCTGCTGGCACTGACTTCCAGGCACACTGAGGAGGCTCAGGGACTAAATACTGAGACCAGGATGTGACCCCTGTGCTCATGTGTAGCACCGCCTCGTTTCTGCAAGTTCACAGCAGCAGCAGCAGCAGCAGCAGCATGGGGCTCATCTGAGAGGTGGAGGCTGATGATTAAAGAAAACAGAGCAAACCTCAACAATCTGCTATTATTATGGCTCAAGTGTCATTTTCCAAAGAGTCTCTTCACTTTTAAATCTCATGTTTATCCACTTCTGAGAGATTTAATTAAAGATAATAATAATAAAACAGGCAAAATAACTATGGATGTTTATTTTCATAGGTGCATCAAATGTGTTTATTATGTTTTTTTTTTCATCTAGAAGATAAAAAAAACTTTAATAAAGATTTACTGTAAAGTGACTGAGTGCTGCCGCCATCTTGTGGTCAGACTGAAGTGGTGCGCTGCACTGAACAAAAATTCAATAAAGCATAATTTGAGACATATTTTTTTTAAGCAGGGAAGGTTCACAGTGTTTAAGTGTTATTAATTAGTTTGACATTGATCGAGATGGAGATTTGGTGTTTAAAGAGTGGTATTCTCATCTAATGCTCAGCCAGAAAGTGTCCCAAAAATGTCATCGATTCCTTTCATAACTTTGTTCACAAACTGCCAAAAAACAGTTTAATAACGTCCAAGGTGACATTTTCAAATTGCTTGTTTTGTCCAATCAACTGTTCAAACAATTACTTAGTAAAGTCACATCATGAAGAAAATCAGCAAATCCTCATATCTGAGAAGTTGGAGTCCATGAATATTTGTCAGGTTTGCTATACAAATGACTCTGAATTTTCTTTTAATTGAATACATGAATAACCAATAACTGTTTCCAGCTGTAATTCCTATACTGTTATTTTAGGTACACATCTCCATTAGGCTTTGTGAACTCAAAGTATATGTTTGAATGTATGTATATTTGTTGAGTGTAAAGTTTAGTATAGTACTTTGCTTAAGTTAAACAAACTGCTCATCTGACAGTGTAATACCTGTAACAATATCTCAGTCTACCAATGGACATGACAGTTTTCATACACCCAACCACACAGTTTGATCCTTGTGTCATATTTACAGCAGGTTATTTGTTCTCTTGGTAAATGTCCATCTGTCGTTGTAAACAACACTGAGAGCAGAGCACTAAATCACACTAGACAACAGGTCAGAAATATTTATGATCTTTGCTTCCTCTCCTGTCAGTTATCATAAAAGTAATATGGCATAATGCAAACTAAGTTCTAAATAAAGCTTCGCTGTTGAGCTTCATGTAGCCTACAAGTATCACATATAGTCTGTTGAACTTTCAGCCTCTAAAAAAAGGTTACAACGCTCCACATACTGAGTTTGATATTCACCTTGGTCCAGCAGAAAGATGTGGTCTCGGCCTGGATCAAGTTAACCATGGTTTGGTTGGCTTCTGGTGTGAAAATTGTTTTTTGGATGGTTCAGACTTTGGGACCAATTACATGAAGCTCTGGCAGGCTATGGTCAGATAATAAAAGACAAACAAAACAAAATGAACTCCAGTCACACCAACAGTGGCCTTCACTTCCTGTCACCTGACTCCCACACACACTACCTCCCATTTCCTAATTAGCCTCCGAATATATTTGGCTATCAGAAAAACACGTTTGTGTACAAGATCCATAAATCAGAAAAAAATGTTTCTGTACAAGATCATTAAAAATCAGCACATACTGTATTGTAGATACACAGCTGTAGTGTAACAGTGTCCACAAGATGGCGATGTTGTAACAAGAGTAAAGTAACACATAACTGCCTTCCCTTGGTTGAGATACTTTCATAAAGCTAAAAGAAGTGCTATTAATATAACATAATACTGCTCCTGATCCCTGACAGCTTCAACACAGACATATTTCAGCTCTGTGAGGTCCAGGTCTCCTTCAGATCCAGCTGTGACCTGTGGTGTGATAATGGAGATCACATGTGGCTGGAACTCCTGACCTCTGACCTCTGCCTTGTCCTGCACTCATAAACAGCCCAGGGTTAACTGTTCTCACTGCCTGTTTATCTTTGTCTCCCTGTGAATGTGTGTGCTTGCATTTTTGTGTTTACTGCGTGTGTGTGTGTGTGTGTGTGGGCGCCTGAATATGAAAGCAAGCCTGATTTTTGTGTTGTCATTTTAAGCTACAAGGTTGTTCGTGCATGTGTTTTCATGTCCGGTTGGGGTTGTGTGTGTGTGTCCTGCACTGTGAACAGCATGTCTCTCAGCAGATTTTCTCCCTACAGCTGTCCCCAACCCAGCTGGACTTTACGATATGACCTTTAATGTTGACCTACACATGTAGCACTTACTGTCCCCATCATATGTTCCTCTTGACTTCTTACAGTCTAGGACGCTTTTCGTGAATCTCCTCTAATCCTTAGCCTGGCGAAGTGTGTACAGTGTTGAGGAAGAAAATGTTTGATCAAACTCAAACTCACTGCCCTTACTCACAGTTTCCTAAAGAGTTACAAAAAAACATTCTTCAATTCCCCATTATATATATAAGTATATTCTTCAGCTGCTTGTTCCAACACTTTGTTCAAACTAATATATTGTGGTTATAGCCACAAAAATATTAAAACATGAAGTTTTTATGGTTGCAATTCTGCATCAAGTGGAGACGTGTTAAGCATAACTTTACAAACATTTTGCCGGAATTTACAGTCCGTCCTCCGCCAAAATACAGCCAAATAGGTCGCCTGTGCAAGCAGCTTATCACGACCCATATTCACGTTTATTGTTAGGCGACGACCTCTAAGTGGCCGTAATAATTATGATTGAAGCGAAGAAGGAAGTCAAATGATCCACATATGGAGGATGTGGGGTTGATGGAAGGGTCAGACAAATGATAATAAATAAGACTTTCAAATAGGGGAAAGCTGTTTTTCTTCCTAACCAAACTGCGACAGTTTCATGACGTCGAATAGTAGTTATGGGTGTAACTCTAGTTCTACGAGTTTGTGCACCTGTCGCACTCTTTATATAAGCTGTTTTGGAAGTCAAACGATCTGTTCTGTCATTTAGGTATGAGGACGTGTTGCCCCCAGCATGATACATTTGTGTCCTTTAATACGGTTTATGCTAAGTGGGTTTGAACAATGCTGGGCTACACAAGGAGTTAAAAATGGGCTCAATAGTGTGTTTGTAGTGGTTGAAAAGATTAAAGAAACATTTGCTGGAATAACTGGGAACATTGAGGTTTAAGAGGTTAATTAACAGAACAGAACAGAACAGAGTGGTTCTTGCATTTGCTTATTACTGCTTTCACCATTATTGCATTCTCTTGTTATTCTTGAAAGATTTACATTTACGACTACACTACTACATGTGTTTCTTTATTTCCATCATTAACCAGACATCCCATAAAAAACACATAAAGTTGAAGCTTTCTTTTCTCAGCAACAAGTGACAGCAACTAGTGGTGCACTTTTTATCAGTCGTACAGTCTGGTGCTCTGAAATCAATTTGCCGTTACTGTCGGAACAATCCAAAGCCCCCGGCGACACTTGAACTGAAGTGCAGTGTTTTGAACCCTGACCGAGCCGTAACTTATGAATAACACATTGAGGAAAGAGCAGCAGTAAGTGTGCTTAAAGAATTCATCAGCTGACAGTTATAGGCACATCTTCCCCCGTGAGATTTTCTGTAGGCACTTGTAAATCTACCGTGAATTATTAATTCAACACGACACAATCCTCAGCATGTTATATTGAAAGCTGCTGTCCTCTCACACATATCTGTCAGCGACTTCCTGTCAGCCAGGATTTACAGTAGAGCCGAATGTCTTCAGTCTGCTGTTTGCTTGTGTTGTTGTCCTTAAATAATGAGCAGCTTTCAAAGCTTCTGATATACACTCACCCACAACCGGAAAATAAAGAGCTGCCCACCTACTTTGTGTATATATGTTGATTTTTTTTTCCACTGTTTTAGATGGAGCTCCTGATATAAGGACTGACAGCTTGTGACAAGATGAGCATAAGACTTACTTCCATGTTTTTGACACATACAAAGGTTTGTTTTACATTTGTTATATTCGCAAGCACAAATCTAACCTGTGTGTCTTATAAATATATTCTATACAGTTACTGCTGTATGAGGTGAGAATAAGACAAAAACAGCTTATTCCCGCCTACATCAGTCTGTTCAGTAGCATCATGGGGGAGTGAATTCTGGTGCATGCAGTTTACAGCTTCATGATGAAACTTTATTCTTGCTAATGATGCTGGGAATATTGCTGAGGTGGCCTTTGACAGTTAAAAAAAAAAAAGACTGTGGATGTTGTCAAAGTTGCTCCTTCTCTGTCTTTTAAAAGTTTGCCGCTTCTCATCTCTGTTTTATCAGAATATGCACAGTTTTCTACCGAGGTGAGATATTGTTTTCGTGTTTTTATCCCCAGTCACGCTTCAGTTTTATGCAAAGCATCTTGTCCGTGTTTCATGTTGTTTCAAGTTTACTGACGTGTTTTATAGCAAGAAAGTAAAGCCATGCATGTGAGGCCGCACTCTCCATTTGGCACTAAATGGTAAATCCTGCGTGCATGGAAGAAGTATTCAGATCATTTGCTAAAGTAAAAGTACTTCTCTGACAATACTCCAGTACAAGTAAAAATTCTGCATTCAAAACCTTTACTTCAGTAAAAATACTGCTGGGTCGTTTCATCTACAGCAAAACATCATATTCTATAAGATCATCATATAGTTGTAGTGTTATTTTTAGGTCTGTTACATATATACTGTTTTATGGTAGAATAAAACTAAAATAAAAACCCCTTGCTATCGTCTGTCCCGACTGGGGTTTAGCCTCAGGGGTCAAAGGCCAATGACCCAGGGCTTCTGGTGTAGCCGGTGCATATCTGGTACTGGATTAGGGATATCTGGGCAGAGACTTCTTCCTCATTGTTTAAGATAAGATAAGATATTCCTTTATTGGTTCCCAAAACGGGGAAATTTAAAGTGTACAGCAGCAAAGATGAATAGTAAGTAAGCAATATAAACAAGAGAAGGACAAAAAGTATTAACAATTTACTAGAATGAAAGTATTAACAATTTAAACAAGGCTGGAACATATTAACAAGTTAACAAGAGAAGTATAAGAATATGAGAACAGTATGTACACTATAGACAGATACAGTTGGAAAAGATGAGGTGAAATGAAATATTGCACAGTGGGTGGTTCAGGTGTGATTAGCAACTTGAGATGTGAAGATGACATTTTGACTAATCTTTATAAACAGATCTGTATATGAATGCAGATACATTTTTTTTTTAAAAAAAGCTGATAAAAAGCTAAATCATTGTCAGACGATGGTTTCCATGATTGCATTTCGGCCAATGTCTGTTTTGCTTTACCTGCGTGCAACCAAAGCCTACCAATGCTAAACGCTACTAATGCTAGATTCTACATACACATGCACACATCTGTTTTTTAGAGACTATATTGGAAAACAGTGCCCCAGTGCAGAGAGCACAGCAGGACCATCCAGTGACAGTGACAGCACACATACCAACAGACAGCGGCGTGTCCACATCTCTGCACACATAAATGTACCTGTGCAGGCTTTACGGTCAGTGTATGCCACTGCCAACATTTCCAGCCCAGGATTAAATTCTATCATGCGGCCTGCCAACCCTGATCTGTAACACCTAACCTTTTTTTTTGCACCTTGCAGTCAGACTCAGTGTTCTCTTTTTCCATAGCACAGCTCCTTCAGTCGTCTGTCTTCTGAACCTGGACCAAGGTTACGGCACCTTCTTCCATCCCATAAAGCAACAATGGTCTTAAGCTCACTTGTGGCTTGAATTCACTCAAAATATGAACAAAAGGCTCTTATTTTTAGTCTGACCGAGCGTAGCTACAATATCATCGCTAAAGTTTTTATTATGTCAGAAAAAAAGAATCAATGTTTCTTTAACACAAACTCTGAACATTTGGTGATGCTATTTTAAAAAAAGCGGCCTTTTGAACTCGTTTGCCACGAGGGAGAAGAGGACGGCGGTGCAATCAGTTGCAGACAGGAATCAAGCCAACAAGTGTGACTCACTCACACAATCCCTTATGACCAGTACATGAGGGGTATTAAAAAGTAAAGAACATGCAAGAAGATTGACAGGCAGATCGTGGAAACAGAGGTCAGTTCAGAATTAAAAAAAAAAATCCTGACTCTAAACACAAAACGAGTATCAAACACTCATATACAGATTCTATTAGAGAAACTTTAGTTTGATGACATATTGCCAGACATCACTTATTTTCTACTGATATATCATGTTAATGCCGACCATCCACTTCCTCTTATTTTTACCACTGGCAGTTTTTGCTGCCATTGGAAAAATAAAGCAATCATCAATGAAGTTGTGACATTTCTTTGTAAGCAAAGTAATTGTAATTGTGCATGAGAAGCAAACCGCTGAGAGAGAACCTGAAATATCTTCAGAGGAATGTGGAAGTGAATAATGCAATGAAACAGCTGACTGTGCAGTTTTTTTTTTCTGAAATTCAGCACAATGTTAGAAAGAACTTTAAAGACTCATTTTAATGAAGCTGTTTGTGGAAGTTGTCTTTCAGTTCAAGTCAGTTGTTAATGTAAACTGTGGGTTCAATATATGGTGGTTGGATTACAAATGTATGTGTTTAAGTTAAAGACGGGTCATCAAAAATATTTAAATGGTATACAGGAAGCGAACTGAATAATTACAAGGAGAGAGGATTAGTTGGACTTTAATGTGAAGGAACAGCAGGATGGAGACGATAACTTTCTCAAAGCAGCTTTGTTGTTTGATGTTTGTTCAGACTGAACTAAGGGAAATATGAGAAGAAATGCAGATTCAGCAAATGAATGCATCTGCTTTAAAGTTTCTGGTTAACTCAAACATACAAATAGCTTTCTTTCAAAAACTTACATTTATATAACCCAAAATCAGTTTGTCTCTGAGGCATTTACAATTTGCACAACATCTACTCTTAGACCCTCAATGTAGATATGAGAAAACTTTCACTTAACAAACAAACTCATTTCAATAAGGGGTTATCAACTTTTTCCAATCAAGTCAAGACAAAACAAGTGCGTTCAATGAAAATTAAAATCACTAAAGTGAATAAAAAAATCATTGATTTACTGAAGTCCAGCTACTGCAGATGAAAAACCAATGTAATGACAGCAGTTTTTATTATGTGACCTGTTAACTACATACACAACTTTATTCCTGGTCAACTCTTTTAGGCAATATATGAGTTTTTGTAAGCCCTGAAGAAAAAGAGACTTGTAATTTGAGCCAGCAGCTCGATACAAGACAAACTCTGTAAAATGGTGTCATTGATTAATCTTTTGCTATTTATGTATTTATGAGTTAATAACCTCCTTACGACAAATGTCTGAGGAGCATCTAAAGAAGGATGAACATTTTTGTTGGTTTGAAAGACAAATGACCTGATAGACGTCCTGACACACAGACAGACAGACAGATAGACAGCCTCATGTCCAGTCGACGGGAAGCTCAGCTGGAAATCTAAGGAGCTGTTAAGTGTCTCATTACCGTGTGTCAGATATGTCACTCAGTGGGACGTCGAACTGCAGCCAGTTTACTCCCTCGATCATTAGCATCCGTCAATACAGGAGGGCAGCCGATCAAACTGTGACCTCAGAGCACCTTGTGAGGCGGTGAGAAGGTTGTCAGTCACTCTCTGGTGCACTTATTCTCTTTTTCTTATTAAAATGACTTTAATTTTAGATCATCTTTTGGCTTCCTGGAGAGCTCCTGGCGTCCTCGGGATTTATAAATATGTCCCTGGTATTTTGTGCGCCATCGATCCATCTCGAGCTCCGTCAATAACCCGGAGCTGATATGTGACCTTTCACACTTGAGGTTTAATGAGAGTCGTGCTGTCAATGTTTATTGTTGATCTATGGGAAGAAAAGCTGGTGACGGGGGGGTGATCGCTGCTGAAATATTCATATAGAGAGACTAGTGTTATGCAATAATGCATCAGACATATGACAGTGCTAATTAGGGCGGATGGTGGTAATGCAGACAGCAGGGATGATGTTAGGAACGACAGAGGCTGAGACAGATGACCGTCAGTGTTTATGCAAAAGTAGATGCGTGTAAAAGTGTATATTAAAGTCTCAAATGGGAAAAGTGATACAGTGATGTATGAAGTATGTGTATCCTATCAGACAAAGCAGTAATTTCTAAAATTAGCCAATTTCACGCATAATGATTTCAGGTTTGACCCAGAGTCACATGGTCCAGTGGAACAACTCCGCCATAACAAAATATCCAAAGGTCTCAGAGGTGAAGACTCATGAACCAGAACCCTCTAAACAACACTCCTACTTTCCCAGTTTTAAAAAACATCCACACCGTCTACATCACTGCGCGTCACTGTCTGCCACCCTCTCGTCCTGAAGAGCAGCGCAGGTGTATCGCACTCGCCGGGGTGTCGAGGCTAATAAATAGATTCACCTCTAATTGGAGGGATGTTTGGAATAATTATCAAATGACAGCAGGAGCGGCGGCAGAGTCACGGAGGCAGAAGCAAATGATGGGAAAATGAAAGACTTTAATTGAATGTCAGCGGGAAGCTGCAGGCCACGTTGAACCTCGTGTAATGAGATGTAGACAGCTGAAGGGCACCCCTCCCAGGATGCCTTGCTGGTAGGGGAGAAGTGAGGGAGCAGACCGGGGGGGCGGGGGTGGTGGGGCGTTTTGGGCTCCTGTCTCCCTGGCATTGCTTTAATGATGTCCTCATATCATGTCATTATGTAATGTGCTCTCCAGTGATGTTTAGTCAGCCTTACACACCCCGAGCCCTGCTGACGAGCGCAAGAGCTAACATGTGGAGCTAACATGCTAACTGAGTGTGTGTGTGTGTGTTTGTGTGTGGGTCTTTATGTGTGTGTATGCATGCACACATGTGTCGGTTATAGAGTTGGAGTTATTTTCGCCTGGATGGTCTTGAAATCAATTTGCCTCTTTTCCACATGCGGTATGGATTTTTCTTTTACTTCTGAGTTCTTCAGTTTTCTGATAAAGAATTAAAGAAAGTCAACTGGGAATTTGTGGGACATTCATGACAGAACATGTCACAAAAAGATTGATCAATTGTCATTGACCGGTTTAAAGATGCTGAATTATTCTGCACAAGACAATCAGTTTGTTTTGTACAAGGTATTTGTAGAAACACCTGCGTATCTTCACTGATTGCATGCAGAGGCAAAGAATTATTTCAACAAATCAATTATTTATTCAGCACAAAAATGGCCACAAAAGGCTTTTCAATCTGTCCAACATGCGATGCGATCGTTCGCGCTGGTCCAGATAAGGAAAAACAGAGGACGGATCCATCTGTCAGGACGGACAGACGTGCAACCAATGCTGTATAAAACAAACAATGTTGCTGTT
The DNA here is from genome assembly GCA_025331565.1 of Holacanthus passer. NCBI lineage: Eukaryota > Metazoa > Chordata > Actinopteri > Pomacanthidae > Holacanthus > Holacanthus passer. The sequence continues at coordinate 291,640 of JAFREQ010000033.1, forward strand.
GGTGTGAAAGCTGGATGATCCAGTGGGCAGAGCTGGCAGCCGTCCCAGGACTCAGGACCCTCTGGGCTCCGAAAGCTTCTGGTTCACTGTGTGGCAGCTGTTCTGTGGTGATTTGATGATGACAATATGCACCACAAAATTAGAATATCAGCGGAAAATATAAAGATTTTGTGTGACCCATATTCATTTCCTAATTTTCTGGTCCTGTCTTTGACAAACTTGTCCTGTGTCAAAATCTAGTTTTAAATATGACCGAAGGAATTTATCAATCTTGTGACAAATTTTGCAATCAATCAATAAATAATTTAGTCTATAAACTGACAGAAAACAGTGGAAAAAATGCTCTTCAGATTCTTCCCAGAGCTCAATGTGACATCTTCTCTGTCAAAAGTCATTGCATTAAATTTGCAATGATATAAAACAGAAAATCACATTTTCAAAGCTGCAACCACTGAATATTTGACATTTTTACTCCATAAATGGCTTAAATGATAATCAAAGTTCTCTCAGCTAATGTGTGTGTAAGATTTGTTTATTTGCAGGACATCTGAGTGGCCTGTGGGTCAATGTGCTGACCATGAACTGCGACGCCCCAGTTTACTTCTGACTGGGGATCTTTGTTGCACGTCATCCATCGTGTCCCTCTGCCTTCACTTCCTGTCTACTCTCAGCTGTCTAATAAAGACATGAAATGCACAGAAATAATAATAAAATTGTTGACTTAAAAAATGACAGGATACACAAAACGGTGAGAGGAGACTGAGAGACAGGACTGAACAGTTTAATGAGATGTGAAGTTAGTGTGTTTTGACCCTCAGCATCGACACATCCGTCACAAACCACGAGGGAAAGTAAAGATAAGGTTTGCAAACTTTGCTGCGAGGTCACGCTTCTTCTTCCAGCTCGGCTGCAGTCACACGTGGTGCCCGGTGACCTGCCCGCTTCCATTGTCCCTCCTCCGAAACTTTCCGCTGAGCGCCTTTTGAATCTGAGTGTCTTTGCATATCACAGAGGACACGTTTCAAAGAGTATGTCATCAAACCGAAGGCCTGCTCATGTGAGAGGGGATGAATCACAGCTAAATCACAGTTTAGAGACACGCAGCAAATACACTGTGACACTCATTATGTCTGCTGGGTTTTCCTTTTTACTTGACTTGTGCAGTCTCAGATAAGAGTCACATTAGCTTTAGAGATCAAATATAGATCAAAATAAATATTGCACAGGGGTTTACTTTTGCAATTAGTAAATGCCATTTTGCAGTGATTTCCAGTGTGCAGTCTGGAGATTCCCTCTCAGCTGAGTCATTAAAAATGGATGCTTAGTTTTCAGACACCTATTTTAAAGCACCAGAGTATAAATAAAACAACAAAATCAATATCTAACCTTCTCACTTTTCCTCAGTGGAAACTCACCAGTGGGAACTTCAGTTATGCAGCAGTGTACTTTTTTTTGGAGGTTTTCGTTCTGAACACCCACGAGGTTCAAAGCACATCAGAGCTCGGACTTCGCTGTGGACTTCGCAGCCTCTCCAAAATCGCAGTAATGAGGGTCCGGGCTCGATCCCCTGCGCAAACCGCCGGGGGTCAGAACCTGCCACCGGAAAATTTCGTCTGATGGGTCAGTGGCTGCAGGAAGTGCTCGGGCTCTTGAGGATGTATCGGTGATTACACAGTGGAGGAAGCGCGGAGAGCTGAGAGGCCTGAGGCTGAAGCCCTGCAGGTCTGCAGGACTCTGCAGCTGAGACCAAACCTTTCATTTCAGACAGGGATCCAACCTGAGACACAGAAAACACACACACACACACACACACACACACACACACACAAAACAGACAACAAATCCCATGAAAAGATTGTTGAACTGGGTGATATGTTCCTTCATTAAGATGAACACTGGTGGTTTATGGGTAGTTTATTTTGAGCTCATCCTGCACACACAGTGCTGCTGTAAACACCTTTCTAATGCACCAAATGTGTATTCATCCACAGGTGAAAATAGTCCCCAATAAATGCACTTTTTACTGCTGTTTGAGTAACATTTCTTAAAACCTACAGTGCCCAGGAAACAAAAACTAAAAATATGAAAGTACATATTCAGACTTGGGCTTATACATGGTTAAAACAAGAAAAATGGAATCTAACCAGTCTTTTCCTTTAATATAATTACTAATATTATTCATCTCTATTTGAGTTTTCTTTTTACATTTAGTGCTCAGTGATTCAATGGGGACATTATCTTTCTGTTCTGTTCTTGCTTGATTACAATCACTGTAACTCTCATAATATGACGTTTTTATATATATATGTACTGTTTCAAATTTGCAGCCATGAAAAGGTGCATAGATGCTTTTTACTACGTCCTTAGTCTTTACCTTCAGAAGAGCATTTTGTGAAAGGCCACATTTTTGATCAAAGCGTCACGGATTAATTGACATATTGATCGGGCCGTGGTGTGCAGCACTTCAGTTTGCAAAGGGAGGATTTATGCAGGCTCAGTCACGGTTGACTTGACTGACCTGGTTATTGAAGCCAGGGCTATTTTTGGTGCGGCTCACAGTGTGGAACTTAAGATTGGCCAGGATCTATCGGTTACTGATAGAGCAGGTGGGGTGTGGTGCAGATATCGGCATCTGTTGCAGGTTGGTGGAGGTACGGTTTTTTAAGTGAGTGAGGATGTGTGTAAATCTTTGTAAAGACACATTATCTACTTTTTATCACTCAAGAGCAGAACATTATAGCATTTTATTACCCATGAAAAAGAACTACCTACAACAAAACTATGAAAATAATGTCTTTAAGTGTTTGCACTAAAGAAAGTGTTTGTTTATGAGGAAAAATCAGCAATAATGAAGGAATGAAAAAAGCAATGAAATCTGATCGGGATTGCCTCGACCGCCATCTCCCACTGACGTACAGCACATCAGGGAAGCACCGGCTGGAAACCAGTGACACTGAAGGTCGTCAAATTTGGCCCCGGTTAGACTTTCACTTGACATTTTGCCTCTGTGCGTCAAATCATCATCATCACGTGTTTCTCTATCAGCTTAAAACACACATTAAATTGACTCCACACACACACACACACACACACTGTACAGTGAAATTGCCAGTCAATGTAAACATACAATATTTTAACACGGTTGGAAAGTTTCATATGAGGTTTATTTACTCTTGAGTTTGTTTAACAGGGGAAAGATAAGGTCAAAGAGCAGACGTTCAAATTTTCCTTGGAGCCAAAGTAACAGCTGGATTCTGTAGAAGTTTTGTGGTGAGTCATGTCGAGAGCATCACTCATAAATGGAGAAGTTTCCTTTCATTTAAAAAAAACAAAAAACAACAAAAAACCCTCTTGCAGCAGAATGCGAATGAATAACGGTGCTTTTTACCCCCAGCTGCTCGGCTGAAGTAGCTCTGTGGTCCCGGAACAAGGCTGCTGTAGTTCACATAGTCTGGTGGGAGTTTAGATGATTTCCTCCAAAAAGCCAAACGCTGTCATGTTATAGCTACTGAAAAGTGACCAAACTGCTGTGTGATACTTTGTTTGGGGGAGTTAAAGTTGGTTAAAAGTCAGTTTAGTCAGTTGTTTTAGTCAGAAAACAGTAATAAATGTCACGGGCTCCTCAAGCTCGTGGGTGGTTTTTACACTGATATTCAGTTTACAATAAAACAGACATTTGAGTAACTGGAACAGGAGAATGAAATTAATGTATTTAACAAAATAGTTTCCTGTATCGATCGACTAACTGATTAATCAACCCATGGTTTCAGCTTGAGTTCATTCATGTTTCTTGTGGTCAGAGTATGAGGTGTATGAGTTGAGGTTGCTCTACTTTTTGTCGCCCTCAGATTTTGTGAGTATTTTTACTTTAAGTGGATTTTGATGATGATACTTTGTACACTTTGGCAATTTGAATGTAGAACTGAGTTGCACTCTAAAAAGCACTGGGTTTAAATTGACCCAGTACAGGGGCATTTATATAAATATTTCTTCCATCTCTGAAGATGAGTACTTTTACTTTAAGTGCATTTTAATGATAATACTGCTGTGCTCTTCTGTAAGACTTTGAATGCAGTACTAAGTTACACACTATAAAACACTGGATTTAAAGTGACCCAGTATTTATACCAATTTATACCACTGTGTAGAAAACCACCTAAAAGACGGGTTGTTTGGATCCAGTAACCCAACAGTAAAATAAAAATAAAATACAATACTGGGTTGACTTTACTGGAAGCAATGCTGCCATTGCTGCCAGTAAAGTCAACCCAGTATTGCATTGGTGCTACATTGACCCCACACTTACACAGTATTTAACCCAGTGATTTTTAGCATGTGCCTGTAGTGGAGTATTTCCTCAGTGTGGTACTTAAAGATCTCAATACTTCTTCCACCTCTGAAGATGAGTACTTTTACTTTGGATAGAAACCACCCAAAAGGTTTTGATACAGTAACCCAATAGTGATATAAAAATAACACCTATAATGGGTCAAAACACCCCAATGCTTCTAGTAAATTGAACCCAGTACTCTGTTGGTGCCCACACTTGATACTTTTTTAACCAAGTATTTATAGTGTGTGTATAGTAGTGTGTACATGTAATAGAGTATTTCCTCAGTATTTAAGTAAAGGATCCAAATACTTCTGAATTCAACTGAAGATAAGTACTTTTACTAAGTGCATTTTGATTATAATACTGTACTTTTCTGTAAGAGTTACACACTAAAACACACTGGGCTAAAATTTACCCACTACGAGGTAATTATAGCAAATGGGTTAAAAAAAAAAAAAAAACCACCCAAGAGAAAGATAAAAATAAAACACCTCATTGCTTCTAGTAAACTCAACCTAGTGTTGTGTCGTTGCTGGATCAGTTTGAACCCACTGTTTTTTCATGTGTGCATGTAGTGAAGTATTTTTTTTTACTCAAATACAATATGAGTACTTTCTCCAGCTAAAATGTGACAGAGCAGGATTTTTGCACTGAGGGTTAAACTGGGATGTTTCCTCTCAGATGGGAGGAGACATGGGTGGATGGATGGATGGATGGATGGAGGGGGAGGATTCCTGTGGTGGGAGGTCAGGCAGGAGGAGGAGGAGGAGGAGGAGGAGGGGGTGGTGCTGAATGAACAGCTCCTCGGCTCATAAAGTAATCAGAGAGCTGCTCCGCTCGCTCAGAGCCGCACAGCCATGAGCCAGCCGAGCTCCCCGTCCTCCAGACCCGCCGCCTCGCTCCCCTCGGCCCCCTGACACTCCACCATGAAGAGGCAAAACGTGAGGACCCTCGCCCTCATCATCTGCACCTTCACCTACCTGATCGTCGGCGCCGCCATCTTCGACGCGCTGGAGTCCCAGGAGGAGACGAACCAGAGGAGCAGGCTGGACCGGAGGAGAGACGAGCTGCTGCGGACCTTCAACCTGTCCTCCGAGGACTTCGACGAGCTGGAGCGGGTGGTGCTGCAGCTGAAGCCCCACAAAGCCGGGGTGCAGTGGAAGTTCGCAGGCTCCTTCTACTTCGCCATCACTGTGATCACGACCATAGGTAAGAGAGCACCTGTGGGGAACTTTGGTGGGTTGATCAGTTTGTGCTTGATCTGAGCTGAGATGCACGACTGTGAACTCTTGAATGAATTGTAGGATGCAAGCAAACATGCAGCACAGCAAGATTATTTAAAAAAAAAACCCTCTTAGAATAAATGTTATTGCAATATGCACAGATTGAAGACACTCACACAACAGGTGACATACTGCAACTATTAATAACATGCAATGATGAAATGCAATGAAGTATTCAGAGAGATGCTTGAATAAAAGTAGCAATATTGCAATAGAAAAGACACATTACAAGTAAATATTATTACCAAAAGTATTGAGAATAAAAGTCTTTATAATGCATGTTTTATCATTACATATTGTTTTATTGCTATTGCATTTGGTGCATGCTTTTAACATTTTTATACACTGGTTAGTTTAATCTGCGACAGTGTATCTGAATTTATTATCGAGATCATCATATGTTTTGTGTGTAAAATCAGCAAGCAGTAACTAAAGCTGCATGATAAATGTGTTAAAGGGACAACAAGTGCCATATTTCCATCTGAAATACGGCGGGGTGGGGATGTAAAGTAGCATGAAAAGGAAATTCAAAAGGAAATTCAAATTCAAATTTCAAACTCAAATTCGTACCCACAGTTCAGCACTTGAGCAAATGTGCATAGTTACAGTCCACCACTGCCGACGACATAGAAAACATGCTGCTAGGTACATGACACAATATGATGTGTTATAATACCACAGATGGAGGAAGTGCCATAAAATGTCATATTACTTTTATAATATGAAGTAGAACAGGTGCACCATGAATCCCCTACAACTCTATTTTAAGAATGGTCCATAATTTCTTTATTTACAGGATTATTATAGTGGCAGTAAAGAAAAATACCATAATAATAAAGTTGTCATATCAGCATGAGGTGTCGGTGGCAGCTTGAAAACCACATCACTGCAGAGTAAACATTGTCTGTATTGTCTCTCAGAGCAGAGAGACCTTTTTATTAAACTCAACACCGAGACAATTGTTGTCATCTGAGCCTTTTATGCTTTTTTATTCAATTTGCCTCCAAGTCAAATCCAGCAGCCAAGTGAGGGACGATTAAGGACAAGCTGCTCTGCAAATATGAAATCCTGCTGCTAATAACTGAAGGTTGTCATTAGAGAAGATGCTCGAGGAAAGAAAGAAGTTATGAGACATTCATTTGCCTCTTCTCTCGTGTTCTCGCTCATTATTCCTGCTCTTAAAGGCCCCAAAACAACACCAGGCTCCCAGCTCTTTGCTCACTACATTAGCCTCTGTGCCCAGCTCTTTGCATAGCACTTTGCTGGTAACAAGCTCAACTTTATTTTCATTTTAAATACTGGAAATTGAAACTGATGCATTATTTATCTTTGTCTTAATTTGTCACTTTTGAGGCCATAACTTTAAAGAATCAGTGAGTAGGATTTAGGGGATCTGTTGCTAGAAATGTAATAGGGTATTAACGTTTCTACAGCAGCCCAGTATGGACAAACCAAACACTGACTCTAGAGGGCGCCTTTCACATTTTTACATTACCTGCAGGCCACTGTCGGGGAATTCAGTCGGTTGCAATCTACAACCTCACCACTAGATGCCACTAAATCCGACACACTGGTCCTTCAAAGCAATGCTATATAATTTTTGCCCAACAGTGACCTCTGTGGCCACAAGTGATAATTACAGAACAATTGCACTTAGAATTTGCTTTGATTTCTCATAAATCAGTTGCTCTGAAGACATCATGTTTATCTGGGCTAAAACATGGTGTACCAGGAGCACAAGTAGGCCATAAAGTCGGGAATTGTTCTCATTCAAAGTTACACAGCATCGATCTGAAGTTTAGCTAGCATAAGCTACTGGTCATACGAGACCAAGCAAGGCTGTGGTGACAAAACGCTCGAGTGTATTAAATTGAGAAATGGTGTGTTTCACATTCAACTTCTCATTTGCAAGAGGGATATTTTCTAATTTGTTCTTCCAAAGGTCACACAGACTCTTTAACATCTTTAACATCTCCTGTGTTTCCTTCGCTTCCTGCGGTATTTAGTGACCGGGGCAGTTGTCAGTGTTGACCTGTGACTTGTAACCCTATCAGATGCAGGAAACTAATTGTACACTAACCCAACCCCGGGTGTCTGTAACCGCATTCTGTAATTGTGAGCCCAGAGGCTGCGACAAACACAGTGATTGGCGTTTCAGCCTGTCATTAAGTATTAATGACAACACCAGACCCTCGCTGTTCCGTTGGCCTTCTGGCACACAACATTAACACTGTAGATACTGTGCTGTACACACAATATCAGGCAGCCATGACTCACAATTAGGTCCAAATACTGGGCCAGGGAACGAGGGTGAAACATCTCATTCGCTATATGAAGCTGAATCGGAGCTAAAGCTGTGATTTATTTCAATTTTTGTGACGATACGAGAGAAGCTAAAACCTGTCTCTCTCGTGTATAAAAATAGACGTGAACCTCTTATTTCCTGTCATATTCTTTGGAATTATAATTAAAGTCATTTGAGAAATTAGGACTCAGGACATTCAGATCCAACACAGGACACCCCCAAGGACCAGAGCGCTGTGGAGTTGATGTGAAAACAGTGAAAATCAAGTTTATAAAAAGAGTAAAAGAGGCATTGAGTCAGTCTGAAGCTGATTCATACTGGATGTAAAAAATAGCCCGTCGATTCTATGAGGACAAATAATAAAAGCTATGAGTAAATATACACTTCAATTCACATTTCCACACAGCACGACCGGCCGTGGATAACGCCTAACACATGACAAGATCTGGCCCCAGCACACTCTACTAATAATTAAACATAAGTGAAGAAGGGAGGAGAAGCTGCAATCAGTAATCAGTCATCACTTTCCGGGAGGTGGCGGGCAGGGTGTCCATTTACTCACCAACTGCAGGGGGGGAAAAGGTTGAAGCCATGTGAGAATCATCACTAGGGGGGAAAAGTGAATTTTGAGTCAGAAAGCGCTCTCGAGACGAGGGATCGGGGGGGAAGCTCCTCCTGCACAGCTGTGAACCGGGCGGATTAAAGTCTGGAGGTGCAAACACCAACCTCCAGGTCACGTCCTGTCACCGCAGGACTCGTCGTCCATCCTCAAGTTCAAGGTCACGTAGACGGCGCAGAGGACAAACACACAACCCGAAACCACCCTTTTACAAATAAGACATGGCTCATATCCTCCGTGTGTTATCTGATGTGCTGTATGACATCTGATAACATGCGAATCCAGGACATGTGTTGTTGGAGCAGCTGGCTTGTGTGCGTGTTTTTTAAAGCACGTGTTGACATACGCTAGTCTTTGTTTAACGCACAATGTGATATCACAGTATGTTTATACAAGCTAAATTAAAGGATCACTTACATCTGGTAGCATTGAGTCATGCAGAAAGTTTTGATTTTATTAATCAAGTTTTGACCTCAATGATCAACCTAAAGGGTTGGTTCATCCAAATTAAAATAGAAACTTATCTCTAATGCAGTCACGTGGCGTCTAACCAAGCAGATTGGTTTTGATTTTATTACTCTATTAAATCTCTTCCTTCAGCCCGATTCAATGCTTGTGAATGGAATTTTGTTTGTGTCATTCACAATGTTGAAAAATTGTAATAAACACACTTTGTTAATTGTGATTTTTTTAAATAAAATACACCTACATTATATTTTGGCAGAAATCTCAGATGTCACAAACCAAACTGGGCAAATTAAACCAAAACAGATATCACCAGAAGTAAGTGAGACCATATGCCTTTCTGTAATTTGGGTGAACTGGCGCTTTAACTACCAACTAATGTTGTTTTCGCCTTTTCAGCTAATCTAGTTCTTTAAAGTTGTGGAAAATTAGTAGTACATTTTGACTTCTGACCCTTTGTCTAATTTCTAACCTCTGAGGTCATTAATTTTTCCTCTAGGCCCATAAACAAAACTCTTTTTAAGAATAGAGTCGTTTAAAGTCGCCATTTGGTTGTAGTTAGAAAAACATTCCTCCGAAATCACCTGCTGTTGCTTGGATTTTTATTATTCTGAATCACCTCTTGTTAAATAGTTTTTGTTCGAAGATCATTTGGCCGTTTGCCTCTTGCTGATTTGGGAGACATGAGCTCAGAGCTTTGTTCATCGTCTGCAGTCTAGGAACAGATTATTGAATCTGTTATAGAGAGGGGGAGTGAATACAAATGCGTTCAGTCTGCACAAGTCGCTATAATCCCCAAAGGCTGAATCCAGTCGGTGTTAGAGCCTCGGACTGGTGAGGAAAATCTGCTGGTTGGTTTGCAGGCAACACTCTTCCATCACATTGAAAGTGGCTTGGATCAGAGAGCTCCCAGTTCTGGTTTAGTGGCTCGGTCACAACCAGTGCACGAGTTGTTGATGTGCTGGGAAGCTACAAAGTGTGGAAGCACATTAGTGTATGAATGCGAAGCAGGCAGGCCCTGTTAAAGAGCAGGCGTGCTCGGTAAATCCTCTCTGGGTCACTGAATCTAATGTTTCTATATGTGGACTAACAATGAATAAAATATCTGATCATTTTTCTATTTTCATCGCTGACACAGACTTTGATTTAGCACCACGCGTGAATCCATTTTCAGCCGTTGCGTAATTAGAGGGCACATCCTGAATTATTAATGGTAATTACTTACATTAGTATCATCATTATTATTCAGTCAGCTTAAGAGGTTAGTGCAGTAAGTGGTTGAGTGCACAAAGAATATAACTCTCACCAGCTATTCCACATGGGCACATATCATCAGCAGGCAGACAGAGGGAGATGGATACTTCAGCGCTTCTCACAGGAAGAGGTGTCGGCGTAGAAAAAAGGTGACAATACAAATTCATATACATCTGTTATACAACACATGACTGTGAAAATGTCACCAAGTCATCTTGTGATATATTAGCGTCATAGTGAGAAATGCTTCTCTGGGGTTTTCTGTAGGTGCTTGTTGGTTTTGATTTCTTTATGATAAAGGAAGAGGGAGATTTTATTTTTTTTATGTGTCTGTAATCCATAAAATACCTCAACATATAGATGGATCAGGAAACTTTTGTACAAATATTCATGGTTTTCAGACGATGCATTCTCATGACTTTGGTGATCCTCTGACTTTCCCTCTAGCGCCACCACAAGGTTCACATTTTTGGTTTGTCATGAAATGTCTCGACGACTTTGTGTGACTTTCCGCTCAGGATGAACTGCAATAACTTTGTTCATCCAAACTTCCAAAACTTTCATTTAAAAAAACTAAAGATCCCATCATCTCATCAGCTGCACTTTAGGTTTTGGCAAGTATTAGTAACACGCTTAACTAAGGTGATAACCATTATCGCCATTATTGATGCAAAACATCAGCATGTTAGTGTTTCTATTTAGCTCAAAGCACCACTGTGCCTAATTACAGCCTCACGACTTTATACTCTTGTCTTCTTTTATCCTGTATAAGTTGTTGTGGAGCTCAATGATGAAGACCAGAGTTTTCCTACTCATTGAAGTTGTTATATTCATTTGAACTAAACAAGAAAGACTATCAAGGCTTTTGATTGTTTTTACGCTCTCACTGGGACACTTCTCAAAACTCCGCTTCATGCAGCTCGTCTGTGATGAATCACTGGAGAACAAATGGTTTATAATCAACCAGAAGAGTTTCAGTTTACACTTTAATTGAATTGGAGGTGAATTGATCCCGGCTGTGCCGCAGAGCTGCTGCTGTGTTTTAAGTGATTTGTGGAGATAAGGTAACTGTAACTCTCATGGTGTTTGCATAAAAGCGCCTCAAAACAGAGCAAATTACCTTGCGTAACCCAGTGTCGTGCTCTGTACTGAGGCGCTGCCCTCCTCGCTCATCATGCACACGCACTGAGATGCAATGTGACAAAGCAAAAAAAACCCAACAAATTTTACGAAATAAATGAAGACTCTGTAATTGATGCCAGCGTGTTCATGAAATTACACAACAGACTTTGCAAGTTTTGAGGTCTCAAAAGGTCACAGGATAAACTGTGCGTGACATACGTGCATGTTAGTGATATGTTAATTAGCATTGGACTCAAAGTCTTTGAGTCAGCGCTGCCACGGGGCTGTCACTGAAAACTTAAGGAGCTGAAAGGATGACGAAGCTCCCTTTTGTTTGATTTGCCCAGCTCTGTGTCACTAAGGTTACAAGAAGATCACCGGCTTCAAAACAAAGACGGCTTTAAGTGTGCAGCCGAATGAGACACGCTGGTTATGGCTGGAGAAGAGGTCAGGGAGGGAGGTATCCACAAAAAAGAGAAGTATGACCACATAAAAGCATGTCTGTAGGTTGTTCTGCGGCTCTTCAGAAGTAATCTGAAATAGCTCTGAGCAAGTTGCCATGTTGGCAGGCCTGGATAAATGTACTGTAATGACAGTAAATGTCAGTACAACATGCACATAGAGAAGGGATCACAGAGGGTAAGAGGTCCAGTTGTGTTGATAAGTCAGCTTCTCTTTGCATGGAGGGCCGATCCACAGCTGTTTAGGACTGATGCAAAACCAATGTATAATCCTTAATGTGAGCACGTCATGCAGGAAAAAAGTGATTACTGTAGTGGTTTGTGCAGAAATACAAGGCATGGACCCGCATGCAGACACCAGAGGCAGCACTGGAGTAGTTCAATGACATTTATTCACAAAATTAAAAGACTTACTAGATGGTCAGGCAGGCAAGATTCAAAAACTGATAATCCAAAAAGGAGCAGGCAGGAATCAAAAGTCCAAGAAACAGTTGAGGTCCAGAAAAACTAAATGTAAAAACGCAAGGAATAAACACCAGTAAGGGTTTGAATGCTTGACACAAGGTACAAGGATGAAATGACAAAGACAGAGGGGAACACATGGACTAAATACACGAGGAGGTGAGGAAAACAGGTGAAACAGTCTGTAATCCCAAAGACAGGAAGTAAAGCAACTAAAGACACCTGAGGACAACCTTAAACCCAAAACCATAACAATGATTTACTTTGAATAAATTTTAGTGGCCTCCTCCTAAGAAAGGAGGAACAACTTTTCATTTTGTTTTATCCATCTGTGTTTGACCATTCCCTGAGACTCTTGATGCATTTCATGGCATTAAAGCTGATGTGCACCTGTGAAGCACCTTGTAACTCTGGTTTTAATGTGGCGCTCTAGAAATTAAGTAAAGACAAATAACAAGGTGTCAGAGGAGAAGCTCTTACCTGCTAACATGATGTTGTAGAAAGCGTGATAATAAAGGAAAATTCCTTCTCGTCTGATCTTATGATTGTTGACTTGTTTGCTGGAAGTTCACTAAAGCTTCAGACTTAACTAAGTGGACCAGAACGAGCAGCCGACTTTAATGAAGACAGCAGCACTACAATATGGTGGATGTTAATAGGTTCTTTGTTTCTTAATGGTAATTACTGTAGTTACTGATAAGGGTAAATATTACAAAGGGAAAGTAAAACACACCACAACTCAACAGTTGTCTAAATAATTAGACACAAAGCAAACAAAAGTAAACTTACAAAGTGCTAATGGATTTCACATGTAATTTCCAGCACTTGAAACATTCAGTGTATTTAATTAAAAGCACTTAAGCAATAATGTCCACATCTTTAGCATCACTGGTCCAAATTGCACCAAGTTGTCGGTGCAAACTGAGCGAACAGAGAGAAACAACCACAGCTATTATTGGCTGAGGGAGCCTGTTGCTGTTCTGGATCTGAAGCAGTAACGTCTGAGAAAGTTGATAGAAGCGACTCTCATTGCTGCCGCTGCCGCTCCGTTCACATGGCCGGCCAATGTTTACCTATTGTACGTCTGCTTTATGCTCGGCTGCCTCAATGGAAAGTTGAGTGCTTGCCTGACTCACTAAACAAAACATGACTTTGTATTTATTAGACTTTGTAATCCAGCGGGGGCTGACTGGAGTTGGACCAAATAAAATAGTACACAGTAGTGAGATCTGAATCTCTTTCACTTGAAGTTTCCTACTGATTCTCTTCCAGAGTATAAATAGACACTGCGGGACACGTGAAGTCTCGGCTATACTGTGGCAGACTGACTCGTGTGAGGTTTATTTGATTAGAAATGAGAACTCTTTCTTTCTCTTTTTTCTCTGATTGGAAGAATGCCCATAATCTCATGTCCTGGAAAATTGAATTATGTGGCTCTTTACAACCCAGAGCTTTTAGTGAGGGCTGGACGCAGCCGCTCCACTGATGTCCTAATCCTTCCCGTGGAAATTTGAGATTACCTTAGATGTGTCCAGACACTAAATATGTGTTACGACTCCATCAACACTGTAACTGTGGAAATATAGTGGCTCAGTTTACACAAGAAAGAATTTGTATTTGTGTGTTATTCTAGATTTTTCTTGGTGTCAACAAATGAAACCAACATTCAGTCTTTAGACAAATACCTTGTCTGCGAGCACATTTGGTTCCTACTGAAGAAGTAAATATTTAAAAATGAGTCATATATGTAGTCTCATTTGTAAAACAGTTGGGCGCTGTAGTTTTTAGCAAACACGACTGGAAAACTGGAGTAAACTGTGCTTTTGTCGGGGACTATTTTTAGCAGCGGATTAACACACATTCGGTGCTGGAGTGAGTATTTACAGCAGCAGGATGGTGAATGTGGGATTTGTCTCCGAATAACCTACAGTGTCCATGTTGATATCGAGCTATTTCAGGCTTTGATGACCATTGATGGTAGGTTTTGATCTTTCATGGGTATTTCCATGGTCTGTATTCGTGTGCATGATATATTTTTGTGAGCTCCTGAGATGAGATATGTGACGTGTGCCTCTGTGCAGGGTAGACTGAGCGTATCATGGGGCCGTCTCTTGAACAAGTCTGTGTCACTGTGTTTCTCCTCTCTTGACCTGAAAAGGAAAGGTATTGGAAACTTGTGCAGACAGTTCAGTCGGGATGTGATTCCAGGAACAATGCTGGTAATAAGGCCGTGGCTATTGTGGCTCTTTGTTTTTACACTGCTGTATGCTGCAGAGAGACTTTACAGGCTTTACAGAACATGGAATACTTTTCATTTAATTTGGTGAATAAAATGTTTTTGGGCAGCTTGTGATAATCTGGAAGACTTTTTGCATCATTTGAGCGGCTATTGCCAATGAAAACTCTATTGACTGAGCCCTAAGGCCTTTTTAGACATGAAGCTGATGGCTGTTTAGTTCTGCCAGCCACGTTTCTGTTCAGCCTTAGTTTATGTTCAACCTCGTCTCGTCTAATTCTGCCTTGTCTCAGTTCAGCTTTGCCTTAGTTTCTGTTCGGCCTTAGTTTCAGTTAAGATGTGTCTTAATTCTCTGCCTCTGTTCTGTCGTAGTCTCTGTTCTGTCGTAGTCCTGTCTGTTTTAGTTCTATGTTCTGGTCTCTGTTCTGTCTGCCATATTCCACATTCAAGTCCCAGTACTTTTCCACTCACCCCGCCTCTGCCTGACCTCACCTGCCGGCCACTCCCACCTCGTCGTCTCACCTGCGCACCCAGCTGTTTTCAGTCACCAATCAGGAGTCTATATAAGCCACTCCACTTCACGCTCACTTTGCCAGATTGTCTCTGCATCATGCCAAGACTCTCCAGCTGTCGCCTTCAGACTAATTCTCTGTTGCCATATGTGCCTGTCTTTGAAAAGACCTGCCTATTGTATCTTGGATTTCACCTCAGCCTTCAGTTTCTGATCTGCCACTGTGTTTTGTTCTTTTTGTTGTTATTTTTATTAAATGCATGGACGGATCAATCAGTATGTAGCAAAAAGGCTAAAATACATGCGGGCAAATAGGAATTAAATGAGAGTCCAACTTCACATCCCATCATTCAACGCTTCAGTTGAATATTACAAAACAGGCAGAGTTCACTCTCGAATGAATTTAAATGATGAAATTGATACAAAAGATTTGATTGGATCCACTGAGAGAAGCGGCAGCGAGTGGCCATAACACTCACAATCATCATTAAGGCTTCGGCGGCAAAACAAATTTGAAAATCCATTATTGATGCAGCCTGTGAAAAACAAAAAAAAAGCAGTTCTCCCTCCTTCGTCCTCATCATAACATCTCTAACTCGCACGAGGATGCAGATCTTTCTGTAATGTGCTGTCATGTCTGAATGAAGACGTTATCTTCAACCAAGGTGACACCAAAAAAAGCACCAGCTATAAACAAATTTTGCCAACGAAATGAACAAAAATGAGGCGAGCTGAGCTGTAACATGCAGTGGAAATGGGGCACAGGTCTCAATTCAATGCACTTGTTGTCCGCACTGCTGCAGCTTATCGTCTGTGAGAGCACAGAAATGCATCTCATACGGACTGACTGAAAGGACATTGTGTGCAGAAATGTGGGAGAGGGCATTGACAAAAGCATCTAGACATTTTCCCAAATGATGCTTAAGAGACACAATATTACAGCCCACTCTGAGCCGCAAATAGTCTGCGTTTATTTCGAGAAATGCCTAAATGCTGTTTGGAAATTTGCACTGAGAAGGTCATTATGTGTACATCGGTATAAGTGCGGTGTGCATCAACTGTGTTTGAACTCTTCTTACCCTCTTTAATAAGCATTAGAGCCGCTGTACTGCACGGCACAACACACGCAATCAGCTCAGTGTACCAAAGTCAATTACAGCAAGTTTATTCTGAGAAGCAAAGTCACCTGACAAATAACGTTCATCCTTAAATATTTAAGCGAAAAACACAAATTAGTAGTTGAAGCTCGATGTAGGTTGCATTGCAGGGCACAAAATCCAAAATTACATCTAGCCTCTGCTGCTATAAAAAGCAGATGTGCAGCCAGTCACACGACCACACCAGAGAAACTCTCCCTGAGGAACACACAATGTCATGAAACGCAGCCTTCACACACATTTCTCTCAGACGGGAGCGAGGGGGGGTTTTATACCAGCCAGCTGACTGTTGATTATACGCCCGCAGCGCCGAGCTCTCTCTCTCCCCAGCGCCCAGAGACGGTGGAGCCTCGGTGGCCTTTCAGCCTCAGTACATACACACACACACACACACAAAATCTTTCCACATCAAGCATGGTCAGCTACTCAGCAGCGTGGAAAGTGTCTAAACACTGAGGTGAGAGGTGAGACGCTAATACTGCATGTTTATGGTTCACGGACAAAACTCAGCGCTCTCTTTGCCGTCCTTATCATAACAACCTGAAGTGATTTTCTCACAACTCACTGGCTGCTGACGGCTCTAACCTTCTCCGACTCGGGCCCGCGTTGAATGCTTTGGTAACCCGGCTGTTTAGCTTTCCGCTGCTCCGACTGGCTGAGAGCGCTGGAATGATTCGGTGCAACAGCGCCAAGCGACTGTTGCGCCGCCTGGCATATATTCTGTCTCCCGGGGGAATTTGTTTTCCCATTTGTTTCCAGCATCTGTTTAATCTCTCAACAAGCCAACCTGGATGAAGTGGACTGTCACACACTTGGGCCTAATGATAATAACAATAACAGTGATAGGTGAGTCGTGTTTACCCCCGAGGGCTGTGATCGGAGCGCGAGCTTATGAGTACACATTTAATATCCATACAAAAAAAAAAAAAAAAAAAAAAATCAGCCTGTGACAACCTTGGGCTAAAACAACAGGCTGCTAACCTATTTTCTCTGGAATAATCCAAATATCGCAGCTGTCAGCCGGGATGTGCCTGCTCCCCGTCCACATGCTGGATGTGTGCTGGTGGAAAACAGTGCCAGAGTATTTGGCATATATGGCAATTTACACAAATAGGTACTGAAGCAATCTGATTGGTAAAAGATGCATTTCAAGCTTTCCAGCTGTGTTGATGATACGAATGATGACACCGGCTGCCATGTTTTCTGTTGCAGTGAGGTGGACGTCTTCTCTTCTGTTTTTATATGTACCACAATAGAGAAAACAACTCTATTTCTAGAAATTTTGTTGATATTGAACGATCCAACGTCAGCAGTTGGTGCCAATGAATCAGTGAATGTTAAAAAAAATGGAAGATACAGAGGCATGAAACATGATCCAGGAAGTCAAGTTTAATGACAGATCAGTGCATTTGAAAGCTTATCAGACACCAAAACACTGTACAGAGGTTAACAAAAGGATGTCTCTGGAAAGTTATGATGGATGCAACTATTTCAGCTTTTGTTGTGATGATTGCGAGGTAAATGGCAGAGCTGTAGCTCGCATGTATTCAATTGGCAAATGCCGTCAACGTCTTTTTGCGTTGCATCGCAGCAAGAATCGAGCCAGGCATCGACACCCCCCACTGCGTCAACAGAGCGGTCTCATTGAAATGAATGGGCGGCCGTAAATGCGCCAGTACGCTTTTTAAAAAGTTTTTATCAGATGGCTTCATAAACCCTCTCGGTGTCTGTGTCCTACAATCTGTATATTTTGCTGAAACTGACAATTCAACACTCACACCTACTTTGCGCTGTGATTGGCCAACTTCTCTCTCTCAGGCTCTCGTTTTCATTTGTTGCATAACTATTTCTGTCATTTTCATACAAACGAGTGCAACACTAAAAGCGTCTTCTAGGAAAGACTGTCTGAAAATGTGTGCAGTTCCATATTTAAGCTATGATCACGTCTCCTCCCTCTATATGACGGCCATCTTTTCTCCCCACCTTCGAATGTGGACGATCAGAATAGCTATGAACATTTTTGCTCACTTTGTGTAAACTAGTTTTTTCTAGCACCTCCAGGTTGTGGAGGGGTGTGTGTGGTGCTTTCAGGTCTCATGCAGTGGACTGAAGTTCATGACTTGTCACCGACCTACAATTCGCGTTTGCCTTTTTATGAGTGATCTTTCCCTAACCTTTAGCGTCCAACCCTAACCATCTTGTAAAAAACAAGAATTTTAAAAATGTTGACATGTGATGTCAAAAAAGTGCTGTTGTATGTAATCCAGTGTTTCCTAGAACTGTCCACATTCTTGCCTGGCTTCCATTGAACACAAGCTGTGCATAAAAGGCAACAAACCGTAACAGTGACGCACCATTCTTTTTTGTGATTGTGGGCACACTGATGATTTTCATTCCCATTCGCATAGTAATGCCCTCTCGGGTATAGAAACTCGACTCATCCCTGCCCAGCATTGGTTCACTTTGCCTGTTCCTGTAAACTTCCTAATGGATACAAACCAAGAACAGGGCTTTTAACTGTGAAGAACTACTCACGAGATACAGAATATTTTTTCCCTCTGTCCAATTTTGGTCAAATTGAATTGATAAAGCCTCTGAGTAATCCTATGTATTTGTTTTTACTGCTCTAATGAGGCAGCACTTCCCACTTTGGAGGGATCCAGATACAAAGCGGGGAGATTTTGTGCTCCTTCTTTGGTGCTAGAACAAAAAGACATCAGCTAAAAGACATTTACAGTAGCGTGCCAGTAAACCTACCAGCTATTATTGCAACTTAAAAAAAATAATGGCTGTAGTAATGGATACTAAAGTTGATGTTCTCTTGTCTTAGAATGAAAAGATGCCAATTTATGAGAAACGTAAGCCTTCATGCACTTGTCATTACACAAGCTCATCACACAACTGCGACTGGTGTGTGTGCCACAAGATGAGTCTCAACATCGTCTTCTGTTTTGTTGAACTGCCATCATCTAGTGAATCAGTGGGACAGTCTGGCTGTTTGGGCTCCTAATGAATATCAGGCTGGAATATAAACTTGAGTGAAGTGACATTTCTGTGTCCTTATTATAGTGGTGTTAGTCTGTGCAGGTCCCAGACTGTCTCGTTTTGCTGCATGAGAAAATCAGCTAAGACGTCCTTTAAAACAGAAGAGGCCAATTATGCACATTTTCCTGACACGTCTGCATAAACAAGATTCATGATAATAAATTGAACTTTTTGTATTAAACGACCTGCTTGGTAAAATATATCAGAATCACAATGGCTCTGATGCGATGACCCTCATGCCACCAGTTTTCCAAGTAGGTTAAAACAAATGCTACGGATGGATTTGCAGGGACTGTGTGGCCCAGGTCCGGTGAGGTGAAGCTGCAGATTGAGCGGAGGTGAAACTGATGCACTGCTCCCTGTCTGTCTGCTCCTGCCATATGGGTGGCCCGAGGCAGTGGTTACCTCATCAAGGTGACAAGGAGACCCGACACACACTTAAAACTGGATGGTCATTCAGTGATGGATTGGACAAAGTTATAACGACAGATAGACAAAAATCTCTGGCAGTGTTTTCACTTCTTGCCACTTCACTTGAAGAGCGCATACGAGATTAAAGAAATAGAGGAAACGCACAGAAAACGGAATAAATATGTTGCACTTGAAAAAGCAATTTGTCGCGAGTGCAGCTAACTTTGCAGCTTCTCCAGTCAGTTCAATCAATCATTGAGTGCATCCTCAGACTGTCTGCTGCACCACAGAAATAAAATAATCAGAACATAAACAACAGAAAACATTTTGCTAAGTACAAAGGAGGATCGGGAGCAGCAGGCAGCACAGTTAGGGGTTCATATAACACCTTAATAAGATCCATTACTTGATTTAATTGCGTCTGGTCATTAAGCCAGGTGCCAGCGTTCGTCTCATGCATCACATGATGTGACATATGATAGTTTTACAATGAGGCGACGGGCCCGGTCGGACAGTTCGACCGGGATGTTGACGAGCGCTCACGTCTGCAGCAGAAAGCCGCCGTCAAAGGACCACACACACTCCCGCCTTTATGAGAGCGTCGATGTGTTTGAAAGCACCCACACATCTCCACACGTGGGTTTGAGCTTGTGTGTGTGTCTTCAGTGAGAGTTTATGTAATCAAATCTAACCATATTTCATCGTTACATTCATTAATATTGAGTTTTCTTTGTACAGTGAGACCTGGTGTAGATCTTAACTAATCAGTTTTCAAGACTATAGTCAGAAAGCTATGACAGTTAAAAGCTTAAAAACCTAAAAACTAAAGCTATCAGGAGCAAAGCTATCTGGAAACAGCTCTATCCAAAATCCACAAAAACCCACAGCGCCTCTAAAGTTCATTAATTAACATGTTATATCTCGTTTTTCATCCATAGAAATTCTGACATGCTAAAATGACCTTTTGACCTCACGCTACCTTTTGACAAAGTTGGGGTAGTGGTTTCCCTCGGCGTCCAGTCGTATGTGCTAAGTTAAGCAAACAATCTTCTGGCTCCATCATATTTACCATCAACACAAGAGAATGGTATCAGTCTTCTCCTC
This sequence comes from Holacanthus passer, assembly GCA_025331565.1. Lineage (NCBI taxonomy): Eukaryota > Metazoa > Chordata > Actinopteri > Pomacanthidae > Holacanthus > Holacanthus passer. The sequence continues at coordinate 312,408 of JAFREQ010000033.1, forward strand.
CCACTCTCGGAACAACATTTTCCAAAATGTCAGATACGTTTAAAGTAGTCATTCATCGGCCCTTAATATTTTTAGACCAATACTGATATCAGTGTTTGAGAGATAAAAAAATATATATATCAGCTGATGCAAACACATCAAATAAACAAACACTTTCTTGAAAAGGATCCATTAAACTGAAAAAGAACATCGTCACTTCTCTTCGGAAGATAAACCATGTAATGTGCACACTGTGTCTAAATTTCATCAATAATATCTTTTGTTGTGCATCAGTTTCTTGTTACGAGCAAAAAGCTGTTGTTCTTAAAAACGTTAGTAGAAGTAACTGATTATGTGACAACAACATCAGGAGGATAAGGAATAACATGTACAAGATGTCATTTGTGGTCACATGTTGAATTAAAATTCTTCTGTAACCAGGCATTGCTGTTTATTCCTGTGTCTGCGTGTTTTCCTCTGTCCTCTCATTTAATCCAGGGTTTTTCCATATTGTCTTTCCCTTTTGCTGAGTAAACTAATCTGCTTGTGTCATGTGGCCGAACCAAGCACCCATTCGCCAGCACATGTCAGGTTAGGACAGCATCTGCTCCCCGAGAGCAGCTGAAACAAGCCGAACGGGGGCCGGAGCTCGTTCGCACACATCAGAGGAATCAGGTGACGGAGGCAGGTGACATGCTGCTGCAAAGAGAGAGCAAATGCATCTCTTTGAATTAGAGAGTACGAGGAGGGAGAAACAGAGAGAGGCGAGGGTGGAGAGTCAGAAAATGAATGTGAGCGAGGCAAAAGAGGAGCGAGACAGAAAGACAAGCAGCAGCTATTTTTAAAAAGAGCATCCAGCTGAATAAAACATAACCCGGCTGCCATCCAAATTACCAGAAATCACAAGGCAGGCGTGAAATAGCCATGTCAAATTATAGCAGGCTTGTCACACGTGTTTTGTTATCGACTATTTTTACATGCAATCTCTCACACACGCTGGACCGGAGAGGCCTCCTCCTCCGGTGCATCAGGATTAACGAGCACAAAATCGTTGTTTGTGTTCTACAGTATCGGCTGTCTCTTCGCCGTCACGTGCGGCAGAGAAACAAACCGGATCAGAGGCAGTTAACGGCGTGTGAATTTTAGCGATCGTCTCCTGATTCACACTTGGCCCACTTCCTAGCCTAGATGCAAGTGTGTCTCTGCTCCTTTTTATATTCCACAGAAAATCATCCTCGTCACTCGCACCGCCGTCATCAGCGGCGACATCTGTGACTAATTATGCGTACTGTAGTCGAGGCGAGTGCTTCCCGGGCCGATTCTGTCTGACGTCCCGGCTCGGTCCTGCCAGATGAACTCCATCAGCACCACGTCACGTCCCTCAGTTGGTCTTTTGAATCGATGATAGACACAATCGTTTATATAAAGGTGGATATTTTTACATTTTCTCAACTGAATCCTCAATATTTAGTTCAGTTTGGATAAGTTTGCATTGGTTACTACAACCTGGGCATTTCAACCATTTATCCATTAGCCTGTAATTTGAGCTTTCTGTTTCAACTGTCTACATTACTTAAGGCTATTTCACCATTTCTCCATCACTTTTAGCTATTTTAAACTTAAGCTTTTGTGCTTTTATCCGTGACTGGGAGCTAAATATCTCTATCCACTAAGTAACTATTTCAACTTTTGCTTTAAGTTACTTATTTAAACTGAAACAATTCCAAACAATTTAATTATTCAACACGCTATTTCAAAGATATTATTACTTTTAGTGTATTTAGCTATGAAGTTTTATCCATTACTTTTTAACAGCTATTGAACTGTTGATCCATTATCTTTTGCCAACGTAACGTAATTTTAACATCCGTCACTTTTCGCTATTTTAACTTGTTTATTCGATACTTTTAGTTTTCTATTTCAACCACTTTGGTTTTGTTTGGTTTCGGCTGTTTTAACTTTGAAGTTTAGCCATTTCAAACATTTTTCCATTACTTTTAGTTAGCGTAGCTATTTCATCTTTTCACTGGCCTAAAGCCTCATGACGTTCAGATAATAGAGCGCACTGGCTCATCAATCATGTTATTATTTTGTATATATCTACTTGTTTTGACTTAATGTGTCATCATTCATGGCGGTGATAGAAAAGTATGTGTTGCGCTCCTGCCAGCACAGTGAACAATCTATTCCCTGAAGAAACTTTTGGAAATTCCAGTATCATATTACACAACATGTCATCGCTTTCTCTTCGCTCTTTCTCTCTTGGTGCCCACACAGGCGCACTTTTAAAGCAGAAAGCCCGAACGGAGCTCTTGAAACAGATACGTGTGTTATTCGAGTTGACCTCCTAAAAGCCTGGAAAGAAATCCCATCCCGGAGTTCCTACATTAGCAATGACTACAAATTAAAGACTTCCTCTCATCTCACTTAAAGCTTTTCATCTGTCTCTCCTACTTTAATGGATCGTTTTATGGAATTAGGACAGTGTAGAGTTATGGATTCAAACTCTGTCTCATTTCAGTTTTATTTCTTAACCTTTCATCTTCTTTATTTCCCTTCATATTTCATCCCTCCTGTCCTCTCCTACCCTTTCCCCCCCCGCTCCAATGTTGTGTATAGTATCAGCGGGTGTGAACCCCATTTTAGTCCAGCTGTGTTGTGAGTTTTAAAGCGAGTCCATATCAACTGTGTATCAGGTACATAAATCACGTGATTTATTTAATTAGCCAACCTTCCCAGAGATCTCACACTCCGCTTGGAATGCCTCGCTCACTGACCTCATGGAAAACTACGGCCTGCCAAGGTTTCCTCTCATATCCCCTAAAAAGGAACCTAAGGAGCACTTTTGGAAATAGACTCTGATAGGGATTTTTTTTTTCACAGCGAAAGCCAAACATGAGAGCAGGATAGTCGGACACACACGGACACAGATCGGAGCTTTTCATGGAGGATAAAGTGCTGCTGCAGATAGTGTTTGAATGTCGTGGGCGTATTGCGTGATGATAAGAGGGTTTCGCTACAACGCAGGTACATTCAGGGCGCTGGCGGCCGAGTCACGGCTCTCTGATCTAACCGCTGGTCACTTAGCTCTGCAGGCTCGTGATGCTTCGGCGTTCGGGCCTCAGCTGTGAGCCGGATGAGAACACATGCTCCCAGGCCCGATTTGGAGCCCACACAGGGGTAACCGAGTTAAAGTGAACCCAGACAGACGCTTTGCCAATGCGCTGTCTCCTCTGGCGTTACATCAGATTGCTCGTGATGAATACATCCCCACTTTCTCTCTCTCTCTTGTGCTGGCTGGACAAGCTCATTGTTCGCTGTCAGGGCGCATAATGAAAGTTTGATTAGAGAGATTATTCTCACTATTTTACAGTCTGCTGACAACAACAACAGAATAATGTAGAAGCTGACATAGCTGACATCATGTTCGATATAACAAAGTACATCGTCGCAATTAGTCTGATCCCAGTTGAGAAGCAAATACATACAATTGGGGGACAAGTACATTTTTTTATGAACTATATTTCCTATGCAGCTATTCACATCATATTAAAAAACTTATGTGCAATAAAGTATAGCACAAGAAAAGGAATTAAAAGCAGCTGATTCCACCAATTAGTTCACTTTATGACGAGGACCACTGTGGTCAGTAGTAAAAGTGGAACGAGCATATTGTTGTTTTAGTGCAGTAAGAGAAAGAGAACAATTAGCCCTGTTGGTACCTGTGATCTTGGAGGTAAGTGACGTACAAAAAGGATTCCAGCCCTTGAAAGAATAATCTTCTCCTCCATATTATTCCCACCTGCTAAAGGCTGAACTTCCTTGTCCACCAGTGCATCACTTTTTTACTTGCGTCTTTTCCCGCCTGCTATCCCAGAATGCCTCACAAACTAAAATACTCATGTTGCGTAGAAAACTGTTTGCAACTGTTTGATTTCTTCTAACTACAGTATCACCACATCTTTTACGAAGCGTAAACTTAACCAAACCTTAACCACAGAGATGACTAAAGAGAAGAAGGTCAGATGAATTTTGTCGTCAACTTAAATAGGAAAATTTGAATTTCTTGAACATGTAAAACAAAAAGAGCTGTTTTTAGTTGTATTTAATATTTCAGGACATTAACTTCTCCACTGCACTGACATTACATCAATGAGCAGAAAAGGCTTTTTTTTCTATTCTGCAACTCTGAGCTGAAAATAAATGAAATAACTTCATTTTCTAGAGTCACGATTGCACTCATTGACTTTAAATTATTCCTCCGATAAAACGTGTCCCTACAATTCTTTGCTCTCACACACATGGACATTACGCAGCAGCTGTCAGCGAGGCCTTGTGGGTCAAAAGCCGGACGGAGTAATGGAGAGAGGCGGGAGGACCAGAGCTGTGTTTGAGTGCCTGAATAAACAATCGCGGGGTCGTCTGGAGTTTGAGGTGTCTGCGGCTGAGAATTGATGGGGGTCTGCGGGTCCGAGTCTCAGATAGAGATGGGACATAATTCGTGGGAAATACAGGATCACAGAGGACTTTTCATGCAACATCTCTGGGTGTCATCCACGGAAACGCTCGATGCTCACAAGCGGATAAGAGTTACAGTTTGTGCAATGACGTCTTTGGCCAGACGCAGCTGGAGATGAAAGCGAGCTGAGGAGAAGGCGTGCTGGGAAGTCGGACCTGCACCAAATGAATGACACGATGGGAGTTTATTTGCACAGTCGTACAGAGCGTTCCTTTCGGGGATGGCGTAAACGCAGATAAGAGTGACGTTACGCCGAGGTGGCTGCTCGGGCCACCTGAACGCCGAAGAACTAGTCTGACCATATAAGGCTGAATATTGTGATTCTGTGTAACACCTCTGAGCACACTCGAGTATCGCAGAAGGAATTTGTTTACCGGCCACGACAGTGATACACACAGTATCAGTCATGTCCTCTTAGTAGAGCTGTAAATGATTACAAGCACTCCAGTCACTCTGCTTCAGTAGGAGCTTTAACTGACTGCTGATGTGAGGAAAAGCTTGTGCTTGTATCTTAAGTGGTTGGGTTTTTTTGGCCGTGTGTCATTAATCCCTCCTGAATGTGTGTTTTCTATATTTCTGTCTTTGGCTTACAAATGTATTTAACAGCAGGTTTTTCTCTTTCAAGGTCATGAGTTCCCCTTTTGTCCATCTCACTTTTACATAGCTGCCTTGATCCAGATGAAGCTCTGAGTTGATCAAAATGTTCAGTTATTACCTTTCACTTGAAACAATAGACTTTACAAGCGCAACAAACGATCTCATCATAATATGTATATACTGTATGCTATGTCATTTGTGTTCAGTACATTACAGGTTTGTTTGTTTCCCTGTTCAATATTCTTGGTTAATACTGTTGTCTATTAATTGGATTTCTAATAATCTGAGGGACGTAATAGTGTTAATGCATATGCAAATGCTAGTTCATTTTATAACCAACTTGTGTTAGGAAAGGCAAGTTAATTTGTGAATCATAATTTATACACTTGGGAAATTTGTGTGGGAAGTGCTTAACAAAATCTCATTTACATTTGTATTAGCTTGTTCCAGCTTTACGACGTTCACTAAGCGACATGCGGTATATTCAATGGCTGCGAAATATTCCGAATCATTTACACAAATTTCTCCAAAATTCACAGCAATTCATCTGGTGACTTTGAAAAGATTTTAAACCCACTAAAGCTGTTTAGGTTTGAACAATTTTTAGGTGCATAGCAATTGTTTATAAGGGTTTGAAAGCAAATGATTAAAAGATAAATTTGCACAAGAGTGATTGTTCAAAAAATAAATTAAAAAAGGGTCAAAAGCTTCACATATGAGAAATCATTTGTAAATTGGCCACGTGAGATGCTATCGTTTCATTATACCTGTGCAATTATGCAAAGACAACAGAATCCAGCTGGCTTCTGTTTTCACCTCCAGTGTGGAGTTGAAACCCTGCACCGCACACACTGCGTATTATACAGCGTGGCACTGGCTGTTCTCCAGGGTACAGAGATGTCTGAGGACATTATCAGTCACCACTGAACCCCAGAGAGTAATCCTGCCACCAGCATTTCTGATACTGAGTCTACATCCTGAAGTTTCCCCTCCAGAGACTCCGGAGACTCTGTGGAGACTTTCCATCTTGTTAGATATACTGCATGTGTATATAGCATGCTATGTTTCATAACAGGATTTGCATTCCCACTCCTGCTGCTGTGCACATGCTGGCATCTTTAAAAACACATTTTTCACCTTTGTTCGCGTGTTGTGGACATTCGAGTTCTGTTTTTTTAGTTACACACGGGTTCCAAAAGCTGCTCTTTTACAGATTCCTGATAAATGAGCTCCTGATAAACGCACCCCCTCTTTGAGAATCCTGCCCCATTAGATGAGGTGATGTGCTTGATGAATAGGTTGTGCTCCTCGTCTTGTTGGCGAGAACAAATTGTGCCTGGTAATCAATGAAAATTTAATTGAGTGACAGAGAAGCGGAGCCCTAACAGGCACATTATGCCATTCTTTGATGTATTTTCAAAGCCTGTTTTCATCCCTACCTAATTAATCAGCATAATGAAGACTTTGGATGCAGTGGGTGATGTTGTGTTTTAGCGGCAAACACTAAGGGGGAAGGAACTGTAGACACTATCGTCTTTGGAGACAAACTCAGTGGATCAAAAGGTGAAACGACATCCAGCACCAATCATATTATTTGCATTGCTCCAGATGAGACGGAAGATAACAGACGTTTAATTTAGAAAATCTGAGTGAGGGGCAATATGGGACAGCATATATAAAAGCCATCTGCTAGAGGGAATATGAGAGGATTCAAAAATTGTGAATTAGATTGTAATAATGTGTTTGAAATTAAATCCACCAAATTGCAAAATATTGTCAGCGTTTTCGAACGGCAAAGATATCATATATATATTTCTCCTCTCCGTGAAACGATTTTTAAATTAGGACTAGCCTGTTGCTGGAGGCTTCGACTTAAATGATTGGCTGTAAATTATGGTTCACTAATGAGAGGCAGCAGGGAGGAGGGAATGAGAGCTTAGAGTATGGTGCACCTGTGTTCTGTTGACATTTATAAGCCCCCCCGCTTGTTAGTTTTTCCTAATAAGTCTTTTAAAGGCTCTTATCGCCTTTCAATGTTATGCAATTTTCATATTTTCTTTCACATGATAATTACTGAAATTAGGTTCTGAGACAATCAGCCCCGGGATGCGGCAAAGTCTTTGATACTGCTTTTATATGTTGCAACAATCCTTAAACAAATTGAGAAAGTGAGCTTATTTCAGAGGCAATTACTGTTTCCTAATAGTCTGTAATTCCCCAGATGTCTCCTCTGTGTTTTTCCCCGTCTATCCATGAAATATGTGTAAATAGTTGCTGCCACACGTGTTTGGCATTAATGCTTCAGCTTCAGACAGCCCGTGCAAGGGTCCAGGGTTCTTCAGATGTCAATCAAACCTCTTTGCTCCATTGTTTTTTTTCACTTCTCAGAGCGGTGAGGCTGCACTTTTCCTCTGCCAGTGGCAATGACTGTAATCCATGTAAACAGAGCGAGTGGCCCTGGTGGCTTTATCCCCTGCGTGCCAGGACAAGCCGTGGAGACGTCCTGTCTCATGATAACTTTGTCAGTGTTGTGGGGAGCGGGAGAGGCTCGGGGAGGAGAGGGGAGGATGAGCTTGTCATGCGGGCCCCTCCGCTCTCGCACACGGCGGCGGGACTGCTGGCCCTGTCGCCTCCAGCTCCTGCGTCTGCGGTTGACGAGCGCCGCTGTCACTCCGGTCGTCCCCGTGTCCCGATAAGCCGCTCCCTGCTGCTGACAGCTCCTGACAGGCCTGCAGCTCAGCCTCTCAGCTCACCTGAACACACTGTCCTGCTCTGTCACTAATGGATGGTTGATAAGTGTATTTACCTTATTAACGTTCAGGCATGGACAGAGCATATAGAGCATCTTAGAGTTAATCAATTTTTAGGGAATAAAACTCACCCTTACTCAGTTTAATACTGTCAGGTGATTTATCTTTGCAACCTCACTTAATCTGGTAAGAACAGTAGCTTATGTTGGCAAGGATCAACTAATGATAGTAAAATTTATACGGATATTGATTTGATTCTCTACTTGTGCTTTGTTTTATCAAGTCGGATAAATTTAATCGTATGTTTTCTCAGACCCTCATCAGGTTAACTTTATAAAGTGAGTATAAGTGATGAGCAGGATCTCTGTGGTTTCCTTTTGTCTTATAGGAAAAGAAAGTTTACACAGTCGAAAAGCTAATGGTAAATGGTCAAATAGATTGTTAAAAGTATGGATAAACAGTTGAAAAAGTTAATAGTTAATCTAAGTAATGTAAGTAATGGATAAATGGTTGAAATGCCTCCAGGTTGTAGAAGTATCAATGCAAATTTGACCAATCTGACCAAAACATTGGGTTCAGTTGGAAGGAAAAATTATTGCAATTAAACATCCTTGGTTGTCATAAATATCATCCACTTTGAATAGACAAATCCCAACTTAATGTGCAGTTGATGAAGGAGCACTTGAGTTCATTTAACAGGGCTGAGGGTTGGGTCAGACAAAAAATAAAACAGTTCTACAGCAAGTTAATCTTTAAGGTCACCGATTGTCCTGAGAATCAGACTCAGGACTCTGCTCCATCGACTTCTAATCAGAACAGACCGCTCGTCAGTCATCTCTCTGTCGTCAGAAAATGGGGTGAATTTGTTTGGAGGGATGAGACTAAAAATAGGCAACGCTGCTAAGGAGCACAGTGTCTCTTTGCATGGTGAACGGGTCAGGTTTTTCCTTTCACGAGGACATACATCAGTTGTAATGACTCTCACTTTGGAAAAGCTTTAAACAGATTTGGCAGCGGACAGACAGATGGCTGAACCACTCGGATCAGTGTGACAATAAAACCAGAGCCCAAAGAATTAAATCAACCCCCGGAGTAATTACATTCAAACTATTGGTCAACCTTTTCCATTTGCTGATGCCATTGTTATCGGGGACATCATCTCTCAGCTCCGGCGAGCAACGGGTCCACGTGTGGGGAATATATCTCAGGTGGTAATGATGTTGCATGCGAGGGCACCGTATCCCGTGGGACAATAGGAGCGAGGAGATGACGCCATGAGACAAAAGGTTGACACTTAGCCTGAAAGGATGCTCGAATCCGTCCTGAAATTCATGAGCTCTACAGTGTGAGTGCATACAGAATCACTCAGAGTCAGAATGAGTCACGCCATATCTGAAATTGGCTGGTGGTGAGCACTCGATAGTATCCTCCACGTGGCCATTTTGGCGAGCGCGCACGTCTCCCACAGTGCAGCGTGTATATGGTTTATCAGCTGTTCTCTTTCATGGGAACTAGATGGAAAAAAAGCTCCTCCCTCAAACTTTGACACGACATGTTCTGAGCCACAGAGCTGCTTAATTAACTCTTGAGCTTTTTGAGAATATTTGGGTTGTGTCACTGTTCTGTCTGCTGTAAAGGTTTCATAATGTGCAGATTCAAAGGACTGCAGGACACAAAGTGAATTTATTACATAAGCAAAATAAGGTCCCAGTATCTGAAACACACCTTTTGCTGTCCTGTTTATTTGGTCTGGAAAAATGTGGAGGACTAATTAGGTGCAAACGTACTCATTAGCTGGAGCCACTCCAGAGAGACCAATTGTCAATGAATTATTCAAGCTCTCTCTCCCATACACGACATCAATACTTGGCCGTTCCCCCCCACCACCACCACCACACTGCTGCGCATTCTCATCTTCAATTGCATTTTGCCGCTGTGAAATGAAGAGTGTCTGAATTTATCAGAAGTGCTGCTCAAAGAATACAAATCATTCATATCTGTCCGCTCCAGGTTTGACTATCTTTCCCAGCCTCCAGCCTTCTTTTCTCCGACCCCTGTCCTCTGCACTGTAGATTTAATTAGTTCTGCCCCAGTAACCGTGCTCCTTTCTCCTTCTTCCCCTCAGGATATGGCCATGCAGCCCCCAGCACAGATGGAGGGAAGGTGTTCTGCATGCTCTACGCCCTCCTGGGCATCCCTCTCACCTTGGTCATGTTCCAGAGCGTTGGTGAGCGGATCAACACCTTCGTCAGGTTCCTGCTCCACCGCCTGAAGAAGTGCCTTGGCATGAGGCGCACCGAGGTCTCCATGGCCAACATGGTGCTCATCGGCTTGATATCCTGCATGAGCACGCTGTGCGTCGGGGCGCTGGCCTTCTCCCACTTTGAGGGATGGAGCTTCTTTCACGCTTACTACTACTGCTTCATCACGCTCACCACCATCGGTTTCGGGGACTACGTAGCGCTGCAGAACGAGCACGCTCTGCAGAACAAGCCGCAGTACGTGGCCTTCAGCTTCATCTACATCCTGACGGGCCTGGCCGTGATCGGAGCCTTCCTCAACTTAGTAGTGCTGCGCTTCATGACCATGAACGCCGAGGACGAGAAGCGGGACGCCGAGCAGAGGGCTCTCCTCGCTCATAACGGTCAGGCGGGGGGACACATCCACTGCTCTGTGGACCCGGCCTCCTCCCCGTCCACGCCGTCTGGGTGCGGCGGAGGAAGCGCAGTCGGAGGCAGCGGGGGAGGGGCGGCGAGCCGGGGTCTACGTAACGTTTACGCCGAGGTGCTCCACTTCCAATCCATGTGCTCCTGCCTTTGGTACAAGAGCAGAGAGAAGCTGCAGTACTCCATACCCATGATCATCCCACGAGACCTCTCCACCTCAGACACCTACATGGAGCAGGGAGAAGCTTTTTCCAACCCCCTGCACTCCAACGGGTGCGTGTGCAGCCTGCAGCGCCACTCGGGCATCAGCTCGGTTTCCACTGGTCTGCACAGCATCAACACCTACAGAAGACTCAATAAACGCAGGAGCTCCATCTAAACCAGGAGGACTACCTGCATCAAAGTCCCACTTGTGTGCACCATGTGTTGAGGGAGGGCCCTTCTACTATGGTACCAGATTAGCTGTGGACATCAGGCTGCTACAGGGACGCAGAGCTCCTGATGTTTGCTTCTTTCTGGCACTGAAGAGCCTGGTGCTGCTCCAGACTCCAGTTTTCAACTTCCATTAGCAAAGCACAAACCATTTAGGACCAACATCGTTACCGATGTCACTGAGAAATAATGCTAATGGTTGTTTAAGAAGCAACTCTGAAAGGCGCAGCTCTCTCTGCACCGATGAATTCTAATGTCGAATATCATAATATTGAATTCAGGATTTTCTTTGTTCAGAAGACAGAATTTCATGTTCTAATATGAAAAGGGACAAAGTACACTGTGAGGTATGTTTCTAAGAGGGACTGGGGGTGTATTTACTGTATATAAAGCCCCGCTATAAGAAATATTTTATTGAATAATCTTAATTCCACTTTTTCCAAAAAAGACTTTCCAATAGGAATCTTTGGTTGTAAGTAATGCACTCACTTCAGTGAAATTAAAATGTGTATATATTTGGACACGTCACTTGTAGGAGTTATCGAGGGAAAGCCTATTTTTTCAGTGAAAGTTTTCAAAAAATGTTCTTCTCCTGTGTGTCTGTAACTTGTCTGAAGTCCAGGTTCAAGACAAACTTTCGGATCCATTTTTTCCTTTCATGGGAAAAAAACGACTGATTGTTTTGAGCAGGTTTGGCTTAAATGTCTCGCCGAAGGACGGGACACTTCTAATGTGGGGATCAAACTTGTAACCCGTAGGCCTCCCTGCCAACCCTTTGAGACCTCACTGTCGTATTTTGTACAAATCACTATGAATTTATTTTTCATAGTTTCTTCCTGTACATCAAAACTGTTTTATTTACTTGTTGCTCGTCATATGTTTTCATATAACAACTATATTCTGATAGTTTAACTAAGAGCATGTAAGCTCACTTTGTGCATAGTAGAGAGTCATATCTTATTCACTGCTGCACCTTAGACGACTGTTGTATTTGCTTCAGGACACTGGAACTTCAGTGTACTATTTTGTTTCATGTGATTTTTAATGAACGGAATCACATTGTGTTTTGTTATGTAAAAATGATACGCCCTGAATAATTCTTTCTTGTGTTATCAGTCTGACATGTTTGACTTGATACTCTGTGTTATTATTGATTGAGAATAATAGCAGTACACCTCACTAATAAATGGCCTCAGAGTTTGCACCTCATGCACTTAGAGGGGTCTTTGCTCCAGCCCCAACTAAACACACTTGATTCAGCCAACTGAGGTCTTTATGCAGTTTGTTCTTGTTTTAGACCTCTGAAGGAGTTCTCTTACATCATCTTTATGTTTGTACTTTTACTTTATTTTAGTCGTATCACATTCATGTCACAGTTTTCTTTTTCTACTGGAACATTCTTATTAACTGCAATATGCCTGTTAACATTGTTCAGCATCTCTCATGAACTGAAAGAGGGACTGTGTGTGTGGCTATACATTTCAATGTTTTTTCTGTAATCATAATAAAATATGATTTAATTTAACAATAGTTTGTTTCGTCTAATAACTTTGTTAATAATGATGAACTGTACATTTATTTTATTTTGTCCATTTGATATTATTGGCTTACTGTAGGTGTGTTGAATGTGCCTCTTAATTATTCAATTAGTGGAGAAATCTACCATAATGAGTGTTCAGCTAGAGTCAACACCTGCTGAGAACTACATTAACAATCAGGGGACACCAAATATTTTCGCATTATGTCATTTCATAATAATTTCAATGCATATTAAATATATCTCGTTCAAATAATTTATCATCTGTTAGTCAATTTTTCTAAATAAAAGCACAACATAACTACTGATTGCTGAACATTAAGTTTTATTGTCTCACTTTTCTACCAACACAAACTTATGCCATCAGATTAATTTGATGCTATAATCACATACAATTCTACACAATGGTGCGTTTACATGTGCACTAGTATCCTGGTGGTGACAGGTCTTTGGAGAATCCTGGTTATGTGTTGCACATGTAATCGTCATATACAGCTACCTGGAGCTACCTGGAGTAGAGTAGAATCCAGTATGTTGTGTCTTGTAAACAGCTCATCCAGTTTTCTGAGCATTATTTCGGTGATGTTGCCCCCAGATGATGACTAATCAGGTTTCCAATTTTCCAGTGTGAACATTTTGTCCCTACGACGATCAAAACCAGGATGAGGCTCTAAACCAGAGGACTCGTGCACATGTAAACACTCACTGAGACTGGAGTTTTGTAGAAACAGGTGTTCCATATTATAAACAGCACTTTAGCTGTGTCTAACTCTCCTTCGGCTTTAGCAATGAAGAGAATCACACACACGCACGCACACACGGTCGTCAACATCATCAGCAGTGGTTCGGTAATAGCGTACAGTATTGCAGAGTGCTGATTGCTGTACGTATGTCACACTACATTCAGCGTTCAATGTTGTATCTATTGTGCCATTGGGGAATTAATATTGGACGAATAAAGATGCCTTCCACAATCACTGGCTTTACAGAATCGACATTCATTCAGCTGTAAATTGGAGCTCTTTGGAATTCATACAAACATCTTTTCTCAAACCAAAGAAGGAATCATTTTTATTTCTATATTACAGAGTAAAGGTGACTCCAGTGCAGAATTGCTTTTTTCCTGGGCAGATATGGGATGATGATGTGAACAGTCAAATCTTTCAGAAAACATTTTTGGGCCAGAAAATCATCCTTTTACTAATTTTACTTTCAAACAATTTTTCTCTGTTTTCAATTAGTTTTGGTTTCAAATTCATAAAACATGCTGCATAAATGAAGCTTAAAACATTTAGGGAAATCCTTCTCCTTATATCAAGTAAAACACACACCCACTATGTGACCGGGCCTGTTCAGACACTGTTGCAGCAAGTCTCTGGATTTATACCCGTCTGTGTCACCATTGCTTTCATCATAACTTTTCAGCGAGGCCGTGATGCTGCATTACATAACCAAAATTAGGATGGGGTGACTACGTTTACTCACCCCTGTTATGATATTTATTATGTAACTGTCACGGTCGCACCTTTACAGCTGCAAGCCATAAACTCTTCCGCTTCACTTGCAAGGAGAAAGTTCCCCGACCATCAGCTGAGATCTCGATGTCCTACATTACCTTTCATCATTGACCCTGTGAGGCCTGACCTGTAACTACACTCTGCAGATCAGCAGTGTTCCTCTACAGCTCATCTCCATCGTGGCATCACCTGTCGCTCTGATTTATATGACATCCAGCCACTTAAACATGGAGTAGTAGGATTTATTTTTTTATCTTTTTGTTTTTACGATATCTCTGTGGTGGATCAGTTTTGGACAAAAAGTTATTTTTTCTTAGTTTTGGTGATTAAATATTGCAGACACTATATATTGATGATGGACTTCCTCAGGGATGCATCTTTGGCCCTCTTCCATTCTCTTTGTATAGTGCTTTCTCTTGTCAGCAATATCATACATCACATCTTCAATTACCACTGTTATTTAGATGACCATCAACTGAACATTTTAGTTTCATCAGACAACCCCAGTGATGATGAAATGATGGTGTGCAGTTTACTTTGTTGCATGTTCTGACTCAAAGTGTGAACAAAGACCAAAGACAAAGACATTCGTGGTAACATGATAAACCTTATACACTGCATATCACATGCAGTACTAATAAGGTCAGCGATTGTTGTTCAGTCAAGGGGCTTTATTTGCCACTAAGTCAGCTACTGAATACCTTAGTTGCCAACAACAAATAAGTAAGGATGCAGACCTTATCTGAACCCTGACGAGCTCAACTTTCATTTTATGAGGCATCATAAGCAGGATTGTGTCCAGGATTTGGAACCTACCTCCCCCATTTTTTCATCATAAAATTCTAGTGCTTTTGGCATAAAAGAATCAACTTTATCAATATTGACTCAAAAAGGCGGTGTGGGAAAGAAACTGGCTTAAATGTGTAATTTTTTGTAATTCTTAATAATTAATAATTGTCAGTTTTTTTAATCTGAAAAAAATCTGCACTATTAAACCAAGTTTCGCAATGCCATTCAAACACTTCTGAAACTGCAGTAAATGACAGAAAACACTCTTGAATCTACGAGTTTAACGACACAAACGACATCTGACAGGCTGCAGTTCTTCATGCATGGCCGGCCGAAGATTACACAATGAATCGAGGTAAAATTCTGAAGTGATGCGTTTGAACTTGTATAAACACCAGAAAAGGTTAATGAGAAATTAACATAAATTGCAAGAGCATGTGGATATATTGCCTGTTTTCTTATATAAGACTTTTCTTCACTTCAGATAAAGGTAAAGACTCTTAGAAGTGACAGATGAGTGGAAAAATATTATGCAACAGACACACTATATGGGGAGCTCTCTGCTACTGTATGGCTGCTATATATTGGACCCAAACATCACCAAACATCATCATCAAGAAACCAGCTGGACAGGGTCTTTACCTCATCTTGTTAAAGTGGAACACTGAATAATCAGCACGCTGTCAAATCAAGACATTGATTTTGAGAAGCAACACAAAGGTTTGTAACTTAACAAAGAGGCTTAAAGGAGCTGGTGGGAGAAGAAACATTACAATCATCATAAACAAGTCATTTTTCAAACAACTGAGGTGCCTGAAAATGTGCAAATTCTCCGTCTTTCCTTTCGTTCATTTTTCTTCTCAAGCGAACAACCAACATTTGAAAACACACAGTCGCCTCCTCCTTCATTTCCTTCATGCTTTTCCTGTCACTCTTTTGTCTCCTGAGATTTGCAACTTGTAGAATACACTGTCATTATTCCACAGCGTAATCTCTGGATGAGTCCTTTCAAAGGTAGCGGAGCATATTCGCAGGAACAAATGAAAGTGGGGAGGCTTGTTTAGCGGGTGACGGGCTTTCTAATCTTTCCAGAGCCTCCACCTCTGAATGTCCAGTATTCAGTTCCTCTCACATCTCAGCACCGCAGCATTAAGCCAACTCATTTTTCAGAGCAAGCTGAAAATCCGCCTGTGTGCCAGGACCTTTATCTTACGAGCGGAGAATGCCATTAATGGCCCGCTTCACTCTCTGTTGTTAATCACATAGAGAGGAAATTTCTTTTTACGTGCTGAAAACCATCTTTCCTGAGGAGAGCAACAAGATGTTGTGTATTAAGAACCAACATGTTAACGTCAAAATTACAAATTGCTCGCTTTCCCCTCCTTTTTTTCCTCCTCAGACAGAGTGTGGTGTTTGATCTTTCAAGCACCCAGTCACTTTATTTGCTGTCATGAGGTTGACACTTAAATATCACACTAACTGTTGCTACTCAGGAAAAAAACCAACAAGATGCCAACTATCAAACACACACATCAATCCCAATTTGTGAAATGGAAATTTGACTGTCTGCCTTTGAATTTCAATTCTATGCCGTTCAGATTGCTTTTACTGGAAAAGGATCTGCATGGACAAACAGGATTTCAAAGAATGAAATCTAATAATTGAGTGATAATGTGTCTGAACTAAAAGAATCAATGGACTCATACTCGCAGGCCAACAACCATTACAACTAAAATCAGTATATAACAGGATGTTAGGATGGAGGTGTTTTTAAAATGAGGCAAATATGAGACAACATTTGAAGTATTCTCAGTGGGGATAACTTCTCTCCTATTTGGTGACATTTAAAGATGAAGAATTCAAAAATGATTGACACTGTTTTCATTTTTTTCCACCAACACCTGGAGCTTTTCTCTCTGCCAGCAGATGAAATTTCAGGATGCTTGTCATAATGGCAGGTACGGTTAAGTAGACGGCTCCTCGCTCTCACTCTTTGTCTCTTATTTAACTCTGATCTCTCGCTTATTGGTGAAAGCAGGAATCCGCATGCAGATGGTTTTCATGTGTGTCATGAGTGTGTCTAAATCAATCAGAAACAGGCGCAGCGGAGATCTTTTTGAAAAAAAAAAAAAAAAACCGAGAACGTTTCCATTGAAGTCAGAACACATTGGCCCGGTTCCATCTTCATTCTGCACCTGAATCAAGCGGGCACACTGGCTGGCTTCCACGTTTCAGATCGGCTGTAACGTGATTATTTCAACTGATGTAAAGGGAAAATGGCATCCTGCAACAGGGACGCTGGGGAGGGTCTCATCTTATGTGATGGTCTGACATTAGTGGCGTTACATAACTGTGACCTCCGGCAAGGCTCTGCTGCCTCCTCACCCCCCCCACCTCCCATCTCCTCTGTAATCATTCTGCTTGCACGGCTTCATGGCCAAACAAGCTGTTGGCACTTGCGGAGATGTTCCTCAGATCAGTTGATGCCGTCAGCTGAGACGAGAACAGGCGGGAACACTGGCCAGAACATGCACAATCAGACCAGGAGCCATGTTACTGATTTCACTACAATCACTCGTGTGCTGCAGCGAAAGATAAAAAGCTGGGTGAACTCTGATCTCCTGTCAGTCTGTGACTAACAAAAAGCTTCCAACATTATAAAGAAGTGAATTTTATTTTGTAGGAGTTGGTGTTTGGCACAGAAACACGCTGGATGATTCATTTCACTTGTGCTGTTACTGGTCTACTGTTTTAATTTTTTGTTCAAAGTTAAGCACGTTGCTGGCATCAAATTCAGAATCAGCATATATTTACAAAAATCAATGAGGTTGATGAGGTCAAACATTAAATATATTGCCTTTGTACTGTTTTGAATTGAGTATATGTCAAAAATTAGATTAGAAAATGATCACATTCTGTTTCATTTATGGAGTCTTGGTTGTATAAGGAACATAATTTCATATCACTATGTTTGATTCTCCTTTAAAAATAAACATGTCCTCATGTAACTCCACCATATGAATTAATCATGGTCTGCCCTTATATTGTGTTTTTCCGCCTTGGCAGATAAAGCACTTTTACAACACTGGTCCGGCCATCGGGAGCAATCTGGGGTTCAGTATCTCGCAGAAGGACACTTAGACAGGATGGATTGGGGACTGAACCAAGAAACTGTGAGAAATGAGTGACCTGCTATTTCTCCTGAGCCACAGCTGCCGATAATTAATCCCATATGTTTGCCTAAAAAAAGGACAGTGTCAGTCGTTCTAATACAGTGGTTCCCAACCTGGGGGTCAGAAAAATCATATTTCTGCTCCACTAAATTATGTTTTCACACGTTCTTCGACTTTACCCTTTTTTTTTCTTTTGAATCATCATAATTTTCTGTAACTCTACAAATTAAAATCTGTTTTTGGTTGAACTGGTCATGACCCATAGACACGGGATCATAGGTCGACATTGCTTCGTTTTAAGGTTGCTAAGCTCTAATACATGTCACATACAGCACTGCTATACTTCCTGCTAGTGATGGATTAAAAGAAGAATTTAAACTAGGACATCTACCACAATATAGGTTTAAAGAACAAGAACAACAATTGCATTTTCTAGAGTAGAAATCGATTTTTCTTAGCTTATTCTACTTTTAGGACACAGCGATTAATTTGAAGAATTATCTGAACTTCTCAATGCGCCTGAAATCTATTTCTATGGGCAACTGAATGTATGACCGACTTTGTTTTTAGCAACATCTTCCTACAGTTCCTGTGAGACAGGCTTGGAAAAACTCCAAATGAATGCAACTGCAAATTATGTAAACTCCTTAAAATACTAAAAGCGTGTCCACACCAGGGAACAACCAATTAAGCTGTTAAAGGAGTGTGTGTGCTGCTGCTTTCTCTCTCCCCTGCTCTCTTTTCTCCTCGTTCAATAATCTTTAATTTACGCTAAGCTGTGTTGTTTCTCTCTCTGTGACTGCGCCGCTGCCGTCTCCACCGAGCAAGACATCCTTTGTCTCAACACGCCAAACCTGGTGAAGCAAAGCTGAATAAACAGTGGAAAAATATACGTGTAGGCATTCGTGTGGAGTCCCATGTGAGACTTTTGCTGATTAAAGATATATCTGGTGTTGGATCATCAGTGGGTCTGTGTGCAGTCAGAACCAATACGTGACTAATGGGGACGTCTGCCAGGTTGATTAGATCGAGCAGCGCTGCAGAGGGACAATCAAAAGAGCTTCACAGCCAGAAGACATCAGAGAACATGGACCTCCTGTGTTAATGCTATCTACTAAATCTTCTAAAGGCCGTACATTCGTTTAACCAAACCTTATATCTGAATCTTCATCAACGACAGATTAACAATAAAATTAAAAACAGAAATGCAGATCTGCAGAACACTGAATATGCAATAAAGATATTCCTTCAAAGACAATAATAGTAATAAGAGGAAACAGAGCAATAAGAGCAGATGTGCACAGTGTTATTGTGAAAGGTCAGACTGATGTCATGGAGGAGGTGGGATGGACTGGGCTTGTTCAGTGACCTCCTGCTCCTCACCGACTCAAACGTCTCCAGGTTTTGACAGATAGTTCTGGTCTTATGAATGAGTTTATTGATCCTGGTGACATCTCTGCTATTAATGCTGCTCCCCCAGACGACCACGGCGCAGTAGATGGCGTTCACCACCACGGGCTGATAGAAGATCTCCTGCATCTTGTTGCACACATTGACAGATCTGCTCATCGTCTTGTCCACAGCATTTATGTTGATCATGTGTGCTCAACAAGTGCAGCTCCTCACTCATGAGATTTAGGGCTTAGTTGCAATTTTTGTCCTCCTAAAAAGCTTGGTCTTGTTGCAGATGATTCCTGCTGCATCACAAAGTTATCCAACAGCCCTGTGTTTCAGATCCACCTCATCACTGCAGAGTCAACTTCTGCAGGTTGCATGATTCAGAGATGTGCTGAAAATCTGAGGTGTACAGAGTGAACAGTCCCTTGAGGCGCTCCTGTGTTACTAACATCAGACGTAGAGCTGCACAAACTGAGGCCTGTCCGACAGATAGTCTCTGATCTATGAGACAGTAGATGCACCAACACCGAGAAGTGGTTGCATGGTATTAGTGCAGAAATAAAAAACAAGATTCTCACACCATGAACCAGGCTGTTAATGAAGACGTGGTTCATTAAATCTCTTCCTGTTTAGCTTTGAATCATTTTGTAGGAGGTGGTGTTGTGTTGGCTGCCTAATTTCACAAGTGCTGCTAAAAAAAAAATCTTTTATTCATATCCAGCCTTAATATATTTAATGTTCTCGCTACCTATTTCTTCAGAGACGTTGTTCTTTCTCCAATGTCACAGTGCATCGAGTTCAAAACTGAAAAAGCAACACCCTCTTTTACAAGAGTAGACAGAGCTTCGGGGAGGCTCTGTCATATGTCAACCTTGGAGCCTCAACTCTGCTTTGACAGCCAAAAAAAAAGTTGATTGTGTTTTTGTTTCATCCTTTATTCTAACATCCTTCTCTCTATTATAATGTGCATACCCATTTTAGAAGTTAAGACTAGATTCAGGGAAGGAAGCAGACTAAATATGCATCTTGAGGATATAATAGCATCTTATATTGTAACAGTAAGAGAGCAAGAAAACCTCCGATGCCAAAGTAGCAGCACATGCCAGAACTAGAGGGAAACCCTGCAGATACAAGCTGCTGTTTGTTGTGGCAGGTTTCAAAGCTTGACAGCAAATAACTTGGATGCGTATAGTCCAGTTTTTCACTCCTAACTCCGAGCCTAAGGTGTGTGGAAATGATTGAAATAGGTATCACATCGCGGCCTTCACGGCGCAATTTCACTCGTGCCCTTTTATCTAGAAAGAAGCGCTGAGAGCCTAGGAAATGTTTCTGACTTCAGCACGTGTTAGCATCAAATCTGCAGTGCTGCCCCCGTGTCACTTGTGATTAGGTGTCCTCTAAGAAGATCTGCAGGAAAATTTGCCAGGCCCTCCGTACCCCCCCGCACACCCTGGCCCTGTCGCCAAGCTCCTCGAAGGTTAGATAATCAGCCCAGATATGAGCTGAAGTGATTGTTGTGAAATCCATACGCGGCGCTTGTGTAAGATCAACAACAAGGAATGTGACAGTGAAGTGCAGACGGGTTAATGATGATATTAATGCCACCAATAATCATCTTGTAATTGTACTCAAAATCATAATTATCATGTCTAAAAATATGTCTCCAAAGGTAAGGATGCAAAATAGCCCTGATGAAACTTTCTATAATGAAGCATAAGGGGCAGAAGTGTAAAGTTATGTTTTTGCATTTAAAAGAAAAGGCTCTCGACGTCCTCGTGTCCAATTCAAATCTCAAAACAAGATATGCGGTACAGAAATATATCCTGTAATTGGAAAGAGTTCTTCTAATCATGTTGTTCATTTACAGGCAAAGATGCAAAGTATTCAACAGCTCAACAGCATATTTGCAGTCATAGTCCCAACAAACAAGACTCGAACAAGACAGATAAAAACATCATACACAGCAAAGTTGCAAAAGGACAATAAAGAGGGACTGATAAGACATTAGTGGGATGGGAATAAGGGCTGAATCTTATGCTTCACTAAAACCCTCACCAAACTTTTATTATATTTTCTTTTAACCCTCGCATTGACTTAACGGTTTTAAGTTGGTATTTAACAATGAATAACTAAACTGTTTAAATGTTGTATGACACATTTACATACATATGTTTGAAAGGAGAAAACACTACGCTGCCAGTAAGCTCTTGTTTTATGCTTAAGAGAATTTGGTTTAATGTGCAAGATAATACATATAAGCAAAACTTTAAGTGTCTTGTGAGCAGACGAGAGCAGACTGAAAAATGAATTACCGGGTTGTCCAGGGTCACACTGAGAGCCACGCGAGTGATGGCTCTGTTATTGAGATCTGAGAGGTTGGGAGACCAATGACTACCACACTTGTGAGTTCTTAACATTAATATCGAGTGGGCTCAATGTGAAAGAAAGGTGAGTAACAAACAAGCGAAGTGCAATCCCCAGGTGGCCTTTAGAAGGTGGATATTTTTTTCTGTGTCAAGAACACTTTACATTTCAACCCTCCTCTCCTGAAAAAGGCCAGCTACTTTACTATTTCTCGTGTGTTCGATGGCCTCTTCAGGCCAGGCGGGGACTTGAGAGAGCACCGGTTCCGGCTTCGAGCACACTGAGCGCCGCTGCAGAGCGATTGTGTAACCGATGACAGCCCTCAGCGGCTGATGCATAATCACGACAACTGTCCTGGTGCGTTGCTGATACAGTAGATAATGGCTGGAAAGGAGACGACCGGACAGGGGAGACAGCGGGTCGCAGGTCAGGCGTGTCTGCGTCATATTTTAAGCATTTTACTAACATTCTGCAAAGCCAACAGTAAAGTTGCTGCATGAGATAAAAGGTTGTAGATTGCAGAAAATTAAGCAGCATTTTATGATTTTTAATTCTTTTTCTTGCCACAGAGACTGTTGTGCTCTTCCTGCAATGATTTCATTTGACAGTTTTTTTTATTCAACAGTGAACACAATTAGTTCCTGTTCAGGGTTTGGTGTGATTTTAAGTTAAAGTCGATCACTGCTTGTCCAGATTTTTGAAAGGAATCACGTTTCTGCTGAGACAGATTTACAGTCCAGCAAATGATGGCTCATGACGGCTGCTTTGTGTATCCTGCATTTTGCACATTCTCAGAAATGAATGCTACACTTATGCAAGATGCAATACACCCATGAACAGTGTGACATCAAGCCGCTCTGCTAAACTGACTGGCTCACTGTGTGTGTTGTGTGGCCGACATGTTCATTGTTTACATCATGCAAATCTGAAAGTTCTATACTCGACTCGCCTTCACACAAAGAGAATCTGTCCTTGTGTTACTGTTACCAAACATGGACTTGGGCTTCTGACCTTTCTTGTGTTGGTGCAAGTCCTGTTTTGTCATGGAACAATGAAGAATAATATCTCAATCATTTGAAATTCAAACTGGACATTAACTGGACTCCTGTCTTAGTTTAACCTTTCACTCACACATAAGAACTACGAAATGGAAAGAATGATATTTAAAAGAGCAGCTCTGCTCGGAAGTCTTGCTTTGTGTCTGCAGAGTTCATGGTAGCTGTTTATGCTATTATGGTATTTACAGCTCATGCAATAAATTTCAGTCCAGTAAAGCGATATATAAACAACACCAGTCATGGTGCCAGCAAAAGTAATGCTTTTTTAACAGGGGAGGCCATACTGCGGTTACAGTACGATTAAAACATGTGAAACATTTTCCAATTCTGAACGACAAATACTATATTCAGCAGTGATTCCCAAACAGGATTTCTGTGGAAAGCTCAAATCAGCTAAAAACTGGAAAATATGATTTTAATAAATAAGGGAAATATATTTGTTCTGCTTTATTTTGATTATGTATTTTTCCTTTTTTTTATTTGACAACATTTCTACAATAAAGAAAAAAATAGTTTCTTTATATATAATAATAAATATTGTTGACTTGAAGTAATTAAAGATGATCAGATTATGGCTCCGATTTAAAGCCAGCGAATGACATCACTGATTGCATTTGTCAGCAGGTGATCTTTGATCTGAACAGCTCTGCATTTGTTTCAGCACAGTGCAGACGTACACGTTGTATAACAGCATGGAGTCACGGGGTCACCAGTCATATATGTGTGCAGGATGCGCAGGTGAGCATTGCTGAGCGGTGATCATGAATAATTCTGTGGTCACTTCAGTTTGGACTGCTGGGCTGCGGTGCAGAGAGGCGGACATGAAGCTTTTTAACAAGCTGTGACCAGCTGACCATGTGACATCTCAGCGGCCTCAGAGGAGCGGCGTGAACGTCAAGTGTTCCCCCGTCACCTTTCCTCTCCTCCAGGTCCGACCTCACACCACTGGAGGTCGGCTGTCAATCAAGTGTTTCCAGGCCATTTAGCGTGAAATGGTAATACGGCTGGGCACTCATATTTTTTTCATGGCTGAAACAGATGTTGTGACTCTTGAAGAGCACAGTTAAAGAAGTAGAGGCTCGCTGTCCTGTTTTAGAGGTGGAAGCATCATAAATAAGCTGCTCAGGATTACAATATTATGGACTCCTTGAATTGCTGATGTAAACTAATGGTGAAAAGTAACTATACATTTACTCAAATACTCTACTTAAGTACAACTTCGAGGTACTTGTACTTTCTTTGAGTATTTGTATGTGTTAATGCAACAATAATTATAATTCAATAATCTAATCTGCATAATGAGAACTTTCACTTTCTGTACTTTAATTATACTTTGATGCTATATTTTTGTGCTCAAGTCACATTCAGGTCAACTTTACACTCATAATAGCTCATTATCTGATTAAATGTCCACTAAATTTGCTCCCAAGAGGATAAACCATTCAGATTTTTTATTTTCATATGGATGGCAACTGGGTTGTTGGTTGGTCAGCTCACGACTTTGGTCCTGACTAAAATATCTTGACAACCATGGAAGTGAATTTTTCACAGTCCCCAGACGCTTGGTGGTTTTTTATGTAGCACCATCAGAAGGTGTTTTGTACTGAAATGTCTTGACAGTCATTGGATGGATTGGCAAGAAAATTGGTGGATTCCATTATGACCAGAGTATGAAGCCTGCAGTCTGAAGTGATCCCCTGACTTTAATACTTTCATATTCTCTCAGCACAATGAAGCCACAGTCTAATATCCAGGTGTCTTCATTACCATTAAGACCCAATTCTGAGACATGCACGTAGGACAACACTGTAGTCAGTCCCAGATATCTGCATTCATGAAAGGACTTGAACAGAGTTATTATAGCTTAATGTTAAGTGATGGTAGCCAGGAGGTGAGATGAGACAGATGACTCCTGAAGCTCATCATCAGTTTGGGAAGTGACCAAGAATCCTGTTAAACACCAGAGGAGTGACACAAGGAAAAGAGCTCATAACATTTCCTCAGCAGAGAAGAATCTGTGTGTGATTTCTTAATTTCCTCCAGTTTGATATGTGCCTCAGAGGATTATCGCAAAATTGCAGTTCATTTTAATATCATATTCTTATGGTAGCATTTATCATATGAACAACCTGCTAACTTAACTTGAAATCTGATTTTTTAGATTTGTAGGTTTTGAAAAGCCTCAGATTGACCTCATAAGCGCTAAGGGACAGCATCCTCATGGAAAGTGGAGTGCATGTTCTAATTTTAAGCAATGTGAGGCCACAGAGGGGAAAATTTACTGTGGTCCCACTTTCAAATCCAACATGATTTTTCTAGTCTGTGACGCCCCCTGCTGTTTGTCCATGGTGCATGTCAGGCTGCCTTCAACGACCTCTTGCAAACTCCCATGTATCCTTATTTATCTGCTGGCATAAATACATCTTGTATTTAAGTGAACTGGGTGTGAAACAATGACAAAACAGACCATTTAACATCCACTGGTATTTCCATTGCAACAACAACTCCTGCCAGCACCATGAGTTTTCCACATCAGTTATAAACTTTGAGTCTTGGAGCAACAAGTTTAGACTTAAATATGGTTTTATTGATAGGTGGGATAGGTAGACATTTTCTCCATAACTATATGACTCATCAAATTTAACAAATATTACACTAATATAAGTATAATAAGACATATAAGTATATATGTATAATAATACTTAGCTGAGAAAAGATATCTCCACAATGTCCATTTAGTGGCAATTCTGGAGCTTTTGATCATGATCTCAGTCGTCAGATGTCGTCAGTCGTCAGATCTTCAAATTTGAGTTTTTTTCTCAGCACTATCAGAAGCTAATGAGAATAATTAAATTAACTGAACACCCATGACTGGGCAGACGTCATCTACTGATGAATATCATGTGTTCAAAAGCATCAGAACGTCTGAACCTTTTTTTTTCTAACCTGCTGTTTCCAAGATCAAGAATGAACTTTGTACCTTAGCAAAAAAAAATAGTTACTTGTTTTGATATTTACTCAAATGCATAATATTTTTTATTAAACTGGCAATGTTAGTACAGCTATCCTAGTTATAGCACCATAACTCATTTCTTTTCACTGCTCTTTTTTGATTTCATAAACTATGTTAAGCATTGTACTTTTTACAAAATTATGTACAGCTTTACCAGGGAGTAGAGTCAGAACATTAACACAAAGGTTGTAAATGAAGCACAATTCTCCTAGCACTAAGATTCTTGAAGTACTTTGTTGTATCATACCTTTTAGGTTGTGTTACTGTTCAATCCATACCTGGAACCTGATTTGTCCTACGCATGTGCAAAGGTCACGTATAAACACCTGACCAATGGGGTTAGGGCTCAGTCGCACATGAGCCATATTAACATTGATGAATCTTCATCTCCCCTTCACTTCCAGTCTATGCAAGTGAAGGGGAGAATAAAACATGTGCTTCAGTTGGCAAAGCAAAATCACATCTTCGACTTTAGTGAACTTTGACGAGCAGAATCGCAGCATCAACCAAAATCAAATAATTCTGTGTGGTTGACCCTACTTGGCCGTCATTTCACTTTGAAAGTCAATGGTTATGTCTGAATTTGCCTTATCCTAACCCTAACCGTACCCCAACCACTTAGGGCCACATTTTCACACGTGTAGAACAAATCGGGCAGCTTCAGGTCCTTTTTTCAAATACAAAGAAGAGGCCTGGAATTGAATTGAACACTTTTGTATGTAGAATTTGCCATTAAAACATAGCTAATTATAAAATACTACTTTCATCTTCATTCTTGTAAATAAATCTTTGATGTTTCACTCAAACCCTCTTCTGGCTTGGTGGATTATGTTATTTCCGATATGACCATGAAGGCATCACGAGGTCTGAGCGAACGGTCAGCTGACTGTTGTCATGTGGCGTTTAGGGGCAGAGGAGCGTGTGTGAACAACAGCCTGAGACAAAAAAACAAGCTGGTGGTCGTTTGTCCCGGTTTGGTTTTGTCCCCCTCACACGTCCAACATGGCTTGGACGAAATACCAGCTGTTCCTTGCGGGACTTATGCTCACAACCGGCTCCATCAACACATTATCGGCGAAGTGAGTAAATTTAATTATGTTTATTTTAGCTTGTCGTGTGTTTGTAGTTAATTTCACTTTCGCTAAAAACAGAGTTGAACCAATGTTTTAACCAAAAATATGAATGAGTGTGCTTATTAACTAATTATTTAGCTAACTTACTTTATCAGTTATTACGTTTTTGTTACAAATTATTAGCTTGTGATTCACTCACAGCTGCTTTATCTGCTAGCCGGTAGCGTTAGCAAGCTAATAACAAGCTAATGGATTGTTAGCTTATTAGCATTACAAGCAGCTAATCTAAACGTCCTTATCAAGCTGTAAGTGTGTTGACAAGCTACATTTTCCTGCTTGTCTGGAAGCTGATGTTCAGTTCAGTTAATGTTCAATTCAGTGTTATTGACAAACTTGATAAGATTAATGTGAGGAAGCCACTTTTGTTGGGAAAGACTCTTCAGACTGGTTTATCTAGTTTGTTATCAAGAATGAACTGACTCTGTGTGATGTCAATATCTGTCTGGCTGCTTTTGTTTTGTGTCTTCATGGGACATGACTGAGCTCAGAGGTTAAGTGATAACACAGTTTGTAGGTCACAGGTAAATACAGCAGCTGGCACGACAATAAGTCATATTTTAGACCTGCAATGAATCATAACTTTCATGATCATGTGGTCTTTATCTGAAAATAGTGAAAACTTTCTTTGAACATTACATCATAGGCCACAATGGGATCAGACAGATGACTTTTCTCTCCAGCCAGCAGTCCAAAATCCAAAGATATTCAGTTTCCAATATTCAATGTGCAGACAGAGAAAAATAGTAAATCCTTATGTTTGAGAAGCAGGCAACAAAGTATGTTGTTATATAGTGAAATATTATTTTTCATTGCTTAATTTGATCGACCGATGAGTCATTGTCATTGATGATTCTTTAATGACCAATTGTCTCCACACAAATATATTGAAGTGTTTTTCCATTACTGTCACGATAGGAAGAGGTTTCAGACATTCAGCTTCTTTTACTTCTCCAATAATCTGTGAGGTCAGCTCTCTCCCGCCTCGGTGTCCTTTGGTGGGTTTAGTCAGCTGAACCTTGTGTCGTGCTGATAGAGTATGTCCTGCAAAACAAGCTGTGTCATGTTGCCCAGAGAAGAATACAGCAACTAACAGGTAGAGTTTCACTACAGCGCCGCCTCACTGGTTTTAAAGCTGTACAGCAGAGATCAGTTACAGCGTGGAGGTGACAGTTTCCTCTTAAATTTCATGCAAACATGCATTGAAAATATTTCATCCAAAGCACAGTACGAAGGAACAGGATAGGTTTGGTTCAGACAACAGGCCCAGCTCTCGTTTCACGTTGTACCCATGAGCTCAGTAGTTGTTGCGTTTGAAAGAAGTGCTGCCTCATCACCTTTAAGGACCACATTCCCTTGTCTTGCATTTTTGAATGCAGACAGGACTCTCACATGCCTGTCATGCTTCCCCCGACTGTCTGGCTATAAAAGTCAATAGGTTTTGGCACTTCAGTACTTTAACTGCACAAGTAGCCTCATTAAAGCATATGACTGTACAGTGTTTTATGTGTATTTAAGTGGCAGTAATGCTTTCTTGTCTGACAGATGGGCTGACGTGTTCACAGCAAAGGGTTGCCATGATGTCCCTGAACATGCCTTCTCTCACCCGTTTGTTCAGGTAAAGCAATAAACTGCAAGTGGCAGTGCTGTATAACACTTAAATCTCAATTCTTTCTGGTACTGACCGAAATGTGTCTTAAATCACGACCTCTATGATTAAAATCCAAATTTTGCAGAGTTCTGACACAACTGCTTGTGTTTAGATAACATTCAACTTTTTCATGTTGTTTGGCTTCTTTCATTAAATGGAAACATCAGTTTTTGTAAAAAACGCATGTTCTTGTATATATTTATATTCCTCAAAGTAAAGTATTGAGAAAATAAATTGTTCTGTTATCAGCACAGGTATATCAGCAGTAGAATTATTAAATCATACCCAGCCCTAGATATGGCCATAGATGTGCCCATATATGGCTCAGCACTTTAAATAACCTCAACATATTTACATAAAGAAATGCTGCTGAAAATGAGACGATGCATCTAAAGTGACTTATTCTGAAACAATAAATTTGTTAAATTTGCTGCCACAAGTAATGTTCAATACTTGTTTTCTCAGCTGCTGTTCAGTCAAAAAATTATAATCTGTTTCTCATCCTCTGTCTGTCCATCTGTGTGCGTCTCTCCTGCTCCACCTGTCCAGGCAGTGGGTATGTTTCTGGGTGAGTTAAGCTGTCTTGCAGTCTTCTACATCTTACTTTGCCATGACAGACGTAGGCCAGAGCCCAAGATGAACCCGGGCCAGAGCTTCAACCCTCTCCTCTTCTTCCCACCCGCCATGTGTGACATGACGGCCACCTCCATCATGTATGTTGGTAAGTGAACTTTAGTCTTTATCTGCTAAACCACTTGGCCAGAAAATATTGTTCACATACTTGTTTAAAGTTGTTTTTATGGTAAATATGAGCTTTTGAAAGCTTATGTTATGATCTATCCTGCCCTTCAAAGGTGAAATGTGATGACTTATGTCTCAGTGGTGCAGCCAAACAGAATGGATTATCTTCTGTGTAAAGAATCCTTTTGTCAGGAAAAGAGATAATAAAGTCAATAAAGATAATATTGGTTTTCTCAGTGTTGTGCAGCCAACACCTTTCAGCTTTCAGTTTGGAAAAGAAAGCATGAATTTCTAGATGATAAACAAAATTAACTTGTTTCCATCCTTTTCGTTTCCAGCTCTCAACATGACCAGCGCCTCCAGCTTCCAGATGCTACGTGGAGCCGTCATCATCTTCACCGGTCTGCTCTCTGTGGCGTTCCTGGGTCGACGCCTGGCACCTAGTCAGTGGCTTGGCATCCTCACCACCATCCTGGGCCTGGTGATTGTGGGCCTTGCCGACTTCTTCAGCGGGCACCACAATGATGCGCACAAACTCAGTGACGTCGTCACAGGTAAGGTGGATTTTAGGTATGATGTGCTTTCTTTTTCATGTTCATGGTGTTACAGGATAACAGCAAGAAAGTGCAACTTATAAAACAAGGTGTAGCCCTTATTTGGTTAAATGTTTTCTTATGATCCACTAGAGAGGAAACCTCTACAACACTATTCTCTTATCCTGCAGGGGACCTTCTGATCATCATGGCTCAGATCATTGTTTCAGTGCAGATGGTCCTGGAGGAAAAGTTTGTCTACAGACATGACGTCCATCCTCTTCGGGCTGTTGGTACTGAAGGTACAGCACTTGTTCACCTACAGTTTCTTGTAACATGTGTTTACACTGTTGCAAGGACACCAAAAGGAAGAGTTTGACCTACATTTTTTACTGATCGGTAGAGGTGACGAACCTTTGAGGTCAGATTTATAACCTCTCAACCCACAAACACACAAAAGTCAATGTTAAAGGAAGTAAATAATGAGGAAGGCAAAGGTCAAATATCAAAACACAACAACAGAACCAGAGCTTTGAGCATGTTTCAGTCATTGTTTTTATGGTTTTGGTTCCCTCTCAGTGTTGTTTGCAAGTTACATGTTCAGCACCAAATGGCAGACAGACAAAGCTAGCTGATGAATAAATTAGCTGTTAAATGAGAACAAAAAAAGAGCTAAAACAGAGAGTGAATATTGTGGATACTCTCTATTTCCAGGTTTCTTTGGGTTCGTCGTCCTGACGCTGCTTCTCATCCCCATGTATTTCATCCACGTTGGCAACTTCAGCGACAACCCTCGCCACGTTCTGGAGGATGCGCTGGACGCCTTCTGTCAGATCGGCCACCAGCCCCTCATCCTGCTGGCTCTGCTGGGCAACACTGTCAGCATCGCCTTCTTCAACTTTGCCGGGATCAGCGTCACCAAAGAGATCAGCGCCACCACCCGCATGGTGCTGGACAGCCTGCGCACACTGGTCATCTGGGTGGTGAGCCTGGGGCTGGGCTGGGAGCAGTTTCATGGCCTGCAGGTGCTGGGCTTCCTGGTCCTGCTGGTGGGTACGGCACTCTACAACGGACTGCACCGCCCCCTGCTGGCCAGGATACTGTGCTGTGCTGCGCTGGTGAGTTCAGAGGAGGAGAACAGCCCAGAAGAAAGAGAGAGACTGCTGGGTGACGGCAGGGTGCAGGCCGGTGACGAGAGCTAAAACTTTACAGGGTACTGGACTGTCTGTCAGAGACACTGCACCTTCCATGTATGCTGTCAGTGATAGTCTCTTTTTATTATTGTTTTGGTCACACTTGAGATTTTAAATGACCTCACAGAATGTTGTAACGCATTGGAGTGTGCAAGCTCTTTTAAAAGGAACAGTTAAATATTTTAGGAATGAGTAGTATCTAACTCTGGGCAAGAAAGCCAATACTGTAAGTTCCCAAATTGTTAAACTGTTCCTTCAAAGAAACAGCTGGTAGAGACGTGTCTGAAGGAGCTTTTATGTTACAGTACAACTTGTTTTTTAAAAGGGTTTCATTCAATTTCAAAAGAAAAAATAAGTTATAGCCTGTGTCAACATTTGCTCCTGACCTCTTATATAGTTTTTATTTTTAAAAAAGGAACTTCAACTGACTTGTGCTAAATCACTAAAGCATGTTGTTCATGATGAAAATTACTGTCACAAAAGATGAAAATTTATGTTTTACACCCAAGTTTTATGCAGATTTTCTTAAATAGATGGATTATTGTCACATATTGTCCAGTAATGATTTTAATATCTGTTCAAATGGTCGTTTTTATATCGTGTGATCTGTTTTAAGAATGAGGTTTTATTTTGTAAATGTTGCTGACTGTGCATTATGATTGTGCCAAAGTGTTTGAAATATGCACTGTGGTGCCAGTTCACTTGCGAAGGTAAGGAGGAAATATTACAGTAGTGTAACATTTCCAATCAAGCTGCATAGTAATTTTCTTTATCTCAGTTTAATTGAATACAGAAACTCATGTAAGTAGTTTTAAAAGAGCATGACTTTGTATTTTCGCTCTGATTCATTTGTACAGGTGGACAAAAAGTCAGAGCTCCTACACCAAGTGATTTGCACTTGTTACTGTAAATCCTGCTTCTCCTTCTCTGTTTACTAGTTTCAGGTATTGACTGTAACATGCAGGAAGAAAAAAAGGGAACTGTCATTAAATCACACTTGTTTAATGGTGTAGTGATTTTTTTTTTTCACTTGGACCTGTGTTGACCTACAAACAACAGAAAACAACAGTCAATGGATGCAATGATAGATTTTTTTTAAAAATTACACTTAAAACAATCCACAAAGTCTTCAGACATGTTTGTAGTGCATTTAGAGCTGAAACAACTTGTCACTTAAAGCCAAGCAAATATGGCAAATATTCAATTTCCAGTGTCTTAAATGTTAAGATTTGCTGCTTTTCTGTGGTTTATATTAATATATATTGAATATTTTTGGACTGCTAGTTGCACAAAACAGAATATTTGAAGATTCTCAGAACTTGTGATAGTAATTTTTAACCTTTTTATAGTTTTTTAAGATAAATCTATTTATTGATAATTGATGATTGACATTGACGAAAGGTGGAAATTAAAACATTTGTAATGAATATGACAACAGTCTGACTTTGAAGTTCAAAAACAGCAGCTTAGTGAAGTGAGCAGCCAGTCAGAGCTCCAGTGTCAGCAGTTCAAACACCAGCAGCTGACACCTGCCTTCACTTCCTGAGTCAACCCGACATCCTCCCTGAAGACCAGTCTCATGCTTTACTGGAGGTCAAAGGTTAAACCCAAGAGTCCCCTGAGATCTGCACACACGACCCGACCAGGAACAGGAGCAGGGTGAAGGAAAACGTGTTAATTGAGCAAATACACATTGACTTATGTTAATTAACCACTTAAACACATTATTGATTAAGGAGTTAATGTTATTACAGATTTTTATTTGATGACAGATTAAATGCATTTAAAATACGTATTCAATTACTTTTCAGCATTTTGTAATTTGTTGGGCAGAAAAACATACACATTTTTATCACCGGGTTTAAAATGCAGAAAAAAACTTCAGCAAAGTCTTTGGCTAAATGCAAGTGAATTAGGTGACATGTCAGGTCGGATCCATCAACACACACATCCAAACAGGCAAACAAATCCAGACAGAAGCAGTCAAGAAACATCAAAGTCCACAAACAGGTGAAGGTCCAGGAAAACTAACTAAAAATCCATAACATGAGGAATGAACACTTGACACAAGGTACAAAGAGAGAGAGGAACACAAACTGAAAACACACACACACACACACACACACACACACAGAGCAGACCAGCTATGAGAGTCAGTCAAAGTAAAACACAACCTGACCGCTAGATGGCAGCGTTCTGCAAGAAACTGAACCCCAGGTCTTTATTGTGTGTGTGTGTCTGGTTTAGGTTCTGGGCTGCTTCCTTCTTCAATGTACTGAGAAAAAAAAGACATCACATCATGTTGTCTGCAGTAACACTGTGGTCATAAAGCAGAATTACTCCATAAACATATGTATGATGGATATAAAATAAAATAAATGCAGGGAAAGTCATGAAATATGTTGAGACAATATACATTATACAAATGTACAGTACTATATATTTTAACATATTATGGAAACGTTGCAAGTCAGAGGAATAGGACAAAGTCTGTATGACTGCATGATTAGGTCACAGACTAAGAACCATATATTGTATATATATAGTTTTATTTCAGAATGTGAAGCAAATTTTCTTTTAAGGAAATGTGTTTATCGTGCAGCTATAGTCTCTGACATCAAAATAAAATAAGATAAAATAAAATAAGCCTTAAAATAAGCAGAGAGAGCAGAAGAGGCTCCTGGGACATGGTGGAAAAACATTTCCAGTAGCTGTTTTCTGGACAAAATTGTCCCAATGCGACCTGTCCTACCCTGAGACACACTGATGACTCAGCAAAAATAAGCCTGAGATACTGACAGATAGATAGATAGATAAATAGATAGATAGATAGATAGATAGATAGATAGATAGATAGATAGCAGAGTGTTGCAGATCTGCAGAACTTATAAGTTCTGTGCAGAAAACTTTGTTAATATTTAATACACAATAATTAAGTTGTCTTGAATATAATCTCCAGGTTTCAGTCATTTGTCTTCAGGAGAATCAACCTCTCTGCTTTGCACCACCACTGTTTGGAGTTTCTCGGCTGATGAATCGTATTTTTCCACCGCTGCAGTTAAACAGCAGCAGATTGATTTGACCGAGACGTGAACTATATTAAAGCTGCAGGGTGAGACTCTGCTCTGCATCATCCTGCTGTGAACGTACGGCCTGACCGATCTTCACGCAGCTCCTCGAACATTTCGACTCATTTTAAATCCTGCAAGCACTCTCATCTCTGAAGCAGGTTTTCAATGCAAAACAGATGCAAAAGTTGTTGTTTGTCCCAGAAGAAATAAAAAGAATTACACTCTATTCTTATCTTGTTAAATGGCTGCAAACAACTTAATTATAAGATATTAAATAAACTTGACATGCCCACTTGTAGCATCAGATTTTCCCCTAATTAAAAAAAGATATTTCAAAGCCGTCTGACATAAATGACTTGATGTTTAGATATATATATTTTTGCAGTGGTTTATGCTCCTCGTGGCAGCTCCCACCCGGCTGGAGAAGCAGCAGCAGCAGCAGGCCTAATGGTTTGTTATTATGACCTTTTGTGTTTCCATTAGTCTCTCCTCCTGCAGTATTTGGCTTACAGTACGTGATTTAACCGTGTGTACATTTGCACACTGGAGCTGCAGAAGGGCCCTGAACCTGCCGCACTTTAATCTGTTTCAATGTAAACAGATGGTTTTGCTCAAAGGCACTGAGTCACCATCATATTTAAAAGCTTCCATTAAAGCAGCTCCTTCAGGGTGTTTACAGCAGAGGGCAGGCCGGCCTGAGTGTGATTAGTCTGCCACTCCAATGTCCAGCTAATGACCACTTAATGTTTTAAACCCTGACTGAAGGAACCACAAAAGGAAACATGGGGCTGTGATGGGATTCGTTCTCCTCACTCATTCACTCATATGAGCTGAGTCCAGTGGAGTTGAATGTGACTGGCTGCAGTACTGGACCTTTATTAAGAGGTGTTGATGCTCTGTCATTTGTGTCAACAGCAGGTTGTTAGTTTGCAAAGACAAGTCCAGAAATTACTTTATTACTGAGAGTTAAATCATGACCTGTTTTTCCACATGAAGTGAGTGTAACACTTATTTAGAGCCTGAAGAAACATGGATCCAATCACAATCTTTGAACTCCATTTTAGGCTCAATCCATTTCCTTTTCTGTTGAAAAAAAAAGGTAACAAGGCATTTTCTGACATGAAAGAGAATTTAGAGAAAAAAGCCTTGTGTTTTTCATGAAGAAGCTTCATTTTTCTTGATAGGAAATCTTCTATCTAGGGTTAATATAAACTCTTTCTCATCATCATTGTTGACACCAGCTACACAACTGCCACCTCAGTTACATGTAGGATGTGAATAAGTACAAGACAGCAGAGGTCTGTCTACAATATGTGGGATAATCTCACAACTATTCGTGCAGGGCATCTGTTAATATGTCACATCCAATAATCTGTCAACAGCAGCCTAATCCTGTGGTCAAATCAATAATCGAAGCTATACAGCAGCACAAATGGACTCGAATTAGCTTTTAGAAAAGTTGGAAGGCAAAAATCAGCTTATATATATTATTTTATTTCATTAAAAATAAAATGTATAATGTGTTGTTTTATGTTGTGTAGTGAACAAAATGTGTTCCAGTTTTCTGCACTCAACATAGTACACACAGTATGAAGACAGTTGTTGCCTCGTCCTGCCACTAGAGGGAGTTTATCCTTTAAATCAGGGCTTCTGTTTGGAGTAAACAAAGACAACATACACTGTTTATTTTCAAGTAAAGGAGGAAAATAAGAAATAAATAAGTCTTTATTCAACTGTGTAACACTCACATGGCCACAGATCATATCGACAGCCAATAGTTGCCTAATCACCCAAAAATTAATTCAATTAACTTCAACTTACAGCCACGTTCACAGGACTCCACAAAGCCAGCAACCCAGTGAAACAACAACAAACACTGAGAGCTGTCAATCATCCTGACAGTGGAAAATAAATAGTCATCTATAGCAGTTTTCTGATTTGTATATTTACTGGTGTATATTTACACTCTGATTCCACAAAACATAAATAAAAACAGAATCATTTACAAACAAACAGTGTTTACTGATAACAGTTTACAAAGTGTTCCTGAGCTCATGTAGTAATCTCCTTTATACAACCATACACAACAAAGTGTTGAACCTCTCTCCATCCTTGCTTGTGAACGACTGAGTCTTTCCAGGATGAACCTTTCATACCCAATCATGATACTATCACCTGTTACCAATGAACCTGTTTACCTGTGGAATGATCCAAACAGGTGCTTTTACATTTTGTAGTGACTTATTGTGTTTGACTGACTACATGAAAATCTGTAATAAGGAAACAACACACAGTTTTCTTTTGAGGACAAAAACAAATGGAAAACAGTTCTATTTCACTTTTTACAACGTGATTAATAAAAAGAAAAATCCCATCTTTTCATTTTCTTATTTTTGTTTCACGATAAAAAAAAAAATCGATTGAGATGAAGTGACTGTAGCTGCAGAGATAAACTCCATATAATAAAGCAGCTCATACAAGTATAGTACTAAAGTACACTTATGAGGTACTTGCACTTTACTTGAATATTTCCATTTTACACCACTTTATCCTACATTTTAGATTAAAATATTGTACTTTTTACTCCACTACATTTATTTGATAGCTATAGTTATAACTGATTACTATTTCTGATATTACTGATTAAGAGTTGACATTAAAAACACGAAGCGAGGACATTTAGTCACTGGGGGGAGCTGCTTGTACATTTAGTGTCTTCATGTGCTCATTAATGTTTATAGTAATAATCAGTTTTCTGTTTAACTACATTGATGATATAGAAAAACATACTTTGCTATGATCAAGTTTTCAGTATTTTTACTACTATTATGTGGTACTTTACCCCACTTCAGAGTAAACTGTACAGTGTATTTTATAAACCATTATTTTATTATACTACACTACACTATGCTATTTACTATAATTTCAGTTTTTGTTACTTAAGATTTTACTTCCTTCGCATCAATATTTGCATAGTTAGACACTTATATTGTCCAAGATATTGTACTGTATATATTGTACATAGCTTTATGTCACCTCTCTAATTTCTTTAATATCTGTTTAGTTTTATTTATTCCACTCATGTGGTTCTAGATCTTTCTGACCTCTCTGTCTGTCTCTGTGCTGCTGTAACACGTGAATTCTCTCTCAGGGATCAATAAAGTCTTATCTCTCTTGAAACTTCATTTCAACTTAAACATAAAAAATGATGCATTATCACAGCTTAAAATAAGAGTATAAAGTGTTTCAGCTCTATAACAACAGTAATGACTAATATTGGTTAAATACTAAAACATAGTCACTGCTTGTGCTTTTGATACTTGCTGATAATACTTCTGTACTTTTACATAAGTACTGACATAGCTTCTTGCAATATTATTACATTGAGGTTTTGCTTAAGTAGCAGACACAAATACTCAATGTTAATAATAATGTTAAATAGAACAAGTATGTTTGTAATTTGACAGACATGTTTCTTTAAAGATACACAGAGCAGAATGAGACAGGTCACAGGTCCTTGTAGTTTAACCTCCTGCATGCAAATGAAAAATCACCTCATCTCCACCTCAGAGAGAGTTCAGCGTTTGAAATATATCGCCTGTATTCAGGATCACATAAACGAGACGAGCCTTGTTTTGAATTGACTTTAGACAACATCCCTCAGCTCTTTTTTTTTTTTTTTCCCTCTCCCTCTCTTCTGTGTGGAAATGATGGCACGGTGCCATACAGAAGGCTGTGTACAATGGCCCAGGTCCCATTAAATCTGCGAAAGTTCCTTCCTGAGGCAAACATTGCCAGAAATAGTAATCTTGGCTTGGAGCTGGAGTCTTATAGAGGGGGAGCAATAATTCTCAGTGTAATAATGGAAATCATTTAATTCTGTCCCGCGGCCTCTGATCCAGCGGGGCTACAGTCCGAGGTGCTCGTTCACTTTTCCTCCGCCTGATAAGACTTCCTGAAAAACACACAGGGAGCAATCAGGCCACAACAATAGGCTCCATCAGACGCTTTAAACTTCAGGTAGTCGGCAGTGCACAGCAGCTCGGCTTTGTTTTCACCCACAGTGAGCGTGTCACTCATACATGCTTTGGCTTCTCATGCTGCTGTGTTGAGGCTGTGATTGATTGTTTGCACTCTTCAGTTCAGGCCGTAACGTGGAGCTGCGGCCTCCTCTGAGACGACGAGGCCACTAATCACTCATTAGTGTTTTATCATGTTTGAAGGCAGCTGTTAGTTATGAATGGAACATGATAATCGCAACAATCTCTGCCACGACAAACATGTGCATGATTTGGTCTTTAATAGACTCCAGATTTCAAGCACATTACAACAATGTAAAAATGCTTCATTGCAAGTAAACGTATGTATGCATTCAAAAGTACAGAAGTAATATAAGCAAAATGTATTTAGAGCATCAAAGTAAAAGTACTCGACCTTTGATTGATGTATTGCAACTTATGACCTTATTAGATCGTTTCCACTGATCCATCAGTGCATAAGCAGCATTTTACTGTTGTAGCTTGTTGAGGTGGAGCCTTTTCTAACTTCACATACTGTTTAGTGCCGTGGTTGCCAACATATGTGTGAGGCCCCTCCAGTAGCTCACAACATGGATCTGGAGGATTGTGAGATGATGAAATGTGTTAGGAAACAAGAAAAAACAAAATTCTTCTCCAAGTGTTTGTATTATTTTTTTTAAATTCTCTGTGAAATATTTGGGCCTAAAACCGTTATTTTAACAAAATCATGAGAGAAGATTAGTGATTTAATCTCATCAATGCAATTCATGTGCTTATTGTATTTTTTATGTGAAATCTTAATCTGTAATTAGCATCTGTCAAATAAATGTGCTTTCCACTACTGTTATATATGAATGTGCTTATCTATGAATAACACTGGAAAAACACAGTCATAAAAAGACTACGACTATGAGGTGACTAACAATTTCTTATGTCTCTTGAGAATTTCCCCACTGTGGGACAAATAAAGGTTTATCTTATCTTATCTTATGTCAAGAATTGTATTCACTTTCCAAACTTCAGAAGAAGAGTATCACTTTTTTTTTTTTTTTTTACTTTGGACTTTCTATTGTTGAAGACAGACTCAGGTCTCGAGTGCTCCCAGTCGTTTCAGCAGAGACAGGAGTCGCTGGCACTGGCAGAAATCCCACCTGCCATTATTTATACAGCTCCACAGAGGACCGGCTTGGAAAAGGGAAATAAAGGTGAATAATAGTATCCAGCAGGGCTCTGGCTGAAAAAGTCATATTTCAGTTTTTACAGGTGATTTGTGGATCAAACGTGTGGGTTTTTTTTTCCAGAATATTAAAGTTTCAGACCTGAACTTCTCCAGTCTGCATTGATGTGAACTCAGAAGTTTATGTGCATTAGAAAACTACACTTTGTGCTGCAGGTTTTGATGCAATAAAATGTCTCTCTCCTCGAAAGAGCGTGCATAAAAATCAAGTGGAGGGTGCACATATAAAATAAAACCAAGGAAGGGATAATTAATTTTAACAATAAAACAATAACTGAAGGATCTTTGCACGGCTTCTGGTAAAAACTCGCTGGTACAATAAGCTTCTGCCTTCATACATCTGCAGCCCTGAAAAAGAGATCATGTGTCCAAACTGTAGAAACTTTCAGCTGGCTTTGCAGCTCTGTGTCTTTTTCTGTGTAAAAACTCTACTGCATATTAAACCTCAGTAATTCTTTTCATCTTAATTTAGATTATAAATTAGAAACACGAGTAAAGAAATTGCACATTTGCAGTAGGAAAAAATAAAACCATTGTCCCATTTTTGTCAGGATAAAATATGATGATATAACATTAAAATCTCACACTTTATCACATGTATATTGTTTAAATCATCTGTGTATGTGGACATTCAAAATCAGTAATAAGGAGAGTCTAATGCAGGTTTGATATTTATCAGCTCTTTTATCTCTTGCAAAGTAAATGAAAAGATGTTTTTTTTGCACAAAAACATGCAGAAAGTTTAAGAAAATGTGAGTTGCTCTGATGCCTTTAAAATCTTATTAAAGGTAATAATATTTTTCCCCTCATTGCCCCCATGTGTTGTGTGCCATGCATTTTTTTTTCTGTTATGATAAAACACAATTTATGCCTTTTTTTCTATCATGCATTACATCAAAAAAGCCAATACAAATATTACTCTTTGGTTTATTTTTGCAAACACTAGATACTCACACTGTGGCTGTAAAGCTCCCCTCCTCTCCCTGCAGCTGGTCACGGCCCTGTTCTGCAGTGACAGAGCCTGAAGGCTGATCTGAGGCCTGTTCTTTCTTTTAATGCTTCCCACTGAAAAGCTCATCAGCACCTGAAATAACTGCAGGCGTGCTGCGGCCGCTGCATCCTCTTCCCTGGATTGTTTTGACTGCATGATGGAGGGCAACAAAAAAAAAAATTAACTCATTTCTAATTTTAACTCAGGAAAAGTGTCACTCGAAAACAGCATGATAGGAGGCAGTCAGGGTCATCGGCCCTTCCGCCTGCATGAATCAGGACCAAATGAATGCGGCTTCAGAAGCTATTGTTCCAACACATGCAAAGAGAAACAGGCAAAGAGAGGCTTTGGGGGAGGAGGGGGGGGATGCAAAAGCGAGAGAGAGCTCTTTTTAATTGACAGGTACAAAAAAATGTATATGCACTTACACTTTAAGTATAAACACAAAAACAAGAGCTGCTCATTTTTTGCACAAAATAAAAATATGTTTCAGGTCAATTAAACCAAATGAATTCATGCAGCTGCAGAAAAAAAAGAATTTGCATGCTTTTTTTTTTTTTATTATCAAACTCCTCCATTATAAAATCTTATTGGCCACGACCCAACGTGTGAACGTGGAGGGGCCCTGCGGATGAAGCACGGCCTCTGAAGTTAATTGTGTTTTGGTCTTAGAGGGGAATCGGTTTCCTCTGTTTATTATGAGCATGGGGACGGATTTGCGTCAGCGTGCAACTTGCAGGTCGAGATAAAGTTGCACAAATATTGAAAAAGGGAAGTTCTAACAGTCATTATAAAGCCCCCCTCCTCCTCTCTCTCTCTGCTCCGGAAGAAATAAGGATTTCTGCTGTATCCTAAAATACTAAAACTGGCTCTATTTTTGGGGGCAAATCTTGCAGGAATATCCGCTCATTTAACACGAATCGCAGCCCATCAAAAACAGGATGAGATGCAGCTAATAGAGACTCTCCTGGGCTCAGGTTATGTGCTTCATTATTAACTATTATTATTCCTTATTTTAGCATTTTTATATTTATTATTTCATGTCTTTCCCATTTGTTTTTTACTCTTTTTTTTTGCAGAAACAATCTTGGTATTTTAAAAACTTTATTTTCATATTTCTAGTCCACGTGTGTACACTCACCTCTAGAATAAGATTTTATTCTATAATTTCCACAAAGAAAGAAAAAAATGAACCCCACAGCTAATGGGTGTGATGTTTTTGTGGGTGGAGGTTCTCTTTAAGTGATCAATCCATCATCTCAGGCTCAAAATTGCTCCAAAGTGTCCCGGCCATGTGTGTGTGTGTGTGCGCGTGTGTGTGTGTGTGTTGGACATCATCCTCATTTACAAGGGCGTGATGTGAGCAAAGGCAAAACATCCATTGGCCCAGAAAGCGACCAATCAGTGTCGGCGGAGGAGCTTCGGAGTTGAGCTGCAGGGTTTGGATTTCAGAGCTTGGAGAGCGCCTTTGGCACGGACGCACAGAGGACGGTCATCTCTCCCCCTTCAACTCTCTCCCTGCTTTTTTTTCACATGCATGTCCCTTCATAGCCTCATTTGAGAAGCAGTGAGAGGCACTAGAGGCTGCGGGATGTACACGGCCGGGCTCAACCCCTTTTACGCATCGAACTTCAGCCTCTGGTCCGCGTACTGCGCAGGAGGCTTCTCTGTGGATACGATGAAGAAACCCTCCTTTTGCATCGCGGACATTTTGCAGGCTGGAGATGCGGAGAACATCCAGGGATCCTCGGCCCTCATGGTGCACATGGGACACCACCACCACCGAGCGCAGCAGGGCCACACCGGCACCTCGCCGCTGCGCCCCGCTCCGGTGGCGCCGGAGCCGTCGGTGTACGGTGCCAGGGTGAGTCCGGCGTCCCCGTACCACCACAGACACGGACTACAGCTGACAACAGTCTCCTCCAGGACTGCTTTTAACTCCCAACAAGCCCCCCCGCCCTCCAGCAAAGACCTCAAATTCGGAATTGATCGGATATTGTCGACAGAGTTTGATCCAAAAGGCAGAGAAAAGTCGTCTTTGAGAGGTGAGAGGAGAGATTTTATCAAGCTGAAGTTGCAGAAAAATATCATGTGTGGTGTTTGTAGAGAAGCTTCCTGTCATGTCAGAGTGAAAACAATAAATTGGAGTTTATTTATGGCCTTAAAGCTTTTATATATATATATATATATCATGAAACTTTATGAACTTAAGCAACAAACTTTTCTCATGTGTTAAATCAGACATTTATGAGTTTATAAAAGTTGTTCACACGGCAGAAAAAGTGCAAACACTCATCATGTGCACTTTAAGGAGCCTCATTTTGCCCCCTAAACCAGAGAGGTCAGAGGTCAGGATGAGCCACACAGCAGCAGCAGCAGCTCAGTCAGACATGAACCCATGCAGGCTGTCAATCTGTAGGATGGTCTCTCCACATACTGGACCATCTCTGCCCCCCCTTCCTCCCTCCCTCCCTCCCCAGGTTGTGTCACTCATCATGTCTCGCTCTGTAACAGATCTCACGTCCATCGTTAGCTCGAACCGTCAGTCAGGGATCCACATCCCCGTTCAGCCTCCGGCCAGCCAGTACTTCTCCTCCATAGACCCCGGGATGAGCGACGCGTCCTCCGTGATGAGTTCACTAGGCAGCAGCAGCAGCAGGCAATCAGGCCAGCATCAGTTTCAGGACACCTTCCCAGGTAGCCACCACATGTAGGCCTGTGACAGACAGGAGGCTGGCCCAGTCCAGCTCTCTGTTTGGAGCTGTGAGACACCTGCAGTCAATCTTCTCTCTGCTTCCTGTTTTTTTGTTGTTGCCGTTCTAGTTTTAACCTCGTGTCCTCCCCGGTGTCTTTCAGGTCCGTACGCCGTCCTCACCAAAGACACCATGCCGCAGACGTACAAGAGGAAGAGGTCGTGGTCCAGGGCGGTGTTTTCGAACCTGCAGAGAAAAGGGCTGGAGAAGAGATTC
This sequence comes from Holacanthus passer, assembly GCA_025331565.1. Taxonomy (NCBI): domain Eukaryota; kingdom Metazoa; phylum Chordata; class Actinopteri; family Pomacanthidae; genus Holacanthus; species Holacanthus passer. Next base: position 355,735 of record JAFREQ010000033.1, read on the forward strand.
GAGATCCAGAAATATGTCACCAAGCCAGACAGAAAGCAGCTGGCGGCGATGCTCGGGCTCACAGACGCTCAGGTGAGGAGACGCGCTCTGACCTCAGAGGAAGTGAACGTGCACAGGCCTGATCTGTGGGCGACACCCTGCAGGACTGATTGATGATGATGATTCAAGGGTTTAAAAAAAAAAAATGAGATAATAAAAAACATGTGAAGAAAGGCCTGCAAAACAAGTTTGCTTTAATTTATTTCCACTGAGACTATTATTATTTAAATTGTTCTATTTTAATTCACTAGTTATTATTGGATGCCATGATGATATTATTTACTGTATGATAGTGTAAACACTTATTGATTACATGTATTTCCTTTAAATACATAAGAATAAAACAACAGGGCCGTAGCCAGGATGTTAGAAATACCAAGCCCCCTCCACCCCTCTTAGAAAATTTTGACCAGACATCAAAAAGATAATTAGATTTTTTTATCATTTAAATCTTGTCATAATTAATAATTCAGTTTTTCTATATTATATTTTTTGCATATTTTTATTTCCCTATGTTGCACTCCAGATCTAAATGTCACCTTCTTCCTTCTTCCTGCTTCCAAACATGTTTGAAACAGCCTATAAAAAAGCTGCCATGTGTAAAGTTAACCCCTAAACTCTCGGGAAAAAAAATTAATGGACAACCACCTCAGTGTTCACAGTTGGTGGTTGTGGTCTATTAAACCTGATATGAAATGAAATTGTGTGCTCACATATTTTAGGCACAGTTGCAATCTCATTTATTTTCTGCTATAGTAATTTCCATACGTAAGACGGTCACATGTTTGCAACCTGCACAGATTCAACCAGGACGACAAGTTTACATTAAAAATGAATTCATAAGAAGCAAAGCGTCTGGATCCAGACCTTTAACTGAAGCTGACACAGCAGTACATGACAGTATGGTGCAACCTGATTGGCTGAGAGAGACATCCTGGTGAATGATGAATCTCACATCTTGACACACACACACACACACACACACACAGTTGTTTATATTTCATCACACTGAACATTGCATCAGTTAACATACAAACGTCAGAGCTAATGTCAACATTAATGAAAACCGACGCAGATTTTACTACTAATATTACTTATTTTCATGTTGTTTACTAGTGTTTAATAAACTTTTAAAACCAAATAAACAGAAGAAAATAAACTTTTTTATGATGATGTCTTGGTCAGGTCTCCCTTGCAAAAAAGGCCTCACACCTTAATGAGACTTCCCTCATTAAATAAAAGTTAAATTAAATATTTCTGAGCATTTGTTAGCTGTTCTTACCATGCATGTCTATAATGTTTATTTTTATTTATTACAAGGGAGATGAAAGTGTAATAAAAAGCAGTTTTGGAAGCTTAATATCCAAATAATTTTTTTCCCCTTTATCTCATTCATATAACATTTATCTGGACATTTAAAATTTGAGGAAATTGAATGCAGACATTGTGCAAAGAGGCTGCAGTGTGATAACAGTGTGTGTGTGTGTGTGTGTGTGTGTGTGCAGGTGAAGGTCTGGTTCCAAAACAGGCGCATGAAGTGGAGACACTCCAAAGAGGCTCAGGCCCAGAAGGACAAAGACAAGGAGCAGCCGGACAAGACGGGCTCCGGCCACGGGGAGCCCAAAGAACCGGCCGAGTCCGAGTGCGAGAGCGAGGCCAGGAGCGACTGCGAGTCCGACGAGGCCCCGGAGGAGGAAAACTCTGACGGACACGTGGACGAGCTCCACAAAACCAGCGTGATCATGAGCGGCGGCGCGCCGGGGAGCAGCGCGCAGGCGGCGGCCACGGTCCCGGACACACCGGCCTCTCAGATCCTAATATGAAGAATCAGATTATGAACTATAACAACCAGCTTTTTTTTTTATGATTTTGACAGAAGAATGACAGTGATTTTAAAACGCTTCTGGAGTGGCAGTTTATTTAATAACACGTTTTAATATGAGTGCAGAATTAGTTTAATTCCTGGGAACAAGTGGAGCAAAAAAAAAACAAAACATATTATTTTATTCAATGTGACACATTATTTTAGGCCGAATACAAGAAAAATAGGTCCTAATTAATTTGTGAATTTTACAGATTTTTTCTCGGTTTTATAGTCTCACTAAAATAATAAAAAACACGAAATGTTTAAATTTTTAAATAGGAGTTTCGGTCACTTCCGGCGTCACTTTTTCCTGTCGTTTTCCTCTCGAGAGTTTGTGTGTGTGTGTGTGTGTGTGTGTGTATCATGTTTTCTCATCTGGAGGAAATCTGCGGTTGTGAATTTTAATTCAAGGTTATGAACCACTCGTTTCACGTGTTTATGTATTATTATTTTTTTGTCTGGATATATAGTTGTGCTATTTTGTTAATAATAATTTGCACTGAAAATATTGTAAATAAAATGTTTCTTACTTTGAAAAACCGGATATCATTATTATTATTATTATTATTATTATTACATTTGCAAGTCAGCCAATTATTTGTTGTATTAGTAGGTTAATTTAGACATTAAAAATCATAATTTTATTGTTTTTATTTGCTTTTGCATTTAAAGTAGGAAAAATAAAAGCCTCTGCAACTACAACAATAATAAAGAGCTCAAGGAGAAGTTGCCTCCACATAATGTAAATATGCAACTAAATAATTAAATAAAAATACAAATAATAATAAAATAATAATAGTCATTTGCATATACAAATACTGGATAACTAATTTGCATACTGATTTTTATTTTTGTCTTAAAGTATAAAAAAACCAACAGAATATTGTTTTGATGATTATCTCACCTACAAAATAAAAGCATAATTAATTAATGAGAATTAATATGAGGAAAAACTGAGCCTCATTTTTTTTATTTGGCTCAAGGGACAAACAGCTCAAGTGGATCAAATCATACCTCCATGATAAACTCCATCGTCTCCTCCTATAAGCACATTAATGTAACTCACATTTCTCTTGAGCAGCTCAGAAAGAGAGAAGAAGAAGAAGAGGGTAATTTATAGTTTGTGTACATGTAATGGCTCCAGATAGCAGCGGCCGACCCGGATGAGTATATTTTATGTATCCAGACACAGACACAATCAACATCTCCTCCATTTATAGAGCTGCTCAAAACCTCCCTCTCACCAGAGTCCAGCTCAGATCTGCCCTATTTTATCACGGTTAACAAGAACATCAAGCCGCTTACAGACAAACATGAGACAACAGTGTGGTGTTGAAATGTCATTTCTCAATCAGCCTTATCATGATGGTCATAAGATAGAAGAAATCCACATTAATGCTGCAACTGAACCCACATGCGCAGCTCCATTAAACCTGTTTAAGGATGTTTAATGGCATGATGTAATGACACACTCCCTCCCTGTACATGTCTATTAAGTCCATCTGTGTCTGTCAGAGTAATTATATTTTATAAGCACCACATAAATCTGGAATAACACATGATGGCTTCGCCTCAAGAGCAAATTTTCATTGTCATTCCTCAAACTAGACTGAAGCTAACTTTCAGTATTAATATTCATTCCACTGCAGACATCATAACTTGCAGATATGTTCCCTAATGTAAAGTGTTTTTGGTGCAAAAATATGATGACGATCAAAATTCCTACTTAATGAGTGTTTCCCAAATGCAGCTGCAGCAAGAGGTTTGAGTCTGGCTGTAGTATTAATGTGTGTGTGCATATATTCATGAGCTCCAATGACACATACAGAATATTGTGCATCATTTTTGGGTTAACTGCAACAATCTGCCATCAAGAGTTTGTCGATGGAAAAATTATCTGTGTGAAGTTTGGTGCAGCTTTCACTCAAGTGTAATCAGGTTTACATAAAACAAACATTTCACAGCTTCACACTTCAACCCAAACACCAGTGGTGGAAGCAGAAGTACGCAGATTTATAAGCAAAAGCAGCACAGCCATGCAGTAAAAAGTACTCGATTACAAGTAATAGTCATGCATTCATATTTTCATTTTAGTGAAAGTGTAAAAGTGCTGCTCGAGTCAGCAGGGCCGTAACCAGGATTTTAGAAACACAGAGCTCATGAGTCACCCTGTGCACCAACTCAGAAAACTTTTACCAATAAATTCAATTTAATAAAATGTTCACTTATATTTATTTCATTTTCTCTAGATTTTTTCCCAACATAAATGCTCTTTCAAAGCCATCCCCATTTTAATTCACTAATAATATTATTCTTAAATTTGCTGCACAATAAGTACTTTTACTTTTGGTACTTTAAGTATATTTTGATGGTAATACTTCTGTATTTATGTACAATTTTAAATGCAGGACTTTTTACTTTCACTTCTATTTTTACTTTCTGTTACTATTAAGAGAGTGTATTTACACTATGGTACTTAAGTAAAAAAAATTGGAGTACTTCTTTCACCATGGGTGCAGCTTTCACTCAAGTTCAACAAAATAAAATAAACAACAATTTCACAGCTTCACAGAAGAAAGTGGTACGTAGATCATTTAACTTATGTAAAAGTAACAATACTACTATATAAAAATACTCTATTACAAGTATAAATCCAAATAAAATTAAACAAACTATACACATGGTGGTAAAGTAAAAGTACTTATAATGCAGTCTAAGAAGTACTTAAATGTTGTAGGAGGTCAATGTGGAAGTAATTTTGACTATTTCATATACTTCCTGGTATTTGAATCTATAAACAATAAATATGATAAATTGATCATATGTTTTTTCATTTAAAATCTTAATCTGTAAAAACAGATTACAGGAACAGGAAATAAATGTAGTGGAGTAAAAACTACAATATTTACCTCTGAAGTGTAACAAGGTATGAAGTAGTATAAAGTAGAAATACCCAAGTACTTCAAAATAATACTTGAGTAAATGTACTTTGAGACTTTCCACCAGTGTGAAACAGCTATGAAATAATGTAATTTCTGATATTATCACCTCTGCTGAACATGAACATGTATGCTGAACAAAGCCTGTACTCTTCATAGCTTTGCATCTCAGTCAGGAAAGTCAAAGCCCTTTGGTATTTGTTGTCATGTTAGCAGCAACATCATAGTGAGTGACCCAAAAACCCAGACCACCACAAGCTCTCTCTACTACGGGGTCCACTTTCCTCTCCTCCGGAAAGAGGACTGACCCCCAGAGAGCTGCAGTTTTTCCGTTTTAGCTTAGCATCTTGAATTTCACTTTTCATTTCCCCCCCTCTCTCCTGCCCCTACTGTAAACTAGCTGCTGCCTTTTGTCTCTTGTCCACGCTGGAGACCCTTTGCCCCCCGAACTCCAGCGTGGGCTCGTGACAGCTAACGAAGTGGATGGCACTCGTCGTCTTAATCTTCACCTTTAATTCACGCTCGATGAAAAGCTGTCAGAGTTATGACAGCCAGTTTCCATGGAAGGCAGTAAAAGCGCCGGGCACTTTATCAACCCAATATTAACTGTTAAACGCTCACATATTAAATGTCTGGGTGGGTTGAGTCTCGAATTATGCTTGAAAAGCTATAAATTACGTTAGTATTTGCAAATGTACAATAACAATAACAATCCAAACGCTTAACATAATACTGAGAGGCCTTGATTTGTGAACTGTCCTAAGAACTTTTATGAGCAGGATAGGAGAAAGTCCATCTGGCCTGTATTTAATGTCAGCCTTTCCCCCTCCATTAAAAGCTGTCCTATACAGTCCCTCTTGGCAACCCAGGACAGGGCAACCCATAAAACAAACCAGTCTTTGCAGATTTCGCCAATATTCAACGCCCTGAAAAAGTAACTGCGTAAAACAAATTACCTCTGTGAGAGCAGAGGAGGGGGCGTCTGTCTGCGGGGGTTGAGGGATTAACGTGACTAAAAGCTGTGACGTCTCGGTTGCTTTGAGGCATTATCTGTGAAGTTGTTTGATAGGCTGATGGAGATTTCTCCTCCGTCGGCGTAATGCATCAGAGGAGGCCTCGGAGTCTGTGGCCCTGCCGGAGCCATAACTCAACAAGTGCTTGAGAAACTGCAGCCGACGAATGGAGTGCGCAAAAAGGTGGAGGTTTAGTTTAGCAACACCGCTTCTTCCTCATTTGGGAGATAATGTCAGTAATTGTCATGATGATAATGATAATGTGAACATCTCAAGACTATGAATGTGGTACAGGAAGAAATACTCAGATCCTTTATCTAAGTAGAAGTACAACACCGTACTGCAGAAATACCTCATTGCAAGAAAAAGTCCTACATTGAAAATCTTACTTAAGTAAAAGAAGTATTATCAGCAAAATTTGCTTTAAGTATTAAAAGTAAAACATTATGCATCATCATATCTTATTGTACCTTTATGTCATACTACTGGACTATGATGCACAAATGTGTATGAAGCATGAAATGTAGTCGAGTAAACAAAACAGTACTTGCCTCTGAAATGCAGCCACATAAAGTAATGTGAAATGGAAATACCAAAGTAAAGTACAAGTACCTCAAATGTGTGCTTAAGTACAGTATTTGTGTCAATGTACTTCACTTTCCACCACTGGCAATACTACACAGTAAAAATACTCGGGTCCCAACATGCCACATTCTAGTATTCAAGTATTATTATGAGCAAAATGTGCTTTAAAAGTCATAATTTGCAGACAGTATTAGATGTTATTAGATGTTTTAGTACTTTGTTATTAACGCTTTAAGACGTGAGAAGCATTTTAATGATGCAGCCACTCGAGGCCGAGCTAATTTTACCAACACACTGTTAATAATACGTTCATCAATGTATATTATTTTGTTTAGGGTCAAAATAACCTCTTTGGTCTTTGCTGGTGTTTTACATGTAGGTTACCCAGTTATTGCATTGGCGCTAAGTCCCCTCAGTAATTCTTAATGTGTACTTTACATAATGTTTGATAGTTTAACATATAACAATACATCATATTTTACAAGCTGATCATATGTTTTCTGTGCAGAAATACTCAGTACTCTGTGCAGTACTCGAGTAAATGTAGTCCAATTATTTACACATTTCTACCGTTGCATGTCTGAATCGCACCCTAGTTTTATTTGCCAACAATATTTTAATCTCTCTAATGTTTTATGGCCCCCTGCTGTAAACAGAGGTGTTAATTTTTGGCTATTGTGCATCGGACTCCAAAGCCAGAACATGTGTTCATCGTCAGTGGAGCATTTTATTCAGTCATTGTAACTCCATGAGTGAGTGTTGATGCTCTGGAGGTGGCTCTGTTTCCTTCAGAGGTATGTTTGTTCCATCAAACGCTGATTTATGATGTCGGCTGGATGCTCTTTGCCTTAAATGAGCTCTGAATCATCAGCATGAGAGATGACTTCCTCCTGAGACTAGCAAAATATTATTACATGGTAAGAATCTTTAATTTGATCGCAGGCCAAAATGTTTCCAGCCGCCCCCGTCATTTTAGTCCAATTCACTGGAATCACCAGTATCGAGTCTTTTATTTATGGCCTTTTAGTCCAAACACAGTTGGGACGTTTCTCCCTGAACGGGATTAGAAGAGAGTGCGTCTGAAGTTGATATGGAGAAACAGTAAAATGCACATCGAGCGCCACAAGAGAGTTTATGTTTAATGTGCTGCATGTGAAAGTGAAATATCAGCAAAACAACCTGCATATGTAAGTCATGTATTTCCTTACATCTAATATTAACTTTCAATACCTCCAACATCTCTATACTGAGGACTGTTCTGCAGCTGCACACGTACCAAACATGTTCACCAACGCTGAAAGCTGAGCCCCTCATACAGGAGCTGTCGCCACATTTCCAAAAAGCCACATTATTGAGTGCTTTTTTAACATGGTCGCAGTTTCCAAGCATCTTGGCCATGCTTTCAAAACCGGGCCCTTGCCAGCAGTTGGGAGTGGAAGAACAAAAAAAAAAAAAAAAAAAAAAAAAAAGACATCTCAAGTTAAATTTAAAGATGTGTTTCTCTTGGAAGCCAGGCTGCGCTGCCATAAACCAAGGGAGACATTTTCATGCTCCACATTTTTCATGGTTTCTCTCCGAGTTTCCTCCCTTCCTTTCTCACTCCACCTTGGCTCCAGAGTTACCTACTGCTGCACTGGCTGCGGACCACAGCCAGCGGGGCACTGTGGGGTGGCCAGTTCCTCCCTCCCCTCCCCCCACCCTCACCAAAAAAGCTCTCCTGGTTGTCCTTGGATGGCTCTCGCAACCCCTCGGAGGATCCGCCACCTGGACAGCTCTACTTAGGCTCTCTTTCACCACCCTTCTCAAATAATACGCTGCCTACACACTCGGAGCCGATGGCCAACAGTAATCAGTTATAAGCTAAAAGTCCTCTGACCTACCGCCCTGTTTTTTAATGTGGCCATGAAGGAACCGTTTTATTGCCGACTGCAGACTGTTGTCTTGAGCCAACCTTGTGTGGTATACGCTGTAATTTGTGAAGGGTGCAGAGGTTTGGTATTAATTAGGGCTGTGAAATGGCAGCGGTCCGACCGCCTGCTCGCTTCCATAGAGGCTGAATTCATTGAGTGATGCACACGCTGGGAGGGGGATTATGGCCGAGTTCTGGCTGCCCGCTGAGATGCAAACACAAAAGAGAGGATGTAAAAAGCACTTTCATTTCACATGACCTGTCATCAGCAGCAAATTTTCACTCCGCTCTCTGCAGCCGGGGTGAACTGCCTGTGGCTTTCAAACTAACCGTATGTTAGGTCCAAGCGTCAGATCGAGTTGACGTTATGTGAGAGAAAATGAGAGAGTTGCTCGCATATTCAACCCAGCGCTGGCTTTCAGGAGCATGAAATTATTATTCCTCTCGGTGATGAGAATATCATATTATGGGGTTTCGATTTTTAAGGTTTATGTACAAAAATCAAAGTGGGGACGCGTCAAAATGGGTTAAACTCAAAGTGTAAAACACTTTTAGCTGGTTGAGCTTAAGTTCCCCTGCTGCTCTAAAATATAAGCTAACTGAGCTAAAGTTAAATAATTGGCTTAAAATGTATAACCAGTACGTTTGCTAACTTTTATTCAGATTTTAAGTTTAGTCAACAACTAACAAACATTACAGGCACATTTTCAAAGTTTGAAGTGTCAGTTCTTCAATGGCGTTTAGTCCAAAGACAACATGTGAGGCCGCTCCCACTTCAGCTGTTAATATGATCCCTGGATAGTTTTAACCATTCTCGTACATTGCATGCTGGGAAATCTATTAATGTGCTGATCATGTTTTTTTTAAGAAACTTTATTTAGTGAGTTTAGTGAACTCTGCAGCAAATTTATTCAACTCGTCATTTTAAGTCAGAACAACTCATTTTCATAAGTTTTGAACTTGTCTGAAAATGAAAGCTCAAAATTTTATGAACATTGAATGAACTTACACACTGTCCATCACTCAGACTCATGTTTCATCCTCAGTCCTCCATCAGGCGAAGTTAGACAAACAGAACCATACGTACTACTATAAACAGGCTCTCACAGACTCTCACCAGGGAAAAATGGCAATCATAGGATGCCAGCAACACTTTCTGGTATGAATACAACTTAACAGAATCTATGAAATGTAAACATAAATTTACCATTATTATAGAAAATGGATTCATATCACAATAAGGCTCTCGAGGGTCACTAGATAAGAATTTTTTTACAGCCTCATAATTACACAATGTAGCCTGTATCTCTCAAAAGGTAGAAAAAGAAACTAATAGAAATAGTTCAAAATCAGATCAACAAAGAAAACTAGAAGAAAAACTACAACTAGAGAAACACCTTAAATGCACCTAGTCAGAGTTTTGACCCTTCACCTGTCACTGAGACTTAAAGCTGTGCAAGAAGTTAAATGAACAAAATTTATATATTTGAATTAAGTAAATGGTAAAATATGATTTGAGAGTACATCACAAACAAACTGTGAACCTGACACATGACGCAGCTCTCGTCACCTGCGTGGCCTCACTGAAGATACATTTTAACTGCGCTGAGTATAGCTTGAGGTTTCCTCATTTCCCCTTTTTCGGTGCTTATCGTGACTCGCAGATACCGTTTCATGGAGAACAGCTAAAACGAAACACTGCTCAGTGAATAACAAGATGAACTACATGTCTGCTTATCTAGATGTCAAGTGACTAACAAGGTTTTTTGTCCCTTCATTCAGTCAATGACAAGTCACATTCAGATGTTATCACTTACAGGGAAAACTAGAACTAATGTTCACTGAAGCTTGATAACCTTTTATTTCAGCAGTGTCAGACAATGCTAAATAATATAAACTTTTCCAAGGGGTGATGATAAAAACTTTGAAGTTCTGCAAAAAAAAAACTTTATACACACTAATAAAGAAGAAATGAAGTCAAAGAGAAGCCACTCAAGCATACTGACAGAAAGCTTTAAAACACTTTGAAGAACCACATTTAAGTCGTGTTTCCTTTGGCGTGAGACCACCCCGGGGACCAATCACAATCAAGCGTGTCACTTGGCTCATTGCTCATGTCCTTTTATCTGATAGTGCACCTTATTATCTGACTCTGTGTTGTGGCATTAGACCCGGTCACACTCCATTATATATCTACATGTGAGTGTGTGTGTGTGTGTGTGTGGTGTCAACACTCCAGAGAACGCACACTTTGGACTGATACTGATGGATTATCAAGGAATTCTTCTTCACGACTCTGCTTGTTAAGGGGAGGAGAGGGCAAGAGCGGGAAAATAAATAAGACGTCACTTCGGTTTATCTTGTTCTTGTTCCAAAATAAACAGAGCGATGGCGGAGAGACCTGCCGGGGCTTTTCGGGGGCTGCTGAGCATTATGCAGCTCCTTTGATCGAAACAATTTGGACGGAGAACGCAACGCGCGTCAAAACAGCAACCAGAGAGGAGACGTGCAAGAGCGAGAGTGAACAGGTGATTTATAGAAAGCGCTGCTCGGTTTCACATCCTTCCCACTTCCTTTTAACTGATTTAGCAGACAGTTTTAGATGCGGGTGAGAGATCATAATTACTGTCCCTCTTTGCATCAGTGTGGTCACAGCAAAAGCCATTTCTAAGGCCGCGTGCACTTCAACAGAGAATATGATTTACGCTGCTTTAACAAGGGTCACGTGGTCGCAGCTTTCATGCAAGCGAGTGATCGCTCTGTGACTTTCTCGTTCTGGTGTGTGTGTGTGTGCGTGTGCGTAATGTTTGCACATATTTAAGTGCATGACCAAGAGCGTGAGTGCGAGCCCTGTAACCCATATGTGCAAGGGGTGAGAGTTCAGTTCCTGCAGGGTTTGTTTAGGAATATATGACACTGCACAGCTGGCCTAATCATCTGTGCATATCTGACTATAAAACTTTACTGAGCGTCACCAGAGCCAGCTGCCTTTATCAGTGGAGATGGAGTTATTCCCACTCCGGACGGACGGAGGCCTCAACCCCAGATCTGCTGCTGCTGCTCTCCCAGCGGCCCTCATCAGGAACTGCCCCACTCGCCCTGTTTGAGGAGCACTGAGATAACAGTAACTCATACTCATATGTGTACAGATGTGGATAAACTGCGCTCAGTCAAACCAAGAAAATCACTGATGATGAAATAAAAGCTGTTGTGAGTGAAAACACAATCAGAATTTTAAAGTTGAATGGACACATGCACGCAGGGTTTACACACAATACACATGCATATGCACATACACACAGTCTGTTTCATCTGTTCTGCTGTTTTGAGCCTGAAATACTTTTCTATATGTGTTTGCTTGTTGAGTTGTTTTAATTAGCTCCTGCATATATCTGTGTATCTGTGTTAACATTAAATCTGTTGCATTACTTCAACGTCTGAAAGAAAGAAAGGAAGGAATGAAGAGAAATTCAGCACAGTGCTGCTGATGTCCTGCAATCCTCCTCGCTTTCTATTACATGGGTTTTATTTTTCATAGTTTTGGCAGAAATCGCTAAATATAAGTCCAATAGGGCAATAAATATAAGCAGTCACATGATCATACAGGCTTGAAACAAACCTCCAGCTTAGCTGAACTTATTTGAAAGTGAAAACACATAGTAAAATTTTTGTGTTTTATTGTTTTTTGTATTGTTAAAAATCATTGTTTGCCGACAGAATTCCTGCAACTTGGCCTAATATGTTCACTATGTTGTGCACACACACAAAGTCTTCCTGTTCAATGATGGTTTATTACCAGCACTTTTGGTTTAAACTCCAAATGAAGTAGTTTAGATAATCTGGATAAACTGTTGGCTTGTTTACAACCTGCAATAAGCAGGCGCTACTGTAGCAATTACATATGCAATGTTACTGAGAGTTGTAAGATTTCAATCCGCTGCTCTCCACACATGTCTCCATGTCTTTTTTATTGGACAGGGACAGCAGTTTAGACAGAACTGCACACTGCCCATACACTAATAAAAGCCAGTCGAGTTTGATAATGAGCAAACATTTTAAGGTTTTTGGCCTCAGATACTTTTTAACATATTTAGATCGGCTTACTGCATTTGGATCAGCTTGTTGAAGAGTAAACCAAACTTTATGTCTTGTTTTAAGTTTGGATTCATCTGCAGCTGAACACTCGCACGTGTGTCTTTTTATTTTCCTTTGGTGATATTTGGTTTTCTTTATGTACTAGCATCTACTAATTCTTAATATGTCGTAAAAGGATAAAAAAAAATGCATACATCAGAGTTTTTGTTTCCAAAAAAAGGTCAAATGGAAACTCTTCTTATTCCTGATGGTGTCATATTAGTCAGAAAATAGATTTAAAAGTTACGCATTTTTTTTTGCTGTACATTAAACTGAGACATCCTGACTATGCATAACCGCCCATCGCTCGACTTCCCTCTAGCCTCTCTGTTCTCTGCTGACACACATTTGACCTCGGCTCCATCATCCATCAGGTGATCATTACAAGCTCGGAGGTCACGACCCGCACACTCCAATCACCACACCTCTGCCTCTTCCTGCACTAACCCTGTGCTGTATACATACCCCTCATATACCCCTCACTTCCCCTCGAGCTGGAAAAAAAAAAAGTCATCTGCTTCATAATGTTTCCCCTGACACAGGCTCACGGATTGAGATATAAAGCAATCCCGTCTGACTGCAGGAAACAGTCACAGGAAATGGAGATGCACTGCGTCACTTTGAGTGCCACTTCAGGTTATTTATTCAGACGGATTTTTCCTTTTTTTTCATGGGAATCCCCTTCCCTCCATCTCCCTTGGAATCCCAGAGTCGACGTCTGGGAGCCGGAGGAACACGCCTGCAGTGTCATGTAGCTTGTTGAGGCTACGGGGAGGGATCGCTTCCCTTCCCTCCTCCTCCAAACAAAAACTCATGTGGGGAATCCAATTAGTTAATCTCACTCTTGACACACTTCCACTTGTTTGCAGCGCAGACACGCCATTCCTTCGCAGATCCTCCCATAACAAGCTGTCGAAGCGGAGAGAGAGAGGGAGAGAAAGTCAGAGCTGCTCTGAGTGAGGCTATTGATTATGAGCCTTAAACAGACAGGGAGACATCTGGCTTCCATTACGGCCTGTGATGGGATGCAGGGCTCCTTGGCAGCCGGCAGCACAGGCCACACGACGTACAGGCACATGCTACGCAGCCTGTAATTACTGCCTATGGGATGGTCTGGGGGAATAGGAGTATGTCATCTAAAGCTGAAACAGGTTTATTGTGGATTTTCCATTATTCAAACGAGCCCGACTGTTCAATTTATCTCAACCTGTCCAACTGGTGAATGACTTAATTTGGTCATCATGAGACACGGCTGCGTGGCGTATATAAGTAAAACTTATTTTCATCATCAATCAATCTGACGTTTATTTAAATCGTTTCATTGTTTGATCTGTAAAATGACAGGAAATAGTGAAAAATGGGCATAAAGTGACGTCTTCAAATTGATTTCGTTGTCTGAGCAACAGTGTAATACCTAATGATATTCAGTTTACTAAAGGACGTCTAAACTGGTAAATTCACATTTGAGAGGCTCAAACTAGAGAATGTTTGCTTGAAAATGACCTTAATGATTAATCATTTATCAAAATAGCTACATATAATATCAGCTACTATAAAATTGAAATGCATGAAATTTGAATATTTGTTAAAGGTTGATGATGTGTTGGTTACATAAATAATGCTATAATTGAAAATAATCACAGGGTGGATTTAAATCTGGAAGTCACACATCAAATACAGCAGGGAAACACATGACTGTCAATCATTGATTATTGAAAATATCAACAGCGTCGGTGAGAAGGTAGATAGTATGTTACAGTATGTTATGTTAACTCTTGTTTATTGATCACATTTGTAATCACTATCATTGAATTTGTTGTGTTTTATCCAGTGCTGCTTTCACAATTGCTGTCTCCAAACTTTATTAGAGGTGTTATAGCCGTCATAGCCATGAGGGCGGAAGAATTATTTCAGTAATTCAAATTTTAAATGAACACAGATTTAACTGCCTGAATGTGTATTGACCTTATTGGAATACTCATGTATGTATTAAGTATATAAAAGCAGTACTGTATACATCTTTATCTCCTCTCATCACATTGCTGTTGTGGCTAGACAATGAAGTGTATTTGTAGAGAGGGAAAACACTTCCCTTTTCAGTTTATTAACCGCCACCGTGCACTTGACCAAAGCGTCTGCATTCTCTTTAACCAGCAACACTCATTAAGTTTCTCACGGTCATGTCTCCCTCATCTTGCAACACTGTCTGTCTGTGTTTCGCAGACTTCTCCATAACCGCTTGGTAATGCTCACATTGTCTTCCGTGACCATGAAATGTAAAAAACAACAAACTGAGCTGCAATTTGCCACATTGTTCTTTTGCTTTCGAGGGTATTTCTCCCTCAGGGCCAATTGCTCAGACCACATGGTCGCCCTGATGTTTTTGCTATAAGAGCTGCCACAGAGAAGTAATGGCAAAGAGTCTCCCTGCAATATCACTTATCACTGTGGCAAGATGGAGATTATTGACTTAACTGGTCTAAACATCAACAATGAGTGATTTAAGGCCCCCCTCTCAGCCGCGGAGATTTGTGTATTTTACTTAACCGGAGTTGGGAGAGAATCTTTATTTATTCTTTTAAGACAAAGATGCAGGACGTGAGCGGCGCAATCGCGTCGTGTCATCTCGGCGGAACAAGACGAAAAGCTGTTGGGACTTTAATGTGCTTGTTTGGGGTTGTGGGGGTGTGTTGATGAGGTGGGAGCGGGTCATGTCATGGTAGTGAGTAACACTAACAGCAGTGAATCACCTTTAAAGTTAAACTAATCAGACAGACAGACATACGTTGTGTCTGCAAGTGTGTGTGTGTGTGTGTGTGTGGAGAAGATAAGTTTGAGTGTGAGGCCCAGATTTGAGGTGATGGTCCTTATACAGTATGTGTATTTATTCAGGAATATCTCAAAGGTTGTATTTATTGCAGGGTTTTTATTCTGCATTGCATTATATTCCACAGGTGTTGCTTTATGTATTAGCTCTGCGGGGTTCAACTGCACCAACTCCAGCACGTATCAGACTGCTGGTCTTACTATAAGTCTCAGTTCACCTGTAAATAAATGTCTCAAGTATGTAAGTGCACGCGCATACATGTGTGCTCACTTCTTCTGCGACATGACAGACACTACAGCCAAACCGAAAGGCAATAATTTACTAATGCACTCCTCAGCCGTGCTCCCTGGGCCTGTCTGCAGCTCCTGATGGATGCTGACGGCTCCAGAGATGGACTGCCGCTGATAGGGAGTGACCAGAGAGGAGCCTGATTAAAAGTAGTGGAGCACGGCGGAGGGCGATAACCCCAATCCAGCGGTGATGAATCCACTCTGGACAGGCTGCTGTCTCATTAGGGTCTAACCTCAGTCAGGCACTGCGTGTCCAAATAAACTTTGAAACAATCCCGCTTTTATCAGCAGGATTACGCTTGTTTTCCTTTCCACGGCTTTCCTTGTGTGGCCTCATACAGTGCATCCTCCCCCTCTGTCTGTCTCTATAAACCCAAGGTGTGATTCACCAGCCCTGACTTCACTGTGTTTATACAATTCTGGGTCTATCTTCTTGAATTAATGAGCCCTACAGCACCATTAGACAACTATTTGCCTGACTAATCTGGAGCCAATATGAAATAGTGAGAAAAAGTTGAAATAATCCGCCCTTTATTTGCGATAACATAAACAGTGGGGTTGTTTTAAAGGATGATAACATTAAATATTGGGCCTGGGGAGGGGGACAGAAAGAGGTAGTTTACATTCTCACTGGAGTAGTCTTGATAACAGGCCAGGGGGAATATGAGCCCCTTTAAATGTGTGCATTAGTGTAATTTATTGGGCTTCCCTCTCGGCCCTGCTGCTCCTCCAGCTCCTTTTTCCCAAACAAAAGACAGGCCAAGGCTCCAGAATGGATGGGAGTGAAAAATCATTCACAGTTGATAATCACATAAAACAACGCCATATTTGCTGCCTAATAAGCACAAAACGTTCCATCGGCCTCCTCCCTCCGATCAGGATTAGGCGACTCCTCCGAGCAGAGACGTGTGATTTACGCCCGGCGATTTGGAAATGCTTTGGTTTTGGAGTGGGTACAAGGAGACGCAGGGAGGGTAGGGTAAGGCCAGAGATTTCATAATTCTTCGTGTATGTCTGGAAGTCATCCACGCGTTCCGATTTTTAACCAATTTATGTCCGAACGGAATGACCCCGGGAATTAATGAGGTTCTGGCCGTGAGTTCCAGCGCTGCAAGGTCAAGTAAATCATGCTTTAGGGCTCAGTCCTCCCCACTCTGTTCCCTCACTCTCCCCGACTCCACATCCTGCGATAACAGAAAGACAAGGGGCCTGAGAAATACCACCTCATCGACACTTGTGTCCATCCAGTAGAACATATTTTAGAGTGCAAGCGCCAACCAGCTGTAAAGCCTGCTTTTAGTGGAGACTAGGAGCTGATGAATGGGAGTGGGGCAAGAGCAGCGGGACCAGAGGTCACTTTCTTCATTTCACATTTCACAGCAGATTGTTGATGTTATGCACATTTCTTTCTCCAGAGGTGACTTTTTTCTATCCAGTCCTGTGTTTTATTGCGGCATTATAAAGAGTTTATACTTGATTTAGCTGCACCATTTCCCTTTGAATGAATATGTGGTGGTGCACATTCACATGAGGGAAAAGTTGACATCATTAGACATAATACCATGAAACCTAATAGAGTAACACCTAAGTAACGAGCACTGCAAATCAATCGGCTCTTTTTATGCAGAAAAATAATTTGTCTTTTCATTTCATAGCTGGTAAAATGCTATAATTTTTTACACGTGTTTAGTGTTTCATATTTAAGAGGAAAAAGGGTGACAACAATTTCAAACAAGCATGAAACTGGAGCACAGTTCACCACTCAGGGAACATTGTGGAGAGAGACTGCCAAGTCCTGCCTGTCTGTGTTTTTTTGTCCTACTGTAACCAACAAGGCAACATTTATCACCTAAAGTAATTCCCCAAGAACAAAAAGTCTGCAAAAAGATTCCTTTTCATTTCATGAGCACTCAACAGGGGATCTGACCAAAAGTTTCCATGTCATATTTTTTGTCAATGGGATTCTTTTTCCTTCATTAAACTGTGTGATAAAACAGGCATTAATAAAGATATGAACCTGCTTTTCTGCATCTACATAAGAAAAATTTGTGTTGCAGTCCTTACAGCTCAGTCAGTAAACGCAGCCTATGGATGTAATCTGATCCACATGAATCCAACCATAAAGCAAAATAACCATAAATTTAGTACATACTACTGTATATCAGTATGGATGGAACTGGACAGTTGCCAGTTCAAAGCTCTGGACTTGCTCAGAAAGTCTGGCAGGGACAGCGAATGACAAATGCTTTGTCCTGCCTGCAGTGCTACCATCAGGGTGCCCTTGAGCAAGGTACTTAACCTCCAACAGCCCAGCAAAGCTGAAATCCAGCCATGCATGCCTAACACATCTCGTCCTCAAGTTGATTTTGTCATTAGTTTAAAATCTTATTCCTGAGAATAAGTAAAAAGGTCTGCAAGTTTTCTGAATGTTGAAATATATCAGATTAGTCCTCTAATATAAATCTAAGTCTCAATTTCCTTTTCAGACAAATTAAATGATCTCCCATGACCTGCTGTTTTTACTCAACACCACAGGGAGAAAAAAAGATGTAGTCAAAAAAGATGTAGTCAAAAAAGAAAAGATGTAGTCAAAAAAGAAAAGATGTAGTCAAGCAATTTGGTATTACACTTTCATAAAATTGGGAGAGTTTTTTTTAAAAAAGAGAGACCAAAATAGAAGCAGCAGAGGTCAAGATAACTTTTAGTACCTTGTATGGGTCAAGACCCCCAAAAGCCAGATCCTACATTTCCCATAATACAACTCAACACAGTCTTTCATTCTAACCACACAACTTCAGTTTGTAACACAGGCTAAAAGTTTAGAGTTTTGGTTTTTTAGAACTTTTGAAATTTCTCTCCAGAGTCACAGAAGATATAAAACTATATTCACAGGCTGAGCAGTGCTGTACTTCTCACGACAAGTAAACTGAAGTTCATGTGTAAAATCAATGCCTGTGTGCACGTATCACTGATATGATTTCAGACGGAGAACTCCCTTCATGACTTCAGGTTTATCCACACATTCCTTCCTCTGGCTAATACTTTACCTTGTTTATAAGATCATCCTCCCAGTAACAGTTAACTTAATGTATGAATTAGACCAGGGCGACGACTTGGAATAAATCTGGCCTGTCTGCGATTATCGCCATTACATACTTCAGGCTCTGTTAAAACAAACGGAGCGGTGATGTCAGGAGTCCATGTCGGAGCAGCTGAGGAGAAGCAGTCTCCACACTCTTGGCTGATGGCTCCAGACAAGCACCTTGATGGCTGTAATTACTGTCATGTTCCAAAAGAGATGAGAGATACCAGAGGCCCAAATAAAACCTAAAACGGTTTTGATATGATGGATTTCTCCAACTTTGTTTAAAAATTCCTCGAGCTATCTGTCTGGATTCTCGAGGAGATGATGACTTGAGCACTACAGCGGGTCCATTCACCTCCTCAGCACACAAAAGCTTAAAAGTGTTTAAATCAATACGGCCTGCGAGATTCAAGGTTTGCACGCGGCTGCGATCGCGGCCTGTTTTGCTCGGCCGGTAAGTATGCAGACTGGTTTCAGTAAATGTCTGCTGTGGGTGTTTACATTCTACCTAATGCACTTGGATGACACTGAATCTAAACACATTCACACAGAGACTCTCCACCGCTCGGCTTAACTGGCACATTCCACATAGGTCCATCTTTATGAGTCCAGCTGTCTTTAAGCTGAAGCCGCTCGCTGCTTAGCATCTAAACATAAGCAGTCGTTCACTAAGTCAACAAAGATTTGAATTATGTTCTGTTTTAAAATAAGGAATTTTTATTGTTTGAGTATTTAGCTGTGGTGGACCTTTTATTTATAACATCAAATACTCTGTTACCAAAATCCTGCACTGAAAATACTAAGCACAGAAATATTATTTGCAACATTTATTTTAAGTTTAAAAAGTAAAAACACTCAATGAGAAAAATGACAGCTGCGAGTGTTGTACTGTTATATATTAGATTAGTTAAGCACATGAATTAATGTGTAAGTAACATTTTTTGTTGTAGTTGGTTTGTGGGGAGCTGGTTTTAACTGTTTCATATACTGTTAGGTAGTCAATCATAGTTTATGTTGTAATTAATAAAATTGATTAAATCATTATGTATTCCTCACTTGAAAAAGAATTTACTAATAACTCAATGGCAAAAGTAAATAGTTACATTACTCATTACATTACTTTCACACCATGAAAAGTCCATGTGACATATTCTGTATATAACATGAGTAGAAACAGAAAACGAGACACTGTCGTTTGTCATGTTGTCGGTCCACAGTCTGGAGGAAGTTACTGGCCATCAACAGCTAACTTAACATTAGCAGTAAATCATGCATTAGCTGCTGATCAACACAGATTATGAGATGGTGACCTTCCACTTTATAAGGTAGTTTAAAGAATGTATAATGAATGGAAATACACAAGTAAAGTACAACCCCAAAAAAATTAAGACGCCATGTAAAACATAAATAAAACACCCTGATCCTTTTGGCATACACATTTAAACAGTACAAAGACAATATGTTTGTCAGCTTCATTGATTTTTTTTTAAATGTCTGCTTATTCTGGATTTGATGGCAGCAACACGTTTCAAACAAGTTGGGACAGGAGCAACAAAAGACTGTGAAAGTTGTGGACTGATCCAAAAACACCTGTTTGGATCCTTCCACAGGTAAAACAGGTTCATTGGTAACAGGTGATAGTATCATGATTGGGTATGAAAGGTTCATCCTGGAAAGACTCAGTCGTTCACAAGTGAGGATGGAGAGAGGTTCAACACTTTGTGAACACATGATTGTAGAAAGGAGATTACTCAGGAACATTTTGTAAAACCATTGTTGGTAAATACAGTTTGTTTTTTAAATGATTGCGTCCAGTTTTTATTTATGTGTTAGATATCATCCCAACTTTTTTGAGGCAGAAGTAAATATAAGTAAATACACTTGGCCACGTTCCACAGCTGTTCAAACTGCTCTCCTTTTGAATTTTCATTTTTCTGCACAACCCATTACCCGTCCTATGATCCCTATCAGCTCTGTAGTTATACCTTACAGTTGGGTTCTGATGGACTCCAGTTAAGTAAATGCGTCACAGTGGGAGCTGCCACATCCTCACTGTGAGCATGCCAGAAACTTAAAAATGAATGACTCCAGCAATCACTTGAGGTTTCACAGGCAGTTTCTCCCTCCCTCCACGCTGCCAGGACTTAACACACCGGGGAGATAAAAATCTAATTTTTGCAAATGGGATTAAGGCACATACAATAACAAAAAGAGGAATGAATGGGCTTACTGTATTAAACAAAAGATGTACCTGATAGTCCCTGTGTGGTTTCTGCTCAACATATTTCTATAAATGGTGGACGGTTTGGAGACGCCATAAATGCAGATCCATTTAGCTCTGAAGGAGGATTAGGCATTTGTGAGCCAACCTACTGGTTAAAGCTGTCAGAATAAAAGTCTCTATTTTGAGACAGGAGTGCCCACAATGGGTGAAATATTTTGAGGCAATACAGTTTGCGCTGGCAATACAACATGCAGCTCTGCGTGTATATCAATATCTAACCACGCGACTTTAATTTGTGCATCGAATATCTATCTCAACATTATTTTCGCATGGACAGGCTCGTATATTGTGCGGCTGGCTTTAGTGGCGAAGTGCAAAAGGGCAAAAATACCTCTCACAGCCTTGAAAACCTTCCAAGCTTCATGAATCAGAACCAAAGGAATTGAAATTTGCTGAAATATGTTTTTGTTTTCATGTTTTTTGCCATTTTCTTGCAAAATATAACCATCTACTGTGCTAATGTCAATCTGAACCTTAAAGAAAATGCACAGTAAACTGAACCTTCGAGTGTGCTTCTAACAGCCTCCCTGACCTTGCTGTTAAACCTTGTGCGTCTGTGTTATATTGAGTTGAGAGGGGAATACTCCATGTACCTCCTCTGCTTAAGATGAAGGGCAAAGGGTGCTATGAGTTGCCAGTTCCCACCACAGTTTCCTCTCTTAAGTAGTTCTGATGCTGCAATAACACAAACGTGCCAAAAACAAGACGATGTTAAAGGAAGGGATAAAAGACACTTTCGACTTATCCAGACCTTTTTAAACTTGAACCCAAATGTCACATGTCTGAGTCTCAAGAGCATTTCAGGACTATATCATGGGCGTGTGTTGCATCGTAAGTGACAAGCATAATCTCTTGGATAACTAGACAGATTAGCAGATAGTGAGACAGACAATGAGCAGACCATCATGAATTAGAGAGAAAAGAGAGACGCATCGGGCCTTCCTAAACCACAGGTATGATTTACAGAGCGGGGTTGGTCGCCTGCGTAAAATTAATAATAGGAAATGCAAGGGTAGTCCGGTGACTTGTCCAAGATATACTTTCCCTGGCTCTCCAGACCCCTGGAAAACCTGGGTGGCCTGCAACCGGGCTTCCTCTGGTTTCTGATGTTAATGTCATTGCTTTTGCTGGTATGACAGGAGCTTCACCACAAGCGTGGTTTGGGTCAGACAAAAGGGACAAGCTGTGATAGCAGGATACAGCTCCATAATTCAGACAAGAAAAGAAGAAATTCACTCCGCTGTTTATCGGGGTATTTTTGTCCCACGGTGGAGTTTGTTGCCGCAGAGAGGGAAGGAATGAAGAGGAGGACGAAATTTTTCAAATCTGATTGTTTTTAAGTACTTGACTTTTCCAGAAATCAGAAACCACACGGTGTATTATGGTTACTGGATGTTTTGAATTACTCCAACTACTTAATGGTTCCTCCTTACCCAGCCCACAGAATTGTTTCATAGTGGTTTTAAAACTTTGCTTAAGTCATTGAGTTGGATGTTGAGTAATCTGCTTTCTCAACCTACACTTCACACTGAAGTACGTAGGTTGTTCTCTTTTTTTAAGGCTACAAGGTGTTTAATATGACGCAAAAAAAAAACTTATTACTGTTATTGGGTAAAGACCCCATATGTCCAAAATATCAACTCTTGGAGAATCTGAAAAGAGAACCTTGTTTGTTGTCATTTTTCAGTGGAGTTTTTAACCTTAATGTTGGACGTATAATTTTCATTGAAATGAAAATGTGAAACTCAGCGTGCACATATATTTTACAAGGGTCATAAATATATTTAAATTAAGGTCTGAATGTTTTGCTCGCCTTACAAAAATGGCAGTGTGTCCTTAAAGCCTTGGCTGTCAAAGTAAGTGAGAACAGCCCTGCTGGTACTGGTCTATGTGTTAACCCTGCTCAAGTTGGCACCATTTTGAGAATCCCCTGTTTTCTGAAATAACAGAGGATCTAAGGCCCATTACTCTATATACAGAGTATTGTAAAGAGGGAGGTGGGTGGAACATTTTGTAAATCTTGTGTCACCAAAACCACCGCAAGCAGGATGAATGCGTTTACTTCGCCAACAGGATATCCCCTCAGACTTTGCTCACTGTGTCGCTGATGAGGATAACAGAGGGGGCATTATTTTTGCTCAACAGCTCGGGAAGGTGATAAAGGGCTCCCAGATCCTCTCACAGGGGTGCAGCAGTACGCACACATCCATTCAAGTTGACGCAACATTTCATCTCCCCGACTACAAGAGGGTTCACTGGATTTAACCCAGAAAACAGGGCCAGGGCCAACCTGACTGGGGTTGGGAGGAAAAGATTTCTAAACACACCGCTGCCTGGACACATCCCTTATAAAAATGTCTTCATCATAACATCATTTGGCCAAAGTTAGAGACGCAGTTGGAGAGTTTTGAATAATACTGAATATAAAATGTGTCTGCATTTTCCATTTGCACTGATGTTCTTGAAACACTGGTCATAATTTTTCCTGTTTATAGAGAATAAAGTGCAATGCTTATGAGTAGCAATTTATTGAGTGGACTATACAACCTGATAACTTTCAATGACTTCCATGCAGCTGTGATGGTTGTGGTGTGTATGAAGAGTATGAGGCCCTACAGATGGAATGGAAATTTGTTTTGTCATATGTTCATATGCTGTTTTATTCAAATGCAATTTTTTTTCACAACTTTATTGAACTAATTTGCAATGCTAATTTTACATAGCAAATTAGCTTAGGCTATAAGTGTTGTGGTATGCGGCATTGGTTCATACTATATACTTGTCCCCATACAAACAAACACTAAATAAATATAATGGGTTCATACATCTGTTTATTTCAAGTTCAGATACAGTTCTATTAAGGTCTAGGCTGCGTTTTCGCACATGCGTAGAACAAGTCGCGAGCTAGCTGCGGTGCTAACGTTGCCATGGAGCATCTGTGGTCAAGCTAGCGCAGGAATCAACGGGCGGATCCGGATAAATGCACCGGGTGACGGGTGGCGTTTCACCTTGAGGGGCGGAGTTTTGCCGGATGTAGCAGTGACTGTCTCAGCCCGAGTTGTTAATGATGGAGGGTGAGTTATATTTGTTTTGTATAAATAATGTTGGTTACTTCTTTTAATTGGCGCTAACCAGACATGCTAACAGAGTAAAGCAAAGTATGCGCTAGTTGGGCTAGCTTGGGAAATTAGGCTAATTAGACTGAATAATACACGCATATCAATCTAAATGTCAGTGTATTTTAGGACTATACAGGTGGACACAATTTTCTATTATAACTATGATGATCAATTTGAGTATTCATCAACAGTCAGGTAAAAGACAGTTGCAGCCTTGCCAACAGTACGAGGAGCAAAAAGTGTATCTATGTAAGTTGATGATCAATTGAAAAACGACTTCTGTTTGAAGTTACATTTAGGCATGAGGTCCCTGTAGGTTAAATCTTGGAATTAAGACAAAGGTTTGTTAATTCAGTCAATCAATCATTTGTGTGTTTCCTTCTGGAAAGGATAGTCCAGTGTGTCCTACACTAAAGGAGAAAGAAAGCATTGAAGCACTTTAGCATTTAGAGAATTCTGCTCATTGTCTGTCTTTCTATCAGCTCTTATCATGGCTGCCACTGAGATACTTCTGTGCCATTTTCACTCACTTAGGAACCTTCCTAAGATAAAAACGACAATTCGACCACAGCCCAGGTTTTTAGGGAGTATCACCTGTGACAACAGGGAGGCCTAGAATCTCTACACCATGGCTAAGGAGCATCCAGCTGTTTCCAGCCTGGAGGGACTCAGAGAAACTTCGCTGCTGTAAGGTGAGTAACCCACTTTCTTTTGATGGTCATGAAATGCAGCCATCTTTTTTTTTATATGTATTTTTTGTTTATGGGTAAAGTGTTCATCTACAGCCATCACAAGTCTATTGCATTGCTGTTGACATTGTTTTTCTGATTTAGATAGCGGAGTTTCATTTGTTTAATGTGTATCTACCATGGGTTTAAAGAATATCTGGAAATTTTTGACATTTGGTGTGAAAGCATAGTTGGCAGAGGTTACAAACTGTGCAAGTACTTTTTCAGAGGTATACTGCCTGAAAGAGTGAAAGGTGGACTGTTTTTCTCCTTTATCTGTTGCCACATTTTATGTTTTTTTCTTGGCTCAACAATATTTCACATTCATTTTCATTTATAATTCTGAGTTCATAAAATACCTTCTTGTTGGAACTGGTGTAGGGTTTTTTGCTGAGTAATTCAGGGCAGTGAGACGGTTTTATTTTTCCAGGGAATATTTTGTTACCATCCAAGTATTTAACGTGGTAAAAACAAAAGGTCAAAAGCAATTTAGATTTTATCATTGGGTTGACAGTAAATAAACTGAGGGTGCTGTTCATAAAACCAGTAAGAGCAGGAACTGAGCTTCTTTCTGTTGTGTCAGTATGGGCTGTGAAAGTCTGAACATTTTCAAACTGCCTCAGTAGCAATGACAACAAGACAAACTCTATTGTCTCTTGGGCTTGGTGATTAAAATGAATGATTCCTGTTATGACTAGAAGACCCGTTTTACTTCCCTTCAATCCACTAACAAGTGCAAATAGTTTCAGTGTGAGGAGCAGTTCTCAGTCTAGATCAGTGTTTGATGCATACAGGTTTCCAGTACCTGAACTTCCCCATGTTTCTTTCTTTTTTGGTAATGGACAACATTATATGTCATATATTATGTTGTACAATGACATGTTGTGTGTCTGTGGTGACAACATTGTGGCATATGTGGATTTTTCTTTTTATTGTCCCACTTGTTTTGACTTTTAAGACTTTTTTTTCTTCACATTCTAGCAAGCAACTAAATGTGGTTCTTATCATGCAAGTATACATTTTATTTACATTTTACATATGCTTGCCCTGTAGTAGAGCTACCCAAAACATTTAGCTGCTTTACACTTTGGATTCAGGTAGGGTTTATGAAATTAAAATGATTCTGGATTCACAATTCAGATTGAGGTTTACTCCAGAAACAACCTAGTTAACATTGTTTGAAAAGTCTCTATTCAGTTGTTTAAGCCTTAGACCTATGCTTAAACAACTATTGTTCATCTCCGGCATGAGTATTCCACCTATGAGTCCACGTGTCCCCTCTATGTGTCTGTCTTTAAAATCATGCTTCCACAGTGCAAACGACTGTGGCTGTAACTGTACAGGCACAACTGATCACACTGACTCTCTTCAGTGAGCATTTAGACTGGTGCACTTTCTACATCTTTAAATGACTTAACTGTATAAACTTCAGCCACTGATTTACTTAAAGTTCAATAATGAGGCCTCTCCATCATTGCTATAACTCACATGACTTGGTGAAGGGAGCTGCTCTCAATTATAGTGAAGGTGGTAGAACATAACGCTTCCTTTATAGCTCTGAAATCATTTCACAGGCTCTGGTAGCGCTGGCATAATTTTAAAAAGCTCAGGTCTGAGGTAGCCCATTAAAAATACTCATAAACATTAATTTTGCTAGTGGGATGTGAGATTGTGTTACCGTCTTGGCAGAAATGTGTATGAAATATGTGGTTTTGCATTGGCCAAAATAGTTCCCAGCCCTCGCTTCCTTTGAAAAGTGTATAATCTAGACTGTGACTGTTTGTCAACTCGGCCTGAAGAAATTGGACGCAGCCCAGTCACCATGTGCCTTGTCATGATGGTGATGGCGGTCCTGTCAGCACAAAACCCTGCAAGTCTGAGGGAGGTTACCAAGAGAAATGTGCTGACCGATTAGTGCAGCACATTTCATACTAAAGCCAAAAGATAAATAAAACTGAAGTGATGAGGGGCGGAACTGAGACGTCTCCAGTACAATGACCTGTTTGAAAAGGGTTTTAAACCATTATTGTTTTTGGTTTTGGCTTTTGAGAAGTTTCTTACAATGGAAATTCATAATAAAAATATCTCCTTCTTTCCCTCACATTAATCGAATATCCGCTGTTAGTTGTGAAAACAGTAAGAGCAGTTTTTGCATGTAAAGCACACACTTCTCCCTTAATCACTATAAAAAGTTCACTGCAGTCATTCGACACCCGGACTGAAATTGAAATAACCAAGTAGGACAAGACTGAACCATCAAAACAGAAACTCAATCTAAACAGATAAACGTAGCCTGGTTCCAGAGCTCCAGACCTCTTCCCTAGAGTCACAGCATGCCAAGCATTGATTAGATCAATGCAGCTGTACAGTTTGTTGTAAGTTCACTTTCAGAAATAACAACTCTTTAATACGTATGTGTATTTGATTGTCTTAAAAACATTACTTTAACCGCCACTAGCAACTGCGACCACAAATAACATGTCAACTGAAAATGGTATTGGCAGATTGGATATGTCACTCACTTTGGTCAGAGCCAAATAAAATAAGGATCACCCCTGCTCTCGATTAGAGATTTTAAGTGAAGAAGTAAAATTAAATGGCAATGTCATATTAATGGTGCAGCATGTACACAAAACAGGGCAGTTTCTCTCCACAGTAAATGCTGATGGACAGAAATTATTGTCAGTCTGTTAGTTTTTATAGCTAAAGACAAAGATGAGACAAATGCATACGGACCTACACTAGGTTGGGGTCAGCAGGGTTAAATAGCAACATCTTTGGCTTTATGAGTAATGTCATCTTTTTTGACTTTTGACAACCAGAAGCATCTGTTTATTCTAATAACACCAATGTATCATGATAAATTTGACAAAGACGTACTGAAATGTTATGTTTTCAGTATTTCACTGCAGTCTTAAAATACACTTTGTGATTTGAATTTCAGGTGCTGCAACCATGCAGAGAGCGAGTCAGAATGATGTGAGGAGTCAGATATATGAGCAGTTCTGTGGTAAAAGGGGCTTGGCTTCCTGGCACTCACTAGGTGCACCCTATTGATGCTCAGCCAGCAGCCTGACCTACACCGGGTCAAATTTATGGGTAGATATTTAGCTTGCCTCTGCCACTCTGTAGGGCAGAAAGAATAACATTGTGAGTCTTCGCTGGTTGCGCCTCCAGTCTGGTGATGTTTCCCCTCAGAGGAACCAGCCTGGCTGCACATCACAGACCTGCTGAGAGTAACCTGAAAATGTCAAAAACACTACGTCACTCTCCTCTTCAAAGTCAGCGTGTGGTCTAAACGGCTCATTTTATCATTAAGCTTGCAAGCAGTTTGGTTTTAAGACCTGAGTTTTGAACTTGGTTTGCAGGGCGACATTTTCCCCATCCCTTTGATCAAACCAGCAAAATGATTTCCATATACTGCGTCTGTCAAATCAACTAAACCTGTTCATAATTATTAATATGTCAGTGATGCAAAGTATTTAATGAACTTTTCTGAGTTATTTCCCTTGATCTTTCTTAGTCAGGCTTCGGCAGCCTTTAACGCTGGATATGATAAAACAGGAAACAGTCACAATGTGTCATTGTCAGAATGAGGAAGTAAAGATGCTGTGGTATCAATATAGTTTTCTGGAGAAATAATGAGTTATACTATAGTTACCAGCTAAATGACCTAACGAGTGATCCAGTTTCATCACCACACAAGAAGGCACACAGTATTAAAAAAACATTTTAAAATACTGAGACACATCATTACTAACTCTCAGCATGTTATAGATCATACCTCCACCATCCACCTCTTTTTTTATTTAGTATGAAATTACATAGAGTATAAAAATGGGGAAGTACCGTTTTTATTTTCCTGTTACATGAACCTTGGAACATGCTGCCTTCCAGCTGCTCCAGCAGCTCAACCCCAAAAGTAGTTTCACTTCTCTATGGCTCAAGTTTTCGTTTAAGTTGCAAAATACCTAGTGAGCTCGTTGGTACAATCACTCTCTCTTAAACCACATGTTACTCACTAACATGAGGGACCTGGCTTGCTTACTTGCAAAGAACTTCAGTGTGCTTAAACTGAACTACTGTTTATTCTGAGTTGCAGTGTATAATTACAATTATCTGTAATGCCTGAAGTGGAAAGCTTCAACTATGTGTATTGCATTAAGTGGAAATCCCTATTTGCTCAATACTTACCGTCACTGCTGTTGTGTTTTTCCTCTGCAATTCCTAGAGAGAGCAGGTACTGTGTCTGGATCTTTCCTAACATTTTCTGCCGATGAAGTTTGACTTTAATGAAGTGGTGCTTTTGGTTCATCCATGGTGCATGTTGCAGCTCAAAGAACTACTTGGATTAATGCTGCATTTCTTCCTTAACTCTCCCACTCCTGAGGCTCTCAATATTCTTCGATCCAAATGCTTGTCAGATCATTTTAACAGCATCTGAAACCCCCTCCCACCACACCTTTCATTGGAATTGGGGCAGGGGGTTATGTCCAACAATTTTGTAACTTTGGCAACTGGCTACTTCACACAGCGATGAATACCTTTGAGGAGACTGTCCACAATTGTACACCATTGTCTCATACTGAACAATTATCAGGTCTTGCCCTTGTCTGTGAAAGTAGGCTTTTAATCCAACCTTCTTATGTCTCCATTCAGAACTGCTTAAAACACTTTTCTTCAAGCGTACCCCCGCCTTAATACCGCCATTGCATTGACAGGAGGGTGCAGAGGCCGAGGCAAAGAAATAAAAAGTCGTCTGTAACACCACAATTATTGCAACAGAGGATAAAATGATTGTTTCCATAATAACTTTCCATAGTTGTAAAATCCTTCCTCCATAGTATTTTAAACTGCTGTGGAGTGTCTTCAAACTTATGGATCTGTCACCTGAGCTGGCCTTCCTGGATCACATTTCATTCTCTCGCTATTACCTGAAACAACACGCCTCCACCAATGCAGCCGTGCGGTTTTCAGTCTGAATGCCTGGTAACCCTAATTTCCCCTCCAGCAAAAAAAAAAAAAACACAATAAAACCGGCCTTTAAGTAGTTCCCATTCACAAAGGGTCTGGTATCTCAAACCCTAGTTCATGGTGTGTGATAAAAACGCGTACCCACACCCTCAAAAGTAACAAAATATTACTCACAAAACTCTGCTAAGATTGGTTTTCAACATGCTTTTAAATCAGTCAGCATAAGTTGAGTTTAATTCATACTTGGTCACTTGATGCGTGACAGCTGTCTCTCAACAATACATATTGTGTTGCACAACGCTCTGCATTTGTACTTTGGCAACAGTAAGTAGATTGACAGATAGGTGATTAAATGGAGTGATCGCGCACAAAACCTCTGCTACCCTGCCTCTGCTGCTAAGTGCATTGCATTTAGGGTGTGTGTGTGTGTGTGTGTGTGTGTGTGTGTGTGTGTGTGGTGGTTAAGGTGTCCGTGCTGGGAAGGTGGGCTTCTGCACAGTCCAAGCAGCACATTTGTCAATGTCACAGAGTGTACTGATTTGTAGTACAGCTGTTTCTCTGTATGATGTGTTGAAACACTCGATCAGAAAAATTGGACTGGACCAACTCGTGTCTCCAGCTCATAATAATGCCCCATTCACAAGGTAACCAGCCTGGGCCGGGCCTCCCATGGTAGTGCCGGCCTGTGTGAAGTAGCAGTAAACCTCAGCTGCTCTAATTTGTAAACTAGGCGAGAGAAAAAGGCTCCGAGAGTGTGTGTGGCACTGGATGAGGTGGTGGGCAGAGGGGGCAAAGAAACACCATATGTTCCTGATTGACGATGATTGAATCAAGTGCAGTAGCAGAGAGAAGGTGTTTTTCAGCCAGTGAGAAGTCTGTGTGCACTGAGGCATTTGAGGAACAGGGAGATCTCAGAGTTTAAACAGGCAGGACAAATCGATTAGTGATGACCCATTACTCCAAAGAGTGTGTGGAAAGGCTCCTGCGTTTTCAACTGCAGGACCGCTCTCCTGGAAAATGCTCTTGACACGAAATACATAAATCTCACCATGCATGGCTTTGTCTCAAGTTTTTATTCTGAAGGAAGAGTCATTTTTATATTGGTGTCATAAAAATATGGCTAAAAAAACAGCTTCTGGGATGCCTTTGAGCAGGCAACAAAATGTGATCCTCTCCCTAATGTCAAAGCTGCAGAAAGATATGAAAGAGAAATTTGGGTGAAAAAAGTCAACCTTGAAGTTTTTGAACACTGGCCTGTGACATGATGGCCTCTAGTGGTACACTGGCGATTGACACAGACAGCTCAATCATTTCCTTATAGGCGTGTGCTGCCAGGTCCAGCTGGCTTTGACATTAACACCAGGCTCTGACTGACAGAGGCCCTGGCCTTGGGCTGGGCTCCCGGGGCCTCCACAGTACATTCAACTCTCCTTTTAGCCTGTTGATTTACTGTCCCCGGTGGCCGCTCGTTGATCCATTTCCCCTCTCAGTTTGCTCACAGGGCACCCCGAAAACCGTCCTCCAGCAATATATTTGCTTTATGATTTCCTGAGGAGCCAATGAAGAAAAACAAGCCCCCGCTCACTGCACCTGTTCCAGTTAATGTGCAGCGGGCCGGTCGGCCTCCTCTGGTCTCAGCGACTAGGGAAAAGCTGAGGGCCGCGGTGTCACAAGCTCCATGTGGATCTTCCATTTCCCCCAACCGGCCCAGTTGGGACCGAGCAGTGTGGGGAACAGAGGGGATAGATGGCGTATTATATGTGTGTCAGTTTAACACACGCAGGTCAACTGGGGCCCACGCAGAGTCTTGCTGCGTGTGCATTATTAACATGTGTGTGGGTGTTTATGTAGCTCAGCGCCCAACATGGAGCTGACATTAATAAGGGAAAGTGATGGGAACTTGCTTACATCATTTTGGACGACATGCAGATGTGACTGAATGGAAGGTCTTAGGCATCTTCCGTTCGCACGATGATGTGACCAACGTGGTATTTACATATTCCAAAATAGAAAAAAATAAAATAAAATAGCCAGATTTATTTGCCCACAAGCGAATTTCATAATAAAACCCCTGCCTTGTGATCCAAGTTAAAATGACAAGTAACATGGAAGGAAAATGTGTTTTGGATATGCCGGTGAAGACAGCAGGGTGAATGCATGCTGGGTAGTCTTTGGCGATTCAGGGGCACCGTGTCCATTTTACAGCGGAGAACAGGCACTTATTTGACGACCGCTTCCTGTTTTTTCAGCCATGCATGTTTCCTCAAGTGTTAATGGATGCTTGAGCTATTTCACGACCCCTCTCTGACCTTTGCCACTGTACGCCGTACTGTCAGTAATCCAAAGTAAAAACGTGATATATCTAATACAGCGGGCAGAGTTTTTTACTCATTATATCAACTTCTTAAGCGGAAGACCAGGCAGAAATCCCCTGGCCTGAAAATGTGATCCATTTATTTCACAATCTGATATTTCCATTGATAGAAATGGCTGTTATATGTCTTCCAAGTCAGAAAAGAGTGAATGATATTGTCAATAAATTGCCAGAAAAATCCAAACTCATAATTCAGGCAAATTCCTTTTTTTATTGCTAAAGGTCATTTCTTATTTTGGGTCGGCTCTTTTTTTTTCCCCTTTTCCCTTCACTGCCATTATTAGCTGACAGCATGAAAATTTGGTTTGACAATTATGAGGCTCATGTGCGGGTAATTGCCTTCAGCAGAGTGGGAACAGCCCTCACTTCCTCACAGTAAGCCTCTGAACATGGTAGATATCACCAATAGTCCATCTGAAAGCTGTCAACTGCCTCGCTGGCCCAGTTCTTCCTGTTTCCTTGGAAGTGGCCCAGTGGTAAAGTGGCCCAGTGGCTTTTAGGTCAAGAAGAGAGGTGAACAGAATTATGAGAGGAAGCGTGCATGTGGCAGTGTCTGCTTTTCGCAGTCATGTGTGTTTAAGTAGTAACCTGACAGAGTAAATGTATTCCAGGGTGCTTTTTTTTTTCCATCTTAACTCACGTTGTCTTCCTGATGGCAGATGCATTGGAGCTCACCCTTGCGTGTAGTTGGTGAGTGTGTGTGAGTCCTTGTGCTTTTCCTTATGTTGTTTTTTCCCCCTTCTCTTTTTTTTTTCTCCGGGCTTAAACAGTGTGTTAACCACCAGATCCCATCGCTATCAATCTTAATGGTGGTGGGTCAATGTAAACGCACACATGTGTAGACTCTTTCTGCAAGCCACAGTTTAAGAATAATTCCCCCCCTCCCTCAAAAAAAAGAGAGAGAGGGAAAATATTCTGGCCCCATTAACAAAATAGGTGCTCAGAAAACACCCCAGCCGGCCCAGAGTGATAGCTACTTCCTCAGCTTTTCCACTTCATTGATGGTTATGTGAGTTAAAACAACGGGCTTAATGGAGACTCCGGGCCCTCGGGGGACTAATCATAGCCACGTGACTTCCTCCGGGGCTTCCATGAAAATAACTCCATTACAATGGCCTGTGATATTAATATCGGCTTTGGGAAAGTCAGGCACGGGATCCACAGGGAGGGCTCAGTATGAGCAAACAAAGAGGAATGCACGGCATTTGAGGGAGCGAGGGAGGGAAAGAGAAAAGGAGAAACGGAGCAAAAGACAGAGAGAAAGAAAATAGTGAGCCGTTTGTGATGAGTGAGAGCATACTGCACAGTCATGATGTTTGCTTTCTCTTTTTGCGAGCTTCTGTGCTGTGTTTGTCTGAGCTGAAATAACTGGTAGAAACTAATCTGGTGGTTCCTGCCTCATGCGTCACTGGTGCAGACAGATCATCACTTCCTTACAACTGCTCCAAATTTAAACACATGCTCACTCTATCTCCAGACGTAGACAGGTGGTTGAATTAAGGCACTGATTTACTCAATAAAAATACATTTTATTTGGAGAACTTTATACTTTGACTCCACAACCTTCCAGGGGGACATATTGTACTTTTTACTGCACTATCTGACAGCTGTAGTTAGTTATTTTAAATATTTTTCATGCAGAAAATGCTCACAAATATGATGCATTTGTGTATTTTGAACTAGCCAGAAGTACAGTATGACCAATACAGGATATATGAGCCCAATAACAATGTTCTGGAGTTTTAGAAATCTGATAATTGACCAATTTTCTTGTTGGAGCTAATATCTGCTGATATATCGGCCCAGTTGCAAACAGTTCCACCCTGCGTTACCAGATACATGCACAGCACTGAAATACTTTCTGTCTTATACCTGAACTTAATAATTAAACACTCACAATTAGAACTTTAACATTTGCATATATTTAATATTTAAAGGGTTGTTTCACCCAAAATACAATAAATATACTTATGCTATGCACTTTTAGTAAGGCTATGCAGACTCACCGAGCATGCTTTTAATAAAGACTATTTCTGCAATGTTGAAAACTTGAGTTACAGAGACACTGATGCTGTAAATAGATGTTGCTGTTGAAATTTTAAATGTGCTTTTAAAAAAATGCTGTGAGCGCCACAAACAAACTGTACTGAGCTGGGGGCAGAAATCTCACAGACAGATATGTCAAAACCTGAACAAATAAAACTATCTGCAGGCCTAAATACCATTTAAATGTACAGCAACTAGTCATAATTTACAAACCTGAGTTCTACTAAATAGTTTAAATTCGTAATCTAAAAGTAATCAGCCATTTTCTGTATCTGTAATAAATCCAGGTTTGAATGAAAAGATTTAACGGTCATGTCAGTTGTCGTACTTATGAAGTATGAGACAGTAATGGGGACATTTAACAGTCAGAGACGGGATGTGTTTCAAAGACATGTCAGATGGTCCCTGCAGATGATTTTTTGGCCAGGCCTCTATTTTACCATCCTCTCCTCCTCCCTGTAAACCTGCCATGCTGTCGTTCTCCTGTCTGTACAGGCAGTAACTCGTCGCCAGCTGCATCCAGAACAATTAAACCTCAGTGATCGCAGCGAGGAGAAGTCGCCCACCTCAGAGTCCAGTACCCGCTGAAGACTCCCAGGCCTCCTCCGCTTCCTCCCATTCAAACGGACACGTGCGTTAGCTCCTCCAAACCAAATGGGACATCTTATAGAGCAGCTGAACTCTTGTATAAGCCGTCACTTGTAAAGAAATACTCGAGTTCACTGGATCATAAGCCAGACACTTTTTTCTCCAGTTCCTCCTGTTGTGGGAGATTTATTGAATGAAATAACACTGGCTTCACTTTTACCCCTGCTTTTATGAATATATATATATTGTTTTAACAGCACTTTTAAATTCCTCCTACACTCCTGTTAGGGTCACGGCAAGGCCTTCATCTCTTTGAGGACTCAATTTGATAGAAGATACCAAACATTATGATAAACTATTTGTCCTGGACAGACCCCTGCATTTTCTGCTGAAGTATGGAAATGATACAGGCAAAGAAATACTGAGGAGCAGAGAAAGTGTAAATTTTTAAGTCTTTAGCTGATACTGTGTGCAACAGGGCTGCGGTCAAACCAGTGTCTTCTTGATCTAGAACTAAAATTTTATTGAGCTGAAAGAAGCACACGTTAAATGCAAAAGAGCTAAAATGATTGATTAATCAATTAGACAGTCAGCAGCTATTTTGATAACTGATTGTAGAATTAAGTAGAATTCCTCAGTCCTGCTTCTGATGTTTGTGGATTTGCTGCTTTTCTTTATTCAATATCAATTTATGCTTTTTTATGTCTTATGAATACTTTGAATCCCTTGGAAATTGAATATCTTTAGTGTTTCGTTGCTCCAGAAACAATTAGACATTTAAAGAGTCTCCCTGATTGTGATGACATTTTTTATTTCCTGACATTTAATAGACCGAACAATTAGTTGATGAATTTAGAACATAGTTGTCAGATTAATTAACACTAACAGTAACCATTCGTTGCAGCTCTAAAATGCACCGTATCAAACCAATACAATACAAACCATCAGTTAAGTGAGGACAATGCAAGCATGACTTCAATGTATTTTTATATCATTTCCTCATATTGTTGTAATTCAGAACTTTATATAATGTAGTTATGAACTCACAGACACCACTGTGGTTCTAAAAAGTGGCTTATCATCCACATTCAGCATAGAAGGATTCAGAAAAGCTGGATGCCAACAGCTAAACAGTATTAAGTCAAAAAATCAACATATCCAACTATGTGATATATTAATTCTAGATTTAGGTGCAGAATTCTAAGAAAAGGGCAGACAAGTAGTTTGCA
Organism: Holacanthus passer; assembly: GCA_025331565.1. Classification (NCBI taxonomy): domain Eukaryota; kingdom Metazoa; phylum Chordata; class Actinopteri; family Pomacanthidae; genus Holacanthus; species Holacanthus passer. The sequence continues at coordinate 391,762 of JAFREQ010000033.1, forward strand.
CTCCATAAAGTGTTTTTAAATTCATGGTAATTAGTAGCATTACAGTGAGTGGGGAATATATTTGCAAGAATTTCCAGCAGCGTACTTGCACCACAAGTAGTGATATGGCTTTCACATCTTTCAAGTGAAATATTAGATGGCAGTAGCCAAGCCAAAGAAAAGGTCCTCCTCCAGGGTCCAAATAATTATAAGAGTGCCATAACAGATCAAACATTATTTCCTTGACCTTGTCTCCAGCTTGAGGAACAGCTCAGACTTTTTGGCCAAAAGCTCAGGCAGCAAAAGTCTCTCTGTCTGCAGGAGCTCTTGCTACACGGACCTGACGTTTACACAGGATTAGAGATTCATTCACCATTAAGTAAATGACCCTCTGCTGGCCAGGAGCAACACTTCTCTGGCTGTTTGGATTCTGTGGTACAGGAGTCACACAGGGATTAGTTTAGAGCATAAATCGGCTGCTTTGGCAAAGTTAGAAGAGTACGAGCCAAAATGATTCATTGCTTATGTGAGTTATTGTCACCTACCTGAGAAAATAACTTTTTTCTGCTGCCATGTGTCAGCTATGTCCATGGACTTGCTTTTCATCCACATTTAGGATGTAGGATATTGCATATTTCATACAACAATGTGTTTTTCAGCTGCACAGTGAGCTGCACGCCACATCTGAGAAAACACTGATTGTTTTCTCGCGTCCATTTTAATAGAATCTGAGGAAGTTAAAGCAGGTCGATGAAAGCCAGCATCACACACATTAGGTTATATTTTCACGGCATGATGCAACGCTTTGTTTCAAAGGGGTAACAATGTCACTTTCAAGTTTAAAAAACGAAACAAGAATCAAATAATTGAAAGAATAAAACGACCGAGCCGAGGTCGCTGGGAGCACAGCCACAGGTCTTTTGTTTTTTTTTGTTGAGTCAGCTGCCTCAGGCTTTCCTGTCAGGTGTGACCTCATCAGCTCTATTGCGTGTAATGACTTAATTTCAGGAAATGCAGTCTGTTAAGAATGCAAAAGTCCTAATTGTTGATCCTTCCCTTCTTAGAGAGTTTGCAGTGTGGGAATTGAAAATGAGCCCTATAATTCACACTGGCGCACCCCACTTACATGGTTTAAACAAGCCAGAGAATATTCCCATTTGGCCTACAGACAATCACACCTTCTGCAGCTTAGCTAAAGGTCCTTCTGGAGCACAGAAAGAAGCTGGAAACTTAACCTGGTCAACTGCTTACAGCTGGATGAAGCAGTCCAGATTTTGTAATACATTGATTCGTATTTCTTCCTGTATATGTTTAAGGACGCACTGCTGTAACGCCTAACTTATTTTACTACCAAATGATGCTCTTACACAACCTAACAGCTGGAGGCAATTTTGAAAGCAGACAAGCTGGACACACTGTACATTTAGAAATTTGCATTTTTAGTGTACAATCTGCCATTTGTCTGGTTTTTCCTTGTATCTTTCAAAATATGCACTTGGCTGTTAGATAAAACCTATTAATATAAGTGAGAGTGACATTGTTGGTGAAAATATCAGATATCTCAGATTTGAGAACGAGTGCCAGAACACCATTGTAGGGTTGCACCTAACAAATAGTTTCATTATCAGGTTTTCAATTAATCGTTTAGACTTTCAAAGATCAAAAATACTCCGATCAGGATCATGTCTTTTCAACCAGAGATATGCAGTGTAGAATTGTATAAAACAGAAACAGTCCGCATATTTTCTCTGTTTTATATAATTGTACAAATGTGATTTCAGAAAGTTGAACCAGAGAATTTCTGCTTTCTACACTGTGGAGTTTTCATGTAAACAAGCTAAAGTTCTGTTTACATTCTAACAGGTCTAACAAACATCTGTGTTTCATGTGTACACCATTGATTTTCACAAACCGCCTGTCTACCACACACCAACACCCCCATGCTGCATTAAACCTTTCTTTTTATATAAAGGCGACCTGTTTGCACAGTGATAGATTCCCTATGTCAACTACATTTTAAGCCTCTGAAAGTACATTTTCATACTTGAAAAGACACAGGCAACAAAAATTCAAGCATCTACAGTTATTATGTTTTGGAACAGTACTGCCATGTGTGTTTGAGTTTATAAAAATACTTTATGGTTGGGATTTGAAGTGAAAGATTTTAAACATGCGGAAAGTCCTCATCGTTCTTGATATTAACATAAACTTAAACCGTGAGCCATTATAAAGCCGTTCAGTGTAAAGTGTCACGATGTTCTGTTTTGCATATGGCTCCCACAACTCCATCATCACTTCAGCCACCTGTCAGCTGAGCACCATCAGCATCTGAACTTGGCTCACAAATAACCCCCTCATTCACTGGGGATATGACAGATGCGTGCTTTAATGTTGATGCTGATACATAGTTGTCCCGAGAAGGCTTGTGGCCATTCAGTGTTCAATATTAACAGCCAAAACACTGGAGGAAAGTCAGAGAAGCCGGTGGTGTTATGGTGAGTGATTTAGGATGGAGCTAAGGCTCGCTCCATTTCTTCTTTTTTTTTTTTTTTTTTTGAAATGAGAGCTTTTCTTTTGTGCCACCCTTTAGAGTTGGGGTTTAATTGTCAGGAAGGGGATAGATTTATTTGCCCATAAATTACACAAGTTTTCTGTGGTAGGACCAAGAGCGTAATGTAATCTACACATGTGCACACGTGTGCATTGTGAGGGTGGGTAATCTATTTCTCCTCACTCCATTCAGCGGGACTAAGATGTGATTTCTGTTTTTAAGTCTCTATTTGAGCGTTTGCTTTAATTTTCCGTGACGGTAAACACATAATCTTGGAAACAGTGTAAGAAATTACACTTAACAAAAATAAAATTCATCTTTTTTTTCATAGATTTGTAATTTTGTATAAATTATTAACAGAAAAGCAAATGAAACCTTCATGTTTAATAATTGCATTTTTTTTTTACAGTTGTATTCTTTAGAACTGAGCATGAATGAAGTGCAATAACCATAACAAATAGTGCTTTATCTTATCTTAAATGTGGACAAGGAATTCTTCTTATTCTGTGACTCACATTCTCCTGTTGCAAAAGAAGTGTTTATCCCTCCGTGTTTTCTCGTTTCAGAATCTGCACAAAATTTATAACGTTTCCCAATAATTACAGCAAAGAGAGTAAGAGGCTTGATTGATGCTCCATATGAAGCTGAATTGCAGACGTTTTGCCAAGGTTTTTCGGAATATCCTCTCTTTTTTTTTCTGCAAATTGGTTGGTTTTCCTCCCTGACCTTACAGAGTCGCCACTCGGCATTGTGAGGAAGCTTCAGCAGGGAGCCATAACTGCCGCCAAAGGCCTTTTAAATCCTCGATTTGATGGCTTGAGGATTCGGCAGGAGGATTCGAAAGGGATGAAGAGAAGAAAATTGCACATCCTTAAGAAAACAAAGAGCATTTCCTTCCCTGTGTCAGGATGAAAAAGGGAGAAGAAAAAATAGAAATACATGCTAATTCATCACTGGGTTTTACTGCTCCTTGATGGTCCATAACTCACCCTGACCATGATTCCCTTTTCCCCTTCATACTGTCAGATTCACAATCCACTACGCCATGTTTTAATGACCATATTATAGGCAATTCTACGCAGTCCAATAAAATGTTTATACTTTGAACTGTGATCCATAGTATGACTAACATATTTTATAATATTTCATGAATTATACAGTAATGGAATAATGGAGAAACGAGCTCAAAAGTCAATGAAATGGAGAGAATGAGGAAATCACACACAGTCTGAGTGATGAAATGTCTCAACTTTGTCCTCAAATCCCAACACGATGACTCTGGTCTTCTCAATTGTTCTGTTCATCTTCTTATATTATCCCAATGCTTGGAGGTTTTATCAAAGTTTTAATAGCAATTCAATGTAGCTGACAGACATGACATATGAGTTCATGCTGTAACCTGTCTCGAGACAACATTTAAGCACCGCTGCCATATGGCAACTCGATTTTGGAAGCGCTGCTTCAGTGGATTCCTGAAAGTTGTCTGTTACTGTCATTGCTCATCCTACAGACAGGAGAGTGTATCTTCCCAACCTCTATTCCTTGTGGACAGTATGGAATTGACTGAATAGACAGACAGACCAGCAGATAGATACAGTACATAGATGGATAGATACATAAATGCATGCATACATTATATTCATGTGCTACCTACAGGCTTTAGTATTTATATTCTGAAACCTCAGCAAAAGGTTGAATCATAAATCAAAACCTGAAACAATGGTAGCATTTACAACCACTTTCGTAGAGATGAACTTCACTGGCAGTATCCTTTGGAAACTGGAGCCATAAATTTTATTACTATTAAATGTTTCTAAAGGGAGTTGACAAATAGTTGAATGGAGTTGATTTTCCCCTCCTGCTCTTGGCAGGGCTGCAGGGAGGAAAATTCCCTGTCTTGAAAAGAAAAAAATGCACTCACATCAGTGCTGCCAATCCATTCATCTTGATGCTGTTAGAGTGTAATTTAAGCCTTTTTAAAACGCCTGCTGAAAATACAATGTGCTTAAGGGCAGTTGCGAGCATTTTATGAGCACAATAAAATTGTCACTGCATATGGATTAGATGAATGTTGATATACGGGTATGACGTTTCTCATGTGCATGGGTGTTTACAGCTGAGTGTTAATATGTCTGCTGCTGAAGGAGTAAGTGCAGGCTGAAATTACTCAGATTTACCCTCATTGGCATTAATCATATTCTCTGATTTAAAAAAAACAGCAATAATCCTAACATATCTTTGGGGGTTAAAATTTTGTTTAAATCCCAAATGCAGATCTTAAAAGTAAAACGTGAGGATTAGATCACCAAACAGGCTTAGCGACGTGTTTTAAATAAAGCTCACCCTGGTTGTATTTTTCCAAAGTTCTGCGCACTTGCTCCACCGTCAAGCTTTTTTCATTGATCAAAATCAACGCTGACGTCCTTGACGGTTCCCTTTCCCCTCCAGTCAGTGGACAGCATGGATGACAAGAGACTAATTACAAGGTTGAGAAACATCTTGTATGATAAACGGCACCCTTTTTATAAAGATATAACCTTTTTAAAGGATGAGGTTTGGAAGGAAATAAGGGAACTGTTGGGAGTTTACAAATATGTAAACTGTCCTTCAGATATAGAAACAAGGCTGATAAAAGGTAACTTACCAAATGTGAGCTTGCGCTGCAACATCACTCGCAATATATCTGAACAATTTTTCACACTACATCTAGAAATAGACAGTGAAAGTGATCTGTTGATAGTCATGCACTTGCAACATTACACTTTTAACCACAGATTCAATGTCTATATCTGCAGAAAATGTCATGACATTATAAAAAAAAACCTGGTGAAGGGCAATATTATTTTCTCTCTCTCTTTTGCTCTCTCTCTCTCTCTCGCTGAATGAGGGTAAAAAAAAAATCACAACATCAATGGCCTTTATCAAAGGCAAATTGGCACCACAGCATGAAGTCTGTGTGGACATGTACAGGTAGAGGTGGGAGGTGTGTCCCGGGGGGCGGGGCTTAGCAAACAGTCGGTCGTTTATAGGCTTCCAGTTTTTCCAGTGGGCACGGTCACAACAGTGTATCTCATGGCTGAAACTGGTCAACATCCGAACATTTATACATTTATATATCCTTTCATAGCACAGTCCATCTGTCTTGTCAAACTGTTTTCAGTTGCAATAACAGCAAAGCCAACTATGGTCCTCTCTGCTAACATTTGGCAGACCAAGCTGCTGTGGGTGGAAAAAGTTATGACAGCTGTAGTTATTGATGCCAAAAGCGATATACCATATTTAAATTCAGATATGAATATGATCATGTATCTCCATGGGCTTCCTGTTAAAAATCAATCATCATGTCGTTTGTGAAGGGAGAAAAAATGTAACATTTTTTGACCCATAATCCATGTGTGCATCGCTATAATGACACATTTCCTTTTCATATCTGACAAAATGTGATATAAAATTACACCCAGCAGTCACTCTACAAGTCTTAAAGACATCCAGGTGTGTAACAGGTGAATTCAGGTGAAGCTGTACAGCCCATTTAGCCTCAGTTGGCAGGAAACAGCTGTCATGCTCACTGCACTTTTGTGCAAACTAGTATTTTGTTTGTCTGAAAAATGCATAATTACTTGCGAGGTCACTGAAAGGACAAGCTCTCATAATCCATCCAGACCAGAACATCAAGAATCTGGGAATAGCCTTAACATCGTCCTGCCGCCAGCCCTGTACTCATCCAACCACAAGATGATTTTGTGGACAGACTTTTCCTACCATCGCTTTGGGTCAGTGTGATTTACGCACATGTTTACTGATGTCTTTCAGATGGTCCCTCTTGCTGGTTATTGTCTTCCACTATTAGTTCCCAGATGAATCACCAGTGGACAAATTGGGGGACGTCTCTGTGGATTTGTGATATTTATTGAGGTTACGCATCACTGTGGACCTCTCCATTGGCTTCCCAATGTAACAAGGGAAAAACAGATGGCCGGCGGTCATGGCATGTTTGGACATTGAAACACTTAGGTTTCATGGTGCTTTTTATGCTTCTCTGAACATTTGGTTTACATCTTGTTCAGAGATTATGGCAGGGCTTTCTTTTGTCTTTCATGATGTTAAATATATATTGTCAAAATGTTATTCTGAACTTTTGTAAGATTTCTGGATCCCTCCTGTTCTGTGAGACCTCTGAATCATGATCTATTGACCCCTGCAAAATCGCTGATATATAACATCCTCCTGAAAATATACGATTTCTAAATGCGTTGCTCTCTGGTCATGTAGTGGAGTTGCTTGCTGTCAGCTGTATTTGGATATAAAAATTCCTCAGACCAAAGCAATTCACTATTTCTGAGTTTATGCTGCAGTTTTTCTTTTTTTTAATTCCCTGTTCTATTAGCCAGCTGGTAATACTCCAGCATGTTTATTGTAATAGCGTAAAAATAAATGAACCGCAATGATTAAAGCAGATATGTAAATATTGTGTCGTGCAATTCATGGAGCAGGGAGCCTCACTGATTACCTTTAAGTAAAGAATAATGAACTCAAAGTTAAGATGACAATGAAACTATTCTGTGAATGCATCTAAGCAGCTTTGCAGCAATCACTTTATATCTTGTTATGCTGTGAGTTTCACTTTTTATGAGTTTGCATACTACTGCAGTGACAGAAGTGAAGAGAAAATAAGTCAAAAAAAGCTTTTTTTTATGCACAGCCTTCATCAAACTAAAATGAGCTTTTTTATGGGCAGCAGTTCAGAAAGCAAACAGAAGTCATACTTGTGCAAACGACTTGTTGGAAATTGCGTAGACAGTGTATTTCCCAAATTTTATCTTTTTATTACGCCGTCAGTTGGTTTCTAAGTAGATGACTCCACAAACCACTCAGTGATGTTTTGGATACCATCTACACACTAGTACACTAGTATTCATCTTACCATGACAAGCACTTGGAGCAGAGCAGATGGTGGATGTTTTATCCCCTTAACAGACACACCCTGGTAGTGATTACTAACCTCCAGCACGACTGTCTTAGAAACACAATAACACAGAGTTGTGGAAAGAAAACCCCTGAGATCTGTTAAAAGCATGGCATATAATTTTCAAATGCATGGTTGTCAGTGAGAACATAAGAATTTATTTTATTTCCAAATCATTTTTAATTCCATGCTTTTTTTCCCCCACAAATGCATGTTTCGGTCCAGCATGTTAAATTGGGGCTGTTGAAAGTGAAAACAAATGTAGAGGGGAAAAAGGAAAAAACGTACCGACTTGACCATCTTTAAATGGCGATACCGGAGTTTGGTTCAAATCTTGAAAACATATGGAAACCCCTTTGAAGCGCGCTGGGAGCAGCTGAGGCGGCTGCAGAACTTCTCATTGTTTACCTTTCGACCCCCAACCTCCTTCCTCCAAATATAAAAGGTAAAATGTTAAACCTTACAGGGGTGCACATCGGCTCAGTTCATTACACCCGGCTAAGTGAAGACTTCCTAATTCACCTACCACCCCACAACCCCCCTGAGTATCTCCTGTGTGGTTTTAAATGTTCCCGCTTACTTTCTCCCAATTAAATCCTGAAAATTGGCCTGAAATCCCTGATACCTCCTGTTAGGGTTATCTAAAAAACAGCCAGCAGTCTATAAGATGTAATGCGAGTTTTTAATCAAAATGAATTATGTTTTCAAAAGCGAGTAAGTGTTATTTCATCGTTATGGCTTCCTCTCTGGCTAAATTTAAACCAAACGCCTGTGCCATTATATTGTGTGGCTGGGAGATGACCCTCTGGAGAGGAACGCTACAGGCGAGGGGCCTGGATGTATTTATCTTCCAGTTTTTCACCTGTCTTCAGATACCGTTTCCTTTTTAAGTCGAGCAGTAGGGATTTACTGGGCTGCTTCCTTCCGGGACCCAGTGGAATACAACATTAAACTGCAGGGAGGAGAGAAAACCTGTAGCGCACTAAAATAAAGTTATGTCAAAACCATTCTGCTCTTCCTGTAGTCTTTCCTCAACCTTGCAAGTATCCTCCAAGGGCCTGAGAACATTACAAGCCATTCAGTTTATATGAATGGGCACTAACAGACTTTTTCGCCATTTTGATATGTCTAAATTTTGCAGGCATATCCTGTGGTCCATCAGGCACAGCCTTAGTTTCAATTTAGTGTCTCCCGGTGGACCCCTGTCTTCCTATTTCATGTGGAAATTGTATAGAGTTTTTATCCCTGTGCACTCTCAGCTGCTTCAAAGCTGGGGATCTTTTTTTTTTTTTCTTTTTCACCAGGGAGATGTACAAGCTAGAGTTTGAATGTTTGGTTGGCAAATCATTCACAAACAGCAAAGAAAGGACTTGCACGTCCTAACATTGTCTGTCACCTCGGCCAGATCAGTCAAAGAATAAATAAATGATATATCACCATTTAGCTGTAATTGAACAGAAGTCTGCAAAAGTCTTTGAAAGAGGAAGAAAAGCACCTGTATTTTTATTAGGGCAGGCTTGCCTTATACTACTCTATAAAGTTTGGACACTGCCACGGGAGTAATTTCTGATGATCTTTAGAACAGCAGTGCGCCGAACTTCACACAAACTCGGGGCCCCAAAGGGTTGTATCCGGAAGAAATGTTAGAAAATGATGTCAATGAAAAGAATTCATTTGATAGGAATTAGGGATACTTATTTTATTTCATGGAGATTCTCTGCAATGGCTCTTTAATAAAAGTAGCCCTCAATTTACTTTGAAATGTGTTAACCATAACAAATGTTTTAACCGCTGAGCCGTCCCACGTGGCGTGTGTCAGTGAACATTCACAGATTTCTGAAAGCAGGAAGAGAATAATCTTGCGACTAAAGAGTTCAACACAGCCACATTGTGAGTAGCATTTTTTCTCTGGTATTGTAGCTGAACTGGGTTAGAATGAAATTAAATGTCAGATAATAGTGAGAAAAGCCTGTTAGCATTTCTATGAGGTCACATCTTCAAATTTTCCAAAGCCATAACATTTTTAATTTACTGTCATATATTGAACAGAAAATCAGCAAATCATCAAATGTAAGAAGCTGAAGCCACAGAATATTTTTTGCTTGAAAAATGACTGAAGCTATTAATTTTCAAATTGATTCAGGTCAGTTTAGATCAACCAATCCACTACTTAACTAATTGTTTTAGCTCTACTATAAAACAGTTTACACCATAATGTGCTTTCTAGCCTCTTACTACTAATTGCACCTTTTTACTGAACAAGACCCTGGAATAATTGTAACCACTAGACTGGTGTGGTGTCGTAAAAAAGCCTGGAAGCACTGTGGTCAGTGTTTTCCACCAATAATTCGTCTGTCAATATGCACATCAGCATTTTGACACATTGGCTGTCACATATAGTCACAATAGAGTATCATTAAGTTCAATAATCGCTGAATTGCACAAAATTGGCTCTGAAGTTTGGACATTCATTCCCCAGAAATCATGTAACCTAATATCAGTAAACTACCGCTCTCCTCTGACTAATATTTTTCCTCTTTGTGGGAATTCATTTTTCCCTCAACTGACTCACTGGCTGCTGTTTGGGGAAAAAGTTTTATGTTTCGCTCTTAAAGTTTGATCATTCACTTCCTGTGTGCTGAGGTTATTTCCCACCAGTAATACCACAAGAAGTTTTTTTTTTTTTACCAATAATATACTGAGAATGTGATGCATCAGATATTGATTCAGACCAGCTCTGTGAGATGGGTGTTAGTAATGTAGTTTATTCAGACAGTGGGAGAGAAAATCCCTCTTTATGTTTATCATGTTAAATAAACACCATTTCATCAGTGTCGGGGTGAACAAATGAACCAAACATGACTGACCTCATTCACTCTGGAATCACATTCAGACTTTTTAATGATGCATAAGACACGTAAAAATACAGATAAATGGAAAAAAATAGCATTCAGGTTCTTCAATTTGTGAACAGGATCAAACACATGAATCTGGTTTGTATTTCTAATTATTCAACCTCCGGCTATTTATGCACATTTTTCAAACTGACAGACATCTAATCAGATTTTTAACCCCTCACTGTCTGTTAAATGATGTTGATGATCTAAACCGGGTTGTAAATGCATTGACTAGTCTTTGGTTGAAGACTTCAGGCCGGCCTCCAGCTCTTGCCCAGTTGTAGTAATCATATCTGCCACAGCTGCCGCTTTATCGGAGATCTTGAGGACAAATAGATTCCTGGACGTAAACAGGCCTGTGTGGCAGCTTTTGTTGAGTGACAATTCAGTCGCTCGTGGCATAAAGGAAATACATAAGATCTTTTTCAAAGCAGTCAAAGGAAAATAGTCTTTGAAAAGTACTTCTATAGTACATGTACAAAAACTGAAACGAAACGATAATTTATTTGATTACTAGTTTAGCTCAGATAAAACTGAACAGTAGCATCAAGTTGTGATGTTACTGAAATGTGTGACCTTATAGTACCCGTGATGTATTAATAACGTAGACACAAGCACAAGCTACCAAAGACCCGCAGAAACAGCTTTTAGAGATGACCTCACATCATCTTATTACATACCGTCCGTGTTTCCCTGTACATCCTTGTCAGATCCCTTTCAGCAATTAGCCTTGAACTAGGAAAGACGATCAGCTCCGGTTTCCCATCGCTGCGTCCCTCGTCATCTTGGACTACTTTGAATCTTTCCCCCTGCGTCCTAATTAAGACCTTAATGCTACCTCCCACGGGGATCTGGATGCCCCGCTCCCACCCACCACATTCCCCTCTGTAGCCATCAAAACTGTTATGATAATAGTCAGCTTTGCACAGGTGCAAATGGCTCACATTTAGTCTACATTTGCTCTCAATCACGGGCAATCATTAAAGCTTAACTCTCCCCGCTCACAAGTGGCAAATTGCTAGTGAGTGCGCGGATGTTTTTCGAAAGTTACACTTGTTTTAAGTAGGAAATTACAGTTATTTTCATGCATCCGACTATTGAAATCTGTATGGAGAACTTTGTGGCTGCTGCGTTCAAGACCACCGTCCTCATTCAAGACCTTCAAGCAAACCTATATTTCCTTTCAAAATGGAGCCCAGTTGTCATCATGGACCTCAACACTCTTACACGGCGGTAATTTATTCAGACCAGGTACAGCAATAAATTCACATACTTATTCCATTAAACCTCTCCTTGACCTTCTAACTATTGAGTTGGACTGGTGCCACATAATGTGTATAAGCTACCCAGGGCAATTACAAAGACCTGGGATTGAAAGAGAGCTGTCATTAGGATGTGCTTTCACATACCAGCCTGCAGAGTTTGGCTGCAGGCCAGGCTGGCAAATGGGAGCAGAGTCGGGGGGCCAGGCCAGAGGCCGTGGGGGATAATTAGACAGTTTTATCCCAGCTTGTTGATATAAATGTGGCTGGCTTAGCCCCCTATGCCTTGCTTCGTGGTAATGATCATGTCTAACAGGTGGCAGGCAAACAGACGGGGGTTGAAATGGATACCTCGCTTCCTGGCCGCCTCTCCTTTTTTGTTTTGTTTTGTTTTCCGGTCCAATCGGAGCTGTGTTCCCCTCCGCTGCGGTTGCGTTTGGGATTGTTAATGCGGGAGAGTGTTGGATATTTGTCACCATCTCATCACATTCTAGCTAATCTCAACGTCCCTTGGGACCCTCGTACTGAGGGCCGGCCTCGCAGAGGGTAAAACAAAACACATCAATGCGTTTAACTCAAGTGGGTTTTAGAGTCTGATGCAAAAGAAAGTTGACACTCCTCTTAAATGGAAACATAGTGTTGTTAAAAATGTTTACATTTTTTCTTCTTCTCGTAGTACTTGAAAAACCCTGGTTTTGTATTCTACTTTATGACCGACGTGCATGAGATTACTTTTATCTAATCGAGAAAACATGTTTATGGAGACTTGAAAACAAATGCCTTCTACTCCTTTACTCCCATTTCGCCTCCATTCAGGATCTCCGAGATGTGTTTTGGAGTTACAAGCCTCTGGATTGAGTCATCTCTGACATCAGGGGCTGAACACAGCTCTGCACATCCAAATCTCTTGTATCCTGTGCAGGGGGGGCTGTGCTATTGAGGTATGCATGTGAAGAGGCATTGGAGACCACTCAACTCCAGGCTCCTGATTCACTGTCATATAATGGATCATTTGGGGCAAAAAGAACCAGAAAAAACGATGCATGTATTGAAATTTACTACCTTCCCAGAAGTGTGTGGAATAGATCCGGGCCAGCGGACAATGTTCATTTTCTCCGACAAATGGCTTTTTAATTTGGACGGCCTGTTCAGCAGAAATGTGTGATTATCTAGCTTTCTGTGTGGAGAGCTGATTTGTTGATGGTCTGTGACCAAGCAGAGCGTTCAGTAAAACATCCACATGGCTCTTCGTGCCCCGGCTTGCGGTCGGTTGTGTCCAGCTGATTGCGGAGGCGAGTCTCCAGATATAGGAGCTTGATCCTTTCTGGCCGGGCTGCAACGCCGGATTTTGTTATAATTTTCACCTAGCGAGTTGTTTTTAAAGCTTACCCTAACCTTAACCCTAATCTTACTCTGATCGGAGGCTTAAAGCCTAACCCCGGCTTTAAATAGAGTTGAAAAAACAAGTTTTATGATTGCAAATTTTCAAACGATATAGCTTTTTTTCTTCTTTGTGGTTTGGCACTGCAAAGTAAAAACCGATTTAGGGTGTTTTGTGGGGGAGTCGGGCTTTGACTGGGTTGCTTGACATGACGTCCTCAAATCTTTGGGCCACTCTGTCTGTTGGTGGTGAGGATCTGGTATTTTTGTAAGAATTACCATGTGCTCAAATCTAAGAACTGAGTGATATATGAATGTAGGGACCTGGTGAAAAACAGTCAAGGGAGGATGAGGGCACAGTGGAGACATCAACTGGAGGAGACACCAACTCCTACTGGCAACGCTCACAGTTCATAATCCAACACTCTATATTTGTTTGATTGCCCGACACAGCTGACAACAGGTCATCTGCTTCTTTTGCGACAACAAGAGTTGTGACGGACTGCGACGCCGTTCAGTATTTTTAGTGTCGTGTTGTGGACGTTTACAGAACATTTCTCACACCTCGTTGCTTCTCCAAAAGATTTTTTCCTTCTCGCTCATGTGTTCTCCTTTCTGAAAGGATCTTGGCTCGCTTTGTCAGCGGCGGAGCCGGTTCACCGGCTCCAGGTCACGGCGGCTGTAACAGAGCCGCTGTGAAGCTCCATTGCACTGCACATTGAGCGTCCTATCTAACATTTGTGTTTTGAAGCATTGAGCTTAAGTGATGCAAACAGACCCTGGAATCACAGTGAGGCTTTTTGTGTAAGATGTAATGAAGCAAATAACTCGTTTTATATAATACTGTACTTTTTACTTTTAGCCTTATATCACTCATGTCTCAGTTTATTGTTTTTTTTGTGCTACCTGAAATATGTGATGGTTCATTCAGAACCAGTTTAACATTTGATCATTTCGGTTTGGCTGAGGTTGAGGCCCTTTTACTTTTAGTATTCAAGCTTTTGTATTTCTGTAAAACTACCTGTTGAAATTCTCCACAGCCAAAGGTCAAATGTCTTCTCTTGTCCGACCAATTGTCCAAACAAAAGATACTCAGTTTATTTTCATGTCTGACAAAGAAAAGCATTGATTCTCACATTTAAGAAGCTAGAGCCAGCAAACTTTTTGGATTTTTACTTAAAATTGACTAACGATTATGCAATTATCAAAATGATTGCCAAATAATTTTCTGCCAATCAACAAAGTGATTAATTGACTAATTGCTACAGCAATCAAATAATTGAAAAGAACATTTTGCCAAGTTTACTGAAAGAGCTACAGGTCAGACCATTTAGAAAGGATATTTTTTACATCCAGCTTAAATTTGGTAAAGTTTGCACTATGAATTTGCACAGTTTACAGAGCTGTCTTGGCATCGCTGAGCTTTGAGGAAGAGCCTTAGAGAACAAAAGGAGCTTTTTTTAACCTGTAAATAAAACCCTTTGTTGAATGAAATTATATACAATCCCAAGAACAAAATGCCAGGCGTGTGTAAATGCCCCAACACAGAGAAAATAAAAAGAAGGTCAGGACACTATTGTGACCAAGTACCACATGCACGAGCATGTTCCTGACTGGATAGCTTGTTAGCAGTTAGCTCGCCAGCTACAGTAGCTCACTAACTTATTTCAGTGCACCACTTGCCACCAGGCCTGTAGAGTGTATTTTATGAACGCCCCCTCCTGGAGCATCATCGCATAATTTTTGTTCCCACAATCAAACACAAGTTTAGGTTTAAATAAAAGTGACATTTAGTGGTGATCAAGTGTTTCCAGACTTTGTGTTTGAGTGTGTGTGTACAGGAGAAACAGACACTGAGGCAAAGAGTTCAGGAAGAGACACAATAGAAGATGAAGGAGGTAGAGAACATGTATTTATACTCATACTTGGCTCGAAAATGAGCAAATATAGAATTTATCTGTTCTAGTTATTTGTTTATAGAATATTTGTACAAGACAGTAATACATCTTAAAAACTAAATACAAAAATGATACAAAAACCAATGAATCTTCTGAGGGCAATAAAATGCGTAAAATCTGAATGTGAAGTGTAAATGTCTTTTCACATTTTGTTTGACCAAAATGTTAAGCCATTCATACTTCATCATGTAAATATTAACTTGCAGTACACTTGCAGCTGTTGATGATGTGTCAACCTCAGCTTTCCGCAGAGAGCCGACCTCCAAAAACGCATATTTTCCCACAAGCCCAATGGTGTCCGAACCTGTCTTGCGTGCATTTGTTTTGGCGTAGGTGAGACGATTTCTCCATATGTTTGTGTGTCTGTGTTGACTGAAATATCTCTGACCCAAAGGTGATGAATATCATTCCCGCTCAGGCGACCAACCAAAGGTCTAAATTTGTCTCTTTGTCTTTGTGTCTGAATCCTGTCCAAAAGCTCTGACGTCTTCGACCTCTCAAGAATATTGCCCTGTCATTGTCTGAAGCTACTGGCAAGGTCTTTATTTTTAGCGGTCTTCTCCCCCTTTGTACATGCAAACACACACGTAAGTACTTTAATCTTTATGAGGGCCCTCCAGTGACTGCATTCATTAACATCCACTAAGCCACAGTTTTTCAACCGTTTCTTGCTCGTTTTTACATCCCAAAATCGTTATGACGTCACAAGAAGTTACTTTTAAGGGAAAAATATGACATTTTCAGTTTATCCTGCTTCTCAGATTTTGAAGATTTACTGTTGTTTTCTGTTTTGTAAAATTGTAAATTAAATCTCTTTGTGTTTTGGACAGTTGGTTAAACAAAACAAGCACTTTAAATGTGTGATCAACATTTTTCACAATTTTCTGACAAGGTGATAAGGAACATTTTTTAGCCCTGTTTTACATTTGGATTTTTTTAAGTATTAAAGGACCTCTACATCGACTACATAGAAAAAATAACAAGCCTGTATTTCAGACATATTTCAAAATCTTCCAAAACACCATCTGCTTATCAAGTGACCCCTGGTGGAGTTAGTATTGTCCAAATATAAAAATGCAAAGACAATTGCAACCCAAAACTATTATCATCACAACATATGAAATAGAGCAAAAATGTAAAATGCAAGGAAAAGTGAGTGGTTCCAAAATTACAGCTTCAGCTGTGTTGTATGTCATTTGATTGGCGGTTGCCATTGTTTGATTTGTGTTTCTCAGTTTTTCTTTACATTTGTAGTCCTGAACTCAATGTTGGAAAACTCCCTTAAAACTTTAACTTTACCCATAATCACAATGACCTCTGTCTCAAATTAACTTCTAAAACTCAGGGTGGGTTCTTCAGTCAAGTCATTCAACCCTGAATACCTGACAAAGTGTCAAGGCCCCATCAATGCAGCTGTGTAAGTGCCGTCCACAGCCATATTAATCAATGTTGATTTAAATCTCTGTTGTGCTGTTGACTCACGTGTGCTTAAAATACAACACCGCTCCCATTAGTGTGTGGGAAAGGTCCTCGTGGAGAGGCTCTATTATTACAGCCATTATTATACTTCATCAAAACCCAAAGGCCAAACTGGAGATGTTGTTTCATCCACTCACAGGGAGAGAATCACCGTGCCTTCGGCCAAAAGGAGGTTAACAAAGACAGGAAGATTAAATAATACATTCATCACATTCAGAGAGGCCGGGGGCCAAGTTCATGTCAAATCCATAACAAGCAAAGTATCCTCGGACCAGCTCATTTCCCCACACGCACGTCACACTCTGCTGGAAATCTACGCAGAGGATGTATTGATCTTACTGGTGCTTCCTTTCTCACAAGCGCACAAACAGAGCCGCCGTATCACAGGCAGCGCCGCAAAACAACCCCCCACCTCCTCCCAGCCCCATAAAACAAAATAATAAACTTGCCGCTTGCCAAAATAATCCAAGCACCTTTGTGTGTGCAAACGCTTTGTGTGTGCGTGCAGCCTGTGATAATGCGCTGTTATTTGCTTCCTTTCACTTCAGTAGATGAAAATAGCCTTTGTGTGTGTATGTGCAGTACGTGTGTTAGAGGTGAGATCTGTGTGAAAATTAGGTGACATGACATTTTTTTTTTATTTTCTTACTTGGTGACAACCAGGTACAAACATCCATTTGATTCATTTACACCTCAGTTGATACTGTTACATGACGCCAGTGTCACAGACTGAGCAAGTGATCTTATATGAACAGGAACACACCCATTGTTAAAAATTAATCTCATGTCACCATCAAAGCTATAAAAATATTTGGAAAGACTCGAGCAAATACAAATATTTTTGTAAATTCCCTGTATATTTTCTTAAGCAGTCACAGCCTCTGATGATTATGATTGTCCTCAAACAGGAAGACAGCCTGTTGTTTACCTCTCTTGATTATTACCTTGTTTGTCCAGCCTCTAATTGCACGACTGATGTGAAGATAATTGACTGAGCCATAATTAACTAACATACTCAACAATGAGACACAGGAAGTTAGAAAATATCAGAGCAGAGTGTATTAAGTCAGGTCATCAACTTAATTCATCAAACACAAGAAGATTGAACTTATTTAGGAGAAACTTTTACTATATAACTGTATAATTCATCATCATTCATTCTCCTCCTCCTTCTACATATAACCATCATCATTATAGATGCCATCAAAAAGTCACCAGGACATCAGTATAATAACTGTTGACCTCCCTTCTGTCATGTCTATTAATACATTTGATAAGAAAAACTGACTCCTAGTGGATCTAGGAAGCCACTGCACTTGTGAATGAGGCTGTTTGTTTATACAGTGTGTTGGACTGTGAAGTACAGTGTAGTCCAGATATACTGTAACTAAGTATTTATACAACATATTTTGTTCAGAGCAGATACACATAGAATGACTGGTTAATCTCTACGTTCTAATGGATGAAGGATTACAGACGTGTGTGGTGGAATTAACCAAGTACATTTACTCAAATACTGCACTTAAGTACATTTGTTTTTCTTTATACTTCTACCCCACTGTGTTCAAATGCAAATGTAATTGCATTTTTAATTTAAATTTAAATTTTTCACTCACCACATTTATTTCACAGCAGAAGTTGCTTTTGAAATCATATGTTTTTTCCAAAACATATGATCATCTTAAAGTATTATGTGTTGTCTTGGCCTGCAGTTTAGAAATTATATAATATAAAATACTTACACATGAATGCATCAGTGATAATAATCAAGTTAAATACAGGTAATAATTTATCACTATTAAAGGAGCATTCTGCATAATGAGTGCTTTTATTTCTGATGTATACAGCATATTCTGCCAAAAGTATGTCCATGCTTTTACTTAATCAGAAATTTTGAGCACTTGAAACAGAGTATTTTAAAAGTGTAGTATTACTACTTTTACCAAAGCAAAGGGTCTGAACCACCACTACATATATATTACATATAGAGTATAAAGTTCTGTCCTTCCTCTTTATCCTCATATATGAAAATCAAAACCCTGCCTAACTAACTGAGATCTACATTAAATAGTCGGTGTGTTTGAGGATGTGACAGATCAGTGAACTGAGGTCACATTTCTGTTCTGGACACTTTATGTTCAAAATGTCAGGGCCGCCATGTGGGCATTTTTTTTTTTTTTTTTTTTTTTTTGAAAAACGCCAGAAATGTAAAAACACTCTTGATTACAATCGCAGAGAGCTCCTGAAACACGACCCCGGGTGCGACGGAGAGGAAAAGAGAGAGATTTAAAGGGTGAGTAAAAGTGTATGCTGACTGGGTGACTTTTTGCTCTCTCTCTCTCTCTCTGTTCAGTGCCTCAAGACACCTGACTGCAGCGCTGGCCGGTGCCTTTTAAACTTTGCTGCGTAAAAAAAAAAAAAAAAAAACCGCTTTGCATTTCAGGTGTTGGGTGAATTTCATGTCCCCCAGGCGCTTGAACATGGTTAGCATTAAGTTTAAGAATGCCAGAAATACATGAGGAGCCATTGAGGAATTTAAGAGTTTTTCTGCATCCATGAAAACAAAAAAGCATATTTCTGCAGATGCAAGTGCTTTTGTTTTCCAACAGCATCATTTTGACAGTTTAACAGCAGCCAGCTTGGGCTCTGACTCAACTGTTCCACCTCTTCTCTCTGAGCTCCAAACACGCTCGGAGCCATTGCCAAGCCGAAGCCCCCCTGCTCTGCAGAGGGTCAGAGCAGCTGTGTGTGGCCCTCTATCTCTGCTGGGTCTACCAACTGCTTAATTATCCTGCCACATGGGGCAGGAGGCGGGCAGGCAGGGGATTGTGGGAAAAGAGGGTTGGGTTGGCTATTGGTTGTAATTCAGCACAGCAAGTTTTGATCCTGGACTCTGATTGGCCGAGTCATGTTCAGAGTCAGAATGAAATAAAATCTAAAACGAGCAACTATTAAACACACATCTGTGACCACATTTATGTGGGTGTTAATGACCAAAAATCACCTGTTACATTATCCGTCTGCGTTTCCCTTCCAAAGTCTGTTCACAGCAATTTAAAAAGGACATCGATGTTAGTTTGTGAGCTGTGATTTAGATCATGTATTTTGGATCAGTCCCCATTCTCACAAGTTTTGGCAAGATGTCATTTCAGGTTGTCATGTCAGATTTTCCTAATCATTTTTTTTGTTAAAGCCAATCAGTTTGATACTATTAATTTGATTTTATTGTTGTAAAAAGTTTTCCAATCATATACCATCTTTATTAGCAAAGATGGTATATCTTTGCTGTTACACAATCCCCTGTTACACGCTTCTATTATCAGCCACTGCACAGGTCCATTTTTCATTTTTTAGTATTTGTAAGTTATAATTCATAACTTTTTTGTCATAGCAAGCCCAAAATTTGATAGTATTTATGGCTAGCAATTATTCTGCTATAGCCATTAAATGTATTTACATTAGTTAGCTCTCTCTATAGTTGTCTGTATTGTCCGCCATTCCCTTGCTGTATTCAAATGGTATGCACATGCACAAGAGAATCCCAACGCGTCTTGTTGACTGTCTTATTTAGTTCTCTTTATATTCAAATCCCCTCAGCCTTTGGTTTAAGAGTGATGTAAACAGTAATGCTGCCTGTAGTCTTCTGTTGTATTTCTGAAAAAGATGCCGGTCAAAGTGCATTTCCTGTCCTCAGTGATCAGTAAACATGTAACGTCACACAGAACTCTGGGATTTGGATTATTTAGATGTTTCCACCAGTTGCCAAATCAACACTATGACATATGTGAAAAAAGTTATATAAAAACTTTTATGGCTCAAGAGGGAGCTGCTCCTGATAATATGCCTCAAGTGATGTCACTCGAGTCAGGCTGAAGGGCAAAGCAGCCTGAAGAGTCAGGCCTTCAAATTTGAAAATTAAAAAAATCTGGATTTAGAAAGAAGTGAGCTTACCAGACCTCTGTAGCTGCTCCTCATCTCTGCTTGAGGCTAACAGCTCAAGGCCTCATTAGCCTCTACTAACATAACGAACAATGAATCCCTGACCAAAGCTGTCGGCAGTTAAGAGTTGCATCGTGGGTAATGTAGGCGTATGTGGAATAAAAATGATGAAAATCTCTGGTTCTGCTGCATCAATTTTGATCCTCATTATGTTGTTGTTAAAAAGCAATGCCACCGTGGTTTACGGTAATTTTAGCACAGCTTTTCAATTAGTTGCCTCGTGCCGAACAACGACTCAAAGCTGTTCTAAATCACTGCAAGCCGCAGCCTCGAGTGGCTTGTTGCTTGAATGAAAACGGAGTAGTGAGTTATTTGCTGTCCTAATGAGCTCTAATAAAAAAAAGCAGGACTCATATAGCATGGATGACCACCACCCCTCCTTCTCTTATTCTCCTGCTCACACACACACACACACACACACACACCCTCTGTACTTCACTGCATCTGCTGCAGTAGAATCCCATCGGCTATCCAGTTACGGCCCGCCTGGCCAGGGGCTTGCATTAGTGGCGTAGGAGAGCTGTGAACAGGGAGTATCAGATGCTGTAATATGGAAATTCCTCTGTAATGCAGACGCTGCGGGATTGTGCGATTACTTAATTCATTTAGCTGAGTAAATGTTACTGGTGTGCCAAAGCACAGAGGGGATGGGGGGTTAACGTGTGTGTGTGTGTGTGTGTGTGTGTGTGTGTGTGTGTGTGTGTGTGTGTGTGTGTGTGGGAGTGGATCTGTCTTAGGAGAGAGATAGTCGTTCTGAGTGTGTTGGCTTGTGTGTGAGCATGTAATGGCACGCATGTGTGTTTGTGGGTGTGTGTGCGTGTGTGTTACGGGTAGATGGGAGTACGAATGGGGCCTCAGTAACAACAGGTCAGGTTTAAGGCTCCAGTTTCATGCGTCCAGGGAACAAACCATTAAGAAAGAGCGCCGAGCCCACCAAGCCCACACTCCTCCTCCAGTACCCACATGACCTATCCCAGACGCTGATTTGTGGCTCCTGACACTTTAATTCATTGGAAAACACTAGTCAGGACCCAGGAGTTAAGTAAGTCCATTAACACTATGCAGAAGTAATGCTTTCCAGTGCCGTGCCAGCTCTGCCACCCAGTGTGATCAAGCATGGAGACCCAGTTATTTCACAGTGGGTGAATATTTCCTGGAAGTTTTAAACTGAGGTTGCTGAGAACTTAATATAAAACTAGAGTGCTTTTAGGTGAATTTATCAACAGTAAATAATCGTATTATCATGGTACTTTATTCCTACATTACACTGGTCATTTAAAATCAAAGAATTACTGACCACAGCATGTATTTGATTTTGGGAAGAGCTATTTAAGTAGACTGTTTTGCACTTTAAAGCAGATCACCTGTGGTACATTATGAGCAACTTAGTCAAGAAGAATTCAAATATGTAGACAAAAAGTTTACCGAAATTATTGCGAGCTGCTTTGACCCTTGTATAATAACAAGTTGGACTGGTTCACACTAAAAAGGACTTAGACGCTAAACAATGCTAAAAAGTCACATAAAAGATTTACATAGTCTGTCTGACGTATTTGTAATATATACATCTGAATGCATTTGCAAATCTTGATTCTTCATGTGTTTTATATAGAATATGATGTGTGTGTGATGTCTGAATGTGATGCTGCAGTGGCGCCATGCATTAAGATATATGGCTAACAGGAGAATAAAATTCAGTGTGCGGTAATTCAACACTTTTTTTTTAAACTGTGATTACCCTAAGTTGAGTAATGAAGTCGTGATTCCCCCAATACACTCAATCACTGTCTACATTTTCAACACAATATAAAGTCAAAGATGCATTTTATCAGCTGTTGTATCCACTGAATCCATCATTTCCCCGAAGGCGTCTCTTAAAAAAATGATTTCATTGTCCTCTAATCCATTATATGGAGCGGCGATGTCAGCTGAGCTGTAAATGACTCAAAACACAGCTGCTGGGGAATGGAAAACTGGGAGCCAAATTCAACTGAAGCAAAATGGAAAAAAAGGTGGAGTCGAAAAGCTGTTAAAACTATCTGACAGATTCGATACGCTCTGCAATGTGGAACAGAATTATTAATTTGGGAACAGGGCCTGTTAAATCTATCATTCCATTATTCTAACAGGAATCCAAAGGACATTTGCAGCCTCCGGTTCAGCGGCCAGTGAGCCCGATCTGTTGTTTTAACGGTTTAAAAGTCGGTTTATCTTCCATTTTAAGACGAGGAAGTGTTAGCATACTGTACGGCCTGTGTTCAGCTGGAAACTTTGCAGCGCCACCACATGGACACTCTGTAAATTCTCTGTATTGGAATTACAGCAATCAGGAGGTTTTAACCAAAGACTCAGAATATCACTTTTTAAGCATTAACTCTAGCTGCCATACACTTTAATATGAGGCTTTATTCTGAGCTTTTTACACTTAGGTGAAATCACTCTTGGCAGTTCTCTTTTTTCTGCCACTTCTGTTCCTCCTCTCCTCATTATAATCATCACTTTTAAGAGAGCAGTTCAGTCCCATTAGCTGTTTTTCTCCTTCAAAATTAAACAGTTGAAGGGCTAAATAGAGGACCTAGACGAGGATCAAGGTTCGGTTTATTCATCCATAAAATCATGGAAATTACAATATCATCCTAATCACAGAACGTTCTTGTAGGATCATAGATATGCGCAAGTCCCAGATAGTCTTACTGTATATTTGTTCTAGGCGCTCTGTATGGAAAACTACTGAGTCAAATTCCTTATGTAAGGAATATGTCCTAAGATGCTTCTTACTCCTTTTTTCCCCAGAGTTGTGAGTATAAACCCTTTCAGTCCCTCATTAAAAATCCTATTTCCATTTATCTGCCGCTTGTCAGCTTTAAATTTACAACTACTTCGCATTTTCTTCTGCCGCTGTTATGAAAATGAAGAAAGAAAATTTCTGATGGGTTAAATTTAGATTTTACAGCACATGATATGTATATAACTATAACTATAACTGTATATAACTAACCAGGTCTCTTTACTTCCTTCAATGGCCATGTTGTCACCGGTCTGGTGAAGAAGACTGTTATTGGACCTTTTTCAGATAATAAAGGTCTTGTGAGATCTGTTTTATTAAAAAAATCTTTCTATGAAATATTACAAACCATGTCTCAAAATCTTTGCCAACAGCTTTTATTAAATTGTGGAAAAGAAAAGGAAATTGAAATATTATGTAGATAGAATAAGTAATAAATCTCATAAAAGCTGGACTCTAAAACGCCAAACTGTTAAAGTTAAGCTCATGAAACTGGTCGCTCTAAAGCCAAAGCGTGGCCCCTGATAGTACTCGTTTCAGTCTGGACTTCAAAAAACCTGCAGCGTCTTGCCTGTGTTGTGGTTCAGGCTGAGAGGTTGTGGGGTCTCACGTCAGTGCCAGTGGGAATCGCAGGGGGCACAGGAGCCTTGGAGGTCCTGGTTTTACAGCGCAGCAGTTCACAACGTACACACCGGCCCCCGCTCTGCTACGACTGGAGTTTGTCACTTGCAGATTTATATTCCTCTCTATTAAAGCTCCTTTACAAGCCCGCCGAGATTCCTGGAGATGTAGAGAGAGAGAGAGAGAGCGAGAGAGCGAGAGAGTGGGAAACGCATAAGGAGAAGCATGAAATGAAAGAATAAAGCAAGTGAGACACCAGGAACAAAGCCCGGTTTAATGGCTGTGAGAGAGTTGGGGAAAGTGCGTGTCAGTGCCAGTTCAGTATAATGTTGAGTCTGAGCCTCACAGATCCATTTAGTGGCAGTCCAATCAGCATGGAGCTAAATCACTGATGTTTGAAGGAGAATACATCTGAATTTACTCTGCCTGCTGAAGTAAAGAACATGTCAAGACTATCTTGTAATTTTAGAGGTCAGTCTGGATCTTTGACATGAACCTTGAAGTAACTAAATAAAAGCAGCATTAAAGCAAAGATGTATTAAGGCAGTATTTAGCCTTTAAAACAGGCCAAAGAGAGCCAGTTGTCACCACTTACTTGTTATGGTGTCACCCCAAAACAAGGCAACTAAAAGGCAACCAACTATCCAAAGCCTCTTTTGACATACTTCTTCCAAATTAAACAAAATTTCTTGTTTATTGGTGACTATTTTTTTTTACATTTATGAAGCATTCACATAAATATTTTAAATATATTTAAATGAGAATAAACAACATCTACTGAACTCAGTCAGATCCAAAAGCACCTCAGCAATCAAAACTGAATAAATGAACATTTCTGTTACACAAGAAAAGTATTTTTTGAGCTTCAAAAACTTTAACCCATCTATTCATAAGCAGCTTCTATGGTGAAGAAAGTTATATGGAGTCAAATGAACCACTGTAGCTCTTAGTTTCAGCTTTTCTCCTACACAAACTCACAACCCTGTTGGTCTTCCACTGACCATAGTGCACCCCCCAAAATGTGTTTTCAGTAGGGGGTGCTCAGCACACAGCTATGCACAGGTAAATACATTCAGGTTGTTCAGAGGTTGTGATCTGTAGTGATTTAATTGTCTTACCATGTTTGATCATTGGCGCAAACATTTCTCCCTCCAGTCTTAAAACACGATGATGCCTCCATACATAAGTGTAAAAAAAGGAATTGAGAAAGATAAAATTTAATGCCTTTTATGATCTTTCCAATCAACTGATGTAAATATTGTTGCACTCGCAGATTTTGCTTTCTTATGACAGCAATTAATTCATATACAGTGAAGAGTCGCGTCCCCTACAGCCCTCCTGCAGTAAAATAAGTAGCTTTCCTGGGAGTCTGACTTTCTGGACTTGTTGAGCGTTAGAGTTCAAGATATCCAAATTAAATTTAATTTATGTCATCTTCTGTGGTAGCCTGAACCCAGAAGTATGCACATCCTCATAAAATCACCGTGGAAGCTTTCACAATGCTGTTTTCCATCCTGGCCAGTCATTTCTCAATGGTCCTGTATGTCTCTGTCACTACAGGCTGAAGAGGACAGAAAAGCTTCTTTAATCCGCAGCAGAACTGAAGTGAAAGCTCTCATTTGGATTGCTAAATTCACTGGTTTGCCTCATGCAATACTTTAATAGAAACAAATACAGTGTACATTGCACAATGATTCACACTACAGTAGCAAGAAGACTGCCTCTGATCTCGAACCACAAAATGTCGTTCAGCTTATTTTAATTTAAGTTTTGTAAGTTTTGACACAAAAATAAATACACAACCACAAATGTCAATGATGACACAACAAAATCCAAGACTTATTCCCAGTGTGGTCTTTGAGGTAATGTGAGTAAGCAAACAAAACATTTTAGTCAGCTAGTAGCTTGGAGAGAGAGCCAAGCAGATGAGGGGGGAACCATTTTTCAGAAAGGCTGATTGCATTTTTTTTCAGTCCTCTTAAATTTTACATTTATACGAACATTGCTTGAAATGATGTACTGTTGATGTAGATGACATGTAATTGTTTTTTTGTAGTTTTGTATAAGTCTTATAATATTTTAGATTTTTTATATTGCAGTGTCTTGTAATCCCATGTGAAACAGCCATGGTTTATAACACACTATAATGTAGTTGTACACAGATATATTATAAATATGTATATTATGAGTATTTTATGGACAGTATTTGTCAACAATTATAACTTCTGCTATGAAGGCATTTTATATTATTACCGCTGTTTTACTATATTCATTAGTCATTCATAATCTGTTTATACAGCAGCCTCAATTGTCCACAGGAGGAGTTATAATTTTTGCCAAATACATAGATAAACACTTCTATCTAAATGTTTACATATTGTTTATGAACACTAAATAGGGAGACTTTCATTAAAGTGCCAACATAAATAACCTGAACCCTAACCCAAAGAAAGAAGAGAGCGATGTCCTGTAGTGTCTGTGCATTGCTATCTTTGTACACAAGAGGGCGCTGTGTCCCTTTCTAACCTCATCACCATTGCAAAGTGTTAAGTCACAGGCCTGTTTTGGATTTCTCCGTGCAGGAGATTAATGAAAGGTGTGTGAATTCACAATGCATTGCCGCTGCCTGTGTGAGGAGAGAAAGAGGTGAACACGAGCTGCATGCATATGGAGAAGAGGCACAGTGAGCATATGGAGGGGAGGTGTCTCGCCATCTCTTCCTCTTCCACTCCTGTCGCTCCCTTGTTCCCTTCGTCCTTCCCTCCTCTTAAAGCCAGCCACCTGCATTATGACAAAAATCTGCATCCGTGTCCAAAGGGCAGACAGGCAGGCGTCTTTTTGTGAGCACCGCATCCTCAGTGTGGTGTTTTTATCAGCTTGTATCAAAAACAGGTGGCTTGTGTAGGAACAGCATGGAAGACGTGTTTCACAAAACCCATGCTTTCATCTGAGTGACACTTTTCCCCACATTCCTGCAGCCTCTCGGCCTCGGTCCCGCTGCCATCTGAGTCTGCGTGCTGAATCACTGCGTCTAAAGATAGATGCTCATTTGCCGCATCAGCGTGGGTCAAACAGTGCAGGATAAAGGTGACACAAAAGTCACGCGGCGGAGTTAAAAAGTTCAGCAGCCTGTTTTGCAACGCAAAATAGGCAGGCATATGGCGGCCCTGTCCTCCCACCTCAACCCTCTTGAGAAATGGTGTTTGTCAGAGTAATAAAGCTGTCCCATAACCCCATAACCTCTGCAATATTCATGCTCCAAAGTTTGTGCCTCGCAAGACAGCTTGATAAGTGTTAGACCCGAGTCTGTTCCCAGGCTCAACCATAACAAGTGCATTGTCTACCTGGGTTACCATGGGACGAGCTAATCCAGACTCCCAACAACCCGGCCGCCTTGTTAAAACACACTCCTCATTGGTTCAGCCCAGGCGCTCGCAGAGAGCTGTCCTCCTCTGTTTACTGATGTCACAGGCTGGACGGAGCCCATAATAGGCAATGGCTCATCTCAACGTTACGACCTGTTTATGAACCAGGTGAAAAATGACACTTTTATTGGCCGTCGCAGCGTCCCCCTGTCCTGCCGTGCCCCGGCCTGTCCCACCCCATCCCGACATATCAGCGGAGCACTTCTGGGAGAAAATAAGTCAACAAGGAGACAGAGAGAGAAACACATGCACGCAGCAGAGAGAGGGAGGGAGGCGATCTGGACAATGACAGGTTTAACGCAGCATCTCATAAACATGCATTAATCAGAGCCGAGGGCTGGTATGACTGCTGTGGCATACAAATCAAGGCGGAGAGAGGAAGAGACAGAGAGACTGGTGGAGCGATGAATCACACTTTGTGCTCTGGTCAACTTGTGTCTTCTCCAAAGTCACCCAGTGTGGTTTTGACAACCAAGAGAACTAAATACACAACAGTAGCAACAGCAAGCATCATCAGCAGCATCGTTATCAATGTTAATCAATTCATTCTTAAGGAAAATTACTTGTTATAGTCAAACTTACTGTGTAACAAACTGAGCCACTGGACAGACACTGCAATATTATATCTCAATTTCAAAAATGTGCACATTATATTATGTGATTCAAACTTACATTGTGTGATAATTGTCAGATGAATTTGTAAAATGAGCTTTAAAAAAAACAACTTGTGAATTGGATTTAAACTCTGTACCATGTAACTGTGACGTTCCCAGTTCGATTCCAGCCAGGAACGTTTGTCTTCATTCCCCCTCTCTCCCTGCATTTCCTGTCTCTTATTCCTGCCACACAAAAATACAGAAAACCTCTTATGTCTTGTGTTTTTCTTAGTCATCACAAGAAAGAATGTTGTAATACAAAATATCTTTCTTTACAACATGAAAACCTTTTTTGTTTTAAAGTGATCTTTTTAACTAAGAAAAGATGAAAAATCTTGTAGCCAGTCTTTCGTCTATAGTATTTTCTGGGCATTAATATTTGACATTTAGTTTAAAGTCAGTCAGAAATAGTCTGTCAACAAAAGCTTAAACTCTTTTATACACTGTGTTAAACAGTTTACAGTATAATCTGTTGTCAAATCATGCATTGCTTTGACTCATAACACAGTAAATTCAGTTCTAAAATAGGTTATAAGCAAATGCAGTGAGGCTAAAATGCGAGCAATGTGGTCAATTATTTGTTCTGCATCATCAGACGCAAACATTCGGGCTTCAAAATGTGGTATTAAATACATTGATAGTAATGGTTAAAATATAAATGTCATGAATTTGTTCCTCTCTTGCAGTAAAGAGAATTATTTAATGTGGGAGACACATGATGAATATGTGAAAATGACTAGATTGTCACACACCAGCTGTTATCTAATATGTTCGAAGTCTGTGTGTTTCAAACAGCAGCTGTCAGACGACCAAATGAACTAAGTCAGCTCAGCCCCTGTTGGTGTTTCCACTGACGACAGATTCTGTTTGTGTCCACCAGAGGGCAGCATTCACTCACTCACCTTCCCTCCTCTCTGTACAGTATGAGTGTGGCTGCAGGGAACTTCAGCAGCCCCACTGAGAAGCTCTGTTATGTTATCACAGTCTGTGCTATTTATAAAAGTCCTGATTCAGCTCCACTGATGTTTCCATTCTGAAAAACAAAAGAGAACCTAAAGGAACAAAGCACGCTCAAAGTCACTCTTGGAGTAGATACCACATTAGATTCTTACAGACTTGCCACAACATACATGGGTGATCATCATTGAAGGAATCTGCCATTGTAGCAACAGTAATGGCAAGTGATGGTTATCAAAACATGGGCTATATTTTATTAAATGTCTGTATTTCAAGTGTGTAGAGTGCAGTGTGCTCCTTATATGTGATTTCCACTGTGTGAGTTTTTGTGCTCCTGCTGTGAGGGAGGTGAAAAGGGTTCTGGCCATGATAGAGTGTGGATGTCTTCTGTTGTTCAGTTTGTTATAATTTCACTGCAGTTACAAACAAAATAAATCCAGGAAAATAACATTAACCATCATAAATTGCGTGTTTCTCATGAGTTACTGATGTGCAAAGAAAATGACAGACGTAAAACACCTGAGGCAACAGTCAACTTAAGTGCAAATTAGACTTTGTTATGTTTCAGATTTGATATTTGATTGATGAGCATCACCATTTTTTCGTCTTCTGTCAAATTCTTTCCAACTTGTCCTTCACATTTCATTTTTCTGTCTGAATAAATCTTGCTAAGCTGAGTTCTGATAGTCCTGCTGGCATCAGAGAACTCTCCTATTTGTTCCCACATAAATGGGATTCGTTCAACTTCAGGTCTGTTTCACACACCACACGCTCTCTTCCTGCAGTAGATCCATGTCTGATGATATTCCATATTTTTCTTTCTTTCTCAACAAATCCTATCAAAGCACCGAAACCACTTTACAGATCCACCTTACAGGATTTGTCCGGGCAGCCAAAGCCTGATACCGTTTGTTCTTCTATGCCAAAGAGCTTCACTGTTGTCCAAAAACTATTAAATGCTCATCACTGAGCAACACTGTTGTACTGGGTCACATTTCTCTTCATTACTGTGAACGCAGGCTCTGTAGTTTATTTTTGATTCAATCCCACAAACTGCTGTAGATACTAGATCTTCACAGCTGAAAATCACCCCCTGCAAATACACCTTTTACCTGTTTGAGTAATGTTTGCTAAAGTGTTTTTTAGCCTTTTTTTAAAAAAAAAAAAATGAATGTACTGATTTGTGACCCATTTTCAAAGATTCATGTCTTCAGTAGGAAGGATTGGCCTTGGCATTGAGAGCCACAGACAGCTTGGCTCAGTTAGAAGTATTGAGAGATGGACTAACACAATGTTGGCTATGGTCTTCTTTTAGTCTCACCACTCTTCAAAAAAAATCTTCATTTTGAATTCATTATCATTCTAATCTTTAAGACGTCTACATGCTTCAAGTGGGAGGCTGTGCCCAACAATTTTTGTAACTGAAAATGATTATTTGACATTCTTGCCACTTTACACAGCGACGACAATTACTCTCACTTCTATAACTAAGTGGAATATATGAGGTGACAGCAACACTAATACTTTTTTGTTTTAAAACTCATAACCTTTACGACAAATAGCTAGCCTCCACACTACTCCGGCATTTTTTTGGAAATGCTGCTGACCCTGTTTTAATTTGAAGACTCTGCGTCTTCAAACTAAAATGGGATTGTTGACGTGTGGAAACGATGACACAGATGCCACATTCACTTTTTCATTGGGTCATATCAGTCATGTGTCCCTCCCTGATTCATCACACTCAGGAAGAAATCAAACAGCATCAGCGTGTATATAATTATGAGCCTTGACTAGCAGCACTTAATTCAACATGAATTACAGGTGTTGCTGGCCTTGTCATCTATGCGAGACGAACACCAGCACACACATCACCAGTGTACATGAATGGTCATGTGATATGCATTTACTTGGGTGTTATTCTGTGCGGAGATTGTTTCTGATTAACCACTCATCTAGATGGAAATTGCTTTGAGAATACTGACACCTTTACATGTCTTTTTCTTAAGGGTAAGATGAAGCAGTCCCTCTTATGAAGATCTGTTTTTTGTTCTGTCTCAGATTCACTCATACACCTAATCCGAAGAAAGGATTTTACTTGTCAGTTTTCTAAATGCCAGTTCAGCTCAGTTCAGTCTGGCCCCACTCAGTTTGGTACAAATGAGTTTAGCGATGGAATAAGTGTGACTCTAAACTGCTACATCTGTTACATCCCTGTCAACACTTTTTACACCCTCTGCTTCCTGTCCCCTTTGCCATATACTGTCCTTACCGCCTCCTCATACCATCCACACACTGGAGCATGTACACTCATACTTTCACTCGCAATTATTTTCCATTTTTTGGCATTATTGTTTTTCTGCTTGTTTGCGATTCTACATTTAGCGCTCTTTAGGGAGGACCCTTATAAGCCCACCGGGGTTTCTGTCCTCTCCTACTTTTTTTCCCCATGTAGATAAATAAAGTAAATAAAGACCTGAGCCGGCACACGTGTGTTGAACCGGTGACTCAAATTCAGTCTAAAAGAAGAGAGTCATTCTCATATCTATTCAAGGACAGTTTTGAATGAGGTTCCAGTTACCATGGAAAAAATTTACCTCTGTCCCACTACCAAAAATGAAGCCTGCAGCAACTTAATACAGCCACAGCGTGCCTCGATGGTGAGCCGCATGCCATGTTACAGTGTGTCATTCAAAAACAGCAGTAGTCTCTGAGGAAATAACAAAAGGTTTGAGAATAGTGATAAATTTTCTGCCAGTATACACTTGTTTTTTAAACTAGATAGATAGATAGATAGATAGATGAGGCAAGGACAACAACAGGAGCACACTTTCATCATCCTGCCGCTTTTCAGGCTTCATGATATTTTAGCCCCTGTGATTGAGTTGCATGGCTAGTTTATTAAACTCTGCAGCTGTTGTTTGTGAAGGCACCAAGGAAACAGAGGTAATTGATGGACCTATTGAGTTACACTCGCTGCATATGAAACCGCCGTAGCCGAGAAAGTCAAGGATACTAATACGAGCTCAACTTTGCACCTCGGCTCGCTGTCTGCACACAGAACGGTTAGCGACAAGCCGAGTTACTACGAGTTGTTGTGAGTTATTGCGTCCGTGTGCATGTACGGTACATACATGTACACATGTGCTCTCGTGCATGAAAGGTCAGACTATTAATACTCAGATTATTGGACCGTCTGTGTTCAGTTACTCTCTGAACAGTGGGCCATTCATAAAGTTGATTTTTTTTTTCTCGCTGCAGTAGGCATAAAAGAGCATAAAAGATTTGCGATGTGCTGTTATGTATATTTTAGCACCAAAAGGCTAAAAGTAACAACACACAGGAGTAAAATAACTCAAGGTTCATGCATATGTAAATCACTTGTGAAGAATCAGAACAAAACAAACGGAAAGTTATAATTCAAATTTCTTTCTTTATGTTTACGACCCTCTTTATTAATTAGAGGTCTCTGTTCACTAGTCAACACATTATATCTTCTTTTTTTTTGGTTGAACTGGGACACCGACAGAAATGAAAGAACATAAATGTGTGGTTTTAGAGTGAGTAACAGTTTCCTGCTGGTTTTCAACCTCTGTCTGTTGAACAGTGGACCATTCACAAGCTCAGGGCTCGTGTTTTCTCTCTGCGCTGAGCATAAAAGAGCATAAAGGATCTGGCTCTGGAAAATGTGATGTACTGCTGTGTATCTTCTGATGCCACAAAAACCAGTCAAAGTCCTCATGTATGTATACTGTATATGTAAGGAAGCTTTAGGAAACCTCCAAAAACTGAGAGCTTTTAATTTATTAATTTTCCTCCCAACTGTTTAAGCGTCTTTGTGTAAAAAGTCTTTCAGTTACAAACTGAATGAGAGACTCGGTTATCCATCACAATTCAACACTATACCTGTGTGTGGCTTTGACTACTTGTGCGAGCACTTAGCAGATAAGTGCTCCAGTAAAATGGGGTCTAAATTATTGTTTGGGTTTGCCCGGGCCCCCCACAGGGCAACATAATAGGTGGGTTGAATGTGTCATGAAGACTGTGGCAGGGGGTTTCCCAGGGTAAAAAGTAGATGGAAAGATGAGGAGGGAGGAGGAGGAGGAGGAGGAGGGGGGAGCTGTGTTCTCTCTCTGTTGGTAAGGAGAGAGGAGGAGCGCGACCAGACAGCTTTCATGATACTGACAGACAGTGAAGGTTCAAACTTCCACTGGGTTAGTTTTAGATAAGAGGTGGCAAAACAGGATGTTGCCTGAGGCATTTAAAGAGGACAAACACCTCAGTATGGTGAAGTGTGAATTCACTGAAATCAAAAAGGATAAAGTCATAAAATAGTGACATAATTATGCAGAAATACCTTCAAAATACTTAATACTTGAAAATAAATGTTTTGGAACATTTGAATTGTAATTGAGCAAGTTGTTTCATTGTATTCCACCTCAGGGCATGAATATATACCAAGAAGTCCCTGGTTGGGTAAATTTGGTTGTGACAAATTTCTTCAAACCAGACCTGTCTCTCATCTGGTTTCAGTATGAAATGTTCATGCCCTGTTTGTAATCTGGTGAAATGGCACGACTCAGAAACCAACAATTCCCCCTCACGCCGCTTGTATTGAACCACCGTTCTTCATGTGTGATTTGCGGGGATGTAGCAAAACCAGGCCAGCAATTAAAAGGACTTATCTGGAGCAGAAGAAAGAGACGAGAAGCAGCATGGAAATGAGAGACAGCTGAGCTGCACACGTCGCCCAAACTCACTGGCGTGTCCTCAGATTTTTGGGACGCGCTCCGCTTTGTGCAGCGGCAACAGAGATATTGTCAATGCTTGACAGGCGGTATCAATATTTCAAAAACCAACAGAACTTTCAGTCTTAGAGGTTGTATTGCAAACAAAAAACACACAAGCTACAGCTGAGCAGGGCTGAAACTGTACCATCAAGAACGCTATGGTCATGTTCTTTGCTTGCCATATTTTTTAGACTCACTATATATTAAATTGACTGCTTCTAAGGTAAATAAATAAAGCTTTAATTATTTTCTCTAGATTTTGGCAGCGTGCAGATGTCTGTCAGACCTTCCTGCTGGGAAATAAAAATCTAAGACAATATTTAACTGAATTAGTAAAATGAAGTAAAAATCCAATTAATTAAAAAAAGATTTGGTCCATTTTCCTGAGGTGAGGAAATAATCTCAGTACAGCTGGTTAATCCTGGCTATGGCCCTGCTGCAGTCACTTCTTAACTTAACATTAGATGAAGCTCATTTTGTGTGTAAAAAAATCGGAAAGCTTTATTTTTAAATTTTACACCTGGTTTTATATAGATTAAAATATAGTACTTCCATGTAAACTGTGGTGGCTAGTTTACAGTAACTGTATCATGAAAGGAGCAAAGTAGGACAGATCGTCATGAAATAATAACCACCAGGAAAAGCATTAAATGTTTATGAAGTCATTACTTTCTGAGGTGAAAATCACTGCAGGCTGGCTCAGTGCAATAGCTCACTTATTGGAACTGAGCCATCGTTAATTACAATATTAAATAAATTAATTAAATATGAATTACTCCTGAGCTTTTCCTGCTGTGCCGAGTCAAAACGTCTGCTGTGAAAAGGGTCTGAACACGTACAGGACAGAAAAAGACACGCGTGACAGAAGCCCATTAGGTCAGTAGGCTGACAGAAATATCCCTCATGATGAAGTCACGGTCACTTGACGCCGACGTTACTAACTTTACATTAGTCATATCTGAATGTATTTGGGGTGTAATTGGATTGCAGTGGCGTTGACTTTATGATGCAGCTGTGCTCATGGATAAGATGTTATTTAAATCAAAGCTTACTGGATGTTTCTCACTTAGGATCTCAAGCATCCATGAATACATTACACCATCACTGTACATGAATCATGAGGCACATCAGAGCTATTGCAGTTCTGTGAATAAATACATAGATGCGACATGTGTTCTGATAAACTGGTGGAGGAGGAGCTTCGTCTCAAGCCATCACAACCCAAACATGGCCGCCGCAGCTCCACTGTACGACATATGGCTCGGCGGTCACCACACTGAGCCCTGGCCTGTCTCTCGAGCCACGGTCAGCGTGTGGCTAATATGTAACAAGACATGACACTTTAAAAGTCCAACATGTGCCACGAGCGATGACAAACCGCCACGACAGTATATTTGCTTCTGCAGGCTTGTGGACTCAGCAGCTCTGGATGACAGCGTTTTTTTTTTTTGCTTTGTTTTATCTCGCCTCCATGCAGAGCCGGCGTCGTCGTTTGATATCACTTTGATCTTGCAGAATGAAACGTTTTTTCCGTTTGTGTCCTCTCGCCGAGCTCCTCGTCCTTCCCTGTCCTCAGCTCCTCTGCATGTGCTTATTTGCAGAGACATCACCATGAAGCCTGTGTCATACCAGGAGACCTCCTGTAATCTCCTCGGTGCGTTGTGTGAAATGGGCCGTGACCTCTCCTGCTCCCTCTTTCTATCTATCTCCCTCCATCCCTCAGCGCTCCGCTCGTTTCCCTGTCCTACACTCCTGTCTCTGTCTGTCTGTGATGCAGGAGGATAATTCATACTCACCAAGTAAGAGCTGACTGCAGAGAATCACAGGCCAGAACTCATTTGCAGCTAGAATACATTACAGTGAGCGGGACAGTAGGCACGGCTCATCCTCACTCATCTACATCACAAGAATATATGATGTGTGGCCAAATGTATGTGGACACAACATAAGACTCAAAACTGCAGGCATTAATATGCTGCTTTAACAGCCTCCACTCTTCTTTGAAGGCTTTCCACAAGATTTTGGAGCCTGGCTGCAGGGATTTGCTTCCATTCAGACATACGAGCATTAGTGAGGCTGAACACTGATGTTGGGCGATAAGGCCTGGCTCACATTTTACATTTCAGTTCATCCCGAAGGTGCTGGATGGAGGTCAAGGCTCTGTGCAGGCCAAGTTCCTTCACACTCTCAAATCCATTTCTTTCTGAATCTGGTTTTGTGCACAGGGACAATGACATGTTAAGGGCCCAAACTGTTGCCACAAGGTTGGAAGCTTACTTTTTTCTAAAATTTAATTGTATTTTGCCCGTAGCATTAAGATTTCCTTTAATTGACATTAAGGGATGGAGCCCATCAGAAACCGCCTAGATCTAATGTCAACTCACCTACATCACAGGTGTACACTTATATTTACCGGCATGCAGAGAGTTGGACGAGAAGGTAAATATGAATATATAGCCACTTTTCTGAGCTTAGCATAAACACTGTAAACAGGATATGACATTTGTTTGATCTGTACAAAAAACAAAATGTAATGTTGCGGTTTTAAGGGAGATTATGTGACTATGTCTCAACCTGGCACCGTGACTTCCTGCAGTCTTGTCATCACCGTGAGGCAACCAGCAGAGACTCCAGGAATCAGTTTTGATTACACTTGGTATTCCAGACCAGTGGTTCCCAACCTTTTCAGGTTTTGACCCCTTAAAGTGAAGACTTGTTAACCTTCATCACAAGTTATGGCCTGAGTATCGGCATTAGTTGTGAGCAGTTCAGTCCGTTGATTGAGTTTTCCTTCCCTGATTGTTTCTTGTGAAAGAAGAAAAGAAGGCTTAAAGTAAAAAAAAAAAAAAATTAAAATGTGGAGCAGAAATATTTTTTTCCTTTCTTATCATTTTAATGATTTTTTCTTTTTGTGGCCCTGAACCCAAGTGTGAGAGCCCCTGCCATTTTATCACATAATGAAATGCAGATATAAAGAAAACATACTGTCACATTAATATAGAGAAAAACAGCCATACAAATCAAATAACTCCGTATGACTCACTCTGCACTCTTTTATACTAGTATTTGTGTTCCATTTTCCTCTAATTAACCTAAATCCAAAACGTCCTTTGGCATATTTTGCTATGAAGTTTGCTTAATATGAGAGGCATTACTTTATGCATGAGTTGTAAGTGCAAAGTGCTGCCGTCGTGGCATTTAGTTGAAGCCTTGGTGGGATGACGTGCGAGTGCATCTTCCTGTGACAAAGGGAGCAGCTTTGATGGTAACCAGTGCAGCAGTCCTCAGGCTCACAGATCCTCTCTGCTTTATTTCAACGTCTCCTCTGACTGCAAAGTATGCACACACTTCATTATGTGCGTGTGTGTGCACCTGTTTGTGTGTGTGCATGGACAAGGTAGGTCCTCCTCCTCTCGTCTCCCGCTTTGCCTAATACGTCCATGCAGGGCTCGCTGGAGAGCGGCGTGCAGCAGCACAAAGATCAGGGCTATTCTGGTGCTGCCAGCCTGCCCAGTGCTGATAGGAAAGGATTAATGAGGCGGGGCACTCATCACTTGTAATTAGAAACAACGCTAAAAACTATTTTTGTGTCTGTTCCTATGGAGAGATCTTGACCCCGGGGCCAGCCCCCCCCTCACACACACACACACACACACACCCCTACGCTGTTAGCCATGAGGCGGTAGACGCCTGCGAAGTTGGAGTAAATATAGGCCCATAAGTCCTGCAGCTATGTGACACATGGTTCAATGGAGGGGAGTGGAGATAATTCACAACTCTGGCTGTGTACTCCACTGGATGCTCAAATGTCAAGAGGCTGAGAGAGGCTGTCTCTTAAAATGCACACTGTAAGGCTTGTTGTTATTGATCCCAATAGTCGGGGAGTCTCCGAGCTTCTGTTGTTTCCTGGCTTCCATCGTATTATGAGGCCTCGGTCACGTGCATGTCCTCTTTATCCCTCAATCTGTTGTTCCTCTTTTAATATCAGGATTTTGCACACATTTTTAATGTACGTCTGTCTCTTGTACAGCTGAAGCAGTTTCTTGATTCAATGTTTAAGTTATTATTCAGGGAAAAGATCTGCTTGTTCTATCCTTTCAAATGCTGCTTTTCTGTTTTATATTGTTGTAAATCGATATCACTTTTGCCTCTTGAACATTTTGATGAAAAATGTTGACTATTTTTTGACAATAATCATTAGTTGCAGTCCTTGTCTTTAGCTTACAATTTAAACCTGCATTTATCTTTTTATATATATATATATATGGGTGACTTGGGAGTTATTTGTCTTTGGTGCTTATTTGCTAATCCAGCAGCCACAGTGCAACGTTATCATTCATTTAGAGTCGTGTTCCTGGCCACCGGATGAATGTTAGTCCAATATTCACTTGCCTGTTAGCTCTGTTTTGGTCTTCGACAACTTTTGATGAAAGTATCTGGATATAAATATAAAATAAAGATTAAACATTTGAATACACCATGAAACACATGGCATCTTTTACAGAGTAAAACATCTTCATCTTGTGTCAGAAACAGAAAAACAAATCAGAAACGTATTTTCCTGCTTTATTCTCTCAGTGGCCAGAGAAATGAGTTCCTCCACGTAGGAAGAAAATCAGGGAGAAAATAAACGTCCAGGACGCCAAACCAAACTTGAAGCCTCCCTGTTTATTTCAAAGCTCACAAGTAGGGATTACAAAATTACAGTGCTTCAATTGCAACAGTTCAAGGAGTAGTAGGAGAAGAGTAGGAGAAATGACAGACCAGTTGAGGAATTTTGAGCAAGTCATGCAAAAAGGTGTGGGAGAAGGCCTCCGTTATAATAGCACCCTTTGTGGAAAAAAATAAATCCATCTGTCCGTAGGTCAGTGCAAAAATAGTAATGAATATATGCATACAAAGAAAATAGATATATATTTATATACTGTATATACTTGACCGTCGACTACAGACACAAAGAAAGATACAGAGACTTGTAGAGCGAAGCTCATTTCCGCCGGAGCCTCTGAGCCAAAAGCAGACTCTTAAACAAGTCTAGTCGTAAAGAGTGCACATCAAATATGACAGCTTGATATTGTTCTAATACAGAACCGTGGTTCCAAATAAAAGGGAACAGATACCCAGATGCCTCTCGGAGCTGTCGATCAGGCTATGACCTCTACAGAAAGAGCAGTGTGGGAAAGACAGACAGCACCATAATGACTGCGAGTGTCCCTCACAGACCAGGAGCACGCAGCATGCTTCATTTTCCAACCAGAGAGTAATGTACAGTATGACGGTTACATTGTTCAGTCAAATAGGTCTTTACATACAAAAGCCATGTGCCGCTGCGGTTGTAGGAACCAGCAGATGGGACGAAAAGGTACGTTATTGTTATATAACATTGGCTCAGATGATAAGCACTCTCTTCTTTTCTTTTTTTTTGCAAATCACTGAATATAAATGCACAAGCTACAAACGTGTGGTAAATTGTTCTTATATACCTTTTTATCATATTCAAATATATCGTGGAGCACCAGTAGACACCAATGACAACAGCAACGAAAATACAAGTGAGGACATGTCGCCACACAAACGTTTTTTTTTTCTTCTTAAACTTCTTCGTCAATAAGTCACACATAAAAAAAAAAAAAACTCACTTCAATCCGAGGCCGCAAACTTGTTACTCATGCTCGAAATGTTTCGCAAAAAGACCTCACAAAACGGCTTTTCAGGACAGTCGGGTAAAGACACGACCTGTTACAGTTTCATTTGCATAGCATGGATTTTCACATGAGGGATTTTTGAAGCTTATTGTTGTGAACGTTGGTGTTGTAAAGCCTTTAAGAGTGCACTGTGTATTTGTATTCACTATGCTATGAAAACTTGCATTCTCCTTCCATCTCGCCGACAGAGACATGTGATTATTTTCCAGACTTTTGGGTTCAGACGTATTTTTCAAGATACAATGGTTCAAAGAGGCTGTACTGCACAAAACAAAATGTTGGTTTTTGGTGCTTTGACAATGATATTGTTAGCCCTGTGCTTCATTTTATGCCTTTATTTTCATGCAAACAATGGAGAGCTGAACACAAACCAGAGGGACATATGAGCAGAAACAGAACAGAAACTGTAATTTGTGAGGAAGCTGCTTCCATTCAGCTCTGTAACAATGACAAAATACTGGATGAAGTCCTTGTACCTTGTTTTTGGTCTGAATTTCATGTTTAAACTCAAGTTGAGGGACGACGTGCTTTTATATGTTGGACACTTTGACAGCCCTTGGTTTTGTCATATCAAAACCAATCGGATCAAAGATTGTGTGACGTGTTTCAGGCTAAAACGAAGCTATTTTTCTCAGTTTGGAAAGGAAAATCAACATTTTGGAGACTTAAGGCTTTCAGAGAACACTGATATCTAAAAATTTTTTAAAATGCTCACGTTTTATTTGGTCACGCACACAGTCATCTCAACAAGACGAGACGTCTTTTTACTGTGTGCTAAGTGTTGTACAGGTGGTTGAAAAGGGTGAACTACACCTTAAAACACATGCATCCCACCTGGGTACTGAGAAGTTTCCCTTTTTATAACAACTGAGACAGTCAAATGTGTAAAAACTGACTTGGCTGAAATGCAAAATTTAGATTCTGTTTCATCAACAATGCAAAAATCTGCAGATCAGAATGAAGGCATAAAGAAGTAGCACAAGCAAATTGAGTATTTTTTTAGCCTTTCTCTTCTTATCTATCTACATGTAATTGTAATCAAAGGTGAGTATATTCAGATGCAACAGGATGAAGGTAAACTTTGTGTGCGTGCATATACTCTTCACTACACTACTATTTAGTGCGGAGTTGATTTACAATTCACGGTGGTGTTCAGATTCTCCTTCAAATGCCACCACGAGATCAGAGTTACATAAGAAGCGTTTTTTGCCTCAAGGCTTTTTAGCATCTTTGAATGCAGTTTTCTGAAATTCTGCATATGAATCAGGAACAGGAGAAATAATCATTTAAAAGTTAAATCTGTATATTAAACAGAGACCAAGAGGAGCTTTAGTCTTTGAGTTAAAATTCAACCTCGTTCTGCAGTCGTCCGCACGTGACGGTGTACCAGGCGCAGGCCCAGTGGTGACACATGAATTAAGGCATCGATAGAGGCACTAGAACAGCACGTGACAGCAGCGCTTGCCTATGCGAGGCAGAAGAGCTCACCTAACTGTAGCTTGGTGTCAGCGACAGGGAGTTGCAAAAGATTAGACGAGGGTCACTCTGCTCTGCTGTACCACCACCGCCACACGACACTGCGACCCACGGGAGGACGTGAATGTTTGAAGTCTGCCTCGACTCTGCTA
Organism: Holacanthus passer; assembly: GCA_025331565.1. Lineage (NCBI taxonomy): Eukaryota > Metazoa > Chordata > Actinopteri > Pomacanthidae > Holacanthus > Holacanthus passer. The sequence goes on from JAFREQ010000033.1 coordinate 432,797, forward strand.
CCTTACAGTGGACTAAATCATAGCTCAAAATTTAGGGCATCGACACAAACACACATTTAGCTACACAGCAACACAGTAGAGTGCATTACAAGAGAGCTGGCTCGTGGATGAACAGGAGCAAAACGAACAGAGGAGACAACAGAAGCAGGCAGTGAAATTCCTCTGTTCTGTTACATTAAACAACACTAGTAGCCCTGTTTTACAATATTCACTCATTATTTCAAAGTGTTCTTTCTTCTGCCAGCAGCCATGCATTAAAAAAAGCTCTTATGGCTGTCTGGTAATATATATATTGCTAAAATATATGCATATGTGGATGCAGGAATGGCAAAACGAAGAAGCAAACACACGAAATATGAATTTGTGTTCCTGTGTATATTGGAGATACACAGATGACTGACATAAACCCACAAGCTGCACTCAACAAATAAAACCCCATTTTTTTTCTGTCTCTTCTACACATCTGCGCCAAATATTACAGCATAACTGTATGCACCATAAACATACAGAACTGAACAACAGTAATTACATTAACATCAAAATGGCATTTCAGCAAAGAGCTGGAAATGTTTCGTAATCATTACCGATATATACACATAAGATCAAGGTCTCAGTTGCATTCCACTCTGAAATTATTGCACAGTAAGCCGCTGTGGGCTCGTCATGGTCACCCCCATAAACCCCTGTATAAAAATAGAACAACAACATTAACACACCAAACAAGTCTTCATCTTTTTTTTTTTTTCTTTTTTCTTTTTTTTTGACAGGCACTGCCGTGGCCAACCCCGCCTGAGTCTGCAAACATAAAGTGTGTGCCACAGTGTGAGCTTTAAGAGTTTGTCTTCTCAGTAATTGCCCCTAAGCACATAGAGTATCTTTTCCAAACCGATTTTCTTTTCCCTCATGTTTGCTCCTCTGCGGTCACAAATGGAAAGCTTCCCACTGACCGCCTCGCCTCTCGCTATCTCTCTATCTCTATCTCTAATCGCTCGAACTCATCTCCTCCTCCGGGACTTCGGCCAGGTCCAAACAGTAGGGATTTTTGGCATTTCTCATTACCACTGACCCAGAGCTTTGGCACTCCAGAGAGTCCAAGATGAGCATGAGGAGATTCAAGAAGAATACAGCTGCTCTCATACTCCGAACCAGCTCACAGAGCAGCCGGTCTCTCTTGAAAAAACAGTGAGAGTGAGTACAAGTGTGAGCGTCGATTCGAAGGGTTCGTTCAGACGACGGTTTCCACACCAATCAGCTTTGGCGTGAGGATTCGTGGCGTTATTCCGTTGTTGAGGTCCTCCTCAAACTCCAGCAGCTGGCCCATGAAGTTGAGGTTCGGGGAGATGATGGGCCTCCTGGTTTTGACAAACTTGTAGGCGTCTGTCATGGTCATCCAGGTGTGCTTCATCAAGTAGGCGATCACGATGGTGGCTGAACGAGAAACGCCTGCCTGGCAGTGGATCAGAAGGCCCATACCTGCTTGATGTGCTTCCTCTGCAGAGAGGAACATGGAAACAATCAGAACACAATATCTTACATGTTTTGTTCCATTGGGGAAGTTCAGTCATCACATGTGATATGTTGTTAAAACTTCCTTTGTGAAAAGGCATCTATCCAGGTCTGGTTATGAAATCTCAAATATCTGCTCAGATTCACAGTATTTTCTCTTCCTTCATTAAAAGAATAATTTTGTTTCTGGGCAAAGAGCTTTCTGAAATCTATTGTATTTGGATATAATTGGAAACATTAGTATGGTATTATGGGTGCTGGTGTTTACATTTAGCATTTAGAGTTTCTTTTGTGACTATTTTTCCTATTCAGTATCACAGTGGACTGCCATCATGTATTAGCCAAAAGCTGCCTGGAAGCACTCTTTTACAAATCTACAACAAAAAACATGCACAACACTCTACAATACTGTTCAGCAATTTCAAACCTTCACTTCAATTGAGTTAAGTTTTTTGATTGTAGAAAGAAACAATATAGCATTCAATCTCCAGAATGGACCAGGGACAAGAGTCAGACCCAGGATCTTCTTGCCATGAAGCAACAGTGTTAACCAGTGAGCCACTATTAGAGATGCCAGATCGACCACTGCACTAACACTGACCTTGTTGAGTGAATCAGTTATTAGCCTGATGTAACTTCTCCATTTTTAATACAGTTTCTTTATTTCTTAGTTACTTTCATTCAGTCAAGGCAACACCAAAGTTTTTAGCACCACAGTGCAACTGTATTCAGAAGACTTGAAAAATGACGGATACTAAAAACAGTTAATATAATCACAGTGGACTTTCTTCCCAAAACTGGAGGTTGAAAAGGTCAGTCTGAGGGGTCCCAGGGTGATAAACAACAAATCATATTTCTGCCAGCTACAGTTCACATAAGTGTATTTATTTTCTCACTGTTCTCAATTGTTTGCTTCTTTTCTGGTAAAACAAAAGATTGATGCTTCAGGCAAAAAGTATTTAAATTAAACATTCTGAGATTTAAAAAATTACTCTTTGGTTTAACTGCTTCAAGCTCCCAGTTGACATTATGTTGTTTTATAGCTACTGTCTCAGTTTGCACTGCAGTGAAAACTTCTGTTGCTGAACTAAGTGAACGTTTTCCATACCGATGAATTCAAACGCCTCCTCGAAGTACTGTCGCAGGTTCTGCTTGTTGCTGTCCGTGGCGGGGAGGCGCTTGTAGATGAAGAGGCCCGTGTCGTAGTGGTAGAGCGGTAGGTGGGTGGTCACGTTCAGGATGTAGCCGATGTTGAAGCGCTGCAGCAGGTTGATGTCCTGAGCGTCGTGCTCGTTCCCCAGGTAGAGGAAGGGCAGGATTGGTGTCAGCTCTGCGTTCTCTATGTCCGGGGTGGAGGGCAGGGAGTGAGGTAGCGCCCCCGTCAGGCCGGCAGCCGCACCGGTGTCCAAGCCCTCGTGAAGGTGCAGCGAGTGCTCGCACAGGTTCTCGTGGCTCTGTCTGAAGCAGCTAAGGCCTCCTGTGAACACAGACAGAAAGATTGTGATGTTTAATACTCATGCTCCCCTTTCATTTTGACTGACAGGTTGAGCAGGAAGTCAAATTATATTTCTAAAAAAATTATTTAAAAAAAACATCTTTTTGCTTTATTTTCATTTTCCCATTCCTTATTGCAAACTGGACCTTGTTGGGCTCCTTGGATGAAGCATGAAGCTAACACTGCCAGGGTTAAAGGTTCAATTCCCACTAGAGTCCTCCATGCTAAAAATACATGCTTCTGTCCACCACATGGCACATGTTACGACTGAATAGGACAAGCAAGCTTTGCATACACATCTGATAAAAGCAACGGCAACTCGCTTTAAAAAGCCTCTAAGCACTCAAACATGCCAGAAATCTCTCAATCCCCAGACTACACGGTTACATTTGGTTGTAATTTGAATGTCTCCATTTGGATATTAAATCAATATGAAGAGATTGGCGGTGTTTCCATTTCAAACAACTGACAGTAAACTGAGAGAAACAGCCAAAATAGCAACTAAGACAGTTTCCACTAGTTAAACAACACAAGAAATCCCCCTTGTTAATCTGCAGGTAAATAGATGTACTAAATGTTTAATATAGTTCTCAGTGGACATCTGCACTTCTGCAAATAACTGGTTTGCACCTGTTGCCAGTGATGCCATCAGCCAAAGTTTCCCTAGAGTTATGGGGAGGGAGGGGTGGAAATTGTCACACACACGGTATCAGTTCATGTATTGTTAACGTTGACACCATGCTATGTGAGGTCAGCGCACAACTTCCCCTCGGTGACCAGGCAGGTGGGGATCTCCTGTCAACCGTCGGGACGGTGCTTTCACCATATAACAACCCGACTGTTAACATGAACAAAGGCTTTACCTGATGTCGAGCCTTCACTGTAGTGGTAATAATTACACTACAGTAAATAAAAGAAAGGGAAGTCTTTACAGGCCGACTGACACCATAGTGAACAAGACGTTATGGGGACTTTCCACTGGTATAGATATTTTCTGACATTTCCAAAGATATAAGACATCAGGATTAATGAAGGACATTTTACAGACGTTTAAAAACCCTCAGCTGTATTTAAGACCCTATGACCTTAAACGTCTGCTCAGAATATCAGTTTAAATTATAAGATCAGAAATTCTGACAACCAATTTTAGCAGACTGTGTTTTTCTTTTCTTGTTTTTTTCTCCACCTTATAAATGTCTTGTGAGCAAACCTTCGCAGCAGACATTAGAGTAACATTAGCATTCACTCGAAGTTGTGTTTCCAAGTCCAATATTCACTCTCGTTGTGGCTCTGTTTTGGTCTCCACCATCCCCTTGACGTAAATATCTGGCTCTTTAGCGGCTAAATGCTCCACTGTGTTCACCAGCTGGGTGCAAACTTCGTCTCTTGTTCGGTGCTGAGCAGGGGGTTCATTTATTGGACATTTTTCACAGAAAATGAGACTGAACCAAGCAATACATTTGCGGATTGTAAAACCAAAACAAAGAGCTAACCCCCCCCCACCCACACACACACACACACACAATGGAAAGCCCCTATCTGTTCATTTATTTAGAAGCCAACATCTTTTCGCCTCAACAAACAGTCAAGTGGCCGAGCCAGCCATACAGCGAACTGTGAAAACTGCCTCCAACTTTGGCTCGAACTGAACCTGAATCGTTCTTTTCGGCCCGAAGTCGGCTGATAAATAACACTTTTCATAGTAAACCGAGAAGAACAGAATCTCCAGAAGCGGCACATTGCTGCAAGATGAAATCTGTCGAGTGTGACCGTCTGTCATTATCTCTGAACCGGAGTCGCAGAGGAAAACATGAAGACTGTGTCTGTCGCTTTCAGAAGCCACAGACTCAGTTCCTGCTCAGAAACTACCGCTTCTGCCTCGCGAGGCCTCTCACACCACAGACCTGCTGTTTCCAGTGCTTAACCTAAACCTTCCGACACCGCTGACATGTTGTTTATGGCAATTCTGACGGATTAAATGTAAACTATTACTGCTCCGAGCTGCAGCTGGGCAGGGGCAGAAGACTGTGTGGTTCCAGCAGAGGATCACACAACAACGGTATTACGATAAATCATGACTAAGACATGAGCAAATATGACTAAATTATTCAGCAGCGTTCATACAAGCATATTCCAAATCTGTCACTATTACTGCTGCTTGTTGTAATCCTCTGTCTACTCTCCCTGCCTAGAAAGATGACTTGAAGAATTAATCACCACTACATTTAGAAAGAGATGAAAGTGTATTATAAGTATTAATTATAATTCCAGCTCTACAAATGTTGCACTTAAGGCTGCTTTTGTTCACGTTTTGGGAAAAATTGACCATTAAGTCATACATCCAATGTATTTTATGATAAAAGGTGGAATATAGGCCACAATCAAACATGTAAATGGGACACAAAGGGCTTGTAATGTAGATAAAAAAGTCAGGTTGAGCCATCTGATTCCCCCGGTAGAGAGGATGCAAGAATTAAGAAGAAAGACTAAGCCAGTCTGGTTGTTCCTCCCACTGAGGTGAGCTTCAGACAGACGCCGATGAAGGATGAGAGAGCGAAGACGAGCCTCGTCCGTCAAAGCACACAAGAGAACGCAGAGACGAGAAGAGAAGAGATCAAGGTGCTGTGATCTTACGGCTAGACGGCGACTCGGAGGCATTCAGGAAACGCTCGCAGCCCAGCCCCCAACACGGCACGCTGCTCCAGCTTCAAAAACACACACACACACACTAAAGATAGAAAACATGGCAGCGTCCCAGGGACTGCTATCTCAGTAGACCGCCTTATTTACTAACAGCTTCTTCTCACTCCCTGCAAAATGCTTAATGTGTCATACAGAAGGCTGGTGGAGAGTGTGAGCATATGTTTGATGTAGACAGTGTGAGCTTGGGCTTGATTATACGTGCAAAAGCTGCTGTATATGGTATTTTACTGTAAGTCCAGGCAGGATGATACGACTACAACTGGCGTGTTTACAGGCAATATCAGCTGAGCAAAACAATAAAGGGAAAAGTAGAACAGGCTTAACACAGACACACTACACATTATTATGAGACCACACTAGTTTCATATCAGTTTATAATGCCACTGCTAAATTGGACATAGCTTTCAGATGTCTGAACTGATTTAGTCCCTCCAGAGTCAAACTAAAGCCCAGGAAATTGTGGTCTCTGTCCCCTCTTTTATGCTGGAAAGCCTCACTTCCTTCTTCACCAAGACTTAATAAACCCACTCAGGTGTTACCTTTGAGGATGATGGGGTCCTTGCCCTCCCTTCTCAGTGACTCCAGGACCACATGCAGCGGCTGGGAGAACGTCAGCCTGTTGGGGTCCGAGGTGCTCTCGTCGTAAACCACAATCTCTTTGGAGAAGATGCCCTTATAAGAGTCCTTTCCCTCGCGGCAGGAGATGAGGTCCAGCACGGTGATCTTGCCCTGCTGCAGCCGCCGCCGGCTGATCTTGTCGGAGCAGTTGATGTGCACGGCCCCCCGGATGTGGCTCTTGTTGTACTCCATGAAGGGCCGGCAGTCGATGATGACCGGCACGGGCCCGACGGGGTGTCCCATGGGGCAGCAGGTCATCCGTTTGGCCAGCTCGTTGGGGTGGATGACCCTCACGGCTGACAGGGCCTTCGGGGTGCCCGGGGTGAGACTGGGGGCGCTTAATGCTTCATGGTTGCTGACCATTGGGGTGGGGGGCCCGGCATAGCTGAGGTTGGGGCTGCTGGCGCTCACCTGGCTGTGGCTGAGGCTCTGGCTGTCCTTCTCATAGGTAGTCACAGAGCAGCAGCTGGCACTGCTGCATCCACACGACAACGAGCGCGTGGAGCCCTTGGATGAGGGCATATACGTTACAAGATTGGCCGTCGCCCGGATCTTCACCACGGTGGTGCTGATGACTGTCTTGCTGCTGCTGCTGGTGGCGATGGAGTCCAGGTAGCTGGTGTCCAGGCGCAGTTGGAGTTCCTGAGGTCGGATCGGCCTTGGCAGCGCCACCACAATTCTGTCGTCAAGGGGAGATGGAGGCATGGGGAGGCCGAGGGCTGGACGTTTACGGAGAAGTCAACAAGCCGCTCTGTGGAGACGGAGACGAGCAAAAACATGAGGCGACAGTTTGATTCAGTGAAGTCTGCACCCACCGATTCAGATCAAGGCTGTGAATGAACGAGCACAAAGGCCGGTCGACCTGCTGTCTGTTTGATCAACATGCAAACTAGAAAAAAACGGCTGCTGAAGCCAAATATTAGTAGTGTCAACACCTGCAGGGCAACACCCGACTTGGTGGGAATATTTAGGCGTGACAGACTGGCCACTAATAATAAACACTGAAATCATCACAGAGTCTGGTGTCACTGAATCACTTTGTAATTAATATGAATCACCCTCCACATACTGTACATGTGTGTGTGTGATGCTGGATTTTTCATCCCAACTCTGTCTGGTGTGTCTGATCCAAAGCTTTTATAACAACAGAGAGAGAGAGAGGGGAAAAAAGATAAAATACTGCATCAACGCTGTGCTGCAGTTTGGTCTCTCCCCCAAATGGAAAGTCAGGGTGCAATTCCTTTTGATCCCCAGCCTGAGCTTTTATAAAAGCATGTCATCCTGCCATATTATGTAAAGACCCCCTCCGTCACCATCACCATCCTTTAAGCAAGCGTGCAGCTTCAGCAAAAAAAAAAATCATTCATGACCAAATTCATTGAAGAAACCGGCATGAGAACGTGCCGTGAATGTGATGTGGCTCTGAGGACGAGACGAACTGATCAGAAGAGCTGAAGGCTGGAGGAAATCCGATTTAACACACCGCCTTATAATAAAAAAATAATTTAGAGAGAGAGAATAAAAAAATGCGATGGTTGCATTTTGAAGGATTGCAACTTTGGCTTGTGATAGAGATAATAAAACACTTAATGCATGCAATTAAAATCATTAAGCTGCAACAAAACACTGATTATTGGATCAATTCATTAATTATAGAATGGCATGAAATTTCAATGTGCATTTCAGCAACAACTTGAACACAAACTTGCCTCGTGTTTCTGCTCACCGGTGCCCTGCAGACGGGTTTATGCTCTCCGCTCGCTTTGCCTCCATTCAGTCCGACCCGGTTTTGTGGAGAGGCAACATTTTTTTAGTACTTTTACCCTCCGATCTCCCCCCAGAAATAAAACTGAAGGAAGTCTGCCAGCCCACAGAAGAAGTTGCGCAGCCGGATTGACGCTCCTGAGAGCCAATCTGCGTCTTCATGAATATTACATTTGCTCCTTTTTGTACAGTGGAGGTCCGGCCTGCCGGTCCGGCCCCTGTTGATGGGAGGGATCCGGATCTGGTCTCCTGAACTGCATTCAGTCCTCCAGTCCCCCACGTACGAGCGGGGATGATGTCACTGGCAGCCAATCAAAAGTCGCTCCGGGAGGCTCCAGGAAGAAGACACGGTGCGTTCAGGCGCCGCTCGGAAACTGGACGCACCGAGGAGATGAGTGTACAGTAATAGAGCTGGTTTGAGCTCAGTGGCAAGAGAGAGGCAATTAAAAGCAATTTAGGCATGGAAACAGTGTTCAGTGATGTGTCGGCCCATTTTACATACTTTGACAGCAACTAGTCATTTAAACAAGCAGGTGTAGCGATTCATTTTCATAATTTTCAACACATTTGCAGAAAAATTAAGCCAAGCGGTGACTCCAGACTTTACCATGTGGACTAAAAAATGAGCAATAGTACAGTATTTCAGCGTTGCTCGTGATATGATATGATGAGATAAGATAGAGCTTTATTCATGTCAAGGAAAATTGTAGTGCAGCAGTTGCAGTACAAAGTAGGAAAACAAATATAAAATATATCAATATGTCAATATAGGTGCAAGTATAAAAATATCAATAAACAGTATCCAAAATATACACAATGTCAAAAATATCAATAAGGTTAATTGTATGGATCATAAATTGTTCATAACTCAAGTTGAGAGAGAGACTTAGAGCAGTAATAGTTTTTGATTCAATATTAGTGATTGATGATATGATAAGACAGAACTTTATCTCGATGGAAATTGTTGTGCAGCAGTTGTAGTATAAAGTAGGAAAGTAAATATAAAATATCAACATAGGTGCAAGTATAAAAATAGTAATAAACCGATAATCCAAATCCAAAATATACACAATGTCAAAAATATCAATAAGGTTAACGGTAAGAATCATAAGTTCACACCTCAAGTAGAGAAGAAAAAAGTTAGAGCAATAGTTAAGAGTGAGCAGTACAACAGGTTTTTCATTCAGTATTGCTTATGATAAGATTGAAGTTTAATTATCCTGAGGGAGATTGTTGTGCAGCAACCTACAGAGTAGGAAAGAGTGCAAATATAAAATAACCACACACGAGCAACAAACAGATTTCCAAAACCCAAAATATGCACAATGACAAGAAATCAACAAGGGTGATGGTGAGGATCATAAGGTTGCTCATAACTGAAGTTGAGAGAGAGTTTGAGGGTTAATGATACTAATTTCCATTAAATGATTGTTGTAAATTGGAGTAAAGATAAGTCTTTAACAGCATAAATCACATGACATTAGATGGCCACTATAACAGCCGCTTTAGTTTGGGGGTTCTGGTATTGTTCATACTGGCTCACTGTCACATTGTCGTGGCTTTATAGGACACTTTAATAGAACAGAGCCATCGTTAATGTTAGTAACATGTTATTTCCTGTTATGACAAGTCAGTAAAAGTAATTCTTTGTTCCTTGGTCAATGGGCTTCCATTACATTTAAAACTGACATGTTATTGAAATATATTTGAAACAGGCAAACAACTGGGACCAAAATTGGGACCTTGTTAGAAGAGGTAATCGACAAAATAAAAGTTACACACGTAATCTTTCTACAGTAGGTCTTCAGAAATGTGTGTTTTTATACTGAAACATCTCTTTATCTTTTCATTGTGTTTCACATTTCTTCACTCATTTGTCTGGTCAGCTTTTTCCAGATGAATCATTTGAAGGCCTGCTGAGTTTGCAAGATGATATCTGCACCTTAATGAACAAACAATCCACTTTTATATTTTCTCATTGCTTCAGCTTCCTTTTATCACTGTTCTGTTTTTTTGTCTTTCTTGTTTTCCTCAGTTAGTTACGCATGAGCAGAGTGGACATGTATGAACGATCCACACTCACAGCGGGGAGACATTATGTGCATCTATTTGGGGAAAGTTTTGCTGGTTATTACATTGTCGGTGTACTGACATCAGTATTTCACACAGCTCTTGAAGGCAGTATTACCCAAACCTGTATGACAAAACCATGAAACACAACCAACAATACCAGTTCTTGCTATGATCCCTAATAAATAAATGTAGTTAAACCAGTTAAACTGTAAGTTAAAAGGATGCTTTGGGCATCTCTGTCAGTGTGACTTAGTTGCATGTGTAATTTTGTTCCGAGTGTGACCAATCAGGATTCTTTGGTCTGAGTCACATGTCTGACAGACTGCAGAAGTTTATTACTTCATTTCCTCACTTAACTAAAAATATCATTTGACCTTTCTTTATAAAGCTTGGAGAAGTACATGAAGTGACCAAACTGTAGTTTATCATGATGCAAGAACCAAAATATAGTCGCTTGCTTGTATTAGACAACAAGCGACCCGTGTGTGAGATGGAGAGGTAACATTATTGGTGGTAATAAGTAGGTGTCTTTGGCAGGAGTGCTGTTAAGCGAGTGCCAAGTTGGCTGACTGCTCAGTCCCATATGACAGGACCCATGTTGTGGTGAAAGGGTCTCGCTGGCGTCAAACCCCAAATATAATCTGAGCTCTCTATTTATCCTCATTGGCAACCTGAAACAACGCAGGGCATGTATTATTGCTGCTATTATTAGCCCCCTGTACGGTTATTTATAAATGGTCACAGCTGATCAAAGCCTATTCAGATTGGATTCCCAGCTACTCCTGTTTCACTTGTGATAAAGGGTAAGTGAACAAGCACCTCTGCCTTCACAAGAGACTCAAACGTTTGCCGTACGCTGCTCTCATTCTTCTTGTAGTATTTAATGTAGTAGCCAAATGATTTAAAATATCAGTGTTGATTCATGTGGAAATTCAAAACATAAATGTGAAATTGATCATTTTAGAGTATTAAAAGAAGAGGTACATTTGTTATTTTGCATATATTGTACTCCACATTTATCTGACAGCTGAAGTTACATTCAGATTACTTCATTAAGATTTTACACACAAATCTAACACCGTTTTTTGCGTGAGAACTTTTCTTCTTTCGTGCCCCATTAATCATCTCATGACTACTCAGATTTATCTCGTGACCCTTCGGAGGGGAGAGGGGGGTTCTTATGTGCGTCAGTGTTAACAAGCTAATAAAGTGATATACAATAACGCATGAGTCACAGGGGATATTTTTCTGAGTTCTTTCACTTTTGATTCTTTTATCATTCTTACGGTTTTTCCCTGTGTTTCTGAGTTCACCCTGTCCTCTTGCCTCCTGTGGTTCCCCCCGTGTGTCCCTCTGTGTTTGGTTGTGCGTCCGTGGGCGTGGCTCCTCCTTCCTGCTCCTGAGCTCCTGCAGCTGGAACACCTGCACTTCATTATCGAATCAGCTGCAGTGTATCAACACCAGCTTTCCTCCCGGCCTTTGCCAGATTGTTCCATCAGCCACTGTAGTAGCTGCGCTCTCAGGCCAACTTTAAGCTTTGTTCCTCGTGATTATCTTCATGCTAGCGTTGATTTTCACTGTGTTCGGTCGTCGGCCTGCTCGCTCAGCTCATCAGCCTCCTGCCTACCTGCTCACTCTCTGCCATCGTACCCCGTTCATCATCCCTGTCTGTTCAGACACTGAATCATCCTCATCTGAGGACTGCTCCCCCAGCCCCCATCTGCCATCATCCACCTTTTCAGTCTTATGTAACCTTTTCATTTTTGCTGATAATACTTCTGAACATTTACTTCAACTACTTGGCGTAATGGGGTATTTTAGATTGTTGTATTGGTACTTTATATTTGTGATCTGAGCACTTTTTCCTCCATTGCTTTTAAAAAAATTCTACTTCTTTAGCGTAATGGAAATAATAGAAATAGAAATAAATCCATTGGTTTATCTGACAAATACGTTGTCAGAAAGCTGAAAACAGGTTAAAGGTTTGTACCTAGTTTTCTCAGAACAGTAATATAGATCTGCTAACAGGGACATTTACATTATGTTATATATCTATAGTGACTGTTTAGAAATAACAATGGCATCACAACAGAAAGTGTATTTGTGAGAAAAACACAATAATAACTTCAGTAATTGTTTGATATTGTTACCCAGTAGTTGTTAGAAATGTGAGGTGGTAAATAGCCTTAAAGAAGAAAAACAGATGCTGATCAGTTGGGAATTCACACACTAGATGCAGCGTGACCTGAGCACTTATGTAAATTCAACCAGTTCTGCCTGTATGGCTGGTTTCATCAGGCCAAATGTTTGTCAAGCCGACACCAGAATATTCTCTCTTACTGGTGTTTTAGATCTGCCGTCATCTGGGGCTCTTTTTCACTGCAACATGAATGAACGCTGCATCTTAGAAGATAAGAGGGATTACTGAGTTTGCACCATCAAAGCTGTCACAACAATCTGATGAGAGATTGGTGTTTTGATCAGGAGTTTGTAGTTATTATGATGATGTTAGTGATTATGATGATAAGTAACAATGAGCAGAATTCAGATGCTAGCAGGTTACCTAGAAGTCCTGATGGTTCCTAGAAGTACTCGGTGCTGACTCAGCCATGGATGAAAGGTTCCTGAACCGAAACAGCCTCATGTCAACTTCGTCTCCTAGAAATTTATATACTGCTAATTAGCTTTTATAAATGGGGATTATTATTTTAATTTATGACATTGCATGATGTAGGAAGAGCTATATTTGTGTACAGTAGGTGAAGCGTTTGGACAGGGGTGAGATGGTGGGTGTGTAAAGTGCAGAGCTGTGGCTCTGGACATCAAGGTTCACATCATGAGAACCGCATGTGTGTGTGGCAACAGAAGCAGTTTGGTTAAAGATGGAAACTCGGCCAGGTTTTGGTTAAATATTAATAAAGTAAACACATCGAGTCTCGTGCTTCAAGTCTCTTTAAGGCACAGCGGTGCTTTGAGCTGAATGTTATGTTAAGCCATGCTGATGTTAAGCAGATATAATATTGACATTGTCAGTCATCTTGGTTTTGCATGTTAATGTTTGCTTTTTGGGAATGTTATTAGTTTGCATATTGGTGGTGTTTATCTGTTAAATACTGTGACTGCTGTTTACCTGACCTGATGTTGAGACTAGATTTATAGTCTGAGAATCACCAAAGTCATCAGGATTCATCCTCTGGGCACCATGAAAGTCTGTACAAAATTTCATGGCAATCCATCAAACATCTCCACAAGGCTAGAATGGAATTTAGTTGGCATTACATTTCCCTCAAAACATATTTTCTGTTGCAAATCACTGATATGGAAATTACATTTCTCAGAGAGAGTGTTGCTTATACTGTATAGGACCTAAATTGAACAACATCCTTTAAAACTAAAAGCTAAACTTGTGCTTTTGTTGTTATTGTGTTATCATTTGATTATTAAGAACTAACTAGCTACTAACTAGTTTTGATATGTTCTCCTTTCAAATATGAGTGAGGCAACACGTGTCCTGTAATTTCCCTTCAAACTTCAACTTTTCAATAAATTTCAAAGCAGATAAACCAACATTTATTTTTGCTGTATTGCAACATTTGTTTTGATTATTTTATGCTTATTTTCCTTTTTGTGCTGCTTGTTTTAACCATCTGTGTTTTTAACTTCACATGAAAATTGAAGGATGGCAAAATAACTTTAATACCAGTAATCTTTATGTTTTTTTGTCATAGGAACTGTGAGCAGGTGGATGTTAAAGTGATTGCTATGCTGATGGAGGCTTTACATTATTTCATTTCGAAGGCTCAAAAGGATGAAAAAACCTTGTTTTATAACCCTTTTCTCCCTCCTGTGAGATCTTGAACTGGATTTATCTTCTTTTTACAAATGTCATCTAATGGAAAATATGACAGGGTGTGGCTTTCTGTATCTGTTCAGAGATCACACACATGATATGAGATAATGTCAAACTTTGATGTAAAACAGAGTCAAGTGGTTTGCCTTTTTTAGTCGCTCGGCATGGAAAACATGAGTGATCGAGGTGCGGTGTTCAGTGGCCCAGATGAAAGAGCCAAACCACTTCCTGTCTTCAGCGAGGTGCAGACTCAGTGTCACATTTAGAGCAGCACAGGAAGAACTCAACCTTATGTAACGTTGGAAACCGGTTGTCATACATACATTCATTTAGCAAAGACCCAGGAGAGAGTGTTTGAATTACAAATTAGCCCATCTACTAATTGCTGTTTTTAGTCTTTAATATGCAGAAGACTGCCCCCTCGCTCCCAGTTTTTCATCCCATCTGGCCATTAACTTCGTGTCTCTTTCAATGCTGAGGATTTAAGAAATGGAAAAATGTTTGCTACTGATGGTTTTTAAGAGGGAATCGCACAGATGGGCCTACTGCAGACTCAACAGCTTGAAAAGCAACATGTCCAGCGACGGCAAGGAGGGACACTGCCAAAGATTCAACAGCCTGTCGACCTATGCCACTTTACTTTGTGCATATTTATCAGCTTCCAGTCCGTTAGGCTGTAACACGACGCCCAGCTTCAAACATGTCTAACCTCTCGAAACTTGATGGGTTGATTATCTCCGACTGTCATTTTAAATCTATTCCATTAGCTTCATCAGGCAGTTTAATTGAATGAGCAAGACCTGAACGGAGGACTGACACGACTTTCCAAAATAACGTTCTGTTCATCATTAATGCTCAGGCTGTGTGACTATCATTGTACAAACTGTCTGAGAGCCCAAAAAGAAGAAAAAAAAACTGTCAACCCAGTCTGTCGATGCATTCTGGTGCCTCCCTCTGAAATACTGTCACACCACGACTGCGTGTCTTTGTTTATTTTGTGATTTATTGGACGGAAAGTCGATTTCCTGTCCAAACTTTTGTAAGTACTCACAGTATGTGACAAACATGAGTTTCTGAATTTGACTTAGAGTTTAGATTTGAAACATCTTGTGTTGAGAAAACTCCCTAAAATAATAAAACAAGTACTTAACAAATGTAATATTAGAGGATCTGATATGATCGGTGACAGTACCCAGCATGTAAATTGGGAAACAAATCTTAGATTTCATCTCCACACAGAGAAGTCGTTATTAGTCAGCAATACACCAATATATAGAATTAGATCCCGTTGATGTGTCAGAAGCCCACAAATTAATTGATACCAATCTTTGCTTTAAGCAAAATGTTTGGGTACTGGACTACAGAGCAATCTGGAACAACTATTACGCAACAATTAAATGACACTTAACAAGAAATAATATAACAGATCAAAGTCTGACAAAACCTTTACGTCACAATCACAACCTCACTGAGATTAAAAATATTTTTTCAAGAATGTTCTGGGCCAACAGTGACAGTGAGTCATAGTCAAACATAAACCTGATAACAGAATCTGAAACCAAAATGAAACAGAAATAACAGAAACTGACCTTCAACCGGCAATTTAACCGTTTTCAGTCGTTACACATCAAGTGACAAGTAACTGCTTTCATCTCTCTCTTCAACTTGTGTTTCAACTCATTTTAATCTTTACACTTTGACTGACACTTCAAACCATTTCAGCTCTCAGGTCTTCACCTTTGGGGAAAAAAAAAAAAAAAAATCATCTGAATGTCTCCTGACTTCCACAGCTTCCTCTGTCCAAACCCAGTTCACTCCAACTCCTTTCAGTGTTTACGCTCTACACTTCAACTGACTTTGTCTTTTTGTTTATACGCATGCACGAAATCCTTTCAGCACCTCAACTGATTCTCCAACTTCATTCATTCTGTCATTTGAGCTTCTTTCAGTTTTTGTGTTTCTCCCGCCACTTCGACTGCAACTTTAAGTTTCAGTATTTCAAATTTTTCAATTGTGAATTTGTGAACTTTCACTGTTCACACACAATTAATGCAACTGCAGTCAGTGTTTACACTTCAACTGACATCCTTTAGTTTGTAATTTCTTTCAGGACTTTCAGTTTAAGTGAAACTTCCGGCTCTATTTATCACCTGTGCTTCAACTGACATTTAACATTTAACACCTTTAACGTTAATTGTAACTGTGAAACTCCTTTCAATGTTGCTATTTTAACTGCCATTTCAGGTTCTTTCAGTATTTGTGTTTGGACTGCAACTTCATCTCTTACTTCAACTGTCAGTATATAAAATGTTTCTTATATTCAATGTATCCTTCAACTTATATTTCAACTGTGTTCATCTTATTCCCTTCAACTGACATTTAAACTCTTTTCAAGGATGTTCGTCAACTGACACTTCAAACCACTTCAGGCCTCAGGTCATCACATTTGAGCAACACCAAAAAAGTTTTCACTTCTTCCGACTTTGACAGTGATTAAAAAAATCAAGAATTACATTTCTAACACAAATTATGAAATCATGTAAGAGATATAAACAAGCTGAATGGTAACTGAATGAAAAAACAAATGCTGACTAAAAAAAAAATAAGACCAGTCATCAATGCATCACTACATTATTGTGGTAAGAAGAATAAATTATTATTAGTAATACAGTTAAACCATCTTTCATAAGTCGCATTCTGATACCCACCTCCTCTAAAACCATCTCACCACCCTGAGGGGAGTTCCAGCTGAAGGCTGAGAAAGACTGAAATGAGCTTGTATGCAGTGAAAATGAAAGAAAATCAGCTACTAAAAAAGCAAATGTCTCCTTTAAGTGTTGCCTGTGTGAGGAGGCCAGCGGCTGTGACCGATTACCGGGAGAAGTATAGTTTACACCTAACAATAACAGCTGCATCACTGAACTCATAACAACCCTATTTTGTCTGAGTTGGACTAGTCTGCTCAGTATTATTCATTCAAGTTGGCATGTCCCTTCGCCTGAGGAGGGGTGAATCATCCTCGCAGTCACTTAGCAACAACCAAATATTGTCTAGTTAACGATCGAAAAATTTAAACATTCGCTCTCGCTCGCTCGCATATACACTCGTGCTTATGGTGCATAAAGTCGGTGATGAAGCGGCACTCATCTTGACATACTGTAGTGCTCTGCTGTATGTATGTATAGTGGCTGTGTGTGCATTTGCGATTTTGGTTTACCTCATGCTTTGATGAAATGTGAGATAATGATCTCAAGAATAGCAAATACTGTCATTCTCCCTGCAGTGGGAGCCCAATTTAATTCTGACCTTATCCCAGAATGGAAGCACATCACACACATGGATGGGTTTACACGACCGAGGGTATTAGATGATGTCCCCTGATATTTGTCCCCCCCCCGCCCACAGTGAGTGTCTGTTTATTAAACGTTCTTTCTTAGAGGTTATAAACCAAACTTCTCAGCCGTGACCCTCAAGCGGAGCAACTTATCAGAAATGCTCGCTCGCGGCCCTCGACCTCTGAGACAAACACAGGGATAACACAATATAAATAACAATGACTCTCTCTGCACCCGCTGCTAATCATGTCTAAATAGCAACTGTTTCTAGGACAGGGGGTCACCTGCTGCATGGCTGTGTGGGAGCCAGGGCCTTTTAGCTCTGCATGGCTGCCCCAGTGGGAGGAGGAGGTTTAACCTCTGTTGGCAGCTGCTCTGGACTATAACTGCAGGAATTATGCTGTAAATTAATGAGAGACGATGTATAGCAGGTCGGGAATGACAGGACACCGTGCTGAAACACTACAGTACAGTTATCTGGCTTGGTTCAAATGAGAAACTATTACGCCAAATTTAATGCGTATTATACAGGTTTTTTTTAAACATGGTTAAAAATATGTGATTGATTTCCTCATTGTTTTTTTTTCTGGTGTGTCATATTCAATGTCACAAATGTGCCACATAACAGGAAACAGTAGAGAGCAGCATGGAGGCCAGTGACAAAGTTACGATGACTTTTTAAAATATCTTTTACTTCAGTCTCTCTTTCAAACTCAACACCAACGGAACGATACCACCACCACAACATTGTTCCCAGACTGTAGAAAACAATAAATAATAATTTTGTGTCATAGCTTTGCACCAGAAATGGTCCACCTAGGCATCATGTTTCCTGACATTAAATATATGTGACTACTGCAGAATCATTTGACCCAGGAACGGTGCAGATTGTACCCGTTTCCATTGAAGACAAAAGCCAGATGTTAGTAGGTGTTAGTGAGTTTTATGTCCAGTATGAAAGGTGTATATGAGATTCCATGTCTATATTGAAGAAGATTGGAATTGATTTAGTGTGAGTGAATTGTTCTTTGCTTTGTCTCCTCATTCACAGTTGCTAATACTAAACTCCTCGGTTTCCCTACATTATTCTACACAAGCTGTTACAGCTGTCAGAAATGTAAAATGCTTCACCTCCTGTATGACAGAGGATGATTTCGTAAGGAAGAACTTACCAGACACCAGGTGTATAGAATAACAAATGTAAAACCTTTCATGAATCGGCTACTGAATAACAGATGTGCTCAGTTATTCAGTGAATAGTAACTGAATAACTACTGAGTTTTTTGAGTGTTTGAGACTTTAAGACCTTTTACAGTTATAAAGTTTGTAAACTGCATTTTCAGTTAATGGGTTGAGAAAGTTTTCAAAAGATTATACCTTTTTTTAGAGGTCAAACAAAATGTGATTCTGCATCGTATCCCAATGGAGAAGCAAACTGAAAGCCTGCTTTTGTTACTGTTCCTGATACATGTGAACATTTACTTACATGCAGTGGAATTTCCTCCTGTAATCAACACTGTGTGAAATAGCTCATCATGATCTCTTCAGACTGATATCATTACAGCTGCTTTACATACGCTGGGCCGGTATGACAGGTAGTGGCACTAGTCAAGATTGTATGAAAATAAACCATCATATCAGCCTTAATGACACTAACTGTGATGCTATATTGTGGGTTCACCTTATTTGCCTAAATTTTACTCTGGTGTGAGTTGTGCATGCTGTTATGCAAACAGGAAGTGATGACAGGATGTGACAAACACATTAAACGTGGACTAGGAGCAAAATATAAAGTGACATCAGTAAGCAAACACTCAAAGTATAATATGTAACATTTACACATTAATGTGTCTAAAAAGTACTAGACCTATGTTATATATTTTGTGATGCTATACTGTATATATGATATATATGTTGTTATGATCTATATTATGTGTTGAGTTGTGAATTTGCATGATCTCAAATGTTTACAACAATGTTCAAACCCAGAGAAACCTGTAATTTTATTCAAGGTAACGGTGCGTTTCATTTGGTCGCCTTTATCTCCTCTTGGTGCTATGAATTCCGGGGAAACTGAGGAAATACCAGATGACAAGTCAGAGAGTGAAGAAGGATGTCGGCGAACGTGACTGAATGTAAGGTGAATCAAACTTTAATACGTCACCTTGTCAATGAACATTTCTGCCTGAGTCACGTCAGATAGATTCTCATTGGCAATGGTGGTTGTTTAAGACAACAACTCCCATGATCCCTCGCTATTTCACAACGTTGTCAAACTCTCGTCTTTTGTTATTGTTTTGGTTGAGAGACCCCAAATACACAAATACCAGTTTAACGTTTGCGTCTCTGATCTCGTTGGTTGATATTAAGCATCATAGATTGGAGGGTTTGATAAATATTTTGTGTGTAATTTTCCGACAATATGTTTGAAGTCTTCTGGATATGAATTTTAAAATTTACAGACCTATTCAAATTAATAGGACAGAAAAGTGTAAATATGTATGAATGTGCCTATTGTGGCTTTCCAGAGCTTCCAACTGCTTCTCATGGTCTTCAACAGCCAATTGAGTTGGATGCAACCATTTTTGAACAGACACAGGGGTTAGGACCCCAACCCAGATACAACTACCTGTTTTCATGACCAAAGCTAGATTCAAGTTGGGTTTTTCCAAAGTTAAAAATGAACTTTCACGATCAATTATTATTATTTTTATCAAATTTTTCTGTTATGTGAATGGGAACAATGGATGACTTTTAACAGATCAGAAACATCATGAGCTAAGAAAAACAGCTCTGTTTTGAGCTCATTTTTCAGATAATCAGATAAAGGAACACTTGATTCTTCACAATGTTTGAAGAATTAAAGATCACAGAATTTGGAGATTCATGGTTTTCACTGAACAGAGACATTGTGTTGATCATATGACCTGAATCCAAAACATTGATGCCTATTTTAGATTTTACAAGCTGTAAATCACTTTCTGTTCTGAAGCGATTCACCATATTTTTATTTCTCTGCTATCTGCAGCCAATATCAGCAACCATTCATACTCTATTAGAAAAAAAATCCTCCGGAGAGCGCATCACATGACCCGACAATCTCTGTCCTCAGATTTTCTCTCCCTTTATCTGAGTCTCCTTGGAAAACTAATGATGTCCTTTCATGCTCTTCTCCTCCTTGTTCACAGACTGACAGAGTGGAAGCCTA
The DNA here is from genome assembly GCA_025331565.1 of Holacanthus passer. Taxonomy (NCBI): domain Eukaryota; kingdom Metazoa; phylum Chordata; class Actinopteri; family Pomacanthidae; genus Holacanthus; species Holacanthus passer. The sequence continues at coordinate 453,349 of JAFREQ010000033.1, forward strand.
CAATGCAAGAAAAGCTGATGAGTATGCAAATGACTGGAGATAGACAAAAGGAGAGAAATGAAAGCAGAGAGGCAGTAGTGAAGAGTGATATGTGTCATTTGGTGATGTCATGCATCCAAACGTCCAGGGTGACAGCGGCGGTGGTAACGGCCTGAGTCAGAGGATGACATCAACGCTACAAGCTGTCAGACAGGTTGTGAAAGGGCTTAGTCCCACGCTCCCATTGTTCTCTGGTTAATGCTGTTATTCAGCCTGCCACCGGCCTTACCATTTGTTAATCTGACCTAACACACAGTTAAACACGGGACAAAGACACACAAACAGCAAATTTAAAGGCCAGCGTAGAAAAAAAGGGCAGTGGTGAAATGTCAGCCTGTAATACACCATTGCAGCTTTTTGAATACAAAAGAAGAAGCACACAGTTTTGAGTGAGGTCAGGCAATAAAAATTTACAGGCAGACGGATTCAACAGAGACTTGAATTGATTAGCTCAGTGTTTGGCTCCTGTATCATGTAGACTAATGTTAAATTTGTGTATGATAAGATATATGTAGATTATTTAGAAGATGAGTCTGGTGATATTCTACATTTTTGTTATTGTCAACAAATCTTATTCAAAGATCAAAACCGAGGCCAGATGTATCTTATTTCTCTGGGCCACAGAGCTCCATTGTTGTCCAAGAACTATTAAAGTCACACATCAATAAGCCTCACTGTTACTCTGGGTGACATGTTCCTTCATTACAATGAACAGGGGCACTGTGCTTTATTTCGAGTAGTTCCCACATACACACAGATCTGCTTTAAATATTCAGAGAGCACAAATATTCAACAGAGCACAAAATGTGTGTTAAACCACAACTGAAAATAGTCCCCTACAAAGTCACTATTCACCACTGTTTGAAGTCTATACTGATCATCTGCTTTAGAAAAATTCTGAGCCTTTCTTAACAATGAAAGTATGTATTTGTGAGCTGAATCAATGGGCTTTGACTTGACAAGTTAAGGATGTCGGCAAGGATTAAGAGACGGACTAACACATTTTTATTTTTGGCTGTTTCATGTGAAAATATAGAATATCACCAAACTTATACTTTAAGAAAAGGACATGGAAATAATAAGCATTTTAAGCTAAATGCTAATGTCAGCATTCTAACATGCTCACAATGATGATGCTGATGTTTAGCATGGGTGTTGATTACAACGTTTACCATATTAGTTTAGTGTGTTCACATGCTCACATTTGTCAGCACAAAGTACAGCTGATGGGAATATCATTAGTTTTGCAGGTTTGGTTAGAAAGACAAAGATATATTTAGACCTGATGATGACGTCTTGATGGAAAATCAAGGGATCAACAAAATTATTATGATTCATCCTGAGGCAAACATGAACGTCAACAAAATTTTGTGACAGTTCTCTAAACCAGAAATATGAACCTCATGGTGGCACTAGAGGAAAAGGAAAATCACTAAAGTCGCTAGGATTCATCCTCAGGGGACCATAAATGCCTGTATAAAATAAAGTAGACATATTTCAATCTGGACCAAACCGGTAGACTGGCAGACCAACATTTCCATCCCTGTATCCATCTCGCCTACTAGCATGACTAAAAACAATGGGTCCAGATACGTGGGGACGTGGATGACGAAGACCTGATCAGCTTTGATCCATTATTTCCACAGTTTGCCTTTAAAAGGTTGAAAGCTTTTTCACTAATGCATTTAATAACCTGCCACTCTTCAGGCGTTACATATCCAAATGACAAATTCTATCTGATGTCAAAGTTGTATCATGTTGTTCAACCACATTACCTCTAACAGACGTAGAGGGGGTGAGAGGAAGTGCGGATTGAGAGAAGGATGAGTAAAGGCGGAAATGTAGAGACAGACATACAGACAGGCAGACAGGCCACGCTCTCCAGCTCCCACATTCATTCAAAATACACCAGGCTTTGGCGTATTTTCCAACCACACCGCCCCCCCGCTATGGAGACAAACAGGCTTCTTTGGGGTCAGGTCAGCTTTGTTGTTCACTGTACTTACACAGAATTACAGATAAGCAGGCACAACATGAGTCAGTGGGCGCGTATATGCTTACATGAGTCACTGCGGTGTACGTAAGTAACAGGTTGGTTTCAGCAAACCTTTCTGAAGAAGCGTCTAAACCTACCTGGTGCTTCAGAGTTTCAGAGAAAGTGTGAAACGTACATCATCTGCAGGCTGCAGGTTTGATAAGTGAGTGGGTGGGTATGACGGTGGATGATATCACTGTAATGATATCACCTCTCAAATGATATAAATATCCATTATGTTATCTTTATAGTTTGAAATCTAAGATTACATGTTCACTAAAAAGAGTCATTATCCTCCTCGACCAGTGGGACAAGAAAAAAAGATTACATCATGCGAATCCACAGAAAAGAGGCCCACAGGTTGAATAAGAGCAAATTAGATCTTTCAAAGACTCTATTCAAACTCTTCAACAGAACAAATACAAACCTGTTAAACCAGAGACAGAGATATTACATCAAATGCATGCAGTGTGTTGCAGGTGGCTGGAGTGCCCCCTGCAGGAAAGGGCTGTAATAACTCAATTACATAAGAAATGCTTTATTTATAAGGCACCTTTCAAAACCTGGGTTACTACAAAGCTCAGCTACAAATGAAAGAATTGAAGAACTGAAATAGAAGACACAAACAATAAATATGTAAATTAAAGATAACATTGTTTAAAGTACAGGAATAAATTGAGGGAAGGATGCAACAATAAAAGATGTTTGAGGAAAAAATACACAACAGAAAGACTTTTTTTCGGGGGGGCACTTTGGGCACCATAACAAGCTGTAAGCAGACATTCCTGGTCACTTGATGATATAAGTCCAATGGTTACTCACCTTTTAGCTCTGTTTTAGTTCTCCACCAGCTCCTGAAAAGAATATCTGAATCTTTAGCTGCTAAATGTTCCTATATGCAAGTCCAGCTAGTCGCTACCTTTGTCTGTCTGCTGTTTGGTGCAGGGCAGGTATACATACAGTTGTTGGTACAAACCAAAAAATCTGCTGTCTTGCTTGTCTTAATAATTGATGCCTGCCTGGAATTCTGTTGTGCTTCTTTCTTCAAATTTCAGATCATTCAGGAGTTTTTTTTTTCCACGCTTGTGCTCCAGTTGGCCGGCCTCCACGGAGCTTGAGGGAAAGTCACAACATTTGGATTGCCACTTATCACACTCAGGCACGCAAGAAATTAAACCTCCATAGCCTCAGGTGAATGCTCTGCTGGTCAGGGCGCTTTGCATTTCGGAGTCATTACTTTGCTGTTCTGCTCTGCTTGTCTTCTGCTCAGAGGGTGAAACAGCGGTTGTCCCTGCAACTGCGTGCATGAGCAACATTTCAGGAATGAATAATTATTCTGTTTCAGTGATTGTCCGGCCCCCAGTGAAGATATGAGATCAGGCGTACTTCAATATATGTAGAGGGATGAGCTCTTTATTCCGAGGCCAAGATTTTATTCCACGCCGGATAAGTAGAGCAATCTTAGAAGTCAAGAGGATCAGTTCGCGTTCACCGGCCTGATCTTTTCTCACAGCCGGTGCGCAGCAGAGAAAGCTCCTGGTCTTGGCGCACAGAGCTGAACGCCGTCTCCCCAGAAATCAGCTCACAGTCTTTATTCTCCTAATACATTATTGAAAGCTATTTTTGCAGCTGCACTCCAAGAACAAAGGTATTGCAGTTGTCACTTTCAACTTCACAGGCAGAACCAGGAGGATATTTTGGGAATCTTGTTTTTTTGTTGTTGTTGTTGTTGTTGTTGTTGCTTTCTTCCTCTCCCTGAAGTTCCCCATGACTTGACTCCCCTCAAGCATTTCTTGTCTTAGCGTCTGGCAGTATCATGAATGTGTTGAAAGCCTTTTGTTGTTGTGCTGTTCAAAAGGGCCATCGCAGGTTTGGAATACACCCATCACACGCTGGCCACGTTGAACCAAATCGAATGTAATTATGTTAAGATTTAAAGCCGACTTTTTTTTTGTCTTCATTCATTAGTTTGATTCTTATTTCCCTTTAGTTCAGTCTTCAGTTGCATTTTGGAGATGACTCGGACTTCAGCTGCGTGTTTTCCTGTTTTATCTCCTCCCTGCTTGTAGCATGCAGCGCTGGCAAACACATCAGTATGTTAAGTCCAAATTGCATGGCTGAATTCTCACGCTTTCTCCCTCCTTTTCTCCTTCCACTCTCAAACCCTACCAGACTTCAAATGTCTTGCAGAGTTACTGAGATGTTACACTGTCACTGTGCAAGTCTGGATTTTAGGTTACAAATCCTCAGAGCCCTGCAGACCAACCAAGCGAGACCCTGAGTCACCAACTGCAGCGTGTGTGTGCGTTTGTGTGTGTGTGTGTGTTTTTGTGCATGAAGAGAGGAGGGAGTGAGACTGTAAGAGAAGGGAAAACTCAATTAATGTCAGCCTCGCACAACAAAGCAACATCCAGCGCCTTTCTACGCCAGGCATAAAATTAAAACATCTCTCCCTGCGCGGCTTGTTTAGGGCAAATAGATTCAGTCTGCAACCTGCGCCCATGATTACTTACACAACAATTATTACGCCTGTCAGTTCACAGCGGGGTTAGGCCGAAGACGACGGTAAATTTCTCCCCCAGCTAGAGGAGGCATAACGGGCCTGTTAGAGTCGTCAGATGAGCCCACAGAGAGAGGATGGTTTTTTTTTTTTTTTTTGACCTGATAGATTTTACAGTAGCCCACAGTACGTCCCGACAACCTTGGGGTGCAGTCCCACATGAACATACATCATAGCTTTTCCTCTCAGACTGAACGCTGGCCGCGAGGTGGGACCGGTGGAGCCGCTCAGGGGCCTGAAGCACCGGTGGATGTACTCAGCAGGTTGTAAATGTGTAACACTGCCTCCATCCGCCATTATTGAATTTACTGTCACAGTAAAAACAAGTGCTGCACACAGTAAGTGAACGGGTTAAAATAAGGGTCAAATATAGAATCAGCTTTCAAGTTTTGAAGTTCAGTCATGTTTTAGTGACTATGTGCATTGTTTCTGCGATGTTTCTGGACTTACTGGATTTTTAAGGCCTACACCAATGTTTTAAGATAAGATAAGATATGCCTTTATTCGTCCCACAGTGGGGAAATTCACAAAGAGTGTTTGAGGCAGGGGAAACAGCTTGTTAGGCCCCCATGTTCAGAAACAGTCACTTCTAAAGCTCAGCAATTAGCACGCTGTTTAATCCGTATACAAACAGAAATGGGAAAACAGCAATTTCTTGTTTAAGGGGTTGTTATGTGGTACTATTTTTGAGGAACAGCAGACGATGATGTTAGTATTAATCTTCTCATCTCACTCTTGGAAACAAATTGAATTAGCACATTTTCCAAAATCTTGAATTCTTCCTTTAGAAAAATAACCTAAATTGGCCAAAAATTACATATTAGTATAAACAAGTAACATAAACAAACAGTCTTCAATTTGCTTAGACTTTTACTATCTTTTAAACATGTTGCACAATGCACAAACAATGCGATTGCAAGTTTCTTCTCATCTATTGGCCAACGTATATCGTTTACACCGATTCTGATGTCCAGCATTTGTCATAACATTAAACATTAAACTTTATCAGTCTGGCTATTGTCTGAATATTTACATTAATAATAAACTAACCTCAACACTACTTTGCTCTTTTAGATACATTCAAATTAGGCACTATTTGTATATTTTAATATACAAATATTTAAAATGGGAGAACTAAAGGCCTCTGTGACTTTGTGGGTGGGTTTATATGATGATTTACGGTTACAGTATTTTCTATACAGTATTTGCTGAATTTAAAAAACAGACATTCTGACTGGTTATATTTTCTGCAAACTGAATTCTTAATTGATTTTTCAGAAGATGTACTGTATCTTGATTTATACTAACATATAAATGTCATATACTGTGATTGAGGGTTTTATTTTTATTCCCTTTTATTACCTCAGTGTCTTGACAGAGCACACATGGAGTCTGCAGGAAGCACAGCCACAAATTTGTAGTTCCAGTCTTGTTAACAGTGAGGACGCCCTGCCCCAGACTCCTGCTGCTGCATCAGGAGGCACCAATAAGCTGGCAGCTGCTTTAGCAACACTTTTTGTTGTTTGTGTGTCTCCATGATGCCTTGAAAGTGATTACATCTACCTCTGAGGTCAGGCTGTTCTCCAGTCTGTTTCGCTGCTACGGTTGGGAAGGAATTAAAACCCAAACAAGCCATGTCTTTGTTGGAATAATTGTTGAGAAAAGAGGACAAGAATCAAATAATTCCAACTTAAAATCTCTAGTGATCTAGTGAGGAACAGCAGACTACATTTGCCCAAGAAGCTCCTTTGTGGAGTGATTTTTGAGTGGGTTAGAGTACAAGAGGGCCTGAGACAGGAGAGACTCCACTTTGAATCCCTGAACACAACAAAAAAATTAGCTGTAAACAGTCAAGGTGCCCTTGAGGAACAAAACAACCCCCCCTCCTCAACAGAGCCGCTCCATGACCGAGGGAATGACTGCTTCAACTGTGAGCATCTGTGTAGGCGATTAAAAAATTCAAAGCCCTGAAAAAAGAAAGCTTTAAAAAGGTCACAACCAGGACACAATCCAAAGCAGTGACCAACTCCTAACTCGGTCCTCTTCACTGCTTCCCGACTTTTGAATTTTCAAACGACATGTGTTGTGTATTCCCAGATCCCTTCTGCAGCTGCTCCTGTGGTCGGGCAAGTGCTTTGGGCTTTGGTTTATGTAATGACTGCAAAGCAACACACACACACACACACATACAGTACGGCTGACTGAGTTGCTGCATGGCCAACATTGTGGCAAGCCGAAACAGAATCATTACAAACACTTTCACTTATTAAATTGGCATGCTGCTGGATGCAAGACTTTATTTCGTGGTTCAGTCTAGAAGAGAGTAAGCGCATTGTTTGAAGACCTGGATCCTGAAACATTCTTAGGACAAAAATGTCTCATTATTTACAGAAGATGAATAGATGGCATCAAAATATATAAGATATGAGAAACACTGAAACGTGAGAACTTTGTGAAAATCAAGCTTGACAGCGATGGATATAAAGTGTGTGCAAAATATTGGCACATATAAAAAGTGAACACAAATTAGTGATCATCTTTTATTCTCACATCCAGGAAAAAAGCTGTAGAAAACATTTCAATATTTCAAAGCTAACAGCAACAACCACCTGTCAACGATCTGTCCCACTTACTTAACCTTCTGCACATCATGTTGCTGACATGTCTGTGTTGATTATTCTAACATGACAATAGATTTGACAGAGAGAAAATCCCTCTGGCTGTGTGTTGCGTACACACACACGACCTTAAAACCCGGTCAAAGATCAGCTGAGGGCAGAATGAGACTCTGCCTCCATTAAAATGTTCACAGACACCATGAAACCAACATGAATAGCAACATTCAGAGCTGCACTCTGTTTCTGTCAAAATTAGGTAGTCATACCCTCCAGACACTCACTGCAAGAATTACAAAACAACAGCTCCACCTAGTGGAGAATCTAGCCTGTGCCTTGATATCAAAGTTCAAGGCACAATATAGCAAATATGAAGGAACAATGTTTAAAAAAGAAAAGAAAAACTATAGAGGTTCAGTTTTGGCCTTGGGAACACACAAAAGAAAATACACTTAATGCAAAAAGTGCATTTATGAAGACTCTTGCTCTTCATTTAGACTCCTCAGGGTTTTTCAGTGGTTTTCCAACAGTATCTCAGTCCTGCTCCTGTTGATTGTGAATTTTGAAGACACAATCTGATGTTCTCTTTGAGTTCTTCTCTCAAGTTCACACTGCACTGTTTACATGTTCAGCTGTGTACTTGAGTGTTAGGTCTGTGAGAAGAAAGACATTGATTAACTTTAAACAATATTACATAAAGATGTACATACAAATTTCATTTGGTGTTCAACTGCTTTCAGACTAGCTGAATGCCACAATGGTGCCACAGAGGCAGGAAAAGGGATCTCACTACTACAACATTGTTATTTTTTCTTAACAAAAAACTAATTTAAACACCAAGTTCTGTCTTAAGTAAAATATGTGCTAAGAAAAACTCGTAATTTAGAATTGTTTTCATGACAAACATGTGGACTCTCCTTTCACATCTACTTACCTGGGCAAAGGATTTTTGTCAGTGATGCCTTCACTTCCATGAGCTCTGGGTTCTCCTCAGAGTCTTTACTGGCATGGTAGCCTGTAAAGTGCAGCGCAGGCCACCAGTTTTTTCTCGGAGCCATTTTTTCAAGGACAACATCCTTCCAGTCTTCTCTGTTTTAGTACACAAATATTCAATACAAATTAGTGACATACAAAAAAATGAATTTTGAAGTTTAATAAATAATAGAACTTGCAATTTTCCAAACATTTTATACGTACTGTAACTGTAATTTTTGAATAATGGCCTTTAAACGCTTCCATACGTCCAGGTTGCTCCTCCAACAGGCGAAGTCCAGCATTTCCAGAACGACTCCTAAAGCTTTCTGAATGTCACTTTTTTTCTCTGAAAAAAAAAACACCCAACACATCAAAAATGGATATTATGGAACAGAAAAACGTTATTAGGAGACACGGCTATAACATATTTCAAATGAATCTTTTGCAAAATCCTATAAAAACATTTTTATCTCAAAAAACTGAACTTTTTTGCAAAATGGTGAATGTTTAACTTATATCAAATCTGTTTTTACCTGACTGAAGTAGGAGAGAGCTGTACTCCAACGTCAATTCATGGCTTGGGACTAATGCATGGAGGATCTGTTGCATAAGGAGGTAAAGTTTTAAAGATGCATCAGACACAGTGTGTTTTTGTGTGCTTAACTGTAAATCCAATAACGGCTGCCACAAGGTCTAGTTTAACAAATATACTATCATGAAGTGATTCACTACCGTTTTAGCTACAGTTCTGTGACTTTACAGTTATACCTTCAATACTTTCATCAGTTTCCTCTCTGAAGTATTGTGCCGCTTCAAGTACTGGTACAGATAGACATGAGCGTTGGGATTGGGTGGAAATGTGTTGTCATAAGCATAGTCATTCAGGACCTTTAAAGCCTCCTCATGATTCCCATAGAACTCCAACATCTGTTAAAGTAAAACAACTGTTATACAACAAGTACAGCTGGGAAGTTTCACTTGAATTGGGCCTGAAATTGAACAATGACAAGCCTGAGAAGAATATTAAAGAAGATGAACTACAGAACGTTTATTTTTTTAAATCAAGAGCATGAAACAGACTGATGATATCAAAATGTATAGTAGGTTTATTTAGGGCTGCAGCTATTTTAATTATCCATTAATCTACTGTTCACTATTTATTCTGTGATAGCGCACAATTTAGGTGTATTATCAAAGAACACCAAAATGTATTAAATTTGAGGAAATGGAATCAGTGAATTTTTGGCATTTTTGTTTTAAAAATTACTAATCAATTATTGAGATTGATGTCAATTATTTTTCTGTCCACTGACTAAATGCTGCAGCTCTTATTCTGTTTCATCTTGTGATATTAAAAATATATGCTTCTTTAATTACATCAGGCAGTTGTGCTCACCTCAACATAGCTTAGTATGAAGGGATCCCAGACACCAGGATTTCTCAAAATCTCTTTTAGATTGACAGAGGCCTGTCTGAAGTAGTTGTGCAGGTCATGGTTGTCACCAGAGTCAGTATAATCTGAAAACAGAAGGATTGGGTTACATCTTATTTGAAAGATTTTAAAATGTTCAATCACACTAGAGGGCATTTAGTGGAAAGACTGTAGACATAAATAGGTTTCCTACAAGCTAACCACCTCTTTAGCTCCTCTTTTATCAAAGTAGTTACTGGGTGTGACCTGTAGGTGGCAGTGCGACATCACACAAGAGCTTACAGCATGTCAGCGTAAAGGGTAAAAGTAAATAATAGATGCTGTTGTTGTTGTTAAGATGTGTATCACCTTACCAGTGTTGGAGTGTTTAAGCCTTTTGTCACACCAGATGATATAATCCAGTAAACTCCTGTAGGCCTGGATCAGTTTAATCTTCTGATGCTGAGCTACTACTTCTTTCCCATACCTCCAACTTTCAGCAACAGACAGCTGATGCCTTGCATCTTCAATGTGGCCATTAAGAAGTAAGTGGAACGAGTGTTCCAGACAGATCTAGAGACGCAAACAGACAGACCCCAATGTGTTTCAGCAATGTGAGCGGAAGGTAAATCTACATGAAAACTGTGCACTGTGTAGTCAGGTCTACAGCTAACGTACCATCAGGTAATGTCGAACTCCTGAGTGTTTCATTCGTTCATAGATGTTGTTGTAGTCTTCCATCTTTGAATTGGGGTGACGGTGAAGGATCTCAGTGCTGATTCTCCAAATAATCTGGGGTGGAAATTGCCAAAACAGTGTTAATATAACAGTTGTGGAAACTTGGATCTGATTTATGAAATTGTTCACATAATTGATATCTTATTTATTAATAGACTCAAGTAACTGTTCTTTAATTTATTTTGACTGGATGACTGTAAAAGGCATTTTTAAAACAGGGCTTTGGTGGCAACTTTTCATACGATTTGGGAGAGGAGTCAAAGTATTGTGTGTTCATGCTGTACTATAGAATTATGTGTAGTAATTTATGTTCTTATGTAAGAAATTAGTCTCCGGATTTAAATTGATTAATTGGTGCCTCTGTCAGTCTGCATCACACAAAAACATACTAAAGCAGATAAAACCACACATACCTCCTTATACTGTGCAGTTGTGCCATCATCTACGTCTTCTAACTTTTGTGAGTAACATGCCATATATTCTGCTGCCTCTTGCCATCTGTGATGTAGCAGGGCTTCTCTGATGTGCTCCAGACAGACTCTGGTACTCTGGTGAAACCCACTTTCCTTTGGTGTCTCTTAAAATGAAAAAAGCAAAATTAGTATTTGATGACATGAATGCATTTGTCACAAATATTATAAACCTCAAGTAAGAGTTGAATCAAAGGCAACAGGACTTGGTTTGTAGATTCTTGAAGCAATTCACTTCTCATCTGAGAAGCTTCTTCAAACTAAGTCCAGTTCCCTTTGATTCAACTCTTACTTGAATGCCATGACAACATTATTAACAGTTATAGCTTCCACAGTTCAACTGATACTGCACTTTTAAGGCTGATACCAATGTCGATATTTGAGAGTGTAAAAAATCTGAGTCAGTTTTTCCACATAAACACGTAACAGAAACAAGCTCCTCTACATTTGTTTTATTAAAGAAATGACACTAAGTTACACTGAGTTGTATTAGGTAGATCATTTTTCAGGAAAATAAACTTCTCAGTGCTTTCTGATAACAGTCGAGCTAATGGAGATGTTGCTTCTGAATTACTTCTAACATATCTTTGGTGTTTCTGTAATGGTATTTTTAAATTTATCAGCCAATATAATATATTCTCTTTCACTGTATCTATCTCCAATATATGCTGGTACAGATATACAGATATAGCTGCAATACGTTAATATTGGCCCATATCAGTCAAGCTCAAATGGGTTTCTACATTGTTAACAGAGCATTGTACATAGGCACTGTACAACTCACCTACAGCTATGGGAGTAACTAGAGGCAGCTTTAGTTTTTTCCTTTCTGTTAAGTTGTCATCTGTGGAATCATTGTCATCCTCTAAGTTTTCAAGAGGCCTCAGCTCTCTCTCCAAGTCATCCATAATCAGCACAACAGTTAGACTCGGCTAAGATAGCTGCCTTTTATCACTTCCTCTGATGCTCGGTGTCTGACTTCCACCTGCAGGGAGAAATATATGTGTCAGCAGGCAACTTACCCACAAAACATGAAGATTGCTAAGCTTCAAGAGTCAGAAATCATAACTATTATTTTAACTATTGATCAATCTGCTGCTGCATATTTGTCTTGATTCATCAATAGAAGTAATTATTTCAGGTGTGGCGCTAATTTCTATGTAATTAAGGTGTAATAACATACAGCAATTCATTATGGATGGACACTAGCAGTGGTTGTATGGTTATATAATCTTTTTGATTTCAGTTAACAGTAACTTTATTGTACAGTTGCATGAGAACAGGTGTTGTAATTTGAGGCTAACTCACTTAGCTAGTTAGCTTTCTTAGCATAGTTTTGAATAAACGTCCCCACCGACAAACTGCATCTAACATATTAACTACATCAAGGTGATATCTCTTTAGTTAGAAGAGTGAAGCTTATTCTCCCACAAAACCAACTTAGCTCGGTTTCTAACTTACCTGATGTGCATTAAGCTACTCAGATGTTTCTGTATGTAAATAACGTGCCGAGGCTAAATTTACAGCTAAGCTAACTTACATCGGGGACCGAGCATCCAAGTCCAACGTACAGTTCCTACTCAGACTTTGTATCTCTGTTATTTTTGTAAAACATAATATCCAGTGTCTTGTATTGTCGATTAATGTGACTTCCACATGCTGTGTACTCTTCCTCGCTATGTTGTCAGTAGTTAAGGAAGTGGAGAGAAACGCTTCACGCTCATTGGTTGCTTTGGCCGGAAGAGGCGGGGGTTAGGTGTTTCTGTCTTCTACTTTATATCAACTTCTCGTTTCTGCTTCTGTGTCGTGGTTTATATGTTGTGTACAAAAGTCTCTTATAAGCTACTTCTTATTTATGAGAAACCAAAGGCAGTTCTATCTATATATCTATATATCGACACATGGAATGGACCAGTTGTTCCTTATTGATGGCTATTGATGACGTGACATTTTGAAAATCCAAATTTACAACAGGGTTAAGGGCTAAAACATATATATGTTTAAATAAGGCTCTGGGAAGGATTTAATGACATTAAAATGCACCAGTTCAAATCTCCTAAGCAAATACTCTAATGTTTATTTAACCGTGGTTTTCTATGTCTTAAATCTTTCTCTTCATAATGTAGATGAATGCATGATGGATTTTTGCAGAGGAAACATAAATGATCAGGCTGATTTCTTGTGCAGTTTCTCCTTCCCTGCATCTGACATTGTTTACAGCCACATGCAGAAAACTGATCCAACCCAAGGAAGAAGAACCTGCTTTTAAAACTCTTAAATCTCTTTCTTCATAATCTAGATGCTTTTGGATGCCTGGTGGATTACTGCAGAAGAAACACACATGCACATACCAAGTGTGCGGTTTCACTTCCCTGCATCTATCTCACATTGTTGATAGTCACATGCAGCAGCTTGATCCAGCTCACATCCTGTGAAAACCGATCCGGGTCTACACCCAGCCGGATCTGATGTGCTGACGTGTCGGCTCCTGGTGTCCAGTGCTCATGCTCCAGCAGCAGAAACAAGCCAGCCAGCAAAACTGCCAGCATGGCAGCAAAACACTTCTACCGACAAGGCTTTTTATTACTCTTATTTAATTTCATTTCCACGGCAGCCTTGGAAAAAAGGTTCTCCGACTTTAAACGATGCGCGGATGAGGAGTGCAGCAGTAAGTTTGCTGGCTGGTTGTAACTACGAGCTCATCAGGATTCAGGGATGCATCTTCCCACATCCCGACACTAACAGCTAGCTATAAACTGCGCCTTATCGCCAGACCTGTTGCCAGTCGATATTTGAGACCTGGGTCACCTCCTGCACTTGAACTGATGCTTTATAACTGCGTGCTGCTCACTAAAAACATGGGAAGCTAATATTAACATTAGCTGTTAGCCTGGGAAGGTTATTCGCTCAGCCTGTGTTGGCCTTGTCGGAAGCTAATGCTAGCAGCTAATTAGCCACCGGCCGGCTTGTGTTTAAGCTCCTGAATAAACAATAGTAAACCCAAGCTAACTCTTTCATTAAGCAGCATTAGCTTTGGTTGTTATTTCTCAGTTTGTTGCTGCTTAATAGAGGCTCAGTTTGTTGCTAATGCTACTTAACACAAGCTAACGTCGCTCAAAACTCTTCAGTTTTATCGTTAGCATTTCAGTTTGCGTTATTTATAAGCTACTGTTTCAGCTGTTGTTAGCATCATCTTAAACCGAGAAACTGGTGTAGGTGATAAGAAGCTGTTATATTGGTGACATATCATCAGGGAAAGATATTTTTGAGTCATAAAACAGTAAAGATTAGACTCACAAAGGCACAAGTAGATCTACTGAGCTCCTGTTTTATTATTGTTTGAAGAAATGTGGTAAACCAACATCTGAGATTGAGGACAAGACTAAAACCATGAGATTTGGGTTTTAATACCTACAGTGACATGTATTGCAGATAGTTAAGTCTTTTCTTTTTGCCATCTGCTTTAGTTAGTTCATTTTGTGTGACATGTTTTCAGTAAAAATGTCAATATTGTAGAGCTGAAAAAAATATTCTTTTGACAGAAAATTGCCTGCCAAATTTCTTTTGATAAACAATCAATCACTCAAGTAATTTTTTTTTGCCCAAAGATCCATTAGTTTAATGTGCTCTTACATCTAATCATGTATCTTTGAGATTTGGACTAATGGATGGACCAAACAAGACATTTGAACATGTCAGCTTGGCCTTGGGGAAATTGCATTTTTATATTTTCTGACAATACACAGACTAAATGCTTGACTGTTTCATTTACCAAAAAAATTAAATCTATATTATGAGTGAATCCAAACCTTTTCGTTTTTGTCTGAATGCATCTTTGAAAAGCAGCTGCCATTTTGCATTCTTGAAATGAGCATTGATGAAGACCTTTTTTAAATAATTCTAATGCTTCATATTTTATCTTCACAGTGCTTCTGTGTCGGGGAAAAGCTGTGGCGGATTTCACGGGACCAGACTGTCGGTTCCTGTCTTTCAAGAAATCAGAAACTATCTATGTTTACTACAAATTGTCAGGCAGAAGGGCCGACATGTGGGCCGGAAGTGTAAGTATGCTGTGGTTAATATTTAATCAGAAGTGGAAACATCTAAGTTTGACTACGTAGCTTTAATCCTCAACATCTACTCCTCTTGTATTTGTTAATAGGTTGGAAGTCACTTTGGCTATTTCCCAAAGGACCTTCTTGGAGTTAACCACCTTTATACTGATAAAGAATTTGAAATTCCAGCAGAGGTATGAAAATGTGTTGCAGACTAACTGAATTAATAAGCCAAAATGCAATCTGAAATATAATGGAGCTATCAACATAATAGCACTTCCCCTGCAATTGCCATGCTTATTCTAAGCTATTTCAAATTTTTGTCTTCTTTTCAGGAAACAGATTTTGTCTGTTTTGACACTGGATATGATAAGTTTGATAATTACAACGTAGATTCACTGTTAGGCTCTTCCCTGGAGGAGAATGATAGTGAAAATAAGGGAACATCTGACCAAAGCCAAGCGGCAGAGGGTGCACAGAAAGAAACACAGCCATCAGCAGACGAGGAAGCTGACAGTGAAAAACAAACACACTCTGAGGATCTTGATGAAGTCCCAGATGATGAAAGTGCCTCTTTAATTGAACTTGAACCTGATGAGGCAACTGAATCACCTTCTACAGAAGAAGAAGAGTCTGAAACAGTAGATCCACCTGATGCTACTGAATCAGCTGCAGAAGACACAGAGGTTGTGCAAACAAATACAGTTGAGTCCATTCTTGAAAATATTGTGTCAGAAAGGAGTGAAACCAAAGATATACCTACAAAATCTGACGTGGAACCTGCGGCCAAAGTTGATGTTGTTTCAGACAATGAGCCAGTCTCGATTTCTGAGGGAGTGCAAATCCCTGAGTTAAAAACTACCTATGGAACAACTTTTGATGCCGTCACCACCGATGAAGAAATCACCAAGAATGTAACTCCATATGAAGAGCAGGAAAGCGAATATGTGGAGAATCCTCCTGAAGATGACACTGATGTTAAAGTAGACACTCCATTGCTGTCTTTTTCCGAAGACACCGTGAACACTCCAGCATCGGATTCCCTCAAAGAACCTGAAAGTTCTCCGACACTACATGATGATAAACCAGAAGCGGCAGAGGAGAAGAACATGTGGACATCATTTGGAGATGCTGTTTTTTCAGTTGTCACTGGAGGAGAGACCACAGCACACAAGTTGAGTTCAGAGGAAGATGACGATGAGGAAGAAGAAGAAGAAGCAGCTACCCCTCATAGTTTTGAGGAAGCAAAGAAATTCATAGAAGAACCACCATCAGTTGAACTACCAAAAGAGCCAGAGAAGATCGAGCCAGTTCTTCATGATCCTCCTTCCAGTTCTGTACAAATGGATAATAAAAAGGCAGACAGTAAGTCTGAAAAACTCTTGTTTGATCATGACGATGAGGGTGATGGAGAAGTAATCGGACCTGAGGAAGTTTGGGATGAAACATTAAAACCAACAGAAGCAAGTTCAATAACAGTAGATCCAATATTACAAGATGACACTTTTCCTGAAGCTCAGAAATCAGATCTTAAAACAACAGACGAGCCCCTTGAACACAAAGAGGAAGAGGAGGAGGTGTCCAAAGATTCAGAGGTCGATAATGATAATGCAGATACACAGGACAGTAGCATTACAGAGGAGTATAGTGAGGATTTAGACAATGAATTGGCAGAAAACAAAACAGTGATAGATGAAGAATTTGCCAGTAATGAAACTGAAAGACACCAATACCCGTCCACTGAGGAGATGCAACCAGAGAATTCAGATGTTAAAGATGATGAAAAGACAGTAGATGACAGCCTACCTAATCAGATACATGATCATTTAGTGAGAGATTTAAAGCATAACAACAGTAAACCAGAATTATCTGTGGAGGAACCAGAGATTCATGAGGAACTTCTTACAGAGGAGCTGGAAGATGAGAAAGATACAGAGATAAAGGAAGAGAATGAGGAGAAGGAAGAGTTACTTGAAGATGAAAATGCACTTTCTTTCTCACAATCAAACGAGACAGACTCTGAGGAACCCTCACTCGAAACCACTCTGCCCACCGTGTCAACACCAGAGCCAGAATACAGCGACAGCGTGATGAGACTGACTCTGCTTCGAGACCACTTCACAGAGGAGGACATGGAGCGGATCCAAAAGCTTCTGGGTCTCAAGAATCTCTTTAAAGTGGAGGCCATGTTCTCTGACTTGGACACAGAATTTCAGGCCACCCGGCAGTCACAAGCAGGAACTACGCAAGACATTGAAAATGCGCTGGAGGGCATCCTGGAGGCCTCTGAGAACGCTATCCTGGACGAGATCGAGAAGATGCTGGATAGCCGGGGCACAAAACACAATTATGACCAACATATGGACACGAGTAGTTTGGATGAGGAGACTGAAATACTGGATGACTTCCAGGAGCTTGCATTCAGCCTGAGACAGAAGTATTCAACAGCCAGTGACAGCACGCCTTTGGCAACAGAAAAAACACCAGATGTTGTCAAAGGTAGGTTTGCTCTTTATTGTTTTAATTTGAGTATCTGGTATAAAGATAAGGGTTGTTGGATTGACTCCTCTGTGATTGTTAGAGTCAGGTCTTACCATTGCATATTCTATTTGTGATTTGCAGATAAAGGGAATGCAGAATGTGATACGGTGGCACAGCAGATATGCAGCCCTTCATTGTCCTTTCAGGCACTGTTAAGACCAGTATCTTGTTTCCAGATATATCCAGATTGTTGTTTAAAGGGACGACACCTGGCATCAGAATATATCTCATGACGATTTATGATAGAATTTCACTTCCCTGCCAACTGTGAATTGCCGCCTCTGCTCAAAAGAAAAACAACTTTTTTGTTTACAACTACAGAAGATGATTTTACCAGCTGTAAGATGCCTCACCCTATGTAACTTTGTAAATCTTTTCCAAATTGTTTGTCATAATCAATTTACTGCACTCAACTTACATGTTGTTGAATAAGCAGACTCCAGATTGGAAGCTAGTGTGTACTTTGAGATATTTGATCCAGCTGTATCCTCCGTGTACTTTGGCTGACCTCTCACCTGCAACACCCAATATGAATCTTAGTACAGTGTGAACAGGGCCTAATTTCAACATTCACCACTTTTGTTCTTTGTTTGCAATGTGTTGACATTTTGATTTCATGTAGTGTACAGCCCAAATACAGATTTGAAATAGTTTCACTTGAGTTGATGATTGTACCAGCCTTAACATTTGAATGTTTTCTCTTACATTGAAAAGTCAAACCTACCTCCTACTAAGCAAATATCACACTCTTGACAAAGTCATTAATTAGACATGCCGTCATTAGATCAAATATGTTTGTTGGAAACCAGAGCGTAAAAAAGCAAACATAAAATCAGAAATATGATCCCTTCTAACTAGAAACTGTGGGGGCAGACCTGGAAATTCCCCCCTAATTGCTCTAATTTTTTTTCAATGTTTTTGTTCTAGATGAACATGAAGCAAATGTAAACGATGGCACGCCCCACATTGTTCAAGAAGACCAGGCTGACAGCGTCCCTGAGGCTGAGAGTGATGAAAACCACACAGTAACAGATCATGAGGAAAGGCCAGCAGAGACTAAAGAAGAAGAGCAGATAGTTTTGGATGAGGTGCACAGCGGACCGGACGTCAGTGTGGAGGAGGATGGCGGACACTTTAATAAAAACAAAGATAATCAGCCGAGCTTCAGTGCATCGGAAGAGATGCAAAAAGTCCCTCAAGCCACCCTGGACAATCCCTTAGACATGGGCCTTGGTGTCAAGGTTGAGCAGTCGCCCTCAGGTTGGTTATTTAAATTACATAATTGATTAACATTTTTTAAAAATATGTGAATTGATCATTTGTGTCCTTAGCATGCAAATTTCTTTAACCTAGAAACAACAGTTGCTTCCATTGTGAAAGTGTTTTAGATCTTATGATTATTTGAGTGTTTTTGCCAAGTCCTCACCTCAAATTTGACACTTCTATTCAAAAATCCTCACTATTTCTGGCATAATCATAAAAACTTTTATTTCCAATGCATGAGATGACTGTTTATCACTTAATCACTTAGCACACACAAACTGACTGAATTTTGTTTTGCCAGGCTCTTTGGACTCCATGGAAACAGTGTCTGAAATTCAGGAAGAAGAAGTGGGATTATTCTCAACTGGAATTGTTTACATCGGCTGCATTCTGTCAATGGTCAAGAGTAAAATTGTAGAGTGGACTCTTGTGGTAAGTCTAAGAATTGCAAGCTACTGTATACACTCTCTTCCTCAGCTTCACTGTTTTTGGTACCTGTGTTGTGCAGGTTATGTGTGAAACATTTAAATCCATAATGTAGAAGAATGCTTATAAACCAGTGGATCCCAACCACCAGTACCAGGCCACAGAACTTTTTCTACCAGGCCACAAAGAAAACTATGATTTAATTTTTAAAAAAGCATAATAATAACTTCTTAGGCGTTTTGTGCAACATGGATGGCAGCAGTGTCTGTAAGAATATCAGCAACATGAAAACGGTCAGACAGATGGGTTCCTCTAACCCAAACTGTTCCCCAACCAATGAAGTTCTAAGGCTGCATTTTCCCACATGTAAGAAACAAACAATTCAACAAACAAACAAAATGGGTGTGTGGTATGGATCGGGCAGTGACACTCAAACCAGTCATTGCTGTTTGACTTAAAATGCATCACATTGCAGGAAATTCACCACAGACTTCAGATTTAAAGACTCCAGTATACTGCAGAATACAGAGAGATTAATTCATCAGCATTGTGTGGACTCATTTGACAAGAGCTTGAATGTAGCCCACATTCATTTATATGCACGTTTGCAAATTAGAAATGAACACTCCCATTAATTAAAACAAAAAGAAACTTGTCACACAATACTTCCCAATTCCTCTTTAAACATTTTTAGCAATTGCACCCTGACAAATTTTGACAACACGCACATGAATTCATGTATGAGGTGTTTACAGGGTTAGTACCGCTGCATCAGGTAAACATGACATTTCCGATGTTTCCTGAACGCCCCTCGGTGCCTCCCCGGTCTTGTTGACTGGCGCTTGTTGGAGGCTGAAGTTCATCACAGCCGGTTCTGAGCTGCTATTAGCACAACCGACAGGCCTTATTCTGGCTGCTGTCGAGTTCATTTAGCTTCTTAATCGCTTTTTGTACTTTAATTTGTATCCATATTTGAAGCTCCAGCTCGGCTACCGTCTCCAGTTTATCGGTTGATGTTTGATAGTAAATGAGACACGACGGCTCGTCTGTAATATCCGTTAGCTTAACTGTTGTTGTCAAATCCTACTTTAGCTCCTGTCTCGACTATCAAACGTTGTCGGTTTGTAGCGACGTATTTATTGTTTCCCACACGCCGAAGCCTTTAACGCTAACGGCTAACGTTAGCTTAGCCGCACAGCTTACTCAAAAGATAGCTGACGTTAGCGTGCTAGCAAGCTAATACCTGTCAAAGTAGCATAGTTAGCTAGCGGCCAGTTCCGCTCTGGTTTCAAAGGCTGGCATGGAGACTGAGACAGTACCCCGACCCGTAACCGAACCGGATCACGTTTACGTGTTTTTTCTAAAGCATCTGCAACATGTAAGTGAAGGATTGACTCTTGTGTCAAGTGTTTATTATGCTAACGTGGTCTGCTGACGTGTTAATAAGCATATGGCTAATGCACATTAACTTCAACATTAACTACTCTTCAATTTACTCACCGCAGATGAAGTTGATCTGGCCTCTTAGATGATGACAGACTTTAACTTCCACATGGGTCTTTTCTATCTTGTTGTCACTGTAGATTAGAGTTTGAATGTCCATAAACGTAGCATGATTACAGTCTTGCTTTTGTGCATTGCTGTATTGGGAAAAATAGACTTTTAAAATGCAGCTGACTGAAAAATGACTAAAAAGACTGAAGAGAGCATGCTAAACTCCCTGTGCAATATGGTGTGTTAACTTATGTGCAATCCCTGCATTTCATTACATCCACAGAGTGTATTTGTTCCTGTCTGAGCTGCCTCATGATCAGTTCAAAGGTCACTTTATGGTTGGAACAATGTGCACAGTTCTTCTTGGTATGACTGGACATTTATGAAGTTGTAACATTAAGGTCCCGTTTGGCTGTTGATGCAACTCTTACATACAAGATCTGTTTGGTGGCCACCAACACGTGTATGATTTCTGATTTACCTGTAAAATAAACCTCACCTGGGATGTAAATGGTAGATATTTGAATTTGGAAGTAGCAGGTGAAATGAGAAATTGGTTTCCTGCTTCACTGACTTACTTTAACAGCAACCTTTGTAACCTTTTATAACCTTTGTAATAATGTAATATATAATAATATCTTTCATAGTACAATAGATAAAATACTTCTGGCATAAGGACATTGCTTGGTAAAGTACTTAGTTTTTCTCTTATTGTATGGTAATGCTCTGATATCTTGATGAGCTTTCTTCTCAATGGTGTGAATAGAGTAACTGATCATTCATCACTCATTTCCTTTGTTGTTCACAGACATAGAACTCCTGTCTTCAAGAATAATATTTAAACAGCCTTCTTCAGCTTTATTTAATTATTCCTGATCATATCTCTGATTATTCCTCAATATTGTGGTTGTGTTTTTGCCAGATTATTTCACTACTGCCAGAAGAGTGGAAGCCAGGGGAAACCTTGTTCGGCTGTCCTTGGCAAGCTGTTGTCATCACTGCTTTGATTGGAGTAGTGACCTTCATCCTCTTCTTCTGGAGGACCGTGTTGGAAGTAAGTGTTGTGCTATTGCTTTTCTCGTCTCTGCTCAAATTATGTGTGATACTTTGCCAACAGTGAAGGAAAAATATTGTATTTGTATCAGCTTAGGTTTTACAAGGTTTCGACTAATGCACACTACAATAAAATGGTAGTCTTAATCTAATTTTCCTCCTCCGCTGATGGTTTGTGATCGACGTAATATAATTTTTTCTTATCTGGTTCAGTGTTGGATGCTGGATATAGATTATTCCTGACCTGATAAAGCTACATTACGACTTTCACATCATTATCATGCTGTGACTTCCAACAGACTCATCTTTACTTTTTGCTTTTCTAAACCTTTTTAGGTGAAGAAGAGAGAATACCTTGGTAGGTTTTTACTTATTTTTTAACGTTACATTACAAAATGCACTTGTCTAAGTGTAACATCTAACTTGTTGTGTGCTTTTTGTTGCACTTTGTGGACACAGTGGATGAAAAAAAGCTGACTGAGCAAATTCATGCACTGAAAAAAGAGAAGACTGATGCTCTCACCAAAATGTCTGAACTCCAGAAACAGGTGAGCTACGAATGAAATGTGATCAAATACCTATGAGCTGCTTTTGAAAGGGTATAGATTTCTGTTTGTGGAACTCTCTTAATTGTTTTTTTCTCCTTTTTTTTAAAGACTGAACATCTGAAAGAAAACCAAAAACAGTCAAAGGAAACTGTTAGTTCTACAGTGAAAAAGATGCAAGCCCTGGAGGTAAGCACTAAGGAACTGAGGATTCTTTTTGTCTTTGTGTATTTGATCATACTGTAAATGGCTTGTGACTGTTGTGTCATTTGGATATCAAGAAAAAATGGCTTCTCTTTTTATAAGGATCAGTGAAGTTTCTCTCATTACCTCTTTGCAGAGAAAGGTTTTGGAGGCGGAAACACTGAATGATAAAATGACTGAAGAAAAGAACAAATATGCAAAACTACTCGAAGAAGAGAGGGAAAACTCTCTCCAAAATGAAACCAGGGTAACTTTTCAACATTTTTGTCCATCCTGTTATGGTTTTAACTGTCATTTCAGATTCATGATGTTTAACGGTTTCTTTAACAGATTGAGAAATTGGAGAAGTCAAATGAGAAGCTCCAGCTCAGCAGGAAAAAGATTCAGGAAGCTCTCGCTAAGGTACAAGGCCTTACATAATCTTCTGCTCATTGCAAGATTAGATGGAGTTTGTGGTTTCAGCTTCTTTTTTCAACTGCATGTATTTCCCACAGACCACTGTTCTCCTGGACGAGGCCAAGATTCGGGAAGATGCCCGAAACGTTCAGCACAAGTGTCTTGAGAAAGATTATGCAGCTCTTAAAGAAGAAAATAAATCAGTAAGACAAAATGTAGACTTGTTTGGATATTTTGTTGATCACTGTGGTCTGTTAATAGAGGTCTAAATGAATTTATATTTTAATCTGATTTTGTAAATTTTGCATGTTATCAGATAGTAATTTTAGATGTGTAAGGTTTTCCTGAAGCACTCTCCTGACTTTGCAAATTCTTTCAGTTTAAGACTAGTATTAAGGGCTGGGAGCACAAACACAAGGAGCTGAACGAGCAGATTAAAGTCTATCAAAAGTCCCAGAAAGAGCTGGAGGACTCAGTGGTGCTCAAAGACCACAATGTGGAGGTCAGGATCTTTTTTAAACTACTGTCACAATTTTAATTGATGATTAGCTGTTAATTTTGGTTTTTAACTTGCATCAAACTATTCACTTACCCCACACAAAAATGTCTCATGGCAGGTGCTGTCTGAACTCCTGGCAGACCTGGACGCTTGTGATTCACAGAAAGGTGACACCAAAGTTTTAGCTAATGGAGAAGTCGCACCTGGTTAGTCCAACTCTGTTACTAATTTAATAAAATGAATAATACACATGCAAATAGATTCAGTAGTTTTTAAAGTGCCACCACATATTTGTTGTCAGCCACAGTATAAATGATCAGCTTCATACCAAGTGGTTAACGGACTTTCTTTTTTTTTCCAGACACGAAGACAGCCATAAAGAACAGAATCAAACAGATGATGGATGTTACTCGGGTAAGATGATAACAATTAAAGCTCACTGAAGTTGAACCGGGCAGATGAGTGTTGATACTAATCTCTCAAATTGTTAACCTGCTTCTACAGTAGTGTTTTTTCTGTTTAACATGTTGTAATTCATACAATTTCTTTCCAGGTTCAAACCACTCTCACTGTGGTTGAAGAAGAGCGCGATCGCTTCATGACCAAACTGCTGAATGAAGAAAAGACTAGAAAGTCACTGGAAGGTATGTTGATTGTGTGTTTTGACAAAAAATGTGAAGCTTTTAAATATGACTTCCTACCTGCTTCACTCTAAACACGCCATTATATTTTGCAACAGAACAACACCAGGAGCTGGAGCATGCAATCGCAACCCTAAAGGGCGAGAAGAGCCACGTTGAAAACCAGTTTAAGATCCTCCAGCAGAAAAATGAAATCATGGTTGAAATGTATCAGCAGAAGGAAAACGCTCTGCAGCAGTAAGTGAAGCTATAACAGTTAATCAGCACTTTTTATTAGCTGCTGTTACACTCTGAAGAAAGTCTGCTGTCATTTCAGTATCATAAATGTGAATAAACCATACTGTTTTAGCATAAGCCAGTCAAACATCTCATGAATAAAAAGCATCCGTCTTTGAAGAGATGTGTAGGAACCCTGTGTTGCTGGCATTAGAAAGACGGGCGTTTCTGTGGCTTTCACAGGAGATTAACGAAGGAGGAGTTGGAGCGACGCAGCAAAGAGAATATGTTGTCTGAGGTGGGAGGAAAAGCTCTCGAGGCTGAGGAGCAGGTTAAAGTCTTAAGGCAACGCATTAACGAAATGGAGGAGCAGATGAAGAAGACTGAAGAACTCTATAAAGAGCAGGTAGATTCTTGTTAAGCTTCATCTATTTTTAAATGAGCTGCGGAGAAGAAACTTTCTAAAACCTGACTGTTCTTTTCTTTCTTTTTTAGATAAAAGAACAGGAAAACAAAACTCACTCAAACTGGGTATGTTGCACTGAGTGGCATAATTTATTCACACGTGCCAATGTGCTGTTAATCCTGTTTAATATTAATATTAAGCTGAGGCATTAAGATTTGGGAAGCACACTAATTCTCCCATTTTGGTTCCAGGTAAACGCTCGTAATGCAGAACGAGCGCTGAATCAAGAGAAGCTCGAATCGTCAAAGCTCCGTGAAAAGTAAGCGTTGGCTGAATTAATTGAAATAGTTTTAAGTCTTTGGGGTTCCTGTGGTTAGAGCAGAAATAAAGGCCAGAATAACAAACATTCACTTGTTTTGCTTCCAGAACTGTGAGGATTTGCTGTTTTTCTGTTTAATAGCTTGTAATTTGAATATTAGTTGGTTTTGGACTGTTGTTTGGACAAAAGGTTGATGGTGTCACCTTGGGCTCTGGGAAATTTTCTGAAAAATTCTCAGCAGATTAATCAGTAATGAAAATAATATTTGCTTTTCCCATGGCACTTATATGCTTCTCAACATTTTATTGTTTTGTTTTTAACCCATTAACAGACTGGCTGTATTGACCTCCCAACTGAATGAGCGCCGTGCTCCTCTCTTCAGACCAAACTCTGGACAACCTGCAGGCCCTCGCCAAGGTAAGAAGGCCACACCCACCTTGTCTGCTCTTTTCTTTCCACTGGGACCATTCTCATCCTACAGAGCTTTGAGAAGAGGATGCTGTTTTCTAATAAAATCCTGCATTTCTTTTTCCTCGTATTTTGCTTTTGTAAAATGAGAAAGGTTGTACATTTTTCATTTCCAAGTGTTTGACTTTCTTGAAAGGGCCTGGAATGAGGACCTCATCTATGCATGAATTGTTGTGTATTGTGTTGTATAAATGAATGGTTTGATCATAACAGGTGATTCATATGGGCCCTCTCCTGTGAGTGGGGGTGCACCATCCCCTCCGCTAATGATCGAGGGTCCCAGGCGCCCTCCTTCTGCCCCAGTGGGGCGAAGAATTGACCCGTATGGTGAGTCACAGTGGATTACTTCACCTTCTTCGACCTTCACCACAGTTGGATCATCCCTCCGTTACAACCTCGTGTCCTTCAGTCTTTCTTCTTTTGTGCACCTGACTTCCTTGTTCTTTTCAGCTATTTCACCTTCTTGAGTTCTTCCTTTTCTTTCTTCCCAATGTTTATTACATCCTGCATCTTCCTGGTACCTCTTTCTTCAACTCCCCTTTTCCTGCTCTTGTTTTGCTCTTTTTAGTTGACTCATTTAGAAATGTTCTTTTTTATGTTGCTGTTGAAATGAAATGTAGAGATGACCAACATTTTCCCTTGTAATAGTTTCCTCTTCATTTGTTTCTTAAAACTGTGTCTTCCCTTGAAAAGTGCTTTAGTCTTGAGGGATTTCATTCTTCATGGCTTCTTAATTTCTTCTCCCATCAGGTCCACGACCTCCATCAGACCCACATGGTCGTTACCCTGAGAACAAACACATCTCTGGGATGGGTATGTCTACTGCAGTCACTCTATTTTAAGGAGTTCACTTTTGCTTTTAACCTTCTTCCAACACTCTGCTGTTGCTCCTCTTTCAGACATGATGGGCCCCCGTAGCTCCTCACCTGCCAACATGGATGGATCTGTAAGTCTTTCAAACCAGATCAGACTCATTTTTATGTGATACCCTCCCTCCTTCCATCTGAAGAGAGAGCTCCTACCTACATGTCCGTTATGTATGTCCTTGCTCTGAAACAGACACAAGCAGTAGATCCACAAATAAAAGCAGAGACACAGGCTGAGGCCTCCACAGACAGTCCAGAGCCAGTGAGTATAGAGGCTGTCCAGTCCAGGTGTGAAGGTGTCTGTAAGCACCCCCTCTTCCCTAAAGCTGGATTTGGATTTGGGAAGAGATTCAAAGCATTTTGCTTCACTGGGGCTGACTAAACTTTTTGGGCTGAGTGTGTGGTTTCACGTGTTCTCACAGCACTGAACGAAGCAGAGTTTGTTTTTTTTCAAGTAAACTTCAGCTGAAATGTGTCCTGGAAAATTTTAAGATCTGTGAAAGTTGCAGTATGTGTGTCGGGGGTGGAGTATATGTGAAAGCGGTTTCATTTTTCATCCAAATAATCATGGTGTGTGGTTATTGGTCATGTGATTGAAAACTGGCAAAATGCACTTTTTGTTTGGAGTAAATTGTGTGGTTTGTGGATGTCCTCACTGCATGACTAACATTTCAATCCATCTATACTCACAAACAGGACCAACAATTTTTATGAGTGCATATTTTCACAACTCTTTCTCATTATCAGCCTTCATCTGTCTTTTTCAGGGCCCTGGATCCTTCCTAGCATCTCCGATCAGGGACTCACCAGGCCCCATGGTCCAAGGACTTCCACCCGGCCCTGGACCCCATGACCCGCTCCTCCCACCGGGGCCCCCTGGCCGCCTGCCACCCCCTGGACCTTACAGATCTCCACGACCCGGCCTCTACCACCTCCCACCAGGTCCTCACGGTCCTCCTCCTCCACATGGGCCACCACTACCAGCCAACGGACACCCAGGTATGCCCCTGCCTGGACCGATGGGAGGAGAGTTTGGACCTCGACCCGCAAACGGACATGCATTCCACCCCAGGCCAGGCCCTGGACATATCGTTGATCCTCGCGGTCTGCCGCCGTCACACTTCCGTCCCCCTCCGCCTCATCACTTTGGACCGATGCCTCCGCCACATGGTGTGTTCCGCCCTTTGTTTTATCTTCAGCAAAACATTAGTTTGTGCTGTCACTGATTAGTGTCAGGAAGTTATGTCGATATACTGAGTCTGGACCCCGAAATGTATTGAACTTTCAAGTTTTTCTGGTTTGCGATATTAAGTTGTGGGGTTCATTAAAAAGATAAATTAGATATCATGGATGTTAATTTAACTTGTGTAGCATTTTTCAAGTTAATAAACAAAAATCTACCAATGCAGAGGAGCAGAAGTAGGAAGATATACAAGTCTATTAGTCTGCGGTCTGTCTGACTCATGAGCCAAAGCCCTCAAACAGTAGCATTTTCAGGATTCTCTGCGTAGCAGTACGGCATGTTTAGAGAATGTATGGACTGGAGCTGGTGAATGAGCTAAAGTAAGACTATGGAAGTTTAGCTGAAAGGCAGCTATTGTGGCCATAATTACAGGATAATATATAAAAGCAGAGTAGCTGGAAGAAGATTCAAGCTTTTGTTGTGAGTGCCACTGCAGATCCGTACATACATACATAGATAGATGGATAGATAGATAGATGTACTTTATTTGTCCCAAACTGGGAAATTCCGTAACTTAAATACATAGGAACTTAGAAAAGTTAGTTGGTAAAGCACTGTTACTGAGTGCTCTGTATGTTTTTCAACCTGTTTTACCTTATGTCATCATAAATATTTCCCTTTTCAATTGTTCTGTTCAGGTGTGCGTGGACCTATGGGACCACGCCCTCCCCTTCCTCCTGACATGCGCTTCCCAGGACCGCGTGACCACACCAGCCCACCAATGAACCTGCCTCCAGGTGTCCCTCTCCATCCTGCACATGGTGATGCTTATGGCCAGGTTCCACCCGATGCCCTCCAGAACTCAGCGGGAGCTCACACCGGCCCTGGACAGGACCTGCATGCAAAGCAGGAGGCCCCTCAGGACTCAGCGAGGCCAGCGATGGTCAAGCCTTAAAAATACCACCAGCTATGGCAGAGGACTTGAACTTACCCCAAACCATCACATTAACAGCCCAGATCCAGTCCAAACATAGGTCATGATTATTTTCATATTTCAGTTATAAAATAAAACCTACAAATGATGTTTATTAAAAAAAAAAACATGGTCCTTAAATGAAATCATCAGTAATTATGTGTCTGAATGCATTTGAGAGGGTTGCCACTTTTTTAAACAGCTTATTGTGCAATAATAATTCATTATATGCCAGAGGATTTTCATTTTTGTTGATCTTTTAAAATATATAGCAATGATTTTTAAGGGGCAAATTTTTTAATGTCATTTCCTGTGGAAATTATTTTAAAAAAAGGAGAAAATGGAGGGAGGTTTAGCTTCTAGCATTTCAGGAATACCATCATTTTCCCAAAGCTGTTGCTTTAGAAACCGACTGTAAAGCAAATGTGTAATTTGATGGCCAGATGTATAACTTATTTTACTATGTTGGTAGAACTTTTAATAATAAAGAATGTAAAAGCTGTCAGTGTTATGTTCCAGTTCACTTACAGTGGATGTATTTTACACAGGCTCTGTCTGCTTTTCAACATGTGTCTTAAGGCTTTTGCTTTATTTTGAAAAATAAGGCATACATCTGTGCTGCTGCTGCTGCTGAGACAGAATTAAGTTCTATATTCATGATCATTAAAAGTCAGCTGGGATGTTATTTTATCCAAAAACTGCATGTACCATATTTAGCTTAGTGTACACAGGGACAGAAAAGCAGAGTGACACTGGTAGCATCGATAATAATTCAAGACACAGTCTATTTTTCATTTTTGTGTTATATATATATTGTACTTTGAGAACTGTCTCTTTAGCCCAAACACATAAAACTGTGGCCTCATAGCTCAACAAGACTCAGCTCCCTTGGTCTATTTTTGTAGCTCTCAGAAGCTGAAGCCATTTCCTTGTCTGGCATTGTGTGTAATTAATCCAACTTGGGGAATTAGGGCAGAAATGATGGATCAAAATTACAATGTTTCATCCTAATCAACCAAAGAAATACATTTTTTTAATATTGTTTTTATATTTGATTTTGTTTTATGGGATATATAAGTATTTATTATTTATATGTTCTTTAAGCAGCGTTGGTTGATTAGGATGTGAGTAAATGAAACCAAAACTCTTTGAATGTCTAGTTGCCACAAAAGAGAAGTGAAAATAGTTTTTTATTTTTGTAATTTGAGTGAACTGACCTTTTCACACTAGCTTTAAAAGGGTCAGTTCTTATGAGTCTGTGACATTTAAACTAATGAAAATGCTGTCAAAAACACATTTAGCATTTTAATATCCTGGCCTGCTAATGAATAATTTTGTTTTTTGAGAAAGGAAGACATCAAATAAAGAAATAATGTAACTTGAAAATCCTTTTGGAGAGCATGAAAAACAAAAGCTCTTAAGTCTTGAATGCATATTTACAAGTTAATGTAGGAGTGATCCTCAGTTCTCAATAGAGCAATATATCAAGGTAGTAATGTTCAGGGCTTAATATTTGCATAAACCACATGTGATTTATGCAAATAAAATGCAGCCTGTTCGCTGTTTGATGCTCTGGATGAAATTATCCACCGAACTGCTTCATTTGTAGTTTATTAGAAATTAAAAGCATTGTAAATGTTTGATACAATCCCCCTCAGTCTGTCATCAGAACGGAAACACTCCACAGGTCTCAGTCCTACCACGTCATAGTGCTTCATACATACACACAGTTACTGTATATTCATCCGTTAGTGTATCTTACAGTTAATTTACAGTCCTGAATATTGTGACATTACAAAAATAAAATCTAAAATCAAATATTACAATGTAGACGTTTTAGTGAAGAAGAACATCTGCAAAGTGAGAATGGAAACAAAGTTACATGCAGCTTCATTTTTTAAAAAAAGCCCTTTATAACAGGGTGATGTGAAATTTCAAAATAAAAGCAGTGGGCTTTTCTGAGTAACAATTGCAGAGAAAGACGATTCTTAAAAATCAGTCTGAAAGCACATTTCCTGTCCTTTGACTGCCAGTAAAGATGCTTCCTCCAGACGTAGCTCCGTGTAAGCACTGGTCAAATATATCTGTATACATGAAACATCTGATCTGCAAAGTAACACTAGATTAAAAAAAACACTTCCTGGCAGGTGATAAACATCCAACCTGAACACTGCGTTTCTGCTCGTTGAGAAAAAACTGCTGTTAAACATCTGGGCTGTGACCAAATGCTCTCACTGAACCCTCGCACTCCACAGCATGCAAACCCAGCTGCACCCAATTTATTCTTTATGCATTTATAAAACCTTTTGAAACCATATTTAAACATACTAAATCCAATATATACTGAAGTATGAACACTGATATGTGAGACTGTCTTAATTATGGGGACATTTAACTGTTGCTCTTATTAAGTCTGGACTGAAATCTGGCCTTTAAATTGAACATGAAGTTTTCGGACAAAGCCAATAAAAAATAAAAAATTACAAACCTATTGTATAAATAACATAATTGCACCATTTAACATTATAAATGCCACTGTTGAATATTGTCTCTGTCTGAGTCTGAGTGTGTCACCGGACTTCGTTAGTGTTTATTATTATTGTTATTATATATAATTATAATCAATTTACAGTTTCCATTTTATAATAGCTATAATAATAAAGACTGGCTCGCCTCCCACCAACATGTAACATCTGGCCAATCAGAGTGTCAGCTGCTTTAAATTACACTCGTCAATCATAATGGAGAATTTAGCAGCTAAAAAGCCAGATGTTTCATTGGTGGAGACCAAAACAGAGCTAAAATGAGATCTAACATTGGGCTCTTCAGGTGGACGCAAACACGACTCCAAATAATTGCTAATGTTGCTCCGTGTCTTGATGTGTAAACAGGAAGTTCAGCATATCAAATTTGAAAGTGGTCATTTGTCAGTGTTGTATTTACAGATTGTATGTGCTGCCCCCAAGTGGCCAGAAAATCAGCTAATGCACGTTAATAGTCAAGAAAGTACAAAATGGAAACTGTAAATGTTAAAGCAGAAAAAACAATTGTGCGATAGAATTTTGTCCTTTTAACACCTTTTACTTTGCAAATGTAATTAACCAACTTGTAATAAGTTTTTTTAATCAATTGATTTCACTGATAGTTAAACACCATAAATGTCTATAATTATGGCACAATCCAAACTCTCTCAGGACAGAATTTAGGGACTTTTGTTTGTTTGACGGAGCAAACTCTGTTGCTGTGTGCTCTTTATTCAGAGAACAGCTTTGGAAACTCTACCCTGATTCCCAAACCGAGTCCACAGAGTTTGGCAGCTACAGTCGCTTTTAATGTTTTGCTAAATTTAACTTGCGAGTCCAAAGTCCAGCAGCACAAACACATCAGAGCGAGTCAAATTCTATTAAGACTCAAATGAAGCACCTGCAATAACTCACGTTGTGTCCTGTTTTCCAAAAATCAGTGAGCCGAGGAAGACTGGAGATGAGGTGGTTTTAACATAACCCTGCTGTGATATGAAAGTCCTGTATCTCAAACTAGTCAAACAAACTTATTTTAATGGTATTTGAGTTTTTCGAAAAGAGTTTGACAGAAAGACCTCGACAACAAAATCCAAACAGAGTACAAACATGTAAAAGTAATGTGGCAGTCTGAGCTGATGTGAATAATGTTTGGCTCAGTTCCCTTTACTTTCTTCATATACTCATCTGAAAAAATGACTACGACCTTGGTTTAGTATTGCTGGATGTGATGAGGTGGAACACCACATTTTGCTGGATGTGGGTGTAAGAGATTAAACGAGGTGGTTCAAAGTTCGAGGCGCGCTCCGACTTAGCTGTCCTTGTGTAATGTCTGATGAAGATGGAGATAGAGTTGTTTCTTTGTGAGAAGCTGCAGTTTCTTCCTCTTGAAGTCTGTGGGCTTCTTGTACCTGAAATTTAAGAAGGAGCAGCGATTTGTGTTTCAAAAGAAAACAAAGGAATCCCTCAAATCATTTCGAGAAAGAATAACACGTCAGTCGACTCACAGTTCGATGACGATGGGGCCCGGTTTGATCTCGTCCATTTCCATGAAGGCGAAACATTTTGTGCTGGTAAACCTCTTTTTAGGTTTGTAGTGCTTGAATTCAAAGAAGATAGCTGCTCCTGGAAGAACGTACAGCAGGTTTAACAACATGAATATGACGGTTAACGTTTGTTTTAAGACTAAATAATAATTTCACCAGTAGCACTATCTGATTTTCTGTTCACCATTTGGAAGAAAACATTCTGCATATTGGTGCATCTGGATCTCAATGACATTTAAGGATAAGATTGGTTTTATTCTATATTTTTCTAACAGTCGACAAATCCCATGAAAAGACCGAAACCAAAAATGCTTTTTGAATCTGTTGCACTGAGTTTTAATCCTTTGTTCCTACTGAATATAAATCTGTTAATATAAACGTTAAAAGTAGTAAATTAGTAATTCACTGAAACTTCTGGGCATTATTATTAGTTTTTGTTTTGTTTTTTATTTGTTGGGGACTTTTTTCAGACATGCATTAACTGTCAGGTATTTTCATGGGATTTGTTGAATAGAGGAAAATCACGGAATATAAGCAGAATTATACTTGAAATGTTTAAATAATTTTGTGAAGTTAATAATGTATGGATCAATGTTAATATACTGTTATATTTATAGTATGTCTCTGTAGATGAAGTGTCATGTATTTAACCTTTTGGTAACTTCTCCACATGTCTCTGGATCTCCACGTCCACGCTGAAGTGGACATAGGTGTCTTCCTTCCTGCTGGCCACGGGGGTGTCCTGCACTGGGTTCAAGTCCACGCCGTTCAAATCTGCAGGTACAGAAACACAGAACAAGCTTTTGGTTTTGGGAGAATGGACATTTTACGCAGCAGTAACAAACTGTCTTGGCAGATTTTCAAGACTTTGAGGAGATTTTCTTTACAAAACAAAAGGGTGTGGCCGTAATCTGAGACCTGCAGCTGTGGAGGTCTTCACCAATTCACCACACTGTTCACTTTAACCCAGACAACACATATGTGAAATGTGCAGAACGGGATGAGATCGTTACCTTTGACACTAATGGTCATGTAAGGATCGATGCATTGTCCGGCATCCTTCAACCCGATTTTTTCTATCTTTATTGTAAGTAGTGACATCCCAGGCTCTGAGGGTAACCGTGGCAATAAGGTACCTGCAGAGGACAAAGACATGAACAGTTACCATAACATCACCTGGGACCAAAGATTAGCCAATAGCAGACCATGATTTCAAGTAGAATGTTTTTTACCACCAGATTACAGGCAGACTTTTAAATATTGAAAATCAAAACAGTTTTATAAAGCTAAAAGGGTTAGAGAGAATTTCTTTCATTAGTCTTTATGAAAAGCTAAAACATGATAATGGGGTTTTCTGACCATATATTAAAGCTGCATTCATGTATTTTCGGCTACTTCCAAAACATTGACCTACAATCATCTCCTGAAGTTGTTATGTCAAACCTGGTAACAAACAGTTTCCTATTTACATCCAGCAGACATGAACCAAGATTAGCATTCATCTAGAGTCGTGTTCCTGTTCTCCTGATATCCTGTATTCACTCTCTATTAGTTCTGTTTTTGGTCTCCACCAAGTCGTGAGGGAGACATCTGGCTCTTTAGCTGCTAAATGTTCCACTATGTTCACAAGCTGCTGGTTTACTTTGCTTGTCTGCAGCATACAGTGATTGTGTGTTTGTGGAAACGAGGCAGATGAGACCAAACGGTGAAGTTGTAAACTGCGAGAAAGGCTGTGATAAAACAACATGTCCATCATGCAGCAGGGAACAGATTCAGATGCTGTTCGTTGATGAAGCCGTACCTTGCGAAGCTGCAGATGAAGCCATGCACAGCACCGACAGAGAGAACAAAAAAGACACACAGTCAAACAGCCCTCCAACAAAAACAGGACGGGACAACATGACACAACAAATCCCAAACAGTGGGTGCGTTTGATTAACTGCTCGGGTGCACAGTACCGGGGGCTCGCGGGGGGAAAGCTTCTGTCGAACCTGCTCCCCCTGCAGCGTCCTCCTCATCCTCCAGCTCCAGATTCTCCTCCTCACCTGGAGCGAGGATTTTCCTGACAGAGAGAGGAGACGACAAGTTTGATCACTTCATCTGCAGATTAGATAAAAACTTCAGATATTCCTGTGCGGAAATGGAGCCGTGACAGCAGCAGCAGGGAGAGAGATTCAGAACAGCAGCTCATCTTTTTAGCTTATAAAATGAGGATTTACTGTGAAACATAAGCTTTTAAGATTTACCTTAAGGGCACAGGCTGGACATCAAAGGGGAATTCTTTGTTGTAGGTCAGTATGTTTTGAATGACTGGTGACAAAAGCATAAAATTCAGTTGAGAATAGATGAGAATATTCAGTCGTGACAGCAGGATTAATAAGTAAATTAAATTCCCAGTCAGTGCACTTACTGGTTTCCAGTTTCTTCAGTTCTTCTAACTTGAACTCTTCCTTTGACTGTGTGCACTAGAAAAGCAAATGACACTTTTAATACTGTGCACCTTTAGAAAAGTCTACCAGGATCAAAGGTACCACTGAGGACATCGAGGTCTTGTCCTTTATATCGTCTCTGGGAATTTGGCAGAAGTGCAATGAGGTTTTTATGGCTGATTCTGATGTTTTTTTAATATTTGAAATTTGTCCATTTCTTACAAAATAATAATCATATTAATTACAATTTCAATAAAGGGATTTTCTCCAACAGAATAATATCCCTGGCAGTGTGGAAAAGGCTGTGAATCAACTTAAATCCATCATACAGGGAGATGAAATATGAAGAAAATGTAACTTTTCAGTTAAATGAAAAAAGGAAAATCTAACCTTGAACACACACAAAGAGGAAAAAGTTCACTTCAATGCAAATCCATCAAAATCTTAAAAACATTCTTCCTCAGTTCATTTAGGATTTCCTTCTATCTCGCCTTCATCAGGGGCTAAATAACTCAAAATGTGAATAAAGTTTGGTGGACTGGAGAACAGTTGTGCAAAATGTTTTAAAAATCACTTTCTGGGGATAAAACTGAAAAGGTTTGGAGTTATGACCTAATTATTTAGTTACTGATCTTAATAATTATTTTATTTGATTGTAATTTTTATCTCTCTGTAAAGCATTTGATTTGTTTTTTAAAATAAATAATATAATAAATATGAATAAATTGACTGGAAAAAAATTGCAGATATGATGAGGATTATTATCATATTTCCAAGAACAACACAAACCTGCAAACTGGCACTTCTCATTTCCAGACATGTTGCAATCTTTCCTAAAGTTTTCTAAACAAAGGGGAAAAAAACATGTTAGTTTTCTTAACTTTTCTGTGCAAAGGTTGAAGACAGATGTAATGATTGATGATACCTTCTGCTCCTCTGTGAAGTCTGAAGAATTGCTTGACTGCACCTCTTTCTGCAGTTGTCTTGCAAGACTGAAAAGCACACAAGTGTGTTAAAGCTCTGCAGCAAAACTTAATATAAGGTGGCTGAATTATGCATCTTTGCGCCCCCTTGCGGTTTAGAAAAGAAGGTGTCAGGATCTAGATTTTGCATTATTAGTGCAATTTCAGATTAAACATTAATTATCTGACAAGGCAGATCACATCTTTAAAAACATGCAGAGACCCCGATATGGCCTGAAAGCAGGAAACATTGAAGCACACAGATGCAAACCCACCCTTAACAATGAGAGGGTGTGGCTGACTATTTCCCAACACTCTGAGGAATATTGGCCCATTTCTGCTCTGCATGACACATAATGAAACACACACAGGCTCATGAAAGGAGCTGCAGGAGGAGGATGGAGGAGGATGCAACAGCAGCAACCTCTGCAAACATCTGCAGCCCCTGCCACATCACGTCATGCCTGGGTAGGGTTTGTTTACTGCTGACAGCTCACAGGCTTGAACTTCTTGTGAAGCACCCCCCTCCTCCTCCTCCTCTCCTCCCTCCCCTCCTCACATGCTGTCACCTCCCTGCAGACCTCAGGACGGATGGATGATGAAAAGGAGCACACCGCCCCGGATCAGAGCAGCCGTGCAGACAGGACACACATGTTGCATGCAACTTACATTTGGTACTCATCTATAGCCTCCACTAATTGTCCCCACGAGTCAAAGTCTGTGCCTTTCTTAAAACTGGCGTGCCATTTCTGCACAGTCTTGTTGACATCAGACATGTTGGCAGGGCGGAGACAGGCGGCGCTCTCAGGGCAGCATAGCCGAGGAGGAGGTTCATCTACGGGGCTCCGTGAGCAGCGGCGGCGGCGGCGGCGGAGGCGTCAGCCCGGTTATCTGCCGTCCAGAGGCGCACCGACGGACCAGGGACACCCCGACCAAGCCCTTTCTGCCTGCTCACCCTGATACCGCATCCGCACCAGAGAGGAAGTCCCGCCCCCCGGAGGTCGAGGAGCGCGCGTTTTAGAACCCGGGGTCGCACGAGGGAGCGGCGACAGGATGTGTGTGAGCTGCTGCAGGGAAATTAGTTTAATTTAAAGGTGCAATCAAGATGTTTATTATATAGATTAGCTAGAGTTTAAATGCTGTCTGTAAGTTAGGAGTAATAGAAGTAAAACAAAAATAATATCAGGCCAACTAAATACGTTTACTGAAGTACTCAATTTCAGTTTATGTTTTATTTTGCTTCTACTTCACATATGTACTGTATGTGTATATATGTGAATGAATGTAGTAGAGTAAAAAATATTTTGCTCAAAGATCAAATAATGGTCATAAAACACTGCTGCCGGGAAATTAAATTAATTTAAAGGTGCAATCAGAATATTTACTATGTAAATTGGTCGTAGTTTAAATGCTGTATGAAAGAAAGGAGTAATGGTGGAAAATATTTTACCAATAATCCATAGTGGCCAAAAGTAACTCAGTACATTTACATTTTTTAGGTAGGATACTGATACAATAGGCCTAATTTACCTGAGTATTTATGTTGCTTCTACTATATTACATTGCAGTTGAAACTATAGTACTTTTTACTCTGCTGCATTTATTTGATACAGTAGAGTAAAAAGTACAACCATCCCTCTAAAATGTAATGGAGTAGAAATATAAGGTAGGATGAAATGATGGTTGTAAAAGACTGCTGCAGGGAAATTAGTTTTTGCACCATTTTGATTTTTTTCATTTTGTATTATTAGTTTGCATGTTTCAAATAAAATGTTTTATTTATTTATAATTAATCTTGTATACATGTTTGTATCTGTTTTGTTTTTAATGCATATGTAAATTGAAATAATAAATGATTTATATGTGAACTCTGTATTTTACACCTTGTCAACTTGTCAATTATTGACTACGTTATTAAAAATTAAAACCCTGGATTTAATTGTTGTTTAGTATAAATCATAAAAAGTATAAAAAGAACTCTCAGTCAATTTGAGATCAGTAGCAGGTTCCACTGATGTATTTTGAATGTTTATAATGGGTCTTTATTTTCATTTGAACTAAACAGAATAAGTAAAGGTGACTTACTGACAAAACATGAATTAAGTCATAAAAATAACAATAATAATAACACAATAATTATAACAAGTTATATCAGTTAAGAAAAGCCATACAATAAAAAGTGAGTCTTAAATTAAAGTCATGTAAGTCAAAGTATTTAAAGCATGTCCTTTTTGCGGACTTTGATGTTAATAAAGATAAATAAGAGTCAAAATAATTTTAACAGCAGCCACACGCAGGTCACGCTTTTACTTTGAAACCAAGCCGAGCGCTTCCGGTCTTGCCCTCCTGTCAGTCTCCATCTTGACTCTGCGCCGCTACGTTAACTATGGACGGAGGAACAACACAGATAACGATGTGTTTCAGGTCGTGTTAGCCGCCGACAGAATGAGATAAGATGGAGGCCGTAACGACGGACTCGTCTGCGGCTGAAGAGGATGAATGTTCAGACTCTGAGGTTTTGTGTTTGATGAGAGTCGGAAGAAACTCGGACTGGCTCCGCTTGTTCGACAACACTGAGGTGCACTGTGCTAACGCTAGCTAACAGCTACATTAGCCTCATATTAGCATTTAAACTTGCTCAAGTTCACCGTAGATTTGCTCTCAAAATATATTCAGCATTAATGAGTCATGTGTTAGTTTTCTTCAGCTTGTCTTTATTAAAAAGTATCCACATGTTTTAATGAGCTAACAGCTGCACTGTTGTCAGGTAGCTAACTTTTTGACATGTTTGTTTTGAACTGTCCAGATCACCATTGGACGTGGTGTGGATGTGAGCTACCAGCTGTTGTCTCCCAGTTGTCCTCTGATGATCTCCAGACTGCACTGTACTTTCAAGCAAAGGGAAGATGGACAATGGACAGTGACAGATAAGAAGGTAGCCAGGTTTCTGATTAGCTCCACATCAGAAAATATGAAACAATACAGAATGTAGAGACTAGAAAAAAAAGCTAAGAAAGCACATTTCTGTATTGTGTCATCAGTAACATCAGCATGTGATGCCACACAGGATCATGAAAAGAAATTATATACTCAATTAAATATTGCAAGTGCAACAACATGATGCTTTTTCCCTCCGAAGCCATCAGTCTGCAGCTTTCACCAAGTCCCACACTGAACTCCAAACACATGTCAAACTGATGACCTAAGTGTTGATCATAGAGCCTGAAGTTTGCAATAGTTATTAAATGACCATAATGACATTTTCATTCTCACCAGTTTTGTCCAAAACTATCTGCCACATTATTTAAATCCAGAGTAGATCGACAGATGCTGACAGGTGATTATTTGCATAGGTGGCTTTGAACATTTCCCGCCCATTACTTCTGCATTTGCAGTTGCAAAAAGAACTTCTCATGTTGTTCTCCTCATAAACTCTCAACAACTACAGTCCACTACATGCAGAGGACCACCTAATGTACAGAGTCAAGTACTGAAATCAAAATTAAATGTATAGGATAACATATTCCTTTATTCGTCCCTAGGATGGACAAAAACAATTTAGTATCTTGCACTCAATCAATCTGATTTTTAACCTACAGATTTATTCCCTGACCACTTTGTTAGATACAACTATGTAATGTATGTAATCCAATACAAATTGTATGTAATGTATAATCCAAAACATTATTATCTTTGTAAAGGCTGAGCTGTTGTACTGGATTGTACCTGATAAAGACTCTGACTAAGACTGTTGCTTTTTTTCCCTCAGAGTCTCAATGGCGTGTGGGTGAATGGAAACCGCATACCTGCTGAAGAAGCCCATCAGCTGAGACTCGGTGACTCGATACAACTTGGAGTTCCTGTAATTGAAACCAAAGTGGAGTTTGACTACATCCTCGTCCAGCGGCCCCTAAAAGACATTAAACACTACCTGGCAAAGGGACATAAAGAGGGGGCTAAAGCAGCCCATGTTTCCAAGAAGCCCAAGAGGAAGTTGGCCACAGAAGAAGTTGAGCCATCTACCTCAAAGCCCAAACTCTACCGCTGCTCTTCTGCAGACAAGTCGTTTGCAAAGCCCTGCCCTCTGTCGCCAGTGAAACGCCAGCAGAGGCTCAGTCGCAGCCAGCCAGAGGAAACTGGAACCAGTAGACAAGTCCAGGAAGTAGACTGGCCCTCAGATGGCTCCAGCACTCTGTGTGACAT
This sequence comes from Holacanthus passer, assembly GCA_025331565.1. Classification (NCBI taxonomy): domain Eukaryota; kingdom Metazoa; phylum Chordata; class Actinopteri; family Pomacanthidae; genus Holacanthus; species Holacanthus passer. The sequence continues at coordinate 493,400 of JAFREQ010000033.1, forward strand.
GGACAATTTGCAGATGTAAGCCTCAGTTTGTTATCAATATTACATTAGAGTCACAGAGCATGAGTTCTTCTGAAAGATTAATCTTTCAAAAACCCCACAAGGTCATTTGACAACCCACGGCACAGATCTTAAGGTATTTTCAGATTCTGTCCATCTGTATCACAAAGTGTTCTAAGGCTGCAACTAACAATTACTTTATCTCTATTTTTTTAATGGTAATTTTTTTGTCTATAAAATAACAGAAAACAAGGAAAATTCCCAATCGCTGGTTCTGAGATTTTCAAAATGCTTTTTGTTGTCCAACCAGCAGTCCAAGACCCAAATCTGTTCAAATGACAAAGTTTGAAGCCGCCAAACCAATGAATGTTTGGCTTTTTTTTGATGAATGACTTTAACAATTCATTTTTGAACAAAATATAAGTTGATTTGTTTTGACAATGAGTCCATAGAATGAGTCCATAGAAAAATATATAATACTGAAAAATAATGTTAAGGGACTGTATAAGTAAATGTACCCGAGAAAGCTTTTCATGTTGTTTTGATGTCTTTATGAATTTAATCGTCAGAAATGTAGTGTTGATCAATGAGAGGTACAAACTGTGGCTAAGGCATAATTCCTTTGTGTTACAGCCAGTGAGTTAAGTTTTTTTTCTTTGATGTATTTTTGCAGGTACAGCCAGAACATTCTGATGCTGAGGGAGCAGGTGGACAACACCCAGAGGCAGGTAGCCTCGCTGGGGGGAGAACCTCAGAAGACCGACCCGCTCAGAGAGGAGCAGGTCAGGGAGCTGCAGGGTCAGCTTGAGACGCTCAGAGCCAAGATGCACCGAATGGAGACGTTAGAGAAGTCCTTCAGTGAGACTAAGAGGCAGCTTGCGGTGAGAGGTCTTTCAGCAGCACCTTTCGTACATGAAATATGCAACAACTCCCTCCAATGAAATGTGCAGAATGAAAAATAGTGCCTTTCTGTTATTGAACTGTTATAGAGTTTAAAAAGTTTGCAAGCTGTGCATCATTTGAGCAATACAAATGCAGTTCTGTTAAGCACAAATGTCCTTGGGCGGTGACATTTTAGAGAGGCTGATATCTTGAAACCTTGGCACATAAAACTAAAACTTAAAGCCAGACAGCTTTTGTAGGTTGTGAGAAAATGTGTTTTTGGTGATTTGAGCAAACCGACCCTTTAGCAGTTCTTAACTACAGACATCCTTATCTTTTATTTTGATGAAAAATTAAGTTGCTTTTCCCGAATCATGCAGCATACAAAAGTTTATAGTCATTTGTTTTTCACTCATTTATGTGGTAATAATAATATAATAGTAATAGTAATAGTTTTAAAATGGTCCAGAAATTAGAAAAAAAGCATTACAGTATGTTAAGACATGGCCACATACAATACAAGGCAATCTTTGTATGAATGACACAAAATACTCTGTGTAACTTTTTATGTATTTAGGCCCAGAAAACACAGCAACAAGAGGAGCTTTTGAAAAAACAGCTGGAAGAAGCCTTGCAAGAGGTATGTAGTAAAAAACTGAAGCTTTTATTTATTGTTGCACCACAATTACAAGTAACCAGACACAGAACTTAATGTCAAAATGTGATGTATAGACACAGTAACATTTTGTGTATTAGAGTTCTCTTGTTATGTGTAGAATTTACCAATATTGAAATTGTTTTTTACTTTGTCACTTTATTTTGTTTTCACCGTCCTTAGCAAAAGAAAGTAATAGGCGAACTGGCCCTTTCTCGGCAAGGCTTTGAAGAGATTCTCTTGGCCAAAAACAGAGAGCTGGAAGTCACAAAGGTATGATTATATTCACTGTAGCATTCTTTTTGCCTAGTTTAGCCTGGCTTAAGCAAAACCTCACTCACTTATTTATTTTTGCAGGAGGAAAAAGAAAAGGCGAGGGCCCAAAAAGAGGAAGTTGTTACACAAGTTACTGAAGTTTTGGAGAACGAGCTTCAGTGCATCATCTGCTCCGAACTCTTCATTGAGGTGGGATTAAGAGGCAATTTAGCATTTGCTATCCTCATCTCTTATACTTATTCTTATGTACAAATCTTTGACATGAATACAGCAGTTATGGCGCAGTAATGAAACTCTCTCTTTAAGGTGCTTCAGAAAATCCAAATGACAAAAACATGAACACTTGTACAATTAAATAAACTTTTTAACCTGCATTGCTATCGTCTACAGGCAGTCATCCTGAACTGCGCTCACAGCTTCTGCTGTCACTGCATCCAGCAGTGGCGCAAAAAGAAAGACGAGTGTCCCATCTGCCGACAGGTCATCCAGTCACAGACCCGCTGTCTGGCCCTGGACAACTGCATCAACAGCATGGTGGAAAACCTGAGTCTGGACATGAAGGCCAGGCGGCAGACACTCATTACGGAGAGGAAAGGTGAGAGGTGCGTTACCAACATTGTCATTAGTATCCTACAGTTTATACAGTCAGAGAAGCTGGGCTTGTTTTAGTGTTTTTAAAGAGAAACATGAAAAGGACGTATAAATAAAAGACACAACAAAGTCAACAGAAGCCTGGCATAATATCAGCAAGAACCAGATTATTTACAATCCCAATTATTACAGAAAAAAATAAATATAACACAAACTGCTCATACTAATTTTTTTGTTACACAGAAGCAAGCTTGTGACCATGATGTCATCAGCAAAGGTCAGTGTGCAGGCTTGAAATGTCTCGGGGTTGTCGTACAGTGAGTACGGGAATAGATCAGTCTGATCATGCAACAAGGAGAAGTTCAATAATATGTCATGCTTGTGGAGTGGTGGGCGGTGTGTTGCGAAACACACATCATGGGACTGGAAAGAATCATGTATGAAGGCGCCCTGAAGTTGTTTCCTAAGTTCATTTGGGTTTCATTTCAAAATACTCCTCATCGGATTTCATATCTCATGTCTGAAGAAAAAAAGTGAAATTTGACCAAAATCAGCCTTAAATACTTGACACAACATATGCTTTTATTTGAACAAATATAGTGTTTGTTATACTGAAATACTGGAAAAATAATTAGACAAGCTCTGTTTCAGCTTTTTATCATTACTATTATTTCACTAAATATGTTATTATACTAATAACAAGATAGTACTTTGCCAGGTATTTAAATATGCAGAGAATCTCTCACCCAATTTTACCCCTATACATGCAGCAGCTATCTAGATTATATTTCCTCGAGTTTTTCACACTACTGTGCTCATCTTCCTCCTATTTCAGTTATAGAACAGACATCAAACCACAGTATGAGACAGTGAGGTAGCAGGATCACACTCATGCACACATTACCACATGAATGTCCCATTTAGCATTAATATCTGACTGACAGTGTACTTACTACCAATGGTGTGCAATGCTACATTCATCAGATCGAATGACTGGAGAGCCTTGACATGTCTGTCTGAGCTCAGTGACTAATGCCCCTCTTGCCCTCAGCAGTAACCACTGATGTCCTTGAGCAAAGTGCTTGACCCTTAGCTGGTGTGTTGAAGCCGCTCAGATGCTCCAAAGCAGTAAAAGAAAAGTGGTTTTCAATGTGTTTAAAGTATATTTACATTCACTACTTTAGCCTTTTTCAGCTTCATAGATGTGGAGTGAGGAAAGAAGGGGTGGGTGGAGCACAGTGAATATTTCAACACAAGGTGGCAGCACAAAGAGGCTGATTCATGTCTTTTCTTTTGTGTTGTATGATGTTATTTTAGAAATGGTGAAATGTTAACTTAAGTTCAATTCAATTCTACAAAAGCACGCAGCTTTGAAATATTCTTACTATGAATATGTGAATATATATTTAAGGTTATTGATCAGAATACAGATAAGTAATTAGGGAAGTAAACTTTATTTTCACAGCACCTTTCTCAACCACAGTTACAAAATACACATCAAAGGGCAATAATGTAAAATACAATGTAAAAATCATTTCAGGGTCAAACATAGGGAATTAAAACATAAAATAAGACTGAGACAACATGAAGCTCACCCAAAGCCAGTCTACATTGGTATGTTTTTAAAAGATTTTTTAAATATGGCACTTCAGCTGATATAGTGGAGCATTTTGTTTTCTGCATTGATTGAGCTAAAACAGGAAAAGCATGACCCCTGTTCGCCCTGAGCCTCTCTCATGGAACTTTTTGACAGGATTTGGTTTGCAGAGGTCTGGAAGCCAAATGTTTGAGGAATGGCCTGAAAATGTTCTGGAAAAGGGAAAAAACATATTTTGTTTTCTCATTGCTTGAAACATGATTTCTATTCAAAAACACCAAGCAGTGTGTTCTGTTTGATCTCGTGGTGCACATGTTGGCAGTTCCTGCCTGTGTTGATTTAATTTCAAACTGAAGTGGGAAATTTTGATTTGATTTGTGTTACAGCATGTAAATCATCAATTTTGAGGATTAGCAACATCACACATGTTATCCCCCTCTACCTCCCTCCCATATTTTTCTTTCTGTCAACAAATCCTTTAAAAAGACCAAACCAACCATGCACTGATTCTGCTCATCAGTCTGTGTAGCCAAAGCCTCATATAGCTTATATCACTGTGCTATAGAGCGCCATTAAAAACACATCAGAGCCACATTGTCACACTGGCTCTCATGTTCCTTCATTACCCTCGATCATACCATGAAAATAGTTCCCAGTATATACACTTTTTATCCGTCTGTGAGTAATGTTTAATGAAAAGTAGTGTCCCAGAGTTTTAGAAAATCCCTTTACCTTTTTTTGTGTGAGCTACAGACAGCGTAGGGAAGTCGAAAAGTACAGAGATTAACCTGTTGATTTTAATCTAATTAGGGGCGAGAGGAGGAGAATTGATGCTTTGATGCATCACAATTCTCTCCTGAAAGTTTATGTCTCTATGCAGATAAATTAATTATTTGAAATTTTGAAACCTAATTCTCAACATTATGATCAGCTGTAACAGTTTTGTAAGACCAGGCTGTACATTTTTTACAGCTGAACCAATTGGATGGTGAAACGTAACAGCTCCAAGTTTGAGCTTGAGTTTTGTGAGGATGGCTGAGCATGAGCAACCACCATGGATACAATCTGACCGGCACGTCTGACTTAAAAGCTAGCATATGGAAGCATTTTGGCTTCTATGAAGTTGAAGGGGAAGGCGACCTGGACAACAGCCACATTTAAATGTTTTCTAACAAATATGAGAAACCATATTTCGTGTTTCCACCCGGAGTTAGAGGAAAAACAGCTGGTTGTAGTTGCTGCCATCCAGAGAAGTAAGTAAAAATCAAGTCAATTATTTAGTGAGAAAAAATAAAACTGAATCTGAATCTGAATCAAATCGTGAGGTGCAAAGAAACTCTCACATTGGATTTGTAGACAATGAGGAAAACCAAGAATAATATCAGCCCTTTTTCTTTAAAGTCACACCGAGGACTTGAAAGCTGCTCAGAGGGAAGATGCTGCTCTTTCAAATGTGTGTGAAGACCAACTGACTGTTTTCTTCTTCTGTGTTTTCCAGCAGCTGACTCTGCTCAGGTAATGGTGATCCACGATGACGACAGCAGCAGGAGCAGCGACAGCGACAGCAGTATTGTGTCTGTAGACAGCAGCCTCAGCTCTGTGGTCTCTGTGGACACAGACAGTAGCATCCACTTGGACTCCAGTCCGGCCTACAGTGGTTACTCTGATGAAAGTGTTGATGAGTTTGAGGATTAGCCCTTTTCTCCTCTGGGCAGTAATGTGAAATGGACTTTTTGGTGTTGATAAGATAATAAGTTTTCTGTTTTTCTTTTTGTAATATTATCAGTTGTCCTATTGTCTTTATTTTCAACTAAAGGAATAAAGTTTGCTTCCTATGCACTTCCACAGTCACTCCTATCTGTATGTTGTGATGCACACATTGACTTTGTCCAACAATTGATTGTGTTTATGGTTTCAAGGAACGAGGAAATCTTAAGAAGTTGGAGAAGGGCAGACAGAAAATAAACCTCTGCTGGGATTGAAAGGACCAGACCAGTGTTTCTGTTTTCAGCCATGTTTGTGTATGGGTCAGTCCAACTATTTGGTCCAGACTGAAACATCTCAAGAAGCATTTAATGGATTAAGTTGAAAAATTGTACAAACATTTATAGCATTTAGAGGATGAATCCAAATAACTTAGATGATACAGGAGCTTTTGTTGTTGTGCCTCCACCAGGTCAAAGTTTTCACTTGTCCTGTGAACTATATCATCAAGATTTTAAAAAATTGTCCCGCATTTAGCTCAAAGCACCACTGTGGCTGTAAACTCTTGAACTCATATGTTACTGAAAACCAGTTTCCATGGGATTAATGTGTTTTCTTAGCTTTCAATCAGCAACATTTAATTTTCAATAAAAATGAACTGAAGGGTGATGATACTGTAATTCCTGAATCATGGCCAAACTCCCTGAATCACCAGTTGACATTTTTCTCCATTGTTGTTATTGTTCATTCAGTGATGCCCTGTTTTCTATTCATCCAGATACCCACCTGGGAGTTACCTCACCTGGGAGTCACCTCACCTGGCACACAAGCTGTGTTATTATTTGCTGGAAAAAGAAGGAAGCGCATTAATCAGCCCCACTGGCAAAACTCCAGTTTACATCTCACCTCGCTGGTCCTGACTTATGTAAAACAAGTGAATGCTTTCACCTCAGAAGGTAATGTGAGAAATGTTCAGGAAATTCACTTTAACTTCACTAGTGATATAAAGCTGCTTTGTTTAGCTTTTTTTAAAATATATTTTTACATTTGTCCTTTAACATTTTCAAAGGTTTGTCTTTTGTGCCATTGGTCTAACAGTATATATTTGTAAGGAGTATCCTGAAAAGTTATTGGCAATAACTTCAGTGCTCTCATACATTTAAATCTGCATGTCAACAGTCCCTCCTGGAGCGGCTGCCACATTTACACATAGATTTTCATCCCGGAAAGAAACTCTTCATTTTGCTAAATCCTTTGTTGATTGCACACATGCTGTGTTTCCCAGCAGCTCGTGCAACAGCTCCTTGGGCTGTGAAAGCAAATGGAAGTGTGAGGCGCAGTCTTCATGCTGGAGACAGACAGTGTTTGTGCTGCGTTTGTCCACCAGAGGACTAAGGGCATTAATTGTACCATAAATAATCCCTGCGTGTATTCAATACTCCAATATCCATATGAAATGGCCTGCACTCACAAAGATGTATGAGCCAATATCCTGCTGCACTGTCAGGACATTTGTTGGCATCCTATCAAGAAGGACTTTGAATTCCTGGTTTATTACATGAGCATTTAATCAGGCCTTTCTAAAATAAAATTTCCAAGCTGGAGGAGAAGGTGTAAATGATAATATTAGTGATGGCTGAATTCCATTTAGCTGCTTCAGCTTCCTGGTTCTGGTCTTGTGCAGGCTGGCTCACATTGTCGGGGCTTACTGGAAATAGAATGGAGCCATTGTTAATGTTATTAGTAACACATGTCCTTTTCCTACTATGACACAACGTCTGCTGTGATAAAGGCCTGGTTATTTGACAGACCAGCTCCACTTAACATCAACTGGGGATTTCCAGTTCTGTGTACTTTGCTATCAAATAAACTCTAGTGGGAGACACTTATTCCTCTAATTGACCTTAAAGATATAATTATTGATATTTTTCTTGTATTTTTTTGTATAGATTTAAATTGTTGCAAGACTCTCTTGATCTTAATGGGACTTTCTGACAACATAAAACTTAGATAAGTAAAGTATCATGCCTTATGCATTATTATTGGAAATGTCATTCTCTACTTATGTTGGATTATATGCTATTTTGTATATAAAAAACCCCACATCTCAAGCTACATTGAGTAAAAGACAAAATCTATATAATCAAGGCTATAACTATTGAAGACACAGAGGTCGTATACTCAGTAATTTTCCAGAGAATTTGAGGATTTCAACAATTTAGGACCTCAGTAGTTATATAACCCTGACTATGGCCCTGTGTATAATTGGTACAAAATGACATAGTCTTCTGCAGGAGCCTTCCCATTAATTTACCGTACAGATATCAATCCTAAATAATGTGTGACAGCAGATTCATGCTGCCTTATGCCAAGACAAGCTGACGAGTGAACCTGTACAGTTCTTGTTTGGTGCAGATTCAGGGACACCCAACACCGTGATTCACCCAGAGTGCACAGGAACAGCAGCTCACAGTAGGAGTTTGCCTCCTGTGCCGTGGATGGCTGATGTCACGCCAGTCCATTAAAGCCGGAGTACGAGGGAAGCGTGTGTCTGTCAGGTTGTGTTACACGAGGACGACAGTGATGGACTGCCTCAGGGCTACAGTTGGAGCCTCTCATTCCTCCATCTAACCCTCTATCCCACTCTTGGAGCAACCTTGTGATGCCTGTAACAACTACTCTCTCTCTCTCTCTCTCTCTCTCTCTCTCTCTCTCTCTCTCTCTTCTCTTTCTCTATTTCTCTGTCTGCCCTTCCACATGGGAAACACTATCAGTTTTTGCTGCCCTGCCTCCATCCATGTGTGCTCATGTGAACATGTTACCCAGATAATTGCAGAATTGATGAAAGTAGCTTGAACTTAAAACTATTAAGAGATAAGTTGATGGACAGAACAATAATCTACAGCTATAATTTTCTTTCATGTTTTCAAGCAAAAATGCTAAAAATCCACTGGTTCCTGCTTCTTAAATGTGCAGATTTATCTAAACCAAATATCTTTGGGTTTTGGACCATTGATTGGACAAAACATGCAATTTGAATACATCACCTTGGCTTCTGTGAATGTGCATTTTAATTGCTTTATAGCAGATTTGATTTGGGGAAAAACAATATTTACTGTTTCACCTCTCTTCCATGTTATTTAGTTACAGTCAGGATCCTCTTAAGGTGGTATTTACGTAGTAGCTGTGCACTTGCTTTGTGTTGTTGTTTGTAAGAGAGATGGATTTACTCCAGCATGCTCTTATCCAAAAGGCCCGTGGTCCATATCCGTGGTCCATCTGCCAGTGTTGTAGAATCCAAATGTTGTTCACAGCATGATCAGGCTGAAAACTGCAGCAGCTCCAACACGCAGCCTCCTGCAACAATGATGTCACATACTCGTATCAGTGTTCTCCTTTTATGTCCAACTGCTAAAATATTACTGTAATTTAATAATTACCAGACAGACTAATCTTGATATTAATCTCAATATTTTTGCACCCTCCTGCACAAAATTATGTATTGTGTATATTGTTTATATTTGGTTAATTGTTTTTATGATATTTTTTCACATGTTTGCATGCTTGCTTTTATCTTCATCTGAACTAAATTTATTATCATGCACCAACATATCAAGGACAATTATGTGAAATCTGATTCTGATTAAATTCTGATTAATAAGTAGCAATTAATTTGAGGTAATTAGCAATTAGTGGTTAATATAATGAATTGATATTTGCAAAATATTGAAAATCTAGTTTTTGTTCTTGTCTTTATCTCTGACAGGAAGAAACCTTATGTTGCATTCCAGGAAGGTCGGAATTTCCGGTTTTCTAACTAAAATATATACAAAGATACTGTTGATACTCTGACAAAGAAACTCGCCTTTTCCAAAGCAGGACTTTTTAAATCTTCAGTTTTCTGATGTGTTCGAAACACAACAGCAAGCATCTAAATCTAAAGTATTTTTTCTTTGAAGTACACCGCTCTCGCTGTTCGTTTCAGGTTCACAAGTGCTCAAATTTCCGGGGTTACTTCTGTCACCAAGGAGACGGTTGAAGCTCAGCGAACTGCAGGTTTACAACTGACGTTTGAACAGTTTTATTTTTGTAACTTAAAGGTATGAAATAAATATTAAATGTCTGTCAGTTTACGACTTTGAAGATGTTTTCAGTGATTAATGAAATAACCGATGTAATGAGTTAGTCGCATTGAAGCTAACATGGAGTTGGAGGGTCTGTTTAAGTTAGCTAGCTAACTTTTTGGCTAACGTTAGAATCACAATGGCAGAATGTTGATGTTAGCTAATGCTAATAGATAATTCAGTAATAGTTTATTTAGGCGTTATGTCATTAAACAAACTATCATATCATAAACACCAGAAAATAAAAATATATACATATTACTGGGATGTGAAACTTTTAATGTGTAATTTAATGTTTCTTCTTTTAAAGCAGAGGATAGTGAAGTACAAAAACTACAACTACAACAATGCCCAGGTTCCCCTGTCCTACAGGAGCCAGTATCAACCCAGCTGAAGACTACAGAAAGATGAGGAGGATCTTTGCTGAAGATCCAGACTGGACCCTGGCTATAGTACCTGCTTTATCAAACCTCTGTGTGCAAAGCATCGTGACAAACTTTGAGGGTATGCTCTTGTTTCTTGTAGCATTATTATACAGTTTTACACACTCATGCATAATGTAAATGGAACTTAATGCATAGCTTAAACCTGTTACAGAAAAGCCCATATATGAAGACCTGACACCCATCCAGAAAGACTTTGTGCAGGAGAGACTGTCTCCTTCCCTGAACCTGCAAGTGACAGCCAATCTGATCAGTGATGGTGTCTACTGGAAGAGGTGCTGCGAGCAGAGATGGGAGCTCTGTGACGTCTCTCATTACGACCACAGCTGGAAACGCATGTTCTTCGAGAGGCACATGGAGAACATTATCGAGCTTTTTATCCCAGATGTAACAGATCCAAAGACGGTTCTAGAGATGGTGCCTCTTTGTAAGAACTATGTCAAGAGGCTGGACATCTCCCAACTCCTGCCACCTATCAAGGAGCCTCAGAAAGAGGAAGAAGAGGAATATGGCTGCGAGTTGGCAAGTGACAATGAGTATGACGAACCGTCTATGGACCACTTTGACTTTAGCATCCTGCTGCACAAGCTGACAAACCTTGAGGAGCTCCATCTGGTGTACAGGGTCAAACAATGTGGAATGAACTTTGAATGGAAGATGTTTGAGATGACTGACAGAGATTGTGAGTCGCTCGCCAAGGCCCTTAAGTCCTGTAAGACTTTGAAGGTGAATATTGCTTCCACCTCAGTGATTTATAACATGGTGCCTTTTGTGGTTCTGATTGTCTGGAGCATGTTTGTTTGTTGTAATTCCACACTTCTGACTTTCTTGGCAGCTACAGAGTATCATTTACAGACGTTTGACAGTCCCCGATGTCACGTAACAGGAAAATTGTTGTTGGCACTACCCAAGCATTAAATTCATGCTCTATTTACATCAAAGAAAAGACAGCAGAGCCTCTGGCAGCAACCTAAATAAGTCACTATTTGACACAACATTTTTGTCACATTAATTTATTACTGCATGAGAACATTGCTTATATCTGCTACCGATTTCTGTGTGTGATATGGAAACTATACAGGAGATTATTGCAATTGATATTAGGGCTTTAACTTATGATAGATTTATCCATTAATATTTGTTTAAATGAATTGTCTATAATATATCAGAAAATACTGACAAACCAGTCCAGAAGATATTTAATGTACAATGATATAAAGCAGAGAAAACATTATACTGTATAAAGCATAGTCTCCACTGTTGTGTTTTACTAATGTGAAAAGTATATATACACGTGGTGAGTTCATACTGCCCAAACAGAAGATTTCAGTTATTTTCAAGTCCTATATCCTATGACATCTTATCTGTACTCCTAATGATGAAGTTTCTTTGTGCTACACACCACATAATCTTGCTAATCCTCACAATATACTGTTTCTACAGCTTCTAAGGCTTCATCAAAGCCACATTGAGGACAAAAAGTGCCGGATGCTGGTGAAATACCTTTTGCACCACCCGTCCCTGAGGGAGCTCGACTTTTCTCACAACCTGATCGGAGACAGAGGAGCCAGAGCCATCGGCAAACTGCTCACAAATAGTAAACTGGAAGTCCTGAACATGTGTGATAATGATATTAGAGGCCCGGGAGCCAAAGCTATAGCTCATGCTTTGTCCAAGAACTCCACCCTTTTGTCACTCAACCTGCGTCTCAACCGTGTGCGAGATGAAGGAGGTGAGGCTATTGGCAAGTCCTTGCTGAACAACAACATCCTACGTCACCTGCACCTGGGAAGCAATGAGGTGACCGGGCCCACTGCTATTGCTCTGTCTAAAGTGCTGTTTCAGAATAACACCCTGAAGAGCATCAATCTCTCCTGCAACAACCTGGGTGTGGTAAGTTAATTACTGTTCTTAGAGCCTTAATATCAGGGAGGCAAAAATATAAAGTTTTACCTGAGGGTGGTGCCACAGAAAAGGCCATGTTGACACTTTTAGGATGCTGTAGACTGTAGACTTTTATGTTCTTTAACCTCAGCTGCACTTGACTTGAATGTGATTTGAGCCAAATACTAACATTAAATTGTACAGGATGAATGCAGCTGACAAAAGTCTGGTCAGAACTGTAATGGATCTGAAGACCATGATCGCCACAGTCATTAGACTTTTTGCTCTGGAGACCATTTATGTGTATGTAAAATTTCACATTGAAGAGATCAGTGTTTGAATAATAAATTCAGTCAATTCACAGTTTAAGTAATTTTCAAGCATAAATACAAAAAATCAATGTGTGACAATTTGCAGTCTTTTATTTTCATGAACACAATAACTTTGGGGGCTTTGGACTCTTGATTGGACAAAAGAAAGAATTTAAATATGTCAGCTTGGGAAAATGTTACAGCCGTTTACACAACTTTTGGACATAGACCAAATGATAAATTGAGAAAATAATTAGCAGATACTTGACAATGAAAATAGTCCTACATCCAATAGCTGTCCAGATATGGCATGAATGAAGAAAAATCTATTTTTCCACAAAGAGAGGATAGGAAAATAATGAACAAAAACATTGAAAATTATCATTTAAATATGTGTTTCTACCAAAAGAATGTAAATGGCAAGTTTTTGTAAAATATTTTCAGGGGCAGCACTTTAAAACGCTGGATTTTCTTCACCCTGAAGCGTGCTAGTGCCTGTATAGACACAGTACAGTGAAGGTAACAGACAGAATAGCTTTAAAGTACAAGGATTTTCAATTATTCATAGACATGTGTGGAAAACATGCAATAATGGAAAGCTAAGTAAGTGTTGTTTCCCCATGAGAGGTCGATCAGATTTTTCCCCTTCTCTCTCTCCTCTTCAAGATTTCACTGTACAGTATATCTGTGACTGGAATACACTGCGGAGGATCAAAAATCACTCACATAGCAGAAATGCAACATGCAGTTCCATCAGTATCTGTGACCTTGGTCTTCTCTTCACAAAAATAGAAATGCTTGTTTCAGACGTACTAACAATAAAACACTGGTGACACTCACGATAAGCAGTTTACAAAGTGAGGCCTATTTCAGACAGCAAGAGTTGCTGAGGGGTGATTTTGCAAGGTTGCTCTCATCCAACCTTTTCAGCATTCTGTGATGTGTTCAACATGGACATGCATCAGTGCTAAATGTGTTTGTTTGTTCTCTCTCTCCAAACCTGTGTGTGTGTGTGTGCAGGATGGAGGTAAAGCTCTAGAGGAGGCGATGTCTCACAACACCAGCGTGACAGAGTGTGACATCCGCCTGACGGAGGTCGACGAGCGGAGCGTTTCCCTCATTAACCAGGTGGTTTGGACCAACCAGGGTTCAGAGCAAAAGAGACATGCTCAAGAGAGTAAAACCAAGTAGACCTCAGCAGCTATATGTCTCATTGGGATATTTGTCACCTTTTAAGACATAGAGCATTTACAATACACAAAGCATTGCATACTGAACTTCTTTGGGATGTGGCAACAGTTGTCAAAGTAATTTTTGACACATCTTTTCGTGAGCATTTCAGTTTATTGAGGAGCCTTTTTTTCCATTTCGATACACAGATTTGGTTTTCAGTCCTTATTTAACATCAAGGCAACGTTGTGGTGGTGTTGGAATACATACAGACTTGTGTTGTTTTTTATCTATATCTACTGGCTAATAGTATAGTAGTAACACCATTGCTAGGCAGAAACAAAACATCTTTAGTGTAAATAATGTCACGTTTTCCTAGTTTTAAATCTTACAAGATCACTAGTTGTTTTCTAGAATCAAACAAAGAGAGGCAAAGCTATTCTGTACGCTGATGGTGGACTAGTACATAAAGCAATCTACATATGATAGAATACTGATACTCTTTAGATCAGTAATCACTTTCATTAATCACTCAACCGTTTTCCTTAAAGAGATGTGTTTGTGTGCACTTGATCCTAAATCAAACATTTTCAGTTAAATAAAGGTGTATCAAATATGACTTAAAATGTAAAAATTAGTTTTAAGGGAAACAAAAAAAAATCATCAAAAGCATAAATAAAAAAGCAGCACAAAGATGCTGTTGGCTGTGTGAAAGATTTTACAATGATTGTATTGCCATTTGGGCCTTAACAAACTCACCGTTTAACATCTGCACATCAAAAATGTCCCTGCTTCATTTACCTCTAAGTGTGTGACACATTCAGCTAAGCACAAGATCCACATCAACAGTCGTTCTAAACTCTCGTCTCTACTTTATTTACAGTACAAATCCTTTCTGCCCTACAGTCTTGAAAATCCACAAAGTTATTTAAATATAAAAAGACGAACCCCAGAGCAATCTTGAGTGAAAGTGTACATATCATAACAACCTAGTCTACTGAATACACATGATAAAGGGTTCAGTGCTTTGTGTGACAAAAGCCTTTCTGCTAACAGTCATCTATGGAGGAAAAATGTCGAGTTATAAACCTTCCAGGAACATTTATAACCGCGTTGAATACACCAAATAGTTTTTTGTCACTGCTGTTTCGTAAACATTGCACTGGTAAACACATTTTTTCTATTCTTACACACGTCTATGTATAGATATCACAGTGAAGCCATCTGAGAGGTTTGTCGGCTAATGATGAATGAGAGAATGTCATGACTTCAGTATAAAACAGTGACTAATATCCAACATTATATAGATAGTGTGGTACATTTTATCCCCTGTGGAGTCTGCATGCTCATCCCTGTGGTTTCTTTACACTCAGTACACGGACAGTACATGATTCCCTGCCTTCTGACCGATGCATGCTGGGATATGATCCAGCACTTCAGAATCAGAAATGACTGGCTAAAGTAACTGAATGAATTAATGAATGAATTTCAATCCCTGCGTCTCATTTGGTTTCCTGCTCGTTAAAAAAAAAAAAGAAGCTGTTGCTCAAAGAGGTTACATAGCACACCACTCGTTAATTATTAAAGGGATAGTTAGACATTTTTGGAAATATGCTTATTTGTTTTCTTGCTGAGAGTTAGATGAGAAAATCAATGCCATGCTCATGTATATATGTTAAATATAAGCAGCCCTAACTAAAGCTCCGTAATTAAAGCTTCCCTGTAAAATCATAACCTATCATTTTCTTGAATTTTTCTGCAGTATAAACAAATGAAATAAAACATGTTATATCTTGAGCTTTTAGGGTGCTGATAGTTGGATTTTGCTCAGATGGAGCCAGGCTACTGGTGGTAGCTTCATATTTACTGTACAGACATTAGAAGGTATTGATCTCCTCATTGAACTCTCAGTGGGAAGGCGAATAAGTGTGTTTACCAAAATGTTCGCAAGTTCAAACTTGGCTGTGTTATAAAGCTAAGCTGTTTATTAAGTGGAGATTTACACAGCACTAAATTAAAATGAATTGCACCACACAAACTAATAAGTAGAGATTAGTTGTGTTATATATTTTGATATCTTCACTAACCAAAAGTAATGTAACTGAACCAATATACCTACATGCACAAAAAATAGCAGTTCAATTTAATATTGTGCTGTAACATTTGGAAGTTATGTTACCTATGTACACAAATTTAAACACTGCAAAAGTGTCTGATTGCTGAGACATTTCTGATTTAGTAAATTTCTGGTGTGAAACCACTAATGGTTATGAAGAACTAAGGAAGAACTGAGAAATGGACTTATGAATAGCTGGTGCAACTGAAATTCCGGAGAGGAACAGATATCATGTCTGTATCTTTCGCTTTGTCTTCATGATCGGGAACATCAGTAATGTTATGTCAGTTTGTTTCAGCATCCTGTTTTTGCAAACCCCTCATTTAATCCGGTTAGTACGCAGCTGATTCTTGCTGCAACCTTTGTAAAGCAAAATAAAATGTCTACATAACTGTCTCCTAAACCTGAAGTTTAGAGGAAGGAGGGATAACCAGGTTTGGATGTTGTTGCAAAGCAGAGCCTTTGCCCTAAATACCATCCTGAGATCTGGGGGCTTGCATAGACGACCTGTGAGTTGTGATGGGAGTTTCAAACAGTTGACAGAATATTTTCTTTCTAAACTGTCCTTTGTTGAGTGAAATGTGAGGTTTGATAGAATCTGTGTTTTTATCACGCCTCACCTGCTTTTTATTTTCGGTGTATTGTCTAGTATTGCTATAGACAGTCGGCAACTCCAAACTTAACACCACACATGGAATGTAATGAATATGGCTAATTGGTCACAATTTACAGTACAGGCTCATTAATGTGAAAATAACTTGTTACAGGAAGTAACACAAAATGTCCATGAGTGACCGCAGGCAAGATTTGATGTTCACTATTAGACATTTAAATGGTTTTAATGGTCTTAATGGTGTAAAATGATCCGTGCCAGTTTATCTTTCACTGCAGGGCTCATGAGATGAAGGCTGGTTCGTACAGAAATAACTCTTAAGGTCTTCTTAAATGAGATCTGTGCTTATTTTCAAACCTTAAGACTAAGCACACTTTGAATGATGAGTTCTGCTGTGGGAGTTTATAGTTAAAATTAGATAAACTGATAAATTTTGGAAGCTGATTCCTGCATCATATTTTATTTTTAAAACTTCTGGCATGCCTGGTTTTAATCACTGTTTCCATTAAAGCTTTATTCTTGTGCATGGCTTAGCTGTAAAATAAAATTCACCATGACTAAGATACTGCATGCACTCATTTGAGAGGAAGTGTATTTTTTTTTTTTTAGTTCTTAAAGTAATCCTGTCATATTATTAAATCTGACACTATCAGTAGTGAATCCAGGCCTCTGCCTATTTCTAGCGTCTTTGATGGCCAGCTCTCTGGCTGTCTCTCTGATACGCATCAGCAGCAGCAGCAGCAGCAGCCGGCTATAAGAGAGCTGTGTTACATTAAGAGGAAAATCATCCAAAACATATTTAGGGCCTGATTCTGTTTTTGAAATGATAATGAGGGTGGTTTCTCCAATGTGTTGTACTGTACACCACATGCTATTATGAGTGTGGATTTGATTTGTTTCAATGGGAAGATGTTGAGATGAGACGACTTTAGTTATAAAAGCTTATGCTTGTCAGTAACAGTTGATTGCTAGGCACTTAAATAAAGAGGTAGGCTGAATACAAATATTGCCAAATATGAAATTAAATCAGTCTTTGAGATTTTAAACTAGCTGAATTGACACTGATCTAATGTGTCTAATTAATATTATGGTGAGGTTTATTAGTATGTAGTGGGCCATAATACAAAATGTACACTTTTTAGTAATTAAGAAACAGTTTGAAGACGTGTTGTTGATTCAGTTTGAAGTTCTCGTGTCCTTTAGCCCACCTGTGCTAAATTATTCATCGACTGTGTTGCTATATTTAGCAAGCCAGGAAGTATAATGCCGTTGCAACTGAGCCGATTTCAGCTAACTTGATATATCAGCATCTGCACCACACGTTTATTTTTATACAATGGAAATGTATTCCTTTTTAAATGGATTTCCATGAGCCTTGATTTTGCATGAACAGATTTAAATCACCCAGTTTTTTAAAAAAAGTTTCACATGCAGATGTTAAGCTGTTAGATTTGAAGTTAACGTCACTTTATAAGACATGTACTTTATTTTTATTATGCTTTGTCAAGGAGGCTGATATCTTTGCATGTTGCCTCATCATTCACGTGATTAACATGATGTGTGAGTCTATTATTTCTTCATTTCTCATTCAGGCCTCCATTAATTGTCATGTTCCTTTCATTTCTTGGCAATTTCTCAGGCTACTGCTGAGTCAAACCCTATATCAGGCTTCAAATACTAGAAAGTGTTACTCATGTCCTTGTAAATTGTCAGTGACTAACATCTATAAATATGGCATTTACAGTAGGATGTGACTCCTCCTTGGTTATTTGACTCTTGTTCTTAAGGACGCTGCAAGACTGTACTTTGGCAGTTTGGTCCTTTAAAGCCACATTGTATTTTAAACAACAGTCTGATCAATGGCATCAAGTCTGTTTTTCCCTGACTTAGTAGCTGTACCGTGAGGACTTTCCCAGATATCGTTTGTTTCCTGTTTGTTTGAGGCTACAGAATCTTTAGAAACTTGAACAAATCCTTGTTGTGGTAACTTGTAGGTGACCTAGTTATGTCTGCTGTAAAAGGGAGAAGCATAAGTCAGTGTTAGCCCAACCCCTCTCACGCTCTTCCTGTATCATTATATTCCTCGCTCAGATCAGTGTGGCAGCTGTGGGTCATAGAGATGTCTCCACACAGGAGCCGTTTCTGTGCAGGGAGCGGTGGTCGTGGTTGAGGCAGCCTTCGTTGCGATGTACGATGAGCACGGGGAAGTACAGAGCGTCCTGGTAGGCTGGAGGGTTCTCCTCGCTGCTCTGCTGGCCTGACAGACAGCGCGTGCTCTCTGTGGGGCACGACTGCTCGTTCAGGCTTCCGCTGCTCCTCCACAGGCAGCTCCGCCTGGAGCGTACAGCCGACCCAGCGAGAAGCGGCTGGCGCTGAAGGGGATGCGGGGGCTCCCTGTGTTGCAGATGCTCAGGGCGCTGCGAGAGAAGATGGAGGAACTGCTGATGGCGCGGTGGCAGCGCTCACAGTTCTGCCTGTAGCTGCCGTAGCCTCCGCAGATGGAGTAGCTGTTACAGCTCCCTGAGAGCTGGGCCAGGTCCATGAGAACGGCCTCTGAGTAGCTGGGCACCAGCTGCTGGTTGGAGCGTATGTGCCACTCCAGCTCCGTGCTGTCGATTGTGTTGACTCGTGGGATGTGTCGGCAATACGGCCGCTCCTCAGATGGCGTTACTGGCACGTAGTCAAAGCCAAACAGCTTCTCTACATGGTAGTGTACACAGGCAGTGCGGTACTCCGTCAACACCCGCAGAGGCCAGGAGAGGGTGAAAGCAGCTGCCGCCCAGAAAGTGGAGTTGGATGCATACCAGGGAAGGTGATTAGGGTCAGAAAAGGCAATCATATACTCCTTGAAGTCTACATTCTTCAGGTGCATCCCCTCACGGGCCTCCATGTAGTCATCCAGGCCCTCGTTCTCTGTGAAGAACCTAGCCCGTTGGGTCAGGTAGGAGTTCTCTGACTCCACATTAGCAAAGCTAAAGCACTTAGTGAACCTCAGCCTAGTGATGGCGAAGTCCTCCAGGGCCAGCAGGTGCTTCGAGATGTCCTTCACCCCGCAGTTTCCGTAGTCAAACTCCGCCTCGGCCACGTGGGTGTTGACTCGCTCGTGGTAGACCTGCGTGGTGGTGTAGGCATCTCCGTTACGGTAGCGCGTCACCTGCCGCGTCCTCCTGACATAATGGTAGCTAATGGCCTTCCACCAGATGCAAGGCGTGGCCTGCTGCATTCGCTGGATGCGCTCGGCCACACTGTCCACATCCACCTTGTACTGCAGCTCGTTCCTGGTGTGGCAGTGCCAACACTCCACCAGGTAGACCACGTAGAGCATGACCAGGAAGGCCAAGGGGATGTAGATGTAGCCGTTGGAGCAGGGACTGTCGTGGTACATCATGGACTTTCCCTTGTAAGCACTGTCGAAGGAGAGGCGTGTGACCTTGGTCACCTGGCACCAGGCCATCACCCCGACGCAGCTGTACATCAGCAACGACAGCAGCAGGCATTTCCAGTGAGTTTCCTGACACAAGGATTTAGTCAGGGACTGTTTCTGGGGCCGCTGCTACAAAGAAGATGACAAAACAGCAATAAGTCAATGGAACAATACTGTAGCTAACTTTTAGTCAACATAGCAATTTAAAATAATGAAACACTGTTTATATTATTTCCTAGAAGTAAATGGCACATCTGTGTATTGGCATGATCATTTCTCCGAACATACAGTAACAGTCAAAAATACCTGAAAGCAATAAGGAACATAAAGGGTTATATTAGCTGTAATAACACACTTCAACATTAAAACTGTAATTTAATTAATGGGCATAAGTATGTCCTGGGTATAAAGTTAGAAACAGTTAAAAAGTAGTGCCTCATGCATATAAAATATTTAAGGAAATATTCTGCGTTGTAAGTGCTTTTGCATACTTTATGCATGAGCACTGAGCCAATTTCTCATGTCTTGGTCAGTGCTTGTTATAATCAAAAAACTCCTCCACGCTTTTAATCAAATTCAATACAAATGTCTGATTAATGCAAAAGTGTTAAGTTAATACCTTGTTGTCAGTAAGAAGTACTTTGAGATTCTGTTTGACTGGTGTGTGGGTGTGCACACGGCCACGCTGCATGTGTTTATATAAATGTGATATTTGAGAATAGAAAAGTAGTAAAAGAACAGGAATATGCTGATGGGTATAGACTCCACATTTAATGTCAAGCCAGCCAGAAAAAAGCAGCCGTTTGACTCTGGCAGCATAAAGCTGGAGCCATCCTTTATCACCACGGGGCACAGCAACCCCCCAGTGCCTGCATCAAGAGCTAGTCACGCCTTTTGGGAGCGCTGCCACACAAACCTGGCAGAGGTTCAAAAGCCCCAGGAAGGATGAATTATAACAAAATTCATTCAAGAAATTTGCATAAGAGACATTGCACCAGGGCAGCGCCTACTGTGCACAGACATAAAACACTTAGCATTGTACTGTAGCAGCACTGATTGTAGCTGAAAAACAAAGCTCGTCCTCCTCGTCTCTTCCATAGATCAGCCTCTGCATTTGACCACAACAGTCCAACAACCAGCATCACTGCATTGATGTATTGAATTCAATATGTCAGCTCTGTGCTCTTCGAGTGACAGTCGAGCATAAATAATAGATGTTCTCTCTCCATAATTATCTCCCCCACCTTGGTCACATGCTCCCTAAGTCCCTCACCAACCCGGGGCTACACCCTGCAGGGTAAAAGGGATTAACATTGAAATTCCCATTGAGATGAACCTACTGCAGGAGGAGTATTTACTCACTAGCATCCTGTGCACGCTCGGCAAGTATGATCAATATAACATGACATACTTTGTGGCTCATGTTACACTTTACAGCTTCTGTTTAAGCAGCTGGAATAATGACGAACAGTTGTGTGGAAGGAAATATCACTGTGCAGATGAAATGGTCTGTAATTTACTTGTGTATGCTTTTATATGGAAAGAAACTGAAGGAAGAATATAATCTTGAAAAAACAGCAGTCATATTGTATATAGAAATTTGCAGATATGTAAATGAGGGAGTAGCTCAGTTTCACTCTTGACTTAAAGAATTATACCAGAGATGGCTTCAGGAACAGTGAGCTGGATTAATGGAGACTTTAAAACACCACCAAGATTTTGAAACGTCATTTTACCTCAAACAGATGACATTTCAATTAAAAACTCGCTGGTTGAGATCATAACAGAGCTGTTCATTAAATCTATGGAGAAGAGAAAAGGAAGGAAGTGGCTCATCACATGAACATGGTGCTGCTGATATTTTTGATACATCAGCCAAAGAAATTCCCCGACCAGGCTGAAAAGAAAGATTGACTGGTGGGGGGGGGGATATCACACATTTTGGTCAGGCAGGGACACCCGAAGTGGATGAGGAAGGAAAAACCACCAGTGTTTTTGATTGAGAAGTTGAGCTTATGGTTCCAAAGTATGTTTTCTTATGTTGGAATTAAAAGCTGCTTCTTAATTGGACTAATACGGATTTATATTTGACACAATTATGGTGTAAAAGCTGGTGTTAAACACTTTGTATCCAGGCCACAGAATGTAAAATAAACATTAGGAGAATAGGAAACAACATGCTCTTTTATTCTAAGGATATTTAATGATATTCAACCCGCATGTTTATAACCAAATTTCACCTCACCAGTTTTATCCCTAAACTTTCATAGCACTGTGTGGCTTTTGACTAAAACACACTTTATATGGATGCTTTAAATATACATTTCTAAAACAAAACAGCCTTAGAATGAAATGAAAGGTGTTTCCACAACAAGGATCAAATCCATAAAACTGCCTCTTACGAAATGTGTTCAATATTTTAGAAAGCAAATGTCAGTCAGAACCTTCAAGAACAGGAGAAGCTTCACAATTCATGAGACCACTGTGACTTTAACTAAGTGCCTCTCACACTCATGGACACTTTCTCTTGACATAATAAGACCAGCTAGGTTATATAAAAACCCTCTTGTGTAATGGATATGTAACTTGTCCAACATGTGTGTCTTTAGGGGGAAGTCGACACAGCGACAGGCGAGAAAAGGGAAAACATCCTCCTGATAAAATTTGAATTCAATCCTTATTTCCTCATGTGGGGAATTTTTTGTCTATCTGTTGTAATGTCTCATGTCTGTCCTCACAGAGAGTTGAACTGTCTGGAGCAAGAGTGTCTTTAAAATAACAAACCTAAATGCTGATGAATTTTCTTGTGGAAAAAAAAACAACCTTAGAGCAAAACAGCCATTCTCATAATTCCTCATTGTAACAGTGACCCACAAGAGGCCCCCGGACCTCATCTTAGAAACCACTTGTCTGGAGGGGAGACAAACAGGAGCACATCCATGCGCGTTCACGCTCTCGTGCGCGCGCACAGGTTTATGTATTACTGCATATTAAGCCATTATTAGTAATCACATAGGTTCAGAAATCCATTTACTTCTAATTCTAATCTGCTCAATCTGATTATGCTAGAGAGATTATTGGACTCCACTATGATGTGAGTGAAGCATGTCACACTAATTAAAGGCTGGATTTGTCCATGTGCATAATAACAGTGGCCTGCAGACAGCGTGTCCTCACCTCCTCTCTTGGACTGTCCGGCTCCTCTTCAGGGACCGTGCTGGTGCTGCCTTCACTGGCCGTCGCAGCCGATGCTGGGGACATGATGACAGCGGTGCAAGAAGCGGGGCATGGATCTCCTGATGGGATGGTTCTCCGGCACAAAGACACCGAGCATCCCTCTGTGCATCATCCAGAAGAGAGCAGCGCCCGAATGCGAGGATGCATCCTCAGCTCAGCATCCTCCAGGTGGGCACGCGTCGCTGGGTGTCGCCTACGGGAATCCGGTCATTGTGCCTCGGAAGAAAAATAGTGACTCCTCCCGGGATGCGACGGCTGGGTGCATGCGAAGGCTGCTGCAGGGGTCGCACTGCTCGGCTCCCGTTCAGCTCCCTGCAGGCAGCGCCGATGGCAGCCAGGGAAGCTGTGAAGCAGGACAAAGACGACAGGCAGAGCCACGTGTGAGCTACCCCGACACCACAATGTAAATATCACACACGCACATCACACACACACACACATCCTGGTCTAAACTTCAAGCGGATCACCCCCTGTATCCCATTCAATGCATGACCTTGTCTGCATGCACCAATTATGATAGTAATAAAAAATAATAATGAAGAGTTGCTTACTGCAGAAATAAAAAGCTAGATCGCCCTATGCATTGTGTTTTATATCACGATGGATGAAAACATAATATTCAACCTGCACTGTAAACTCACTATTGAGCAGTAAAAACAATATAGGCTGATGCATATAGTTCAATAGAAATGCAACAATTTTGTGTTGAGACTGTCACAAATGTTGGTGAAACTTCAGTAAGTTTTTTTGTGTGTTGTATCAAATGACATTAAGATAAATTATGAATACGTAATTATAAGAACATCTACAGTGAGATAGTGGAATACAGAGAAAATGTAGGAGCCTGATGTCCAATTCGAGCCAGTATTTGTTTGAGTGCAAACTGGACATTGTCAGAACCAAACTGGTCTAAATACTGAAGATTTAAAGAATGAGAGGTTCGTGAAGTGATTTATGTTTTTCTTTTAGTGATATCTTTTCATCTTTATGACCTCAGAACTGAAGAAGCTTCTTGGATGAGAAGTGAAACGTCTTCAAGAATCTACAACAGAGTCCAGTTGCCTTTGATTTAGCCCTTATTCGAACACCATGACCTGGATGACTGAGAACCTTCACAAACAAGATGACCTCATAGTTATGAGGACATAAAATCCCCCCCAAAAAACATTACACATACAATGGAATTCAAATTTTTATGCTGTTATTCTCATCACAGCAGACTTTATATGCATATTCTGCTGTAAAGCAAAAGGTCATGCACTCATGCCTTTTTTTTAATAATCTATAAAATAATAATCCACATTCCTGCTGTCTCTCACTATTTACACAGGAAGTCTTTACCTTACAATCCTGGCTCACAGACCCTTGTTTGTCAGTAGTCCACAGTATGGACATTGGACTGGACGACTGCTGGCATAAAATGGAATAAGTAAACATAACAGTAGATGACATGAAAACAGATGGCGACTCTTGGCAGCAGTTAAGGTTTCTCTCTGACAGCCACTATTGTTTTATAGACTGTATTTATGATGAATCTGGCCCTCTGAGAGCAGACAGCAGTGGCTGTGGAAGTGAGCCCCCTGACGGCCAAACCACAACAAGCATGTTCATGGGGGTAAAGGAAACAAGAAGTGATAGCTGGGTTATTCCTGAACTTTTACTATACAGACTTTGACCCAGGACAGAAAATAGCAGACAAATAAGATAAGATATTCCTTTATTCCTCCCACAATGGGGAAATTTACAGATATACAAATAAACAGAAGTATTTTGTTTGAGATAAATTATTGTTTGAATGCATCAGTGGAAAGATACTGGAGCTCTCACAAGTATGCAAAACAGCTATGCATGTTGTGGAGTTGTGTAATGCTGTATGTCAAAGTGCAGATTGAGCCAAGACACGAGCACATAGCACGCATTGCAGCACTAACGATTTTCCAGTGTCACTGTCAAATTAACTTTATACAAGATTTATGTAAAGTCAGGGTTTGCAGCTTCTCAGAAAAGGCCTGAAATCCCTTGAATAATAAAGTGTTGTTTCATCCTGCAACCACTGACAAGCCTACTGACTTCCAGTTATGGCTTAAGAAAATAAGAGTTTACTGAAGGGAAGTTTAAGGGAGAAACCGTTTGTTGTGTTATTTTGGTGAACAAGTGAATAAGACTTGGACTCAAACCAGATTTACTCGAGACTTGACAGCAACAAGTCTGTGATTCAACTGACTGTTTCAGCTCGACTGATGCTGCAAGCAGCTAATAAAGACTCCTTTATTTCACTACAGACGATGAACTGAGAACACCCATACATGGAAGTCTATGAAGTCTGTAAATAACATTGAACACTGGCACAGTTGTTCTAATGATGCTGGTTTTGAAGGTTCAAAAGAAAGTGTCAAGTCCCTGCTCATTGATTTTCATACTGTATAGAAATGAATGGAAGTCAATGGCTGCCAAGTTTTAATTCAGCTTTATTTTGAAAATATCACTCCTGCCTTATTTGAAAATATTTAGCATTTTGCTTGAAAAATTACTAAACGGTTATCAAAATAGTTGCTGGTTCACTTTCTCTTGAACAACTAATCACTGATTCAACTGATTTTCACTCTGTATAGAAATGAGTGGAAATCAATGGCTGCCAATATGGTAAAGTGGTTATTTTAAAAGTTTTGAAATATAAGTAATTTTTAGCACATTTCCCAAAATACTTGATGATTCTTTAAACACAGATCTGGGAGTAATCCACTTACATTGTGGTCATTTTAATTTAATTTAATTTTAAAAATATCACTTCCACCTTTAATTGAAAATATTTAGCATTTTGCTTGAAAGATGATTAAAAGTTCTAAATAGTTGCTGGTTCATTTTCTGTTTATCGACTAATCATTGATTGCACCCACTGACATTGTGGTGTTTTATTTTGAAAACAGTACTTCCGCCTTTATTTGAAAATATTTAGCATTTTACAAAAAAATACTAATATATATAAAAAAATATAATATACTAATATTAAAAAAACGATTAACAAAATAGTTGCTGGTTCATTTTGATCGACTAATTGTGATTGTGATCTTCTCTCAATTTTGTTTTGGAAACGTCACTTCCGCCTTTATTTGAAAATATTTTGCATTCTACTTAAAAAAAAAAAATATTAACGATTATCAAAGTAGTTGCTGGTTCATTTGATCTGTGACTAATTACTGACATTGTGATCGTGAGCTTCTCTCAGTTTTATTTTGAAAATCCCGGAGCCCTGACGCTCTTCCTGTCGCACTTTGTTTTCTGGGGATTCCCCACATGACAAAAACAGCATGTCAGCGCTTCCCCTTCATCGCCTCTCAGTGCTCACTGCTCTCCGCCCGGAGCTCCGCTGGCACCGGATATGTAGCCGACCAGCAGCCTCGTCCAGCCTGTTTTTGACCTAAAACCTGAGATGATCCACCGCGTTTCACAACTGTTCCAGGATCAATAATCGATCGGAAGCGAGGACGCGTTGAGGCGAGGTGGCATGAGACTCGTAGCGCTGCTTTCCTCAGGTGTCCGGCGGCTTCACATCACCGAGCAGCGAGCGGCCGCAGCCCGCCCGTGAGCCCTCAGGGAAGCCGGGAGAGGAGGGGGGGAAGCCGGGGGAGGAGGAGGAGGAGGAGGAGGGGGGGACCCCGCCAGACCACCAGCACCAGCATGGCGAGCGGCGACTGCAGGAAAGATGACCTGCTGGAGGAGAACCGCACAGACTCGGGCATCGAGTCGTATCCCTCCTTGCTGAAGTCGGAGGAGCCCCGGGAGCCGAGCGCCGACTTCAGCGGGCCGAGGGACAAGTTCTCAGCCGGGGAGGAGCGCCTGGACTCGGCCTACGGCTCCTCGTCCATCACGGTGGAGAGTCTGACAGACATAGTGGGGGACTGCTCGCTTTCCAGCGCCCCAGAGGAGCAGGCACAGATCTCTGAACTGTCTGAGCAGGAGGAGAACCTGCTCACCACTATCACTGAAGATGGAGACACGTAGGTTTTTACTTCACTTTTCTTTGTTTTTCTTATGTGAAATCAGGTCTTTGCTCTGGGTGTTGGTGCCTTCAGTTTTCATCAAGTTTCTCTTAAAGTTTTTCACCTATAAAGTTTGTTAAGTCTCTCACGAAATAGCTCTTATACATTTATTTTCACACTTCTCACCCTTTTCTCTTTATATATATATATTATGTCATATTTAATTAGCACTACCTGTCAACACACAGGTGATGTTTTCCTTTAATATTATCAGTTCTGGTGGTTTCAAGTTGCAACCAATACTTAGTTTATAAAGTGTCAGAAAATAGTGAAAAATGTTCATCACAATGCCCCAAAGTCCAAGAGGACACCTTCAAATGTCTTGTTTTGTCACATAGATATTTGGTTTGCAATTATATGAAGAAAATCCTCACATTTAAGAATCAGAGAATATTTAGCATTTTTGCTCAAATATAGATCCTAAATGATTAAACAGTTCAAATCAAAATAGCAGCAGCTTCATTTCCTCTTCATCAACTAATCGACAGCTCTTTGAGCAGCTCATAAATTCTTTTTTATTCCACTGGAGTCGATGAGCTTAAAACAACCATAAATGGCATTTTAAGAAGTCTGTAAATAACACAGAGTTTGAGGCACACTTCTTCCCATGATGCTGGTTTTGAAGGGGATTTCATAGCTGTGTGATACTGCAGCCTTTTTTTTTTTTTTTTTTTTTTTTTTAATGAACTTTGTCCTTGTCATGAATGTGGATGGCGTCTCGCAGTCAGAAAACAGAAGTGAAACAGATAGGCCTGGACTTCCCCGTGCAGCGCAGACAAAGCACATGCTGTGAGGCAGCAGTGTGGACGGCTTTTGATCCAAGAAACTTGTTGATCAGGATGGGACAGTGTGTGTATATGCGTATGTGTGTGTGCATGTTTTTATTGGTGGATCCTGCTTTTCACTAGCTGCCGTCTTTCTTTTTTCCCCCTACAAGACTAGACATCTAGAAATGTCAGTTACCTGTCACAGTGGCTGTTTGCTGCTGTTCATTTCTCACTTTGACTCAATGAAACTGCTGCCTTTTTGCACAAAATCCAAACACCTCAGCCTCCACACGCTGCCTTACCAGCCCATGTAGACCTTCTTGTGTGACCCACTCGTCTTGTGTTGCTCTGTCATCAGGCTGTTTTGACGTGAAAAGCGAGCCAGCTAATGACAACTGCAGCCACTAGTGTAAATCCAGCATTGTAGCTGTGTTGTTGTGCGCCTGACCTCTTTTCATTTCCGCTCGATGATTGTTGGGGCCACATGGTTTCATTATCACACCCCAGCTACAGATACCTGGAATGGAAAAGAAAAACACCTGAAACACGCCACACTGCGCTGCTTCGAGAGAGAATCATGCAAACATTATTTTTTTCCCCCGTGGGATTTTTTAGTTCTTATTCATTCAAGTCTTACTCAAACCAGGAAGTCCCTTTCACACTAAGACGTTTGCTCACTTTTGTTGGGGCTGATCCATTAATCTGGAGGCTGTTAATTCAGTCAGTCATGGCTTTTTTTTTTTTGGCGGGACAAAAAACTGATTCACCCACAAATTGTGATACTTTCCCGTGAGACACATTATCAGTCACTTATACCAATGTTGGGATAATTTATCGATGGATTCATTTCCATTTATCACGTCATCATATATTTTAATCATGTTTGTCTTTCCTGTAGTTCAGTTTTTTACAGTTGCACTTTGTTGCACACTAGTTCAGTTATATTTAAGGCTGCAAATAAGGATTGAAATCAGCTCCTTGATTCATTGATTAACTGATTTTCAAAAAACCATTAAGATTGCTAGATTAGTCTGAAAAACTTTGTCTAATACCCCCAAATATGATTTTACTTTAATTTATGAGAAGGAAAAGCAGCAAATCCTCACATTTGAGATGCTGTATCCATCCAATGTTTTTGCTTAAAAAAGACTGAAAGGATAATTAAAATAGTTGGTTGCTCAACTAATAAAGGATTGAGTAGTTGTTCATCTCTAGTTATATTTAGTAATACACTGCATACACATTGTATATGACCAGTTCTTTTTTGGAGGATATTTTGTCACATCAGCACGGTGTTGAAATAACTGCAAGAAAATTGTTGAATCATCATCTCAACAGTATTGTGAGCTTTGGCAACATCTCTCATCTTTTGATTCCAGCCCTTGATATGATTTTCCCAATGAAATCTCTTCGATCATTAACAGTAATTGAGTTTATTCTGTTTTTACCCAAAAAATCCAAACATGGATTTGCAGGGGTTTTTTTTAGAAAGTGAAACTTTTTGTGGAGATTTCCATTTTGGCAAATCATTATTGTTGAGTCCCAGTTATTTCTTAAGAAAAAACCAGCAAAGAAAATATAATGCAAGGTAATGTATATTGATTTTCTTGATCAACCAGTTTAAAAGTATAAGTAATATATCATCCTTTACACTGTCATTGCAGACAAGTGTTAAATCAATCAAACAGCAGTCAGTCAAACATTATTCATTTATTCTTTTGGGTAATGATTAAGTGAATTATATTGTTGAATTTATTGGCTTAAATTTAAATAACATTATCACAATGAGTTTTTTATGTACAGATAAAACAAATGCGTATAATGGTTAACTTGAGATTTGCTCAAAGCAGACAGTTGAGTGAAATGTCTGCAGTCAGATTTTGTGGCAGCGTTTGATCCCACACTGTCTGTCTGTGAATAGTTCAGTGACATTTATTCTCAAATAAGAAAGACTCACCGATCATCTTTAACAAAGCGAAGCAACTGCAGTGACACACATTTTATAATACACTATATGCTTCAATGAAATAATCCTAATTTGGTGACCAGACATCAGTTTCAACCCTGGATTTAGAGCCTGACGTTAGAGACATCTGAACCAACTTGAAGCTTAACTTTAATCTGACTGTTCACAGATCCTTTCTCAGATGAGAACCTGTTTGTGTTGTTCTAGGTTCATCTAAATTAAGCACTAATGCTTTGTTCCATTTCCTGCTTTTTGCACACATTTGTTTGCTACAACTTCCTACTCAGGTTTTGAGGTTAGTGTGTTTTGGTTTTGTTTTGTCATTTGCTTTAAGCCTTTAAGCCTACAAGGACGCACCTACAGATTTTATCATGCCCGTTTTCTTTAACAGCGTGATATACTGTCTTTTCTTTAAAAAAAAAAAAGTTGAAAAATTGTTGCTCAATACTCTAAATGTTACATTTCCAGGTAGTCTCTTGAGATGAATACTGAGGAAAATTGTGAGGCAACATTTTCTCTTGTTGAAATGCACTCTTTTTTTTTTTTTTTTCCTCTCCCACTCAACTGTACCGCTTTTTTGGGTGTCGATTGCTCAATGTAAGATAAAGTAAACCTGCAAGTTTTTGCAAGCATAATGGATAAAGCTGTTTATTTTCCTTTGCCACACCTGTAGAATCCTGCACTTAGCAATCATCCATGAAGACGAATTAATCACTCAGCAGTTGATACAGATATTCCCAAAAGAAGTCCTGGACATCCAGAACGATTTATACCAGGTAAGTGCAACGTGACTCTTTCCACTGCACGAGCACACTGCAGCTTCTACTGGAATTTTTCAATCCAAAGTGACTTCCTCTTAATCAGTATCTTGATTGTGGAAACAGAGACATTATTTATGTCTATGTACTTCCAGAGAACTGTTGTTCCTCTTTATTTGCAGTCCGTCCTCTCTCAGGGACGTCACTGTGGGTGGTTCCAGCGTTAGCTCATAAGGGACTTTGAATGGAAACTCCCCTCCTCTACCTCCTGTAGAAATAGAACCACAGGGAGCTGTGGAGTGCATCCTTGTGTGGATGTGGGTGGAGGAATTGTTCCAGTCCTTCAAGATGTCAGAACTGAGCCGCGCTAGTTTACATAAAGCAAAGAGCAAATTGACAGAACTGTCAAAAGAAAACATCTGAAGTTAAGACTCGGCTTGTTTGTCTTATTTCCTCTATGTAGTCATTCTAGGACCTCACATTTGGATACATTACCATTTAAGGCATCTAAAAGAAATCCACCCTCAGACACTGAGTAAAAAAAAACAGCAAATGATGATGCATTGTTATTCCTTTTCTTTTTTCGCAGTTGTATTGTGTGTTGCACAGGTGCAATCTACTACAGATTGTGATGATAACAAAATTAAAGCCATCATAGATAAGAGGCTGAGGTATCAAATTCTACACCCACAGTAGCCTCAGTAGATGAGAATGCAGCGTAACCACAAGACTTGTTTGTTTTGGATCGAAGGTGCAACTCTCACTTTGTCAGCTGGAGCAGTTCTCTGTTGGTCTCTTTGTTCATACATATAAGCAGCAGCTGAATGCAACAGGTAAAGGCCTGTTCTCTGGAGGTTGTTCAAAGGCATTCTGGGAAATACATGAAAACAGTGACTGAAGTAGAAACAGCAGGATTGTAGGACAATAGCAACAAAAAACACCTACTTAATGAGGGCTGCAACAAACTATTATTTTCATTATAGAATAGTAGATTTACAGTTTTTGATTATGGCATTGTGGATAACATCAGAAAAGAGTGAAAAATATGTTCACATTTGTTTTATCCAACTAACAGTCAAAAAACCACAGATAATTCCATTTACAATACAATTTAGATCCTCACATTTAAAAGCTACAACTAGTATATGTTGATTTTTTTTTTTTGCTTGATAAATGACTTAAACAATTGATTGATTGACCATTAATTGACTACTCATTAAAAAAATCTGGCATGTATGGGCATATGATGAATAAATGATTTTTAATTTAACCAGAGATGTGCATGCATTCCCCATCTTTTTTCTTCAGAGCCCTTTGCACCTGGCCACCTACCTGAACCTGAAAGATGTGATGAAGGGCCTGGTGGAGAAAGGGGTGAGCCTGGAGCTGCAGGACCAGGACGGGAACACTGCGCTCCACGTGGCCTGCCAGCATGGGCAGATAGAGTGCGCCACCGAGATGACCAGAGAGGTTTCACCTAGCAAGCTGGCACCTGTCCTCGAGACCCAGAACTGGAGAGGTGAAGAAAAACACAAGACAGAAGGCCAACAATTTATTGTTATTTAGAGTTATTTCTATGTTTCCATGTGATTATTTACCAGCCTTTAAAGTATTGTTTAGAAATAGGAACAGTTGCAAAGGTCGCACAGATGTGGTGAGTTTGCAAAACCTGTAGTTCATCTGTATCCTCATGGTCTCAGTTAGATTTTGTCATTTGGGAAAACATGTAATGTTTAAAATGCATTTTTCAGTCACTCCTGACCTCAAACTGAGCCCCATGATCCACCTTACAAACAAGATGTGTACTTGCAGGTCTTGCCTGTCTTCACTTGGCTGCACTGAACAGGCAATATGAGATTATGAGGCTCCTGATGAAAAAGGGAGCGGACCTGAATATCCAGGTTAGTCTGGGAACTGTATTACTGCATCATATGGATAATTATAGTTTTTAATAGCAAGGCTCTACTGGAAGAGTGAATCCACACCGAATCCTTCATCTCACAGAATAGAACGTAGAAGTTTTGTAATTCACTATGAAATTACATTTTAAATAAGCTTCAAATTGGCCCTCATTTAAAACCTCTACCTGTAGCCCGCTGACCCTGACTCCGACCTGCCACACATAACACTGAATCATAGATTATCTCTCTGAACATAAGTTTAGAAGAAAAGGAGTGGATGAGAAAACATTACAGCTTGTCTGTATATAATCAAGTTTAATTAGCCTCTAAGTAGCGTTACCCTGCAGTATCTTTAATTTGATCCAGTAATGTTCCAGTATTTATAATCACACTTATCCCTTTCAAACTGTGTTTACTGCTCCTGGCCTTATGTTGTGTTCCTGTCTATAAATCTGCTGCACCTGTGCAATGCTGATAGTGATATGAGCTGAGCTCAGGGCTTCATGCAGGATTCATGGAGACATAATTAGATTTGAGATATGATTAGGCTGGGCCGGCCAGCCACTCTTAACTTTCTATTGATGGAAGGGAACATGCTAGTCAGTCCAGAAACTACCCCAGACATTCCTCTTAGTTTAAATCACCGGCCAAACATATCTCTCTGCCTCACATCCGGATTATTATTATTCCTTTTCTTCCAAGCTTGCAGAATGCAATATTAAAAGAAAAAAATACAAAAGGAAAATATTAAAGTAACAAATTTAGTAAAAATTAAATGTCTCTACTTTATGATATTTGTGCAGCTCTGGAATTTCTCACTACTATTTTCCATCTTCACCACTCACAGGAAGGAACCAGCGGCAAAACAGCTCTTCATCTCGCCGTTGAGCTGCATGACATCTCATCAGTGAAGCTGCTGCTCAGCAGGGGAGCCAATGTGGACGCTGCCATGTTTAACGGCTGCACGGCCCTGCATCTCGCCGTGGGGAGACAGGACGCCGCCATCGCCAACCTCCTCTGCCAGTCTGGCGCTGACACAATGTTGCGAAACATGGAGGACGAAACGGCGCTGGATCTGGCTGATGGCAATGATGATGTAAGTTATTGTCATTGACAGTTACAGGTACATCAATGGAAACTGCTGGAATGGACCACCATGCATATTTTATAGCTTATTGCATATATATATTATAGCATTTATTTTCAAGTCAGTTTTACTTCCATGACTAGAACTGGGTGTCAGGTATTTTGCTTTTCCTACCATCTGTTGAGGACAGCAATGAACTGTCAGAGAAAGCGTTGGTAAAATTTGACTTTTTGTATCTTGGTCTTTCAGATTCTGGCTCTATTTCCTTTTGATGACATCCAGATCTCCGGGAGGTCGGTGGTTGGTATGAAGTTTTGAGCTGAATCATAGGCTGAATGACAATCTTGAAATTGTCTGGAGCCTCACTGCAGCTAGAATGATTTTTTTTTTTTAAAAGCTGTGTTTGAGTTGAAGTTTTGTAGTACATTCTAATTTGATCTGTATTTATCCATTATCTAGACAAATATGCACACCATTATAAATCTTACTTCCCTCTGACAAATAGAGCGATTCTGCTTAACTGAACACTGATAAAAGATCTGTTTCTGAGTCACTGGCTCGTTTACTTTGCTTCTTTTCGCATGCCTTTAGAGGGGTTGCAACAAAAGCCACCTCAATGTAAGTACCAAACTTTCTATCAACATGTTGAACATCTGTAAGAAATTCTACCTCTCTATGACATT
Organism: Holacanthus passer; assembly: GCA_025331565.1. NCBI lineage: Eukaryota > Metazoa > Chordata > Actinopteri > Pomacanthidae > Holacanthus > Holacanthus passer. The sequence goes on from JAFREQ010000033.1 coordinate 527,626, forward strand.
AACCTAATTCTGGAACATTCAAAGTGCTTTGTTTCATGGTTTCTCAAACTTTATCTGTGCTATAATTGAATTGTATTGTAATGTGCTTATATCTTTGAAAGTGTGGCCTTCTATTGTAGCCACAGAAAGACTTTTGAGGAATGCAATCAGAAACAAAATTCAATCTTCATTTACTCAATGTAAAACTAACTGTGTGTCCCAGAGAGACCTGCAGTCTTACAAAGACAAACTAATCAAAACTCCGCTCTTTGTTAAACAACTGGTAGCCTGCATAGAAATGTATAACACAAAATGCAGCTTCATCGTTTTGATTTTTAGGTTTGCTACTTCACGTTGTGAAACAGCTTCTCTATTTATCTCCTCTCATCTTTAATCTGCAGAAAACTGTTACTGTTCTTTGGTGTGTAATTGCACTGCTCTGTCTAGTTAATATAAGCAGTTTGTTCGTTTTGTAATAAAATTTTAAAAAACTCACTGTGTCTTGTGCTGTTGTCTGGGTAAAGGAAGTTTGAGGAAAATGTTAACTTGTGATATGCGTGATATCTGTGTCTACTTTCTGTTCTGCTCTGGTAGCTTCATGTTTGTCAAAGGGCGTCATGAAAGATATTTCAGACATGCAAACAGAGACAGAAGAAGCAGTATGAATTTTGTATGCCATGTAATTGAAAGGAGAGATTCGGTTATTAAAAATGAGCTCTTGCAGTCTTTTTTAGACCTGTAAGAGTCTGTGTTTTTTGCTTTTCTACATTCCAGCCTGCACATACACTAAATCACTATTGTGGTTTGTATGACTTGATAAATTTTACAGCAATCCTATCAGACATCCTGTCAGTTTTATGCTGTAAACTTAGATGAGCAGACAGACAGAGCCCTTTAATGAAAACACCCTGGTTCTTTACTTCCTGACAGCTGCTTTTGTAAGGTGTATCTTGTTGTCCTGTAAGTGGCTTCTTCCTGATGGCTCTGATTATACAATGACTGTGGAGCGGCTGGAAATTCCACTCAGCTGTGTCTCTTTTATAAGTGGCATTTTCATGTTCACAAACAGAACTTATTATGGTGACAGCTTCTAAACAGACAATCCTGTGGTCAACAGCTTGAACAGAGAGTTATGAAACTATACCTACTTCCCCATTGAGCCTATGGCATGAAGCTATTTGTGTTATATACAGTATGGGTCGTGCTGGTGTTGTCATAGACTATGTTAGAACCAGAAAGGTGTTGTGAAAAAGTTAGTTCACTTGTCCTTAAGTACCTCATATTTTCCTTCTGTAAATGAGCCAGGTATTGTTTTAATTATACATCCCAAAGACTGTGATGAGTAATTCTCTCATTTTACAAAACTATCATGCAGATCAAATGCTGCTCTTGGTAACAATGGAAATAAGTAATTGGAAGACAGTGTCAGAATTTCCATTATTGCAGAGCTGCACCACAGAGGGGATGGAAACAGATAAAACTATAATTAATGGCAAAATAAAGTAACTACATTTGTGCACTAATTCTATATAAAGTGCCATGTTATTCTTTGGTAATTGAATGTGAAAAAAAGCAGCCAGCTAAAAGAACAAGTGTAAGTAATAAAAATAATGATGGCTGCATTCCATTTACATGTGTCATTTATTGTTCATGCTCATAGACTTGGCTTGCTGGGAAACTTTAATAGAATAGAAATATTAATAACAGTATTCTTGCTACGACAATCAAAATGTCTTAGAAAGTGTGATTCTAAATTCTAAGTGTGTACACATCATATTGTCAGCTAAGTATCAAAAGTAATAATATTCATTATGCAGAATGCATTTCTTACTTTAATAGCAGTATATGTATCAAGTTATCATCTCTCACCTTAATATGTGTATTTTATTGTAGCTGGTTAACATGAAACTATTTTTAATTACATTATGCAATTTGGGGTATTTTAGTCTCCAAGCAGAAGAGAGATTTCTGGAACAACTACTTCCTTGATCCTTCACAAGCCAAAAAAAGTTGTCCTTTATTGTTCATAGAATTTTGAACTTTGCTTTACTGCTTTATTCTGTGTTACTAGTATTTTTCCACTTTTCTATCACTGCTCAAAATCAAGTGACTGGGATTGGAAGGAGGCAGCAGTGCCAGGATGAAAACTTTTAACCTGCTTTTTACATCAATTAATTTTTATTGTTATTATTATTTTAAATCGTTTGGCATGATTTCATACTGTATTTCCTTTGTAATTTATCAGTGCATCTTGTATATCACTTTGCTTTTTGTGCATGAAATGTGCTTATAAATAAACTTGTCTTGCCTTGCAGTTACCCTCCACACCGGCAGGGGCAGTGTGGTCGGAGGGGCGCTGTTCGTCCGTCTCCGGCATCCTTTTTGCGTCGAGCAAAGAAGAAGTGGGCCTTTCCTGCTCAAGTGAACACATCGGCCATTGAGGATAAGTTGAAGACCTCAAAGCCAAAGGCGGCTCGTAAGAAAGAAAACGGTCTGTAATTATTAAAACATCGTCACCAGGCGGGTCCGGGCGGCTTCATGCTCACTTCCAGCGGGGACGTCTGAGTGTGTCGGCCCGTGAGCTGCGCCAGGTGTCGGGCCACAGATTGAGGGAAAATGCCATCTTTTTCATGGAGGTAACGTTAGAATCCGGGAGGAAGCTAACTGGAAAATAAGGCGTGCTAAAGATGTAGCAAATGTTAACTGATAGACTTCTCAGCAAAGAGGTCGGAGAAGGGTTTGTTTTAATGTTAATCGTAGTTGTTGTTGCTGTCGGGGAGTTTTTAAAGTCTGCAAACAACCTGCTGGATAAAGTAACGTTGAAGTGTTCAGGCTAAATTAGCTTTATATTTCCACAGCAAATGTTTTTTTTTATTATCATACTTTATTACATACTTTTATAGGTGTCGACAGAAATGTGTCCCCTTAGAGTCACAAATGCTCATAACATTAATTGTTAACCAAAATTTATGATTAGACACTAGAGATAAACAGATCACATATAGTCACACAAATTGTGAATCAGATGTGTGCTATGTAAATGCTATGGGGAACACCAGCTCTTGTTATCACGTATCAAAATACTGTGTGTTATAATGTGGGATGGAAATATTGACTGGCAATATGGCTGAAATTCCTACACTGGTCATAGGATCTAAAGCATCACAGAATTCAGTACAACACCACTCTTGGTTTTTCCCTCTGCACTGATTGCTGTGGATATATTAATTCATACACATCACCCCCTCCTGTAGTTAGTAACAGTGATATAGTTGTTATGAGGTATTGAGCCATCTTATTTACTCTTTTGACAAGGGAATGCTGTGTTGTTCCAGTTTAAGTCCATGTTATCTGCTGTCATATGCTCACACAAGACACAGGCACTCATTCTCTCCTCAGGTACATTTTGGCAGTGCTCTCTCTGTGTGCCTGTGGTGTAGCAGCCTGTGGGTTGGCCGCCCAGCCAGTGCAGTGCATTCCTCCATGTAATAAGCTGCTTGTTCAGAGCCCAGGTCTCGCTGCAGTGGGCTACTGGCTGGCCAGGCGACAGCGGAGTCCCACACAAAGAGGCTCTGTATGAGTCAGGCTCACAGGCCCCCCTGGGAGGAGGCCTGGCCTCACATTGAATTGGATACACACTCTGTGCCACGACAGCAAGGAGCACACCTTTTTCCTAGAAGGCTAGGGTTTCATCACAGGTGTCCTTGAGTCATCAGCAGTGTTGGCAGTATGTGATTTGTTCATTTTTAAAAGGGGGGAAGGGGGTTGGCTATTGGAGCACATGGGTGCCGTTAGAGAAAGTTTCCTCAGGCAAAGTTCTGGAACATCATAATGTTTAACTTGCATTATGATTCGGTTCCATATGAAATATTTTATTTTCAATGCTCTAAGTTTGGATTTGATGTGTACGTTTGCTCAGAAGATGCTCTCTTTGTCGCGTTGTGGCACTTCACATTGCTGCTTTTAATAATGGTCTTGGTTTTGGAACATCTGAGACATGCTGGTTTTGAACTGCCCTTGGGAAGAATGAACACATAAGAGTCTGTCCATTCTTGATTAAAAGCTCTGTTTTCGCTGTCTCTTTTTCTGCTGGTGCTTGTTTCTCTGTTCTTCACAAATTAGTTGTAATTATCTGGATGGTGGCTAGGTGGTAGGTGGTAAGATTGGTAATTAAATTTGTAATGTTGAGGGAATGTGATTTGGCTCCTTCTCGCACGGCCAATGCTGAGTAATCATTGCAAATAGCAACATTGCACTCTGTTTTAGACCTCCACATCACTGTTTTGCCACTTTCTGCAATGCCAATCCTCTAATGATGTTCAACACAGGGTGGTCATCACAGTTCTTCACAACTAGTTTAACAGGTTATGGTTGTTAAACACAACTCCATTATATATCCTCCATGCCATCCCATCTGTAGCTATAGGCAGCCTATGTTGTGCATAAAGATGGGTTTCCATGTCATGGATAGTGCTACTCAGGTTGTGAAAACAAATCATCCAGGAACAGAGCTGGACTTTGAAACTGGGCTTGCCAAATGTATATTACTGCAGGATTTAGGGTCATATTTTTTTCGGTCTTGTACTTCACACTGTGGCCTCATATATCATATTGTGTTTAATTTGTAGGGTTTGGCCTGCACTTGTGTTGCTTTTCCTCCCTTCCACCGTGGCTGCCGAAGAGTCGTCGCTACTGGAAGGATGGCACGATGTCTGGCTCTTTCGCTTCCTCATCAACATGCTGGGATACTCCACCATCATCATCCCGGGCTACCTCCTCATTAGCTACTTCAAGCGCACCAATTACTTAGAAACAGGTTTGGGCTTGTGAGATTCTGACATATAATTTAGAAATGTTAAAGAATACAAACTTTGCAGAGAACACCAAACTTTATTAATTTTTACATATGTTTGCCTTTCTTTCAGGTAGTGGGATTTGCTACCCTGTCATAAAGACCTGCGTGTTTGGCAGTGAAGCCAAAGCAGGGCTGTTGGATGACGTGTCGGTTGCACCAAGGAACGAGGTCGATTCAGGCTCGTCGGTCAGACAAGTCATCAAATTAATCTTTTGTGCTGCCGGACTTCAGGTGGGGATCCTCCTTGAAAACACAGTCAGTTGATACATAAAGCTGATGTGGTATAATCCATATAATACCACCATATAAGGTTTTTTCTATTTGTGCAGCTAAAGAGAGGGATGTTTTATGTTTGTTTTACTCAGGTGTGATTCCACTCATGACTTGGGCTGTTCTCAGCTCACCTGCTGATTTTAAAAAGACGTTAAAGTGATGTTTGTATAAAGGGAGGTGCTGGTCAGAGACACTAGCTTCACCATCTATGAAACCAAGGTCTACATTAAAGGATCGGTCTGTCTTAAAGAGTCTTACCCAACTCTGCTGATACCCTCAGCTCTACGGAGAATTTTAACACTACATAACCCACTGTACACCTGCTCAGCACCAAACAGCAGACACACAAAGTTAGCATTAAACTGGTGAACCTGATGGAACATTTAGCATAAGGAACCAGATAAGTAGTTGGTGGAGACAGCCAACTCCAGATGAATGATCATGTTGCTCCCTGTTAGATGAGTAAATAAGAAACTGTAATAATGCGTCTTCTTCATAGCGGTCATGAAGTGATCACTTCCTAATGTGAAAATTCTGGAGAAAAATGTTCTTAAGTACAACTGAGGCTTTGACGTTTCATGTTGGCTAAATCAAGAGGGTATCGTCCTAAGTTTTGATGTTTTTAGTACAAAATCCCATCGTTGTCCTGCAGAGCTGTGGCAGAGGGATATGTTCTGGTAGTTACAAGTAGGTTTGTTGCCAGGGCACAACACCTACAATAACATGCAATTACCAGGATGAAGCTGTGTCAGGAAGGGAGCACTTCATGGCCAGCTTGGAGAGGTGGAGTGATTATGGTGGCCATTAACCATTTGTACCATTAACTCTCTCATGGTACTTAAATAAATCCAAACGCACTGTAATGCTACAAGTACATAGTTACAATAACTGTGTTTCCATCAATGTCTTTTTCTGTGCATTTTGAAGTATCACATTAGAAAATGTTGATGGAAATGGCAAAATTCAAAAAAACTTAAAATTTCACCAAAAACTTTTTTATGCTTGCTTCAGGTGGTTTTTCCCTTTTTCGAGAAAGAGCTAATGCTCTGATTGTCAAACACTTAACTCACAAAACTGATAAGCTGTTTCTGCCCCGAGATGAGAAGTAGAAGAAAAAGAAGAAGCTGTTTCTGCTGTCAAAAAATTTCTGTAGAAACTTCTTTCCAGTTTTTCTCTCATAGATGACGACAAAGGCGACCGGTTTTGTTTTTTCTTCTTTTTCTCTTCTCTGAGGTTTATTGGCAGTTAGCAGAGAACTGGTTTTGTTTCTGGCTCGCAACCTCTTCTTCTTCTGCTGTTTATTACAGCCGTGCGTAAAGTAGCCTCTACCGCCAACATCTTATGAAACTATGCTTTGTTTAGCCTAATTTATTCACTCTTTTTTTTTGTTTTCTTTTTTTTTACTACATTTCAAAGTTGCTTCAAATTCTCTTGACAGTTAGGTGGAAACATAGATACAAGAATATACAAAAGAAAGCTGAACTACTGAAAATAAATAATCTAAGCTCAACGGTCAAAACTTCAACTCAACTTTAACTTTTAAAATAATTGTTTCTCCTAAAAATAATCCTACTGAAAAGCTGAAGTCAGTTTTCTTATTCTTAGGCATCATACCTGACATGGGGAGTTCTGCAGGAGAGGGTGATGACACGTTCGTATGGAGCCACGACTCCAGAAGAGGAGGGTGAGAAATTCAAGGACTCTCAGTTCTTGGTCTTCATGAACCGCATCCTGGCTCTGACTGTGTCGGGCCTGTGTTGCGTCCTGTTCAAGCAGCCTCGCCACGGAGCGCCCATGTACAAGTACTCCTTCGCCTCGCTGTCCAACATCATGAGCAGCTGGTGCCAGTACGAGGCCCTCAAGTACATCAGCTTCCCCACTCAAGTTCTGGCCAAGGCCTCCAAAGTCATTCCTGTCATGCTCATGGGTAAGATTGTCTCCCACAAGAGCTACGAATACTGGGAGTACTTTACCGCTGTGCTGATCTCAGTGGGTGTCAGCATGTTCCTGCTGTCCAGCGCGCCCAGCAAGCACCCATCCACTGTCACCACCTTCAGCGGGGTCGTCATCCTCATCGGCTACATTGTCTTCGACAGCTTCACCTCCAACTGGCAGGACAACCTGTTCAAGTACAAGATGTCGTCAGTGCAGATGATGTTCGGGGTGAACCTGTTTTCCTGCCTCTTCACTGTCGGCTCGCTGCTGGAGCAGGGCGCCTTCTTCGACTCGCTGGCCTTCATGACCCGCCACTCCGAGTTTGCCTTTCATGCCGTGTTGCTGTCCGTGTGCTCGGCATGTGGCCAGCTCTTCATCTTCTACACCATCAACCAGTTTGGTGCTGCGGTCTTCACCATCATCATGACCCTCCGGCAGGCCATCGCCATTCTCCTCTCATGTTTCCTCTACGGTCACGCCGTCACCTTAGTAGGTGGCTTTGGTGTCGCTGTAGTTTTCTTGGCACTTTTCCTACGGGTGTATGCACGCAGCCGCATGAAGTCGGGCCGGCGGTCAGCGCAGCCGCTCGCACAGAAGGTGTAGCACTCCTAAGTCGCACCAAACTTTGAACTGAGACCACGTTTTCTGTGGTGCTTTTTTTGTCTATTTGTGTGTATCTGTTGGGTTTTTTTTAACTGTTCTTTTCCATTTGTTTATTTTTTTTGTCAGCTATGGTACGGAAAGGGATTCTGCGGTTTTGACTCTTACACCAAGATGCCCCTAAGGGGTCCATGTGATTTGTCAGGTCAGCAGTCACAGAAGTTTTGAGTGCCTGTAAGATTGTCTAATACACGAGTCCCAAACCACAAACTGTGCAAACTGCCTCTCCACCTATTTCACATTTTAACAGTAGAGTATTTTTTTCCTAAACCCTCATACATGGCTTGTGTAGCCAATGAAAAGTTACTGTGACCCTGAAAACTCTATGGCTAAACATTTCTTTTCAAGCAGTAAATGGTTTGTGTAATAAGGAGCGCACTACTTACAAATGGTGTAATTTACAATCACTGAAGCAGATGCTGATGTTGGTACTTTTTGCACCGCATTATTTTAAGATATTTTTTCGTTGTTGTCTCGACACAGATTTTACTTAATGTTTTAAAATCGGGCTAAAAATTTGTAAATATATCTTTAAGTCATTGTTTATTTCCAACCAACTTGTCTGTTGTGTACTTTTGTAAAAGGACTGCTTCATGATGTGTTTCACTGTTACTGCCCTGATTCCAAAAATGTTGGGATGCTGCGTAAAACGTAAATAAAAAAACAGAATGAAGTGATTTACAAAGCCTATATATATCCTTATATAAATTGAATACAGTACAAAGACCAGGTATTTAATGTTGGAACTGATAGACTTTATTGTTTTTTGTAAAGACACACTCATTCTGAATTTTATACCTGCAACATGTTCCAAAAACGTTGGGACAGGGCCATGTTCACTACTGTGTTACATCACCTTTTCTTTTAACAGCAATCAATTGGAGACAGGTCTGGACTGCAGGCAGCCACACTCTTTTGGCAGATGTTGCCCCAAAACCTGTATGTGCTTTCAGTATTAATGGTGCCTTCACAGATCCAAGTCCACGTTACTCACTAACACACTCCCATACTGTCACAGATCCTGGCTTTTGAATTTTTAGCCGGTAACAGTCTGTATGGTCCTTTTCCTCTTTAGCCCAGAAATGGACACAACATCCATGATTTGCAAAATAATTTGAGATGTGGACTCATCAGACACGGCACACTTTTCTACTTTGCATCAGTCTCAAATGAGCTCGGGTCCAGAGAAGTCAGTGGCATTTCTGGATGTTATTGATATGTAGTTGTTTCTTTGCATGATAGTCTTAACTTTTTAAGACACTTAGCATTAGCATTTGTTGATGCAATGATGAACTGTGTTCACTGACAATGGTTTTCTGAAGTTTTCCCGAGCTCATGTAGTAATATCCTTTATCCAGCCATGTTGGATTTAATGCAGTGCTGCCTGAGGGATTGAAGGTCACGGGCATTCAGTGTTGGTTTTCAGTCTCACCCCTTATGTGTAGAGATTTCCCTAATTCTTTTGATGATTTCATGGATTGTAGACTGTGAATTTCCTAAATTGTAGACTGTGAAAACCCAATTGTGGGTTGACAAACATTGTTCTTAAACTGTTGGACTATTTGCCCACGCAGTTTTTCACAAAGTGTTGAACCTCTCTTCATCCTCGCTTGTGATTGACTGAGTCTTTCCAGGATGAACCTTTCATACCCAATCATGATACTATCACCTGTTACCAATGAACCTGTTGAACCTGTGGAATGATCCAAACAGGCGGTTTTGGATCAGTCCACAACTTTCACAGTCTTTTGTTGCTCCTGTCTCAACTTGTTTGAAACATGTTGCTGCCATCAGATTCAGAATAAGCAGATATTTACAAAAATCAATGAAGCTGATGAGGTCAAACATTAAATATATTGTCAGTGTTCTAACCTTTTTGGAATCAGGATTGTACATGTGAATGTTTAGAAGAATACTGGATGGATGATGATGGTGCGCTCTGCCGGGGAAATGTGGGAAAGGGAAATGCAATGTAATTGGTACCTTGTTTTTATCATTCTACTATTTCCTCTGGTTACTGGATTAATAATAAAACATATTAAATTAACTTAATAAGATAAAGTGAAGAGGTTTGATTTTACTGTTTGACATTGTTTGTGCTAAAGAATTTGCCTTGTGGTCAGTGTTGTTTGCTTTACAGGTAATACAATATTAATAACAGCAAACCTTATTTATGTAGCTCATTTCAGACACAAAATACAACTCGAGTGCTTTAAATTATGTTCCTTATATGCAGCTGGAAAGTTAAATCCGAGTCAATCATGACAACCAGATTTTTGCCTGAGGTGTAATGTGCTTAGATGTTGTAGGAAATTTTTTGCTAATTACTGTCAGAGACGTAGTTTTATAGAGTTTGGTCTCATTTGCGAGGTTTTAAAGTTGATATGTTCTTATGAAATAAGTGAATGTGGTTTTGTCCTGGTCATTTCTACAATGTTATTGATCTTAGAACAGTGCAGCTCTGTCACTATGTAATAAGGTTGTCTGCAATATCACTGCAGATTTTAGGCTCAAATCACATCGAATCGATCATGAAATTCTCTTTCCTCTCTGCCATCTCTCCATGTTCTTCCACTCTCTCCTGTCTGAGCAAGAAAGGACATTATGTTAATTTCGAAACAAACATGTCTGAGCCGCTCTTTGCATTCTACACTGATTCATAAACCAGACCACTATTATGATTCACTGAACATCAAAATGAACACCGTGTTTGACTGTGAAGTGCGAGAAAACATTTCCCCCTGGTTTATCAATCTCACAGCTGCTCGATGGGGGAATTTCCCTGTACCTCTCATTTCACAACGTCCTACACCCCAGTTTGAAGTAGTGCGTCACAATGTCATCTTCTCCCATCCTCTTTTTAACAATACAGATGACAAACAAAAGTGGTGGGGTGGGGGTTAAAAAGGCCACAGACATGGAGACCTCCAGTTTCAGCCCCCTGCCAGTCACTCTGGGCTCTCGCTCTGACTGTGGGGATGACACAACCTGAGCGTTTCCTTTGTAACTTTTATTAGCCGAAACGAGTATCTGATTGTATCGGCAATGCCCGGAATTGCGCGGAAGCTTCCCGAAACAACCTGAGGGGCTGAACTGGAAAAGGGGTCACGTCTTTGTCAAGAGCCCTTAGAAGCAGCTGAAGGGTTTCAGATGCTTTTAAAGGAAGACTTAGACATTTCGGTGAATACGCTTGTTTGCTTTCTTGCTGAGCATCAGATAAGACAATCAATAACACTTCCATGTCTTTAAGCTAAAAATGTTGGCTGACTGAGTTTAGCACAAAGACTGGAAATGGGAAATAGCTTGCAGGTTCTGTTCAAGGTTAAAATCTGCTCACCAGTGTGCTTAAAGCTCATTTGTTTGCTCGAAACAGGAGTGTAAATACAATTGCAGGGTTATGTGCTACTTCTTGGTCCAGACAAACTTCCTGGAGTCTCCACTGGTTGAGAAGTAAATGGGTCTTGACCAAGAAATAGTCCAGTGCATATTTCACTTTTTGTATGGATTAAACAAACATGGTGTCAATTAACGGCTTTATAGGTGGATTTTGTTACCTTTGGACAGAGCAAGGCTAGCAGTTTCCATCTGATTCCAGTCTTTGTGCTAAGCTAGGCTAACCAGCTGCTGACCCTTTTGAGATTGACCCCTTTTTGCCCCCAATCATGATACTTGCTTGTTGCTTGCTATTTACAAAAATCACTGAAGTTGTAGATTCATATTTATCATACAAGCATGAGAGCTGTATCTATCTACTCATCTAATTATGGCCAAAACCCGAATATGTCAAATGTCAACCTCTTTCTTTAAACTCGTTTTTGGAGTGTGAACGTGCAGCTTTGGGTCTACAGAGCATCCTCTCTAACCTTTTGGGCCACTGCCACGCACTCCTTTACTGTACATGTGGAACAAACAGTGTGACAGACCATGTGTGACTCTCTTACACCTAGTCATAAAGGTTATCATTTTCGTGGGTTGCTGCATTTTATACTTCTTGACAGAAGGCTTTATTTCTCTCGTGTAGGCCTTTTATCTGCACATCTTGCTTCCTTCCTACTCAGTGTGGGCGTTAATCCTGTTTCTGTCTCTAGTATTTACCAAGTGCTATCAAAAAAGATGAGAAGTAACACCATGTTTGATGTGTGTGACAAAATTGTTTCAGACCATGAGTAGTAGTTATGTTTTTTTCTGGCAACTTGCATCGTAAATGTCACGGAAACTAATTTACGCCACTTTGCACACAGACCTGCAAGATTGTGTGGTTGCAGCATGCGCTGTGATGCCAAGCTGCACATTTGTTTGTCAGATTCTGCACACACTTCCCACTGGTGGTCTCTTATCATCGCTGTGGCACTAACACTTTGATGCATTTATTCATTGATGTCACTGAAATTTGAAGAGACACATAGAGAGAAACACACAAATTCTGTCAAGTATCACGGTCCAGAATCACGTGGATCTAAGTATTCATGCAGCTCAGGTAACAAGTCTGTGTGAACTCTTTCTAATTAGGACAAGCAGTTCCAGTCAACAAGTTTTATGCAGTTTTCTTGGCATCTCTGCGCTGACAGCTTGCACTCAATACAGAGAAAATAGATGACGGGTTACAAAGGTCACAAGAACTGTGACAGTGCAAGTAAATGTTAACTCCCCAGCCCACTGAAACACCAGGAACCCCCCCCCCCAATTCAATGCACTCAGCATTTGTGGGTTTGTCTTACACATGGGAGTCAAATGTTTCCACAGGAAGTCCTTTTGTTGAAGCAAGTCAGACTAGAAGCACCTTTCAGCTTTGTGAGGGAAACCTGCACCGACTCTTGATGAACGTAACCAGGAAATTTCCACCAGCTGAGACTCAGACAGCTCTTTTAAGCCACCGATCAGGAAATTTCCTATTTTGCATTTTGCATTCTTCAGCATTCTAAAAAATCTTTTGACCAAACTCATCACCACAGGAAAGAAAAGTCTCAGTTACTCTCAGCTTTTAATTTGCTGCAGATAACATCAATATTTTCAAGAGTCAAAATATGAAAGAAACTATCACAAAACAATCAGTTGTATATTAAGTGAATAACCATCTGTTACGCTGGTTTAATTTAACCATCAATATTGAGACACATATACTGAGTAATCTCTTCCTTTGTCAAACCAACATAGCTGCATAACTACCAAGATTACCTCAGTGCATCATTATTAAAAGCCACAATCTTGTGTTTAAACTTCAATTTTTTAAAACATAGATTAAAACTAATTCTGGACACAGTTTTTATAGCATTTTTAAATTTACACTATACAGCCAGAAGTATGTAAGTATGCTCTGTTGACATTAAATAAAATCATAGACAGAACAGCCTCCATTCAGTAGCTCTTCTGGAGCTTTCGATCATATCACATGATCTTTATCAGCAGCTGGAGTCAGTCCAGTCCCGAAAATATAGAAATAGGCTTCTTAAAAACCAAATTATCTTGTTCCAATGAACATTCTTCTTCTTATATTTTATACAAAATAGTGCTTCCAACTTTGTGGCAGTTTATGTGTCAAAACTATTTTTTTATTGCATTATTTTTACATTCATTTTCCATAATCTTGTAAATACCATACATGAATACGACTTGTTAAATGACCTTTCATAAGTAAAAGGATTTGTAGATGTGGCAAATTAAGAAGGTGGTCAAGAGGTGTCACAGGAGATCGCAGTCTTCAGCATGTTTCTGAATGACACAGCTGAAGTTCCCCACTCTCACTCTGACTGGAGCGAGTGTGTGAGCGAGTGTGTGTTCAGGAGGCAGAGACACCCACGCTGCACTGTATTCACTGATGAGAGCAGAAAAGCTGCTGCCGCCCCCTCAAAGCTGCACAAAACACATGACTTCCAGGAAAACTACATATTATACATTTCCCACAAAGACTTCAGCTGAGAATGTCTCACAGTTTCAAGAAATTAGGGTATCCTGTTTAAGCTGTATTTTACGTCGTCACTCCTTTTGTGATGACATGCAATGTTAATGTCAAGCATCACTCTGTTGAACTCGTGTGGTTAATCTGTCGTGGGGGCCTGTCAGTAATCAAAGCAGACACGTTAGCATTGTTAGGATTCAGAGAAATCACAAGTCAACACATTAAAACTAGGCTTCCATAGGGAGGTAACTTTGATCATTTTGGGCTTGGCTTCATTTGCGCTTAGGCAGCTTTGGTGTCATGGGATTACACTTTTAGAGAACTGAAACAGGAGGAGTGCCCTCCTCGATGTCCCTATGGTTGATAAAGCATGGTAGAGTGCCCTCTACTGTGGCCCAGTGTGCAAAAAAAATGACAGCTTCGACAACTTCCAGTAGAGAAAACGTGATGCAGAGAACTGATGTGTGCACTTAAAATGCAATGCAGTGCCCTCTAGGGTTCCACTCCAGTGGAGCAAACAATGCAGTGCTACATATGCTGCCCTCCATGCTAGACAGTTAGTTGCCCTCTATATGGTTAGTTAATACTCCCCTGTGTGTTAATGTGTCTGAGTCCATCACTGGCTGTGACCCAATCCTATATTACTTGTACAATACACACTAATAGTAATATGTATTTGTTAGTCACTTTTCACTTGTGAACATGTTACTAGCTCAAATTACTTAGATGAAGTGTGTTGTATGTAATTAGAACAGTTTGATCCTCTTGATTTAAATGTACAGGACATTTATGTGTAGACCTTCCCTGAATGAAATTAACTTTGACACTTTAATTATGGAGCACATCCCCACCTAGTGGTCACATGGAACAATTAAAACCCATAGTTTCAAGTCAAAACACATAATCCATTGTAAAAAAAAAAACTTTTCCCTTTTAAAACCTCTGAATTTTGTTTGTAGATATGATGGATGTAAATAAATGTGACTTACGGCATAAATAGAACCAAGACAAAACTATAAGGTATTACATCTTTAATTTTTTGCAAAACAAGACTTGGAATACAGACAAGCCTGGACTCAGGCAAAGGAATCATACAGTCCTCTCTCTCCATGCAGCGTGCAGTGTTGCACATGAGCAGAACGTCCCCAAACCCACCAGACCTGATCTGATAATGGAATGTACCATTCCCATGTTCACACATTTACCACTCCAACATTTAAAACTCAGTGCAACAGGGTACTTGTTAAAACATATGTGCTGTCACCAAGAACGCAAAAACCAAAACTGCTTTTCTTAAAAGGTCTTGCAGAGTAATGCTCTGGACACGAGAGCAACACTGGTCCACCACACAACATGAATGACTATTTGTTTTGCAGTTACTGCAGTTTTAAGGATGAATTGAAAAGTGAGGCTAAAGTGTTAGAAATCTGGGGAGGGGAGTTCATTTAATCAACTTCTTCCATGCGTGAAGCATCATCGTCACCGTCACCTTCTAGGGGAGGAATCTCGTCTGGGACGGATGTAGAGGTGGCCTCCTCTGTGGGAACATCGTCATCATCGATGCCTGAAGATACAAGGATCACGGTATGTTAGATATCAATCAATACAAGCGACTGTCACGTTAAAAACCACTAATATTGATGTGTGTGTCCTTACCCAGTCCGAGTTTGATCATTCTGTAGATGCGGTTGGAGTGGGTCTGTGGGTCATCCAGGGAGAAGCCTGAGGACAGCAGGGCGGTCTCGAACAGCAGGATGACGAGATCCTTCACAGCCTTGTCGTTCTTGTCAACATCTGCCTTCTGCCTGAGAGTCTCCACGATGGGGTGGTCAGGGTTGATCTCCAGGTGCTTCTTAGCCATCATGTAGCCCATGGTGGAGTTGTCCCTGAGTGCCTGGGCCTTCATGATCCTCTCCATGTTGGCCGTCCAGCCGTAAGTGCTTGTCACAATGCAGCAGGGTGAAGACACCAGTCTGTTGGACACAGTAACCTAGTAGAGACAGTCGAGCAGAGGACGGCAAGACTTTAAACACAACATGCATACTGTCAAACAGCAGGCGGAGGTTTTTAAAACTCAAGTTAATAAACACATGCAGAACAGTCGTGTTAGAAATAAATGCTCAACACACCAGCATGTCCAAGGCAACTTGTTTTACAATTCCACACCTTAAATGTCTGGTCTATGTAGACCAAGTTTATAAAAGCGCACATTCTGGGCAATAAAACATTTAGACCAAATTACTTCAACTTTTCAAAATTGAGTTTCACATTCTGTTAAACCAAATGGAAAAAAGAAACCTCTGTTAGATCACACATTCTCAAAGGTTCTGCGCTTTACATTGCCACAATCACCACTAGTCCAAACACATTTGTCAATCAAAAACTCATTCAGGGCACACAAGACTTGAACGGCCTCCTTACAGCTGTATAAAACTCACCAGAGTACAACTTAGGACCAGTTAGGACACCTGTTACCAAACAAAACACTGTCAACTGTAGTTGTGAATTCACAAGATCCTAAATCCTACAGTATGAAGGGAACTTGAGGTCAACATGATTCTCAGCTCATTAGCATCACTGACCTTCTCCACTTTCTTGTCAAGGATCTCCTTCATGAGCTTACAGAGGCTCTCGAACTTGGCCTTATCCTCCTCCATCTTTTTCTTCTCCTCCTCATCCTCGGGCAGCTCCAGGCCCTCTTTGGTGACAGAGACCAGGCTCTTGCCATCAAACTCCTTCAACTGCTGGACACAGTACTCGTCAATGGGCTCCGTCATGTACAGGACCTCGAAGCCACGCTTGCGGACACGCTCGACGAAGGCAGAGTTGGCCACCTGATCCTTGCTTTCACCTAAACAAGACAAGGTAAATGAGCATCAGCACCATCCTAACAGAGTTAATAGTTTGCTTATAAGTAAAGCATTAAAAAGGGTGATGTTCATACGTACAATGTAATTCTCTAACATTTTATAAGCCATTTAGGACAATTAGGAAAATGTTTTTCTAGGAGACAAACTCACCAGTGATGTAGTAGATGGACTTCTGGTTTTCCTTCATGCGGGTCAGGTACTCTGTGAGGGAGGTTGTCTCGTCTCCAGACTGGGAGCTGTGGTAGCGCAGCAGCTCAGACAGTTTCTTGCGGTTCTGAGAGTCCTCATGGATGCCCAGCTACAGACAGACGATAATGAACTGTGATTACAGGCTCATCTAAAAACAATCCCACACACCAGCAGCCTAGATCACAACATTAACAGATTACCCAGCTGAATTTTGGACGACTCATTAAATGGTCTAACTTGTTGCATGGGATTGTCTTGTAATTACAAACTCCATCTCTTCCAAATAAATACAGTCATAGATGCACACTGCATTAAAAAGCTGGTTGGACATAACATTTGAACAACCCCCTTCATTTTCAACATTTTGTTCGCATGGCACTCAAAACAGGGAGTTACTAATCATATAGCAATACTAAAGTGAGTGATCTACAGCACTAAGTGACTAGTCTACAGTGCATAAGAGACGTACCAAGTGTAGTATACTTAAATGAAATAATGCATGAGATTATGTAAATGGTTGAGAAAACAAAAGTACAATTATTTGCGTGTCATCTAGTGAATTTTAAAATGTCTGGCCAATAACAAAGCTATGACTACACTGCCTTGCGAACTAGAAGTTACAGCGACCACTAGATTAAAGAATAAAGGTAAACCTTATGAGTCCATGGGGATGCACTGAAGACATAAGGAGTGCAATGTGAAGAAAGAACTTTAGAGAAGATTTAAAGAAAAGCATTTTATGAAGGTTTTAATCAATGTGGCACTGTGCTTGTTCATTTTAGATACCTTGATGTTCTTGGAGAACCCTTCGTAGAACTTCTTGTAGTTCTCCTTGTCCTCAGCCAGTTCGGCAAAGAGCTCCAGACACTTCTTGACGATGTTCTTGCGAATGACCTTGAGGATCTTGCTCTGCTGCAGCATTTCTCTGGAGATGTTGAGGGGCAGGTCCTCGGAGTCCACCACACCACGGACAAAGTCTGGAGATGAACACACACGACTTATTGGACTCTACTTCAGCATTTTATTAAGTATTTAGTTCAGTGCAATGTTATGATGTAGCCAGTGAGTCAGGGATAAAAAGCCAAGTCAACTTACTCAGGTACTCTGGGATGAGTTCTTCACAGTTGTCCATGATAAAGACTCTCCTGACGTACAGCTTGATGTTATTCTTCTTTTTCTTGTTCTCAAACAGGTCGAAAGGTGCACGGCGGGGAATAAAGAGCAGGGCGCGGAACTCAAGCTGGCCCTCCACTGAGAAGTGCTGTAAAAGAGAGAATGGTTCATTTTAGTTTTGATTTTTTTTTTTTTTTTTTTTTTTTTAATTTACAGGCAACAGCTGCTTTTGCTTTGCAATGTTTACCTTGACAGCCAGGTGATCCTCCCAGTCGTTGGTCAGACTCTTGTAGAACTCGCCATACTCCTCATTTGTGATGTCGTCAGGGTTCCTTGTCCAGATGGGCTTGGTCTTGTTCAGCTCCTCCTGGTCGATGTACTTCTCCTTGATCTTCTTTTTCTTCTTCTTATCCTTGTCTTTGGAGTCCTCCTCGTCATCTGAGCCCACGTCCTCGATCTTTGGCTTGTCCTCACCCTCCTCTTTCTCCTCCTTCTCTGCCTTTTCCTCGTCAGCCTCGTCGTCGCTGATCTCCTTGTCACGCTCCTTCTCCACCTGCAAGTCAAAATGAGTTTAACTTCAGACATTAAAAAAAAAAAGTTTCAACTAACCAAAACTAAAGGTCAAATTCAATACTTACAAACAGGGTGATGGGGTAGCCGATGAACTGGGAGTGCTTCTTGACAATTTCCTTGACCCTCTTCTCCTCAATGTACTCTGTCTGGTCCTCCTTCAGGTGCAGGATGATCTTTGTTCCACGGCCAATGGGCTCACCTGTTAGCAGGATTATACAGCCATGAGTACAATTTAGCAATCAGTATGATTCTCTACTATGTGTAAAGTCACCAAATGTTTCAGTGTCATCCAGTTACTGTAAATAGCTCTTTCTGCCATTAATTCCAAATGTTCACCTAAGGAACAAGGTAACAGCAAACAAAGTTCCACCATTCCATGATCCTGATCATCATAATAAATCTTTTTTTCCCTTCCCCATAGGGTCTTATATTTAGGCTTCTCAAAAACAGTGGCCACAACTGGCTGAATGATGCAATCAAGGTGCCAGGTGTGATATTGGCACTAGCATGTCAATCTTATGTAAACTACATAATCAAAAATAGTTGGTTCAAGTAGCTCTGATCAAGTGAAGTGTTGCCATCTCAGCTGCTTTGATTCTGTACTGGTGCCAGGACACGTACCACTGTCGACCTTGACTGTGAAGGAACCTCCAGCAGAGGACTCCCAGGCGTACTGCTCATCATCATTGTGTTTGGTGATGACAACCACCTTCTCGGCAACAAGATAAGCAGAGTAGAAACCCACACCAAACTGACCGATCATGGAAATGTCAGCTCCAGCCTAGAGGGAACACAATTTATAACTTCAGCAAATAGTCAAAACAGTCTTGACAACAGTCTTTGATAACTGAATTTAAGTCCATTATCTAGGGATGTCCTGAGCCAATCCCCAAATATCTGTAATGCAACTCTCCGTTATGACAGCTGGCCTCTATAGTGCAGCATTTCAGTGTAAATGAGGGTGAAAACTGGACTATGAATGTAAACATTTGAGTGCACTTACTACCCTGGCTTGCAAAATTTGCTCTAATGAGAACATACATTATTTGTCCTCTCTCAAACAGCAGTGAATAATAAATTCAGGTTGCAGCTTATCACTTTAACCAGTGCCAACTGTCACTGTCTCATATTCTCCCAGTTACTTTTCTCACCATAGAACATACATTTAGTCACATAAATTTAATAGTTTTGAACCATGACCTTCAATATTTGGATAAAATAGCTCATAAAAATAAAGGTGGCCAAATTTAGAAGATTACAGCTGTTAATGTGTAGTAAAGTACTGAAGGACTGGGATCAGCACCAAAAAAACCCTACTTTACCACATCTCACTATGATGCAATCAAAGAGTGACAGTATGTGTTACAGGTTCTTGTCTTATGTGCCATTTGCATTCATAGTCCACATGTTGCAATCTAGATCATGTTTCGCCGTAGTACCTGCAGGGCCTCCATGAAGGCCTTGGTGCCAGACTTGGCGATGGTACCCAGGTTGTTAATCAGGTCGGCTTTGGTCATGCCGATTCCAGTGTCGATGAGGGTCAGGGTGCGGTCAGCTTTGTTGGGGATGATGTCAATTTTCAGATCCTTGCCACTGTCCAGCTTGGAGGGGTCAGTCAAGCTTTCATAGCGAATTTTGTCCAAAGCCTGAAAAGACACATTGACAAAATAATGAGACAATATGAACCAGCTAGCATCATTAAATGCCCTGTTACAAACATAAGCAGTTGAAAGCAATGAGCCAAATAATTGTGTGGCATAAACAATGGTGAGCTCCTGCAGACTTACATCAGAGGCATTGGAGATCAACTCCCTGAGGAAGATCTCTTTGTTGGAATAGAAGGTGTTGATAATCAGGGACATCAGCTGAGCGATCTCTGCCTGGAAGGCAAAGGTCTCAGCCTCCTCCTCTTGGTGCATTTCTTCAGGCATCTGCACAAAAGACAAATCAAATAATGTTCTAACAAACTGCCTTTAGTTTACACAACTTGTACATTATTTTTTGGTGGATGATAATGACTGAACAACAGAAGACTAACAGACTGCCGCTCTTGAAGGTTATAAAGGCCATTTGTTAGCGTGAGATTCATTCAACTTTCAGCCGCGATTCTTTTGGTTTCGTTTCCCATGAATCGATATCATAATTTGATCATGTTCTCAAGCCGGTTTCCTAAAAATGGACAGGTGCCATCATGTTACCAAAATCAGCGGAAGTAGCCGTTAACCAACATGGCGTCGACCGACAGACAATGGACTCCGCAAACACGTGCTAAGGATCGGCTACAGACGAAAATAAGGACACCGCTCGGAAATGCGGCACTACATGTTCACTTATGTCTGAACTATACTTAATAAACATATATAAAGTTTACAGTAACGTCAGGTTTACCTTTATACCATAACTCAACCTTATCATATGAACCGATGAAAAGCCAAAACAATTATTTGACATTTAGGATTGCAGCATAAATCTGAAGCCACATGAAATCAGTTTGATATTACGTAACAGTAACCAAAAACTGAAAAACTACTCCATCGACCGTTATATTACCTTAATAACCTTCGACTTTAATGTTAAATGTTTTCAGGTGAAGGGATTAATTGAAACGAGGCTCCTGTTAAAACAGGCTAGCTCCGTTATATAAAGCCTTGTCATCTCCACCACACCTGCCTTTGGTGCAACCCAAGCCAGGCTTTAACAGTGCGGCACAGTGTCGCATTCAAGCCGCCCAGCACCGCAAATTATCGACCAATACACAAAAATCTCATCGTCTAAACATTAAACATATTATAATTATGCTAACGGACAACATTGATGTGCTAGCTAGCCGACAGTTGTGATGCTAAGGTTATCGTCGTGACTCATGAGCTCCCATCGTGGATACATCCAACCAATATCTCTCTGATGGGTCAGCAAAATACGAATATTAAAAGAGGAGAGTGTGTTCGACGTGTTCGCAAAACACTCGCGTACGTACCTTGTTTATTTCGTTGGTTTATCTTGAATAAAATGCAGCCAATATTTTGTCCCTTCTGCTCTCTAACGCAGGGAAACGGAAAGGGACTTCTTTTTAATAGACCGGAATCTTTATACACAGTGGCTTCAGTGTGCGGCCGTATCCGTCCGCGGTGCACCATCCACCACTTAAACTAGAAGGCAAGCAGTAAAAAATATGTTTAAACTTAATGAATTAAAATCAAATTGAAGACGTATATAGAAGAAATGAATAAATATGACTGTTGTTGTGATCGGGGATCATGTACGCTTGAAAGACTTGAATAAAAAGCGATGTATTAAGTGTTAAATCTCATTGCAAGGTGATGTTGGAAATGATAATGAGAGCAAGTCTACATGCATGCTCGACAAGACAAAATTAGCAGACTGGCACTCTTCTGCCGCCATATATTTTTGAGGTATAAATATCTCTATCAGTCTAACAAATTAAGTAGATCAAAATCAAATTCCTATGTTTATTTTACAGCAAACAGTGAGGGGTCTTTCTAATCTGATGGAGGAATATTTGAAACTAGGGAGGTCGTGCTTCGGTTCTTCTAGCACTTTCCATGAAAAACCCGCCTGAAGTGACGTCACGACGTGTCAGACGCAGCCGGCGCGTCACAGCAGTTGTCACACAGATCACATAAAATAAAAACATCGTTAATCCGCAATATTCTGTAGCAATTATAACACACATATTGTATAAAATAATAAAACTATACTATAAATATGTTAGGATTATTATACCCAGCATGGAGGTTTGATTCGATATTTAAAGCATAAAAAAGCAGAATTACTCCAAAAAGAACAAATGCACTTGCTACATTAACTAATTTAAATAATGAAATTAATCAGTAGGTAATCGATAAAACTGAGCAATTAACTGGCACATTTGATATTAATGAATTTTCCTGCTTCTAATAATGGTTTTAAAGCAAAGTTAAAACCGAAAGCTTGAAATTCTAACAATTTTTTTATCATGTAATATTAATTTCATTCTATAATATAATACAATACAATATATTATTAGTTGGAGTATTGACGTTATAATTATCGGAGTTCTAATTGTTCAAAGTAGTAATAAAGTACTACTATAACAACTAGTAGGATTTAGGACTCCGTCCGGCGGCAACGTCCCGATATCCAAAACAAGCGCCCTTGTGGTCTGGTACGTACAGCGCCTGCGTTAATGTTTTTGAAGGCCGTGACTAGCCAACAACCAGGACGTTACAAAGCTTTTCATCATTAATAACCTTCTGATAGCGGGTTTTATCACTTCACACGCCACATAACTCGGGGTATGTATGTTTTCACGTTTTTTCAGGACGTACATTTAGCCCGCTAAAGCGAGTTTTGCTCGGTAGGTGACACCAGCTCTCGCTAATGTTAGCTTAACCTAATTGACTTGTGCCGGGTGCAGTAGCGTGCTGTATGCTAGCTTTAGCTAACTAAGCTGCTAATTTATTGGTTAATTAAATTGGGGAAGAGTTATTAGGCTACAACACATTATACCACGATAAACGAAAGTAGTAATACTTCAGCAGTGGGACTAACTGATACTAAATTAGCGAACTTTAGCTTACCCATTAAGCTAAGCTAACTTCAAGTAGCGTTACAGTTAGATAGCAGAAGTCACAAATCGATGTCAGACTCTTGTCCAAACTACAGACACAACATAGCACTGTTTTCGTCTGTGTCATTATAACATAATACTATATAGTTAGATACTATTTGTATATGTTTGAACTGTATTTCTGATGTTTAATTTACATTGTTTGGAGGCTTTCATCCAAGTGTGAGTTTAACACATTATACATAATTAGACAACTAATGAGTATCACTGTTCTTCATCAGGTCGGTCAGCTTCACACCCACCACCATGTCCTTCCCCCCTCATTTAAACCGGCCCCTGTTGCCTCCTCCTGGGATGCCCCCTCAGTTTGCGGGCTTTCCCTCAGGTAAGCAACCACCTGTCCCGAAATACATGTTAATGACAGGCTCTTTCATCTTATTTACTTTAGTTTTGAACAGTGTTAAACATACTGTTTTTACAAGGGACACTAACAGCCTTAATGTTAGTTAAAGGGGGCTTGTTACTGGAACGTTTTATGTTTGTGTTCTCGGATTATAGAGAAACCCACAGTGCTGGAAGTTACAGTATATTTAATTCCAGGCTGCTTCTCAAATTAATGTATGTTTCCTTTTGCTGTTGCAGGAACTCCAATGATCCCAGTTCACGTGGGCATCATGACCTCCACCCCTACAGTAATGGTGCCTTCTGTGTCAGTTGTCAGTAAGCCTCCGGTCCCTAAGAAGGACCTTGCTGTGAGAGTCAAAGACAACGATGAGAGCGGCCCCACCACCACAGTGTTTGTGGGGAACATATCAGAGAAGGCCTCAGACATGCTGATCAGACAGCTGCTGGCGGTAAGGGACAGAGATGGACTTGCAAGTATTGTGCTCAAGTCACTCAGTTATGTAATATTTTTGTAATCCAAAAATAATTGTTTTCTGGGCCTGGAAATCACAATTTTAGGATGGTAGAGGGCTCAGTGGGCAACTTGTTGAAACTGTGAATCCTGTGCTGTGGCATTATAAGTCTATTTAAGTCTTGAACTCTTCTTCTCTTTTTGCACATGTTATAGAAATGTGGAATTGTTCTGAGCTGGAAGAGAGTCCAAGGAGCCTCTGGCAAGCTTCAAGGTAATTCATGATTCACACATCACGCATCATTGGGCCAGGAAATACTTTCATCCATACCTAACTTGGTCGGTTGATCAGCCCTAAATTCACAAGATGTTTTCACTTAAAACCAAAAACCAGAAATGTCTCAGTTCATTTGTGTTTGTTTTCCCATCAAACCATACATCACCATATACATATGAAATTAGTTTAATTTCATGTTACTCTCTGTTGCAGCCTTTGGGTTTTGTGAATACAAGGAGCCAGAGTCCACGTTGCGATCACTCCGCCTGCTTCATGACCTGCAGATTGGAGACAAAAATCTGTTGGTGAAGGTGGATGCAAAGACTAAAGCTCAGCTGGATGAGTGGAAGGCCAAGAAAAAGACTGCGAATGGGGTATAATTCTGTTTGGTTATGAGTTTGATCAGTGTGCCTGTATTTGTTGCCTCAGGGATCAGTCACACACATAGCCTTGTTCCAGATGTCTCAATCACCACATCTTAGATGTGTTAAGTGATCCAAATAAATGGTTTATTGTAGTGAGTAAATCAGACAATTAACTCCTTGCTAAACTAGGATTATTTTATCCTTTACTGGCAGAATAAGAAGTCTGAAGATGGAGGAGACGACGAGGAAGAGGTTCTGGATGAGGAGACAAAGAAGAAGGATCAAATAATCAAAGGTGCTATTGATGGATTGATGCGGGAATATGCTGCCGAACTCAACGCACCCTCACAGGATGAAGACTCCCAGCGACGAAAGAGAAAAAAGGAGAAAAAAGAAGAGGTATACTAACTTTTTTTTACTCCTCACTGATTTGTTGATCTTGTTCTCTTGGAAGCTTAAATGTCAGAGTTTTATTTGTCTTTTTCATTGGTGTTTCTTTTCTTTAGGATGATATTAACACGATTGATATGGAGGAGGACAAGAGAGACCTGATTTCCAGAGAGATTAGTAAATTTCGAGACACTCACAAGGTAAAGTGGCTCCTTTGATCTTTGTTCACATTACAGGTTTTGGACAGCAGCTGCTCACATAGTTCACTCCTAGAGCTTGCACATTTAGTTTACACATTTACCAAGCTTTTCTTGATCTCAGTAACATGCATACTGCTCTACAATTTGGCAGTCCTTTAAAATTTACACCACCAAACATCTTAGTTTGCCCCATATTCTATGAATGTTTCATGTTCAATGTTCAGACACCACAAGTAGGCAGACAGCTAGTATTTTTGTCACCTGAAGCCTGACTTGACACCTGTGACCACCGTAGTCAAACTATCTAGGTGTGACCATTATAGATCCATTCTTCATTCATCACACAAAAATGCATGGAGACGATGTAAAGTTACCTAAAAGCTAATCTATTCATTAAACCCCACCATTATGATAGTGATCATATGGTGACTAAAGCAAGATGAATCTCAGAGCTTTGGAAAAAGTTACGAGGATAGGATGTAAGTATCAGCCTTCATTTACTATATACATATATTGGGCGTCCCCCTCTTGAGGACTTGCATGGGGGCAACTGTACTTCACTTTTGTGTGTGTTGGCCAGACCTTACAATGCTCTTTATTCAGCCAACCATTTGACAATACAAATGTTCCTTTCGATTTTCATTTTGGGACATTATTGGTGGTGCCGCGAAGGTTTGAAAGTCAGTGAACCTGTGTGAGTCCTCTGTAAATTATGGTCTGTCTTAATGGTGTTCATGTTGAAGCACAAGGACTCTTGTCAATAACCACTGCAGTGACTTTGGCTGTAGCTTTTTATTATGCTAGTGTGGGGGGGCGCCCTCTCCACAGCAGCACGCTGATCTGAAGACTAACAAGGTACGTGCTCTCTGTATGTGTTGGTGTGGGACTCTTCCATCTCTGGCTCTCTATCAGTGTCTTCAATCTCTCTGCCTTATTTTTTTTTTCTTCAAGATAGATCAGTGAGTTCATGCATCCAATAAACACTGTACAAGATGAAACTCAAGTATATGCATGTCCATATATTCTATTTTCTGGAAGAAAAAGCTGAAATTAGTTAGAGTAATAAAGTCCTGCAATCAGGGCAAAATATTAAACCAGAAACAGAAGAGTGCAGAACTGCACAATTAGAGGATCAGAACAAAGAATATTTAGAAGTGAAATATCTTTTTTTCCCCTTTCCAATTTATTGCTCTGGCTTTTAAGAATTATAATTATAAAAACGATTTTGCTGAAACAACAAAAACAACAATAGACAAAACTGTCTGATACACCGTTCCCATAGCAAAATTATGTTAAAATCATTTTCTGCTCAGCACCGTGCAGTCAGTCAAGTATTTATTTAGCAAGCCCTGGTAGATACTCTACAGAGGTAAGTGAAAAGACATCACAACGGGTGTAAAATCTAAAACACCTGACAGGATTTTTCCTTGAATCAAGCGTAATAAGTAATGATACTTAACCTGAGCCAATGAAGTTTTAAAAGTATTGCTAACATCTCCTATCCTCTTTCTCATGTCATAAGTTTCCTTCTGTTGACTTGCATTACACCCAAGGCTTTTGGTTTAGTCTGTGTCTCTGGCTGAAGACCAGTTGACTGCCTGTGGCTGCACATGACTGTGTTGCAGTCAAGCAATTTCCTTAAGATTGAGTTCGTTCTGCTTTAGCACTGAATGTCCATTACTACAGTAGTAAATGCCATACTCTAAGCTTAGTGTTTTGTGTCTTTGTATGTAGTACTCTCATAATGCTTTAACTATAAATTTTTGCCACATTACACTCAAAGCCTTGTGTGTAATGCCCATAAAGGCAGAAATAGGGTGTGCGTGTGTGTGTGTTTCTTAGTAATGAGTCGAGAAGAGCAGCTGAAGACTTCTGCAGGGGTAAGACCGTTTCTACAATTTCATTTATCTGTGAAAAATGTGACTGATGTTCATTATGCTCATTTCTTGATTTAGCACTTTACCGAATGCCATGTTACTCATTGAAGTAAAGGCTGTTGTTTTTGATGATGATAATGATGATGCTTAAGCAAGACAGAATCCCATAACGTTTTTCCCTTGTATACCGTGTGACCTGCTTTCCTCCCAGGCCTAACTTAAAAGGCTTGTAGGGGCAGCGAAGGGCTGAGTCCATAGTTCAACACCTGTAAGTCACAAACAACTAGTTCACCAAAAGACTGACGCCTGTTTTCTGTTTTTGTTTTCCTTGTTCTGAGAGGAGGACTCTTAAGGAGAGAAAAAGCATTGTCTTTTGCAGAGCCTTTTTCTCATTATAAATGCCTGAAGTTGAACATGTTCCACAGACCTGTTTGACCAATAAAGTGGTTTCCAGTTACAATCTTGCTAAACTGTAGTTTATACAGCAAGTTTAAAACAACAGAGTACAGCATATTGCTTTAGATGAATGAAGAAGCTGTCTCTCTGTGAGGGAGAGCCTTTTGATCCTTCCAGGTTTCCCAGTTAGGGTTCCAGCTTCTCTGACAAGCTTTGCACTGATTAGTGTAGGGCATGTTCCTGTATGAAACCCCTTTAAGATCTGGAAACCACTTGATCTTTGCACAGTAGCAAATTGACTGCAAAGACTCACCGGATCTCACGTGACATCGGCTGAACCTGTTTGTGTTTTGCTCTGCAGAAACTAGAAGAAGAGAAGGACAAGAGGGAGAAGGAGCGGCTGGAGTTTGAGCGGGAACGGAGGGAGCGGGAAAAAGAGCGAGAGCGGGAACGAGAGCGACGGGACCGCGAAAGGGAGAAGGAACGAGAGAGGGAGCGGGAGAGGGAAAGAGAACGAGAGCGGGAGCGAGACAGAGACAAAGATCGGGACCGCAGGACCAGAGAAAGGGAGCGAGACCGAGACTGGGAGAGGGACAGGAGCCGTGACAGGAGCACTGACCGCAGCCGATCCAGGTGAAGAGAAAAAAAACGCATGTCACAGATTTTGATGACGTTACATTCAGGAGATAAACTGATTAACATAACAAGTATAGTCAATGAAATGAAATGTAGGAAATCAGTCTAAAAAATATATGCTCAGTGTATGCTAAGTTTTAAAGGTCCAACACAGTCAATAACAGTGATGTTGCAGATTCATAACATGTGACACCATGTGAGATGGGTCTGATAATATCTTGGTTGCAGTCTTATGTCTGACTGTACAATACCAATTTTGAGGCAACTCAGATTGTGCGATGAATGCCAACTGAATCCCAGCACTACCATGTAACTGGAAAAAAAAAAATATGCAGGCTGAGGCATGTCATCAATTTGTTTCATCAAACTTTTGCCACGTGCTGGTACTGTCGTAATTTTGATGCAAGTCTTGTAGGACCACTGTCTGTAGGATCTTTTTGTTAATTCAGTCACAGTGTATAGATGCCCTAAAAATGGTATGTCCAGTAAACGGCAGCCGCTCATGATTGGCACCTTTTTGTCTAGTTTGATGTACAACTTATACTTAACACTTATGTGTACTGGTTCCAATTTAGATTCAAGGATGATACATTCTTCCCTTTGTGTTTGCAGAGAGATGAGTCGAGACCGAGACAGAGAAAAAAAACGAGACCAAGAGGATGAAGAAGAGGCGTATGAACGCAGGAAGCTGGAGAGGAAACTCCGAGACAAGGAGGCAGCCTATCAGGAGGTGGGGAAGGCTGGGAGGATGCCCAGGCTGTGTCTGAAATCACTCCCTATCAGTGCACTATATTTACCCTCAGCCATTTTGATTCAGTGTCCAAATGCTGAGTGTGACACTTGCACACTATATAGTTCACTCAGAAATTCCCAGACTGGAATAAAAAAAGTACAGTGTGTACACTACATTCTGCTGACAATCCCACAGTTTTATTGATGCGAAAATTACTGTTTGCCAACTTTACATCTGTCAGTGATGGTGAGTGTAAGTGTTCCTGCTTACAATAGAGTAAGCTACTGAGTGTGTAATTATGCACTGTTACATAGTGAGTATATTTAGTGATTTCAGACAGAACCCCAGAGTGCTGGAGACTGCTATACCAGTGGTAGAGTCACTGCTCCTAGATCCTCAATGTAGATGTTAAAAATTATGGGGAATCCCCAAGATGGAAAATGAAAGATTAATTTTAGGTATGTCCAAATGAGACAAACCTGAAATCTTTAAACATCACAATTCTATTTGTATACATGATTGTATTTGATTGTGGCTTACCTGACACTGTTGTGACTCCAGCGTCTAAAAAACTGGGAGCTCAGGGAGAGGAAGAAGGCGCGGGATTATGCCAAGGAGTCCGAGAGAGAAGATGAGCGTCGACGAGAAATGGTGAGAGCACAGTGAATGACCACCGATATCCCTGGAGTTGTCCTACTTTACTCTGAACAGTTGGTGTACACATTGTGCTCATTTAACAAGCCAGAATATTACTTAGCGTTACCTTGAACCTACCAAAAAATTTTGATAACTGTTAATTCTACTACAGAGTATTTTTGAGCTTTAAGTTACATCTTGGTCTTGGTTTATTCATTTCAATGCCTGCTCGTTGGCATAAGAAAAAAAAAAAAGATAAGCATTATTAAATGTGCATATGTTATTGTGTTGGCAAGATAGTACCTTCCATGTGTTTTTATTGTATTCATAGGATTCATATTTTTTAATACAGACAATAAAATTTGCAAGCAGAAACAGATTTATTATCCAGAAGACATTTTAGCACGGTCCTGTCTGTCCTCAGGTGAAAGAGGGCAAACGGCTGAAAGAGTTTCTTGAAGACTATGATGATGACAGAGATGACCCCAAGTACTACAGGTGAGCAACATAAAAAAATGTGATTGAATCCTCTTTACCTAGGCCAAGTAG
The DNA here is from genome assembly GCA_025331565.1 of Holacanthus passer. Classification (NCBI taxonomy): domain Eukaryota; kingdom Metazoa; phylum Chordata; class Actinopteri; family Pomacanthidae; genus Holacanthus; species Holacanthus passer. The sequence continues at coordinate 557,454 of JAFREQ010000033.1, forward strand.
ATAAAATACATGCACACATATGCCTCTGTAACAGGATTTGCATCTGATGTGCAGCTTTTAAATAGCTTGAAGTGCAGAAGTGTGATGTTAACGACATCTAATCAATTTAGACAGTGTCAAAAATATTGAGAATTGCAATGCATGTGAAGACTACACTTCTAAGTATTCATTCTATTGTTCTGCAAGACAGATTGGAGCCATGTGGCTCCTAAACATGTAAAAACATAGTAAAAAGAAGCAGCAGATGCTGTGTGACCCAGATCTGACTTGTAGTAGCAGATGCAATACTGCTACTCTGGCTATTGTTCTGAAGGCTGTTATTTTTGGTGTGACCCCTAGGGGCAGTGCGCTGCAGAAGCGTCTCAGAGACCGAGAGAAGGAGATGGAGGCGGACGAGCGTGACAGGAAGAGAGAGAAGGAGGAGCTGGAGGAGATCAGACAGAGGCTGTTAGACGAGGGCCATCCAAACCCAGACGCAGAGCTACGCAGGGTATGCTTGTCTGTAATAATAATGTGTGTGTGTCTGCCTGTATATCTGTGGTGAGTGGGCATGCTGTCTGTTGTCTTTGTGAAGGTCACTTTATCATACGAGTCTCTCTGCATTTCTGCACATCTGTGGTGTTCAGCCTTTATTGTTTGTTGACCTTCTTTTCTATAAAACACTGTGATTGGATATTAATTTTCTGCATATCTGCCTCTTATTGGTCCAGATGGAGGAGGAAGAGGAGGAGCGTCTGAGACAACCTCCCATCATCCAAGAGCCAGAGCCCGAGGAGGAACGGGAACGCCACAGGGCTTCACGGGACCACCGGGACCGCCGACAGGACCAGGACAGAGCGGAGGCCCGCTCGCGTCCCGCCCACTCGGACGACGAGGTGGAGGAGGGTGAGGAAGATGATTACGACAACGACGAAGATAACCCCGACGTGAAACCGTGCTTGAAGCCCACGATGCGGCCCATCACAGCAGCGCCCTCGGTGTCGTCAGCCAGCGGCAACGTGTCTCCCAACACACCCGGGGATGAGTCGCCCTGTGGCATCATCATCCCCCATGAAAACTCGCCCCCTGAGGCCCTGCCGCAGGAGGAACACCGGCCGAAGATCGGTCTCAGTCTCAAACTGGGTGAGTCTGAAAGGAATGTGTCCTCACTGCAATGTGGACTGACACAGAGATCACTAACACTATTAATCACTTAGTTGACAGACAGAAATATAACCACCAACAATTATGAATATGAATTAAATGTTAATTCACTTTTCTGACTACTTTACTCTCTGCCAAACATTCACTTGTAATAGTATCATCTAAGTCTGATTTGTTGCTTTTCTGTTTGATATCATTGTAAATTAAATGTCTTTGGGGTTTTTATTTTTTAGTGTTGGCTGGCAAAACAAGCAATTTGAAAATGTTGCTTTTGGCTCTGGGAAATTGCAATGAGCATTTTTCTGACAGAGGGATGAATCGATTAACAGAGAAAATAACTGGCAGCTTAATGAATCAATGAGAAAAATCGTCCAGTGCAGGACATTTGAGAAATCATTCAGTGGTTACTTTGTATACAACAGTAGTATTCTGACACAGCCAAGAGCTTCACTGCTAAAGGAAACTGTGAAGTTAAACTCCCATGATATTGCCAGGTTTCTCTCTAATACGCATGTAGTCATTCAAATAGCTTCATTCTAGATTTTGTTCTTGTGTTCAACAACCAAATAGGGAGAAGTCCTCAAATTCAGAGATGCAGTATAAACTTCTCCATTGATAGTTGTTGTCGATCTATGACATCGATTGTCAGTAGCTTTTGAGATACATCCTCTTAGTATTCTTTATGATTGTTCCCTCCAACCATATGTAAGGAGCACAAAGAGTCCCATTTTGGGTGGAAATTTAAAATTTGGAAAATCACTAACTCAAGGCTAAGCAGATGTAGGAAAAGTGGCTGCACATGAAAGGTAAATTTTGTCAGTCACAAAAAACTACTGAAGCATGACAAATGCTTCATGAGATAGAACTAACATATCTGAGACTGAATTATTAATCGTTCTGCTTCATTTATCTTAATTAATAGTTTTTTTTTCCAGTATTGAAACAAATACTAGCAAACATTAAAGGAAACCGAATAGTTTTATGATTCAGTCACTGCAGAACAAGTAGACCAGTAATTCCAGCTGCATTCATTCAAATGATATTGAAAACTGTGTTCATGAAGCTCCTTGTCCTCTCCAGGTGCCACAGGAAGCCCCAGTCAGCCCAATGCAGGTAAGAGGAAGAAGCTACCGGTGGACAGCGTCTTTGACAAGTTTGACGACGAAGAGGCCGATGAACAACCTCGCAAGAGGAAGCTGGTGCCCTTGGATTACGACGATGACAAGAGTCTCGGGGTGGATGGAGCCGGGCTCTCCAGCATAAAGGGGGCCAACACCGAGGAGAAACGTAAACACATCAAGAGTCTGATAGAAAAGATCCCCACAGCGAAGCCTGAGCTGTTCTCCTACCCGCTAGACTGGTCTATGGTTGACACGGTGAGGAGACAAGGCAAATGTGTTGCGTTTCATTGAACTTGTCATTTTAACCTTTTAGTAGTAGACAAGTTAATTAGGAACATTATGTTTTTGCAAAATTAGACTTCAGGAGTGTCTGCACTGAGACATGATTTAATAAAAGATCACAATGAGTGTATTCACACATGTTGCACTGCTGACATCTGAGCGGTCACATTTCTTACAAAATCTGTTGCAGTAGCACATTAAAGTGATTTAATCACTTCTGGCAGATGTTAATATCACTTCTAAAACAAAGCCTCTACCTTCATCTCTTGTCCCTTACAGACGTTAATGGAGCGACGTGTTCGGCCCTGGATCAATAAAAAGATTATTGAGTACATTGGAGAGGAAGAGCCAACGTTGGTGGACTTTGTCTGCTCCAAGGTATTGATCATGTGATGTTTGTACATTAGACTTCACTCAGATCTGAAGGGGAGGTGAAACATGAACTGATTGTTCTGTTTGTGTCTTTCCCAGGTGATGGCTCACAGTATGCCACAGAGTATCTTGGATGATGTTGCCATGGTGAGTAATGTAATGGATAAATAATGTTTGCTGTGTTGCTATGTTCATGTTCTGTTTCACAGTCAGTAGTACTATCATTGAAATGTTCTCTATTTTAATTTTGTCATAACCAAATGATGCAAAGATAGTTTGTGGTGTTAATTATGTAATTCTTAGTCAAAGTGTATATAATTTGTATAGTATGTGAGAATTGGTCATAGTATACTATGTGATAATTTGTCGTATTTGTCATAGTATTAGTGTGTGAGAATTTGTCATAGTATAGTATGTGAAAATTTGTGAGAATTTGTCATAGTATGTGAAAATTTGTCATAGTATGTGAGAATTTGTGAAAATTTGTCATAGTATAGTATGTGAAAATTTGTCGTATTTGTCATAGTATAGTATGTGAAAATTTGAGAATTTGTCATAGTATGTGAAAATTTGAGAATTTGTCATAGTATGTGAAAATTTGTCATATTTGTCATAGTATAGTATGTGAAAATTTGTGAGAATTTGTCATAGTATGTGAGAATTGGTCATAGTATAGTATGTGAGAATTTGTGAAAATGTCATAGTATAGTATGTGAAAATTTGTGAGAATTTGTCATAGTATGTGAAAATTTGTCATAGTATAGTATGTGAAAATTTGTCGTATTTGTCATAGTATAGTATGTGAAAATTTGAGAATTTGTCATAGTATGTGAAAATTTGTCATAGTATAGTATGTGAAAATTTGTCATATTTGTCATAGTATAGTATGTGAAAATTTGTGAGAATTTGTCATAGTATGTGAGAATTGGTCATAGTATAGTATGTGAAAATTTGTGAGAAATTTGTCATAGTATAGTATATGAAAATTGAGTCAATTTGTCATAGTATGTGAAAATTTGTGAGAATTTGTGAAAATTTGTCATAGTATAGTATGTGAAAATTTGTCATATTTGTCATAGTATAGTATGTGAAAATTTGTCGTATTTGTCATAGTATGTGAAAATTTGTCATAGTATGTGAAAATTTTTTTGTCATAGTATTTGTCATAGTATAGTATGTGAAAATTTGTGAGAATTTGTCATAGTATGTGAGAATTGGTCATAGTGTAGTATTAGTGTATGAGAAATTGTCATAGTATAGTATGTGAAAATTTGTCATAGTATAGTATGTGAGAATTTGTCATAGTATAGTATGTGAAAATTTGAGAATTTGTCATAGTATGTGAAAATTTGTCGTATTTGTCATAGTATAGTATGAGAATTTGTGAGAATTTGTCATAGTATGTGAAAATTTGTCATAGTGTAGTATTAGTGTATGAGAAATTGTCATAGTATAGTATGTGAAAATTTGTGAGAATTTGTCATAGTATGTGAGAATTGGTCATAGTATAGTATGTGAAAATTTGTCATATTTGTCATAGTATAGTATGAGAATTTGTGAGAATTTGTCATAGTATGTGAAAATTTGTCGTATTTGTCATAGTATAGTATGTGAAAATTTGTGAGAATTTGTCATAGTATAGTAGTGTAGTATTAGTGTATGAGAAATTGTCATAGTATAGTATGTGAAAATTTGTCATAGTATAGTATGTGAGAATTTGTCATAGTATAGTATGTGAAAATTTGAGAATTTGTCATAGTATGTGAAAATTTGTCGTATTTGTCATAGTATAGTATGAAAATTTGTGAGAATTTGTCATAGTATAGAAGATGAAAATTTGTCATAGTATGTGAAAATTTGTCATAGTGTAGTATTAGTGTATGAGAAATTGTCATAGTATAGTATGTGAAAATTTGTGAGAATTTGTCATAGTATGTGAAAATTTGTCATAGTATAGTATGTGAAAATTTGTCATATTTGTCATAGTATAGTATGAGAATTTGTGAGAATTTGTCATAGTATGTGAAAATTTGTCGTATTTGTCATAGTATAGTATGTGAAAATTTGTGAGAATTTGTCATAGTATGTGAGAATTGGTCATAGTGTAGTATTAGTGTATGAGAAATTGTCATAGTATAGTATGTGAAAATTTGTCATAGTATAGTATGTGAGAATTTGTCATAGTATAGTATGTGAAAATTTGAGAATTTGTCATAGTATGTGAAAATTTGTCGTATTTGTCATAGTATAGTATGAGAATTTGTGAGAATTTGTCATAGTATGTGAAAATTTGTCATAGTGTAGTATTAGTGTATGAGAAATTGTCATAGTATAGTATGTGAAAATTTGTGAGAATTTGTCATAGTATGTGAGAATTTGTCGTATTTGTCATAGTATAGTATGTGAAAATTTGTCATAGTATAGTATGTGAAAATTTGTCATAGTATGTGAAAATTTGTCATAGTATAGTATGTGAGAATTTGTCGTATTTGTCATAGTATAGTATGAAAATTTGTGAGAATTTTTCATAGTATAGTATGTGAGAATTTGTGAAAATGTCATAGTATAGTATGTGAAAATTTGTCATATTTGTCATGGTATGTGAGAATTGGTCATAGTATAGTATGTGAAAATTTGTCATAGTATAGTATGTGAAAATTTGTGAGAATTTGTCATAGTATGTGAAAATTTGTCATAGTATAGTATGTGAAAATTTGTCGTATTTGTCATAGTATGTGAAAATTTGAGAATTTGTCATAGTATGTGAAAATTTGTCATAGTATAGTATGTGAAAATTTGTCGTATTTGTCATAGTATAGTATGTGAAAATTTGAGAATTTGTCATAGTATGTGAAAATTTGTCATAGTATAGTATGTGAAAATTTGTCATATTTGTCATAGTATAGTATGTGAAAATTTGAGAATTTGTCATAGTATGTGAAAATTTGTCATAGTATAGTATGTGAAAATTTGTCATATTTGTCATAGTATAGTATGTGAAAATTTGTGAGAATTTGTCATAGTATGTGAGAATTGGTCATAGTATAGTATGTGAAAATTTGTCATATTTGTCATAGTATAGTATGAGAATTTGTGAGAATTTGTCATAGTATGTGAAAATTTGTCGTATTTGTCATAGTATAGTATGTGAAAATTTGTGAGAATTTGTCATAGTATGTGAGAATTGGTCATAGTGTAGTATTAGTGTATGAAATTGTCATAGTATAGAAATTTGTCATAGTATAGTATGTGAAAATTTGTCATAGTATAGTATGTGAAAATTTGTCATAGTCATAGTATGTGAAAATTTGAGAATTTGTCATAGTATGTGAAAATTTGTCGTATTTGTCATAGTATAGTATGAAAATTTGTGAGAATTTGTCATAGTATGTGAAAATTTGTCATAGTGTAGTATTAGTGTATGAGAAATTGTCATAGTATAGTATGTGAAAATTTGTCATAGTATGTGAGAATTTGTGAAAATTTGTCATAGTATAGTATGTGAAAATTTGTCAAATGTCATAGTATAGTGAAAATTTGAGAATTTGTCATAGTATGTGAAAATTTGTCATAGTATAGTATGTGAAAATTTGTCGTATTTGTCATAGTATAGTATGAAAATTTGTGAGAATTTGTCATAGTATAGTATGTGAGAATTTGTGAAAATGTCATAGTATAGTATGTGAAAATTTGTCATATTTGTCATGGTATGTGAGAATTGGTCATAGTATAGTATGTGAAAATTTGTCATAGTATAGTATGTGAAAATTTGTGAGAATTTGTCATAGTATGTGAAAATTTGTCATAGTATAGTATGTGAAAATTTGTCGTATTTGTCATAGTATAGTATGTGAATTTGTGAGAATTTGTCATAGTATGTGAAAATTTGTCATAGTGTAGTATTAGTGTATGAGAAATTGTCATAGTATAGTATGTGAAAATTTGTGAGAATTTGTCATAGTATGTGAGAATTGGTCATAGTATAGTATGTGAAAATTTGTCATAGTATAGTATGTGAGAATTTGTGAAAATGTCATAGTATAGTGTGTGAAAATTTGAGAATTTGTCATAGTATAGTATATGAAAATTTGTCGTATTTGTCATAGTATAGTATGAAGATTTGTGAGAATTTGTCATAGTATAGTATGTGAGAATTTGTGAAAATGTCATAGTATAGTATGTGAAAATTTGTCATCATTTGTCATGGTATGTGAAAATTTGTCATAGTATAGTATGTGAAAATTTGTCGTATTTGTCATAGTATGTGAAAATTTGTCATAGTATAGTATGTGAAAATTTGTCGTATTTGTCATAGTATAGTATGTGAAAATTTGAGAATTTGTCATAGTATGTGAAAATTTGTCATAGTATAGTATGTGAAAATTTGTCGTATTTGTCATAGTATAGTATGTGAAAATTTGTGAGAATTTGTCATAGTATGTGAGAATTGGTCATAGTGTAGTATTAGTGTATGAGAAATTGTCATAGTATAGTTATGTGAAAATTTGTCATAGTATAGTATGTGAGAATTTGTGAAAATGTCATAGTATAGTATGTGAAAATTTGAGAATTTGTCATAGTATGTGAAAATTTGTCATAGTATAGTATGTGAAAATTTGTGAGAATTTGTCATAGTATAGTATGTGAAAATTTGTGAGAATTTGTCATAGTATGTGAGAATTGGTCATAGTATAGTATGTGAAAATTTGTCATATTTGTCATAGTATAGTATGTGAAAATTTGTGAGAATTTGTCATAGTATGTGAGAATTGGTCATAGTGTAGTATTAGTGTATGAGAAATTGTCATAGTATAGTATGTGAAAATTTGTGAGAATTTGTCATAGTATAGTATGTGAAAATTTGTCATAGTATAGTATGTGAGAATTTGTGAAAATGTCATAGTATAGTATGTGAAAATTTGTCATATTTGTCATGGTATGTGAAAATTTGTCATATTTGTCATAGTATGTGAAAATTTGTCATAGTATAGTATGTGAAAATTTGTGAGAATTTGTCATAGTATGTGAGAATTGGTCATAGTGTAGTATTAGTGTATGAGAAATTGTCATAGTATAGTATGTGAAAATTTGTGAGAATTTGTCATAGTATAGTATGTGAGAATTTGTCATAGTATAGTATGTGAAAATTTGTCATAGTATAGTATGTGAGAATTTGTGAAAATGTCATAGTATAGTATGTGAAAATTTGAGAATTTGTCATAGTATGTGAAAATTTGTCATAGTATAGTATGTGAAAATTTGTCGTATTTGTCATAGTATAGTATGAGAATTTGTGAGAATTTGTCATAGTATGTGAAAATTTGTCATAGTGTAGTATTAGTGTATGAGAAATTGTCATAGTATAGTATGTGAAAATTTGTGAGAATTTGTCATAGAATGTGAGAATTGGTCATAGTATAGTATGTGAAAATTTGTCATATTTGTCATAGTATAGTATGTGAGAATTTGTGAAAATGTCATAGTATAGTATGTGAAAATTTGTGAGAATTTGTCATAGTATGTGAAAATTTGTCGTATTTGTCATAGTATAGTATGAAAATTTGTGAGAATTTGTCATAGTATAGTATGTGAGAATTTGTGAAAATGTCATAGTATAGTATGTGAAAATTTGAGAATTTGTCATAGTATGTGAAAATTTGTCATAGTATAGTATGTGAAAATTTGTCGTATTTGTCATAGTATAGTATGAGAATTTGTGAGAATTTGTCATAGTGTAGTATTAGTGTATGAGAAATTGTCATAGTATAGTATGTGAAAATTTGTGAGAATTTGTCATAGTATGTGAGAATTGGTCATAGTATAGTATGTGAAAATTTGTCGTATTTGTCATAGTATAGTATGTGAAAATTTGTCATAGTATGTGAAAATTTGTGAGAATTGGTCATAGTATAGTATGTGAGAAATAATGATGGCTGCATCCAAAAGTCATACATACCTTAGTGTGTCTGACTTGCTCATCACCACATCAAGCCTGCGAGGGCGTTGTCACAGAGGGTTTATAATGCACAATATGAGCTTATCTCCATGGATTCTACCTTTATGAAATTCTGTATGCATCTTCCTCACTACATCAGTAAACATACATCAAGATGGAGCTGAAAACATTTGCAGCAAAACAGTTTTTGCTCATAGAAGTGATATATATTTCTGTAGTTCTAGAATAAGCTTTTACATAAAGAGATGACAGGAAACAGATGTTGTAGTTCATGGTGGACGTGTTATCCCTTGCAGGACAATGTGACTCTCATCCAACTTCTAACTCTGTACACTTTTCTCTTGCTCCTGCTTTAGGTTCTTGATGAAGAAGCTGAAGTCTTCATAGTGAAGATGTGGAGGTTACTCATTTATGAAACTGAAGCCAAGAAGATCGGACTGGTGAAATAAGCAAAACAACCACTGAATGAAGATTTTTTTTTTTCCTTTCATACATCATGTTTAATAGTGTAGCGCAGTTATGTGACCCTAAAAAAAAAAAAAAAAAAAAGCAACTTGTCCACAGCAGTACAGACTGTAACTGCAGATTCTGCTCATTCTCACATTTGCACCAGTCGTTCAGGTCGTGTCGGTTTTTTCCCCTCGAACATACTCAGGCTACATTTGCCTCCCCTGTTTGCAGGTGCTGACTGTGTCGCTGTGCTTTTGTGTATATACGTCATTATTTGACTATGGTGAAATAATTCTGAGAGGAAACTGCTGACAGACACCCAGGACCATTGTTGTGTAGCCAGATAAGGTCTCCTGGTCCTATACTTATATTTGTGCACATGCCAACACACACTTTGCGGTTAGAGTCTGCTACAAGCAGTTGAGCGGTTTCATGAACTTTTCCTTGAAGTCTCTAAAGGTGTCAAATCTGGCTTGCGGTTGAATGTTGGTTAAGTGGACACAGATTTTAGAGTATGCATAACTACAACAAGGATGTGATATTTTTTACAGGGTTATTTATTCAGGATTTTGGACACAACTCCAATTTATTTCTGTCGAGTTACCACATTTTCCTCATCACATTCCTGATAAACGTGTTGGCATGTTCTCGTCCTCGGACCATCTCAAAAAAAAAATAGCACCTAGTTGTCATTTGAAATGTGTCGACCACAGAATATCTTGGGTGGTGACGTCCCCACAGCTGTAAAAGCACACACACGTCATAACCACTATAGGAAAATGAGCTAAGAACGGGAAAAAGTGATTTGAAGTTGTGAAGATGCTCTCCATTTGTTTTTGTATTGGTGAACATTTGAATAAAATTGATTTTTATAACGGTTTGTGAACCAGCAATTCATTTTCTCACTACACATTAAGTTCTGTAACAAATCTATAAAGTTCTCAATAGTCATAAGATGTGATAAATAGTTCTTAAGTTGCAAATGTAAAAACTAACCAGTGATTGCAAGATGCTTGCTCACTTTTAAAACTGAAGTCCTTCTCTGGAAAAGCGTTGATAATTTGCAACCTGCTTGAAAATGACTTCCTAATTTAAAAGTAAAATGACTACTGCAATTCAAGTGCAACCACTCTAAGTGATAAATTACTGGAACAGTTGCTACACCGAGGGAATAACATTAATTTCTAGGTTCACATAACATGTTTCAGCTGGAAATCTAAGAGTAGTAATGAGCCTAAAAACAGACTAAATCAAAGCTTAATTATTCTGATTATACATTTTGAAATTTGTTTACTTCATTGTTTTTAGATGAAGTATCAAAAAAAAGTTCAAATTTCAGCCTACCAGCTTTTACACGTTTGATCTAAACAAAGCTTTAACAGAAAACATTACAGATTAAATTTACCTACTGTTATTTAATTCAGCCAGCAATCAGTTTGAGAGCAGCTTCCAATCACTTTCTTTTGAGTTTTGTCGATGGAGGACTTTATGTTTGGTGCTGAAAGATAGAAAGGAAAACAACCCTTAAGTTAAAGCATTTCAATCTACTCACAAAGACGCATTGAGATCAAAACTTCCAGAACTTTATTGATGCCATGTGAGCTAAACAAGAGCAGGTCTCGCCAGTAAAAACCCTTTAACTGGAAGAGAAAACAGCACATAAAGTCATCGCTGACGGGTGTTGAGACAGACGAGCTGATGCGTTTCCCCAATAATCACACCCAGTGACCAGCCAGAGATGAAGGATACTGAAGACACTGGGCTCTTAAAGCAAGAGGTAAGTGAAGGCCACTGCTTGTAGACAGCTGATTTAGACTTATTCAAATCGATGTATTTAAAAATAGAAACTATATTGATGTGTAATTTGTAATTTATCTCTCCTTGTGTCCGTGTCTGGATAAGAAGACAGCTGTTTGTGTCGCCGTCTTCTGAAACAAACCTCGCTAATGAACAAACCGGGATGTTTGCCAATGAACTAACGCCAGTTAATGTTTGCAATGTGAAAGTTAACATCTGTTGGACTGAGTGACTGTGGCCAGGTCAGTCCACATTTATCCTTGCATGTTTTTTTTGCCCCACCAGCCTTCCTCTGAGGACCTTTAGGCTTTAGTCCTCTGCTTTGGCCTCCATCTCCTCGGCGTCGTCGTCTCCGTCCACCTCGGCGTTCTCCCGCTCTAGCCTCTCCAGCTGCCGGGCGAGCTCCGTCTCATCTGTGTCTGTCACCACCTTCGGCTAAAGGGGACAGTTCAACATTTAGTCATGTACCAAAGCAAAAAATAATAAATAATAAGAACCGTGAGAAAGTCCCATGAAGAAAGAGTATTTTGCCCACTCTTGGTCAGGAAAGCTTTTTATATGTAAAATGTAAAACATGAGAATAAAGTTGGAATATTTCAAGAGACATATTAATGTTACATTTAAGGAATATTAAGTGTAACTTTTTTGAGATGTTTTATTTTCAAATTAATTTTAGAAACTAGTTAAAGGAATAGTAATTTTTACAAGGATGACTGTGTGAACATTTGTAGTTAAATGTAGATTCACAGCTGAGGTCAAATATTGACTTTTACGTCATTTTGTTTGTGCAAACATGTTCCGCTGCCAGTGCAAAATACTTCACTACAAGAAAAAAGTCCTGTATTTAAAGTAGCATTTAAAGTAAGTATAACATTTACTTTAACAAAAAAAAATGGTCCCTGTCATCTGTTTTTTGGATTAATATTACTGCTACATTAATTGTATGTTGCATTTTACTTCTGTAAATGTTCTAAGGTTGCACTTATTTTAAGTACTTTATATACAGATGGGTGGTTTAATCTACATCAATACATCATATTCTATAAGATCTTCATATGTTTGTATGTCGAAAAAGTTAACTTTTCATGAGCTGAGAAAAACAGCCCTATTTTCCAGCTAATCCAAAAGGCTTTTTACAACCATGACTCCATGTTGCAGGTATCACATTCAGAATGAGTGTAGATTTAGATAGTGTATTCATCTGAATATAGATCAAAAAGGATTTGCAAATCATTGCAATCTGTTTATGTTTACACTTTACACAGCGTCCCCAACTTTTCTGGAATCAGGGTTGCAAAGAGTTTGTTTAGCTTAAGAAGTAGGAGATTTTTCTCAATCTATAAAGGAACACTGAGTCCTTCAGTTCATCAGAAACATGCTAATGCTAAACATGCTAAAATGTGAAAAACCAAATCACCAAATTTTGAGATACATGGGTTTCACTGGCTTGAAAGGGTATGAAAATTTGAATCTGAAAAGTGATTAAAGCTGTCAAACAAATGTAGTGGAGTAAAAAGTACAATATTTCCTTCTGAACTGGGAGTAGAAGTATAAAATTGCATAAAATGAAAATATACTAGTAAAGGGCAAATACCTCAAATTTGTATTTATGTAAAAGTGCTTGACTAACATTTAAAATTTAAATTCCACTTCTGCTCATGATACATGCTAATCTTACCACAACCTAATACACATTTTTAAAATGTCTGCACAAAGAAAGCAAAGTCGCTCACCTCCATCTGGATGTTAAAGACGCCTCGCTTCTCCTCAATCTTCTCCTTGATAGCAGCCATGGCCTGGTTGAGGACAGACAGGCCCTCTGTGCGCTCCAGAGTGGTCGTTGTCATCACGTAGCGAGGGGGAGCGATCAGGTTGATCTGCCCGAGAACAAGACCATGTCAGTGTGAATGCCTGGGATACTAACACTAACAGCTCTTACGCACTTTTGAGTCTACGTCAAAAAGGATCAGCAAATGATCACACTGTTTATTTATGTTTTACACAGAGTCCAGCTTTTTGGGAATCAGGGTTGAATTTCCTGAGTTCATGACTGAACACAAGGCAGAGTTTCATCATTCAGCAGCAGTGTATAAACACGTGGCTGAAGCAGCAGTATTACCTTGATGGGCATGGCCTCTGTGGAGCAGTCCAGCCCGGCCCTCAGAGCCTCCTTCACTGCATCGATGCCCTCATACCCGTAGCACGCCACTTCAATGTCTGCACGTGGGAGAGGAGAAAAGATGAATAAGAATTGTGGTTGTAGGTCACATCAAGTCCAACTGAGAAGCCATCATGCTACAGTTTGAATAAATAACATTAAATTTAGAGTCTACAGTTACCTGCTCTGATTTTGACAGCCTGTGGAGTGAGTCGCCTGTTGATGTTATCAATCAGGACACTCCTCTCCTCCTCTGTTAAGTCCAGACCATCCAGAATGGCAGGATCTCTGGAGGGAAGACATTCACCACTTGATTTAACCAAATAAAATACTACTTGCATACATTCTTTGTGTCTAAAGTCATTTTAACTAATTAGCATCACATCAAGCCAGCACTTACGATACAGCCTGTTTGAAGACATCATAAGCTCCGTATCCTGGCCGCTTGTATTTCTCATCAAAGACCCACGCGGTGCGCTGGTACAAGCTCTCTAGCTGCTCGTCCTTGCTGTACTCCAGCACCTCCGCCACGTGTCGCAGGATGCTGTACACCTGCAAACACAACAAGCCACATCGGCTCAGTGCGAGTGCTTATTCATAGAATCACAGAAACATCAGAGTTTACAAGAGCTCTATGAAAAGAAAAACCCAAAGGTATTATAATTTTTAATAATCTAGAAATATACAGAGGTGATAACCTGTTTGCTTCCAACTGTATTTATATGTTTGTCACATTTTTGAACAATACTTACAGTTTTAGATTTGGTGAATTTATCTTCACACTTGATGGCCTCCTCTGGTGAAACTCTTCTTTTTGATAAATCAATGTATCCTAAAGACAAAGCAGAAAAAAGATGCTGTGACATTTCTTTCCATGGCACGATATATTCAGGATATTTTCACAGGACCAAATCTCAACATACATTAGTCCAGAAGTAGATGGCTGTCAACAGGTTAATAGCCTTTGACAGGATTAGTTCTCATGTCATTACGTGTTAGGTGTGATTCAACAATACAATGAAAAATAAAAACAAATTTGATGGTCAGTCAAATCAGTCAACACTTTCTGGTGAAGGCTTCACAAGCTGCTTGCTGTTCTTCAATACTCCATTATTATAAATCAAATATGAGCATCATTTTGCCATTGATCAGACTGAGCTAATTTGAAGATATTGGGCTCTGGAACTTGACAGGTTTTTTTTTTTTCCACAGCACGTACATGTTCCATAAATAAAACTACAAATATGCACAAGACATTAAATATACACTTGCTAACATATGCACATAAAGATTTATGCTAATGCATTTTTTTCAACTTCTATTTCCATCCACCTGTATGCACTCAAACAGTGAAAAACTATGTAGAAAATACAACAGAAAAATGTCATTTCTGTTTGTTTCATGTATTAATATGAGGAACATTTCAGTCTCCTCATCACTCCACACAAATCTGATGTTTTAGTCTGCTGCTATTTTTCATCTCTCCAGTGAGGCAGAAGCTTTAGCTGATTTAAAAAAAAAAAATCTGCATTTCCACTCAGGTTTTAATGCAAAAAGGTTGATGTAAATTCACCTAATGTATCAAGGAACACAACAATACTACTTCTATACTAATGGTTGCTACTGTACTATCCAAAGAAGATTTTTGCAGTACACAGGGAAAGGTCTGCCTCTCTCTTCCCAGTTTATCTTGTGATTGAAGTTCAGGATTGAAGTTACCCGCCCTTTGTGCACCTGTGAGACCGTGAGCTCTGGAGGTCAGCGCCCTCCTGCCTGCACTCACCCTTCTCTTTGTCTACTCGGATGACGACCACACACTCGTTGCGGCCTATGCGGATGAGCTTGTTGATGGAGCGGATACGTCGACGCGACAGCTCGCTCAGGAGGATCATGCCCTCAATGTTGTTGTACTCCAAAAGGCTGACGTAGGCGCCCATCTCGGCGATGGACCTCACGTTCACCATCACAACATCCTCCACCTCTGGGAACCGGTGCTGGTAGAATCGACAGCTGAGCCCCGGCATTGCTGAGAGCACAGACACAAAGAGAAGCAGCTGTAAAATATCTGACGCAGACAGTGTGGTCACAAATCCTCCTAAAATGTAACAAGCCACCAGTTTTAGACATCATGATCAGTTTGCACATATTGAGAAGTATTACTCAGGCTGTAAAAACAGCAGTTTAATGTCAGCAGAATGGCTCGGTATTTCCAGGGGGAGCTTTCTAAAGTTTAAGAAAATGACTCTGATGATGCCATAGTGATGTAATAAAGCTTATATCATTTAGGCTTGAATACCACAAAACTGGGTGTGTGCAGTCTGAAAGATTAGCCTGATGGGGAGGCTGTTACAAACACTGCATGCTGGGAATTGTAGGCCAAAGCTAGAAACTAAAAGTCAGGGCATCTCAGCCTCTGCTGCTTCAGTTTTGACCAGGATTTTTGACCCAGCTTTATAAAAGTGCAATATATAACTAAAAACCCTTCTTTTTTTAAAAAAACATGTAAGTTTTAATTTGTAAATTTGATGATAACATCTAGAAAAGTGGTTCCCAAACTGGGGTTCTGGATGCCCCACAGGCTCCAAAGACATCTATTCAAGAGTTTATAAGGTGATTGAAGAAAGTGTATGTAAAGTAAACACTTTGCACAGTTTTCATTGTTCTACTTTTCCTGTTCTTTAATTATGTGTTTCTTTCTTTAATTTCATCTCTTGAATACAAAAATCAATCAAATCACTTGATGGTTTATCTGGTCACAACTGACGTCCACACTAGGGCCACAACCTGTGATGAAGCAGTTAGCACTACATGCCACACAAAGCAAAATGATGCATCAAGTCCTACAATACAATGACAGCAACTCAATGGTGAATTCACTGAAAGATATGAGCAACAATGGACTTAAATCACCAATTCATATCAAGGTTATATGAAATGATGTACCTACTCTCGGTTGCCAGTTTACTAGGTCCATCTAGCTAAAACTAAAGCAGTTCTACAATAAATCCCACCATCATGAAAGATATAAAGTCCAGTTTTTGTTGAAACTGTTTTAAAGAGGTGTTACTTCAAATATATGGTCACTGTTGGATTTGGCTTGTGATGCTGTTAAATTGCATTGAACTGGACTGGGAGATGTTTCTAATATTGAATAAAACCCTCAATGTTGGAATATTAGAAACAGCCCTCAGATATTTAGTGAACAGATCAAATCAATTGAATGACACATTGTTAATTCAGTTTCTGTGTGATTTTCCACTTCAGCTGGTTAAATGACTGAGTTTAACACGGAAAATATTCCCAAAAGAGGGAGCAGTATTATGTGAACTGGCAGATTAGATGCTGGTAGTTTTATTTCACATTTTAGTCTGTGAATGAGATGATGCAATGCAGACAAATGAGAAGCCCCCAACTGTTTCAGTTGGGAGCGAAAACTGACATAAACAAAACTAAGACAACCTCCATTTAAAACGACTGTAGCACATTAACAGCGACACTAGCTTGTAATGTGATTAAATACCACAAGAAGAGACTTTATTTTAAGACAAACAACAGGCTATTTAATATCCGTTAGCTTCCCAGCTAATAACCCGGTTTCCAGCTCACATGCGGCACATGCACTAGTGTCGAGGCTAGCCGTTAGCTAGCTAGCTAGCTAGCAACCCCGTGTGTTCACCACTCCCCGCCAAACATCTGCTTTATCAATAAAAACTCACCTGTGTCATATGGTTACAGAACGATACACTGGAAAGTTCTGTACTGGTAGTGTCTAAATGTCCGATTATATTCTCTTCGGAGATTTTTTAAATGGAGAAGTCGGGCCCGCTAGCTCACATTCATGGGTGTGCTAATTTCTCGACCCGGAAAAGATCGTCGGAGCTTTTCGACGCGCGCATGTGCAGAATGCGTCAGGGACAAGTCACATGACCGGAGGCCAGCTGATCATCGCGGACGGAGAGTCGGACAAGATCACGACCATCGGCTCGATCTGTGCATCTAATCCTGCACGAAAACAGCGATTTTCTGCATCACACACAAAGATTGATAGTTTAGAATAAAAGCAAACGTTTCAGTGTTTGTTTTAGGAAACATACGTAAAGAGAAGATCGACCAAAAGACGACAAGATGTCTGGAAAAGACAGGATCGACATATTCCCCTCCAGAATGTAAGCAGCTTGTTTGCTAGCTAGTTGCTAATCTACTATAGCTTCTTAACAAACTCTTATAATGCTGTTTTTTTATTCCTCAAATTCTCAGATTGACGATTTCCTGCTTTTCTCTGTTAAAAAGTTAGACTAATGTTAATCTCACATGAATGTTAATCTCACAGTCTCACAGTGTAATACAAGCCTAAATATAGTTTATATCAGTGCCTGGTTACTGTGTAAAAGAGGAAGAGTCCTTGTGTCATGTGATGTTTCTAATGTGATCCCAGAGTGAGTTGTCAGTCTGAGATAGTGCCAGAAACATTCTGACCTCCAGACAGTTAAAGTCTGGATTTTAACACTGTGTGACCTATCTTATCATATTACCACATTGAGTCAATCAAGTCAACTTCTTTGAAAACTTTGTGTGTGAGATAGAAGTTGTAATCTTAGAGATGGGTTTGGATGGATGAAGCCTTTTTTAATAAGTGCTGAAATACTAGTTGCAAATATAAGTGAGCTGGGATATGAATGTATATCAGTGATTACTTTTTCAATAACCAGGGAGTATATGGACATATTGTGGAATACCTGCACGACTTATGATTTGATAATAAATGTCCCCATATTTGTGTTCTGGAGGAAAAATATCTGATCTTTACTATAATTGTTGTCACATAACCATCTGCCAAATGGATGTAATATAACAATGACTTACCAACTGTCATCTGACTACTGTACTCAGTTTTCCACCAACCTGAGTCAGTCTTAGTAGCAAGTGGAGCAAATAAGACTGCGATGTGATAGATACGTGGTTGAAATGGCCAGTTTCTGCCACAAATCTGAATGAAACTACTGAATAAAAGAGACCAAACTTTAACATCAACAATACCACAAAAACTATGTCTTGAATGGATTCCAACACAGCTTCAAATACTTTCAAAGTCCATGAAACCATTCCTTCTATCAAAAGGACATAATGAAGAAATATGTGAGTCCTGGGCTGAGGGGGCACATCAGACAAAAAATGGCCTCCTGTTAGTAGGTTATAATTGGCAAACCTGGAAAATTCTTCCAGCTGTAATAAAAAAGTCTGTTTTCTGTACATAACCTCTGTAAATGTTTAAATCCTGTATACTTGTAATGTAATTGGTGTGATCCAAATACAGCATTCAAAATGTGTTCGTTCTGTTCGGGCTCGCAGGGCTCAGACCATCATGAAGGCTCGTATGAAAGGGGCTCAGACCGGCCGCAACCTGCTCAAGAAGAAATCTGACGCCCTCTCCATGCGCTTCCGTCAGATCCTCCGCAAAATTATCGAGGTTGGTTGAAAATGACTGACAACTAACTTTGTTCTCCATGCATTTATTTCTCCAATAACTCTGATCGGTTTTCTAAAGGTGGACTTTGTCTTCTTATCTCTTTTCCTCAGACGAAGACCAAGATGGGAGAGGTGATGAGGGAGGCAGCTTTCTCTTTGGCTGAAGCCAAATTTACAGCTGGAGACTTCAGGTAAGAAGTACAGAAAGATCATGTGATGTGGTGTTGGTACAGATGTATCTGTAACTCCTACCTGTAATTCTGTCCACAGCACAACAGTAATCCAGAATGTCAACAAAGCCCAAGTGAAGGTCAGAGCCAAGAAAGACAACGTGGCAGGTTAGACTTTAAAAGAAAGCATCTATTAACTTTTAATGATCACTGTTGATGAAGTTCTTATATGTGTGTTTTTCTTTCTTTTAGGTGTCACCCTTCCTGTTTTTGAGCACTATCAAGAAGGCGGAGACAGTAAGTCATGTTTAGATAAAATTAGTTTCTGTGATAGGTGAATAAAAGCAGTGAGTCCTCACCCTCGCTGTGTCTTTCAGGCTATGAGCTGACTGGTCTGGCCAGAGGAGGAGAGCAGCTCTCCAGGTTGAAGAGGAACTATGCCAGAGCTGTTGAGCTGCTGGTAGAGTTGGCCTCCTTACAGGTAGGGGGCGCTGTTACAAATTCACTGAGGTTCAGCTCAGCTTTCGAGCATAATTTTAGGCATTTGTACTTAACCTAAATCTTTCCATTTTATAATGCTTTTTACTTCCAGTACAGTTCAGAGGGAATTATTGTACTTTTTACTCCAGTACTTTCATTTGACACCTATAGTTACTAGTTACTTTACACAGTGAGATTTGACATAAAAAAAACACACAGTCAGCGTTAAGAAATATATGATGTCAGATTAAACTACCGGATAGATAAAGTTCCTAAAATTGGCATCACTTCAACCAGCTTTGACATTAAAATGCTGCTTATATGTTGCATGCATCAATAATAAGGCTTCAATAATATAATATTACAAAATTACTGCAAGTTTTCTGTATTTTCTCACTCACATTTTGTTCACTTTCTGTCTGTAGACATCTTTTGTGACTCTGGATGAAGCCATAAAGATTACCAACCGCCGTGTCAATGCTATTGAGCATGGTAAAGTCACACAATTGTTGCTTTTTTTTCTTAAAGAACTAAGGGCAAGGACTGTTATTGAAGTTCAACTTTATCCCACTTTGCAGTGATTATTCCCCGGATTGATCGCACCCTCACCTACATCGTCACAGAACTGGACGAGAGAGAACGAGAGGAGTTCTACAGGTGAAAACATTTGCTAACAGTCTAATAAATTTTAATTTAAACATCTCTTCAAAATGAAGTGTTCAGTTGGAGCTGTTACTTGGTTCATTTTTAGCTTGTTTAGTGCTTCTTAAATCTACACTGTCACTACCTCAACCTTTTATTTTTTTAACTCTGAAAATATTTCCTGCTCTACAAGGCTGAAGAAAATCCAAGAGAAGAAGAAGCAGCTCAGGGAAAAGACAGAAAAGGAGATTGCCGCCCGCCTGGCTAAACTGGGTCCCATCGCAGAGCCCGCCAACATGCTGACGGAGGAGACGGATGAAGACCTGCTGTTCGAGTGAAGTGCTCTGAAGGCGGACAGTCAGCGACTTCACCCATCACCCTATTTATTCTGTGCCTCTCAGGCCCTGTCTATGTCTTCTCATGCAAGTGATGAAAGTTGTTTTTTGTGTACTTGTCTGTGATGATTTGTTCTGTTGTTTCAGTGCTGGAAGGTGCTGTGTGTTTGCAGATCTGTCACTGTACAGAGCCAAAGTGTTGTCACACTTGGCTGTTACCCGCAAGGGAGTCAGGTCACTATGATAAAATAATCGAAATAATAAGAGTATAAATATGTTTACACATGGATGCAAGTGAAATTTAGGAAGCATTCCATGTGACAGATCATCTTATATATATATTTCAGTTTCCTCACGACATCTCGATCCAGTGCATGCTGTAAAGCTTAAGGTGGTTGTAGACGTTAGCGAGTGTGTGAGTCTGTGTTGTGGAGGCCCATCCCGCTGCTGACCTCATATCACTGGGTTTTTGTTACCTCATTTGAGGATGTTTACCATTGTACCAGAAACCCTAATTAAACCCTGCTGTAAAACTTGGTGTGCAA
The DNA here is from genome assembly GCA_025331565.1 of Holacanthus passer. Classification (NCBI taxonomy): domain Eukaryota; kingdom Metazoa; phylum Chordata; class Actinopteri; family Pomacanthidae; genus Holacanthus; species Holacanthus passer. Next base: position 578,371 of record JAFREQ010000033.1, read on the forward strand.
GACAACAAAACCCCACACTTCATCCAAATAAAGATTATCAATACCCAACCATTGACTGGATTTCTTACTAAGAATCTTGCAACAATTTTACAATCAGTCACATAGTCACGTCACCTTTTTCAGGTCCATGTGTGAGGACAAAGGGATTTGGATCAAATTGGTTGCTGGGAAACATTTTGCCCAATTGTTTCAGTAACCCAGCTGGGTGAGGAATGACAGCCATCTTGCACCAGCATGCTACAGTTAACACATTATTTTTAGTTACTGCAAGACTTGAATTAGTACATTAGCTACCAACTGATTTAAAATGTTCTCTAACATAAGATTACAAGGTGAAATTCATGCAATCAGGATGAACATCTTTTGTTCACATGTATCTGATTTTATTAACACTTTTCCAGAATTGTGCTTATGACTGAATAAGTTCCCTGCAAAGAAGCAATACTGTTATTGTTGATCACTAAGTGATAAGATGCTTTGTTCTTACAATACTGGTAAAAAAGCAGCAGTACTTTGCAGCATGATATACTGATAGTAACGATAACCGGCTAGAGACAAGACTGTAGATTTGAGGTCTGTTAACAGAATATAAGAGACATGAGATTAAATAAAATAATACTGACACTGGTGAAGAGGAAGTTCTCCAAAACTGTGCAGGTTACAGCAGATTTTTCTTCGGCATTTCTGGCTGGAAGACGTTACACTGCAGCCACTTTAAGCACAAGTGCTTCTCTTCTATTTGGTACCTGCTTTATCAGAAAGCCATTTTATATTTGTGACATTAACACTCTCCCAGTTGAGTGTACCGTTCTGTAAATCACACTTACACAAAATATAACAATAAAATATCCTTTTGTCTAGAAAATATATATTTACAATTATAAATAACTATGAAGAATAGGATAGAAATATTTCTATTTGGTTGATAAATGACTTTGCATAAAACTGAACAAGAACCTTCATAAAACAAACAGAAAAAAAAAATCACCCACAGTGACACACACACCAACAAAAAGAAATGTAAGAAACTTGAGTCCTTCCCTGCAACACGTGGTAAAAATCTCCTCCTCTATAAACAAGGAGAATGTGCAAGTGAAAATCCAGTGACAATCAGCACCGTCCATCCTTCATTTATTTTCTTCTGTTTACCTCCTTCTCCCCTGAGGCTCCCTGCGGTGAGACCCTGTGACCTCTAGCACAGCCAGGAGGTGGGCACCCACTGTGGCTCAGTGTCCAGCTTGTCTATCAGCCTGCGCAGCTCATGGAAAGCCTGGTCTGGATCCGTGTTCACAATGGTTGCATCAAAGTAGTGGCCAAAATTGTGCTCCATCTCACGGGCCTTTTCAATAACCTTCTTTAGCTCCTCAGGCTGTGCACAGGAAACAAGACATGGCTTTTTAGGCACTGAGATTCTTAAATGACTAATGGACATAATATTATAATATCATTAGAATAGCTGTGTTCTCTCTATCTGTTATTTTATGATGTGATGCAATTTTGTTTATTTCTTGTACATTGTGTGTTATAGTACCAGGAATCATCAATCTGTTTTTACTATTTCTGCCCTGATAAAAACCCTGTGAGGTCAAAACCAGACTTAAAAAGGCTTTTAAAATAACTTCTCTCATTGTTCTGCCCAAAAGTGCCTGAAGAATGTTTTCTGTGATAAATCCTAAATGCTTCATTTTGCTTTCAGATGTTGCACTTGTTATGCACACATGATGTACAAACTATGATCTTTACAATGTGCATATAAACTTAAAAGAGTGAAAAATGATTTTGCAACACTGCACGATCGGCACCTTTGGTGTTTTCCCCTCAGTGGCCAGCAGGGTGCGTAGTCGTTCCTGAGCAGGAGGCGCGATGAAGATGACATAGGGCTTGAGATTGGAGGACCTCAGTACCTGCAGTGACTGACAAGAGGAAGAATAGAGACATAAATATATGCAATGGAAGGAAAGACCAAAACAAAGAAAAACAGGATTAATGATATACAGAGTCAAACATTACTGTGGAGTTGTCTTTACCCACTATATTTTAATCAACAAAAAAACAATTTGAGATTTATGTTCAGGATATGAAAAGGTGTAATTATATTCTGGCCAAGCCACAGTGGTTAAGATCAAGATAAACTGGGCTTTGTGATTAATATGTTACACAGAAACAATGTTGAGAACTGTCCAGACAGTCACAGGTGCTGGGTCTCTTACCCTGGTGTGGAGGCAGAGCAAACAGATGCGTCCAGAGTTGATGACGTGTCGAACCGAGTCTGTGCTGGTGCCATACAAGTTCTTCTCATATTCCCCAGACTCAATGAACTTGCTGCTCGCTAAGTCGGTTTCAAAGGCGGACCGACTCACAAAGTGGTACTCGCGTCCATTCCGCTCATGTATCCTCGAGTTTCTGGTCGTGTCTGAGCATGAAAAGGGACAAGGGATTTGACTCATTGCAAACAATCCTCAAGCTAATTAGGACAAACAAAATTAAACAGTAAGTGATTTTTAAGTAGTCAGTTTTGTGCAGTCACAGTTGAAGACAGGTGATATTATATGTCAAATGATTTGAATCCTCCTAGGGAATCCAAAATACATGCTATGTTCCTTATCTGAAATCATCAATTGCTGATAAATATTTGATAGTGCTGTGTCCCAGTGCTTTGACAAAGCATGGACTTACGCGGAACAGCAACAGCAAACTTTTCCGGTTCGATGGACAGAAGCCTCCGACGCAGCTCGTCGTGGCCACTGTTTGTAGGACCAATCAGAGCGATGGGGCGTTTCCGACTGGCAGGCTGGTGATAAAGCGACATCTCCTCGTAGGTCAGGATGTCATCGTAGTCTGAAGAGACAGTCAGGAAGGGTTAATGAAGCATTGCTGACCAACACACAAAATCCTCTCTTGCTCCTGGGCTGCTGTTCTGTAACGAACTCTGACCTTTGTCTCCTATTTGGAGGCGGGAAAGAGGGGAGAGGATTTGGGCATCAATAAATACCACTATTATATCATTATTCCTGTGTTTGTGTCAAAGTTTTGTTAAACACAGACTTTTTAACAAATGTCCTGTTTCATATTAGACCCTCTCAGCTACACATAAAATCACAGTCTGCTACTGTTGGACACAAGAAGAGTGTGTGTGTGTGTGTGTGTGTGTGTGTGTGTGTGTCTGAGTACGTATGTGTTTGTGTGTGTGAACAACCAATAACGCCACACGTCCCTTCAAGCCATTTAGGCACCTGCTGGGCACCTGTTGGTGCCTTCTCTGATCCTGTCTGTGAAGACAGGACTAATCTGACCTGTGACACACCGAGTCTGGACAAGCTGCTGCGAGAACGACACGATATGTCAACTCCTGCTAACGTGTGGGGTTAATACTGACAATGTGTGGACGTTTGGAAGCTGGCCCGCACAGAGGCAGTCTTTCACTGGGGGTAAATTAGGAGCGACAATTGGAGTTTTGTGGGTTAAGGGCGTAGCTTCTTAACAGTGATGAGGAAGAGGAAGCACATTCTCAAACATGCAACCCACTTCTCAGACTGTTAAGCTTCTGAAGAGGCACAGCAAGAAAGAAAAAAGAAAAAGTAGAGGCTTACCAGTATTTTTGCTCAAGGTAGATGTGCTCTTCTTCCTTTGTTTCTTGCTTTTCTTTGCACACCAAAGTTTCCCTGGAGAAATGACGAGTCAAAAAATGTTTGCTTTATCATTTCACTTTGTTACAACCAACTAGACACCACAAATTCTATTTTTATGTGAGTCAGGGTGGATACAAAATGTTTGAGTTTGCAAATTATATCTTGTATTTTCTCACCACATAGTGTGAGTTTCAACATGTTACGCTTACCTTGGTGCTCTCGACTCCTGTCTGTTAAAGTTTTCTTCAAGGTCTCTCTCTGCTGCTGGAAGCTTTTCCCTGAGAAAGAGAAAAGCAAAGAGAAACAGATCAGCAATCCAACACTGTAAATATAGATACACAAACCAGTGTGTTTTGCATTTCAAAGGCCTGTATTTATTTAAAACTGTACGTTTCAATGGATTTGAAAATTTTGGTTGGTTTTCAATAATATGTCTCTGCAGAGCCTGGATTTTCCAGACGTGCTGAGGAACAGGCTAAAAAAAAAAGTTCTGCTTTCCATTTCCAGTACTTAACCTCATTTTCTTCCAGCCACAACAGGCCGGGGTCAGAGAGTAATCGCAAATAATTCTTAGGTGTTTGTTTTAATCTGTCTTGACGTGCCAGATGGGTGGTGTTTCCTGCCAGGATAGTAGTGCCAGGTAAGTTATTAGTCACAGACAACTTTCAAGTACTTTACTGAGACTGTGTTCAGGCATTCCAACTAGGGATGAAATTAATAAACAACATGGCAATATATTATTTGTAACTTGTAGTCTGTGTAGTTTATTCATTATTGATACGCTGGTGTTAAGTATCACTGTTTAATTTATATGTGTGTATCACGAATGTGTTTGTGACATGTTCTTTACACAGGTAATGTGATGCAGATGTGTATCCTTCAGGTACTACAGAGTGTTAACTTTGTAAATGCTTTTATTATTCTATTAAGATTAAAAAAAAATAATGTTGATCTAAATGTGTACACTGATTGCACAATTTATAATCAACAAATGTATTTAAATTATTCAGCATGATCATTTATTTGCACATTTCCGTCTAGCATTTAGTTTGTAGTTGCTGATGGAACAAATGCTGTATCGCTTATCAAGTGACCTTGTACTAAAAACAGACCTGGTCCTCTGACGTTTACTCTCAATGCAACGTCAAAGACCCTCATTTGCATACAACTCCAATTTTTGTTTGCTCCTTTTTATAACATTTTTTAGCCTTGTGTGCTGCACAGGCTGATGACATAACAAAGAGGACAAATGCAAAACCCATACATAAGACTGATATTGTAAAAAATACAATTGTATGTATTGTAAGTGGACTTACTATATACTTTTTGTTAATATAGTTTGTACAGTGTGTTGTAGTTTAGTTCTTTAGTTCTCTTCTTTCATATGTTATGTATATGACATATCACCTGTATAGAAAAATAAAGGATGTTATACTATGAAATATGTAAATACATAATACCTGTATAGGATTATTCTAGATTATTTCTTATTTATTTTTGTCCTTTTTGATTTGAGATTTTGTCCTTGTTCTGGTGTTAAGAAGCAACAGACTACATATTGATATTCAGTCCTGATCTGGTCCCTACCTGGAATGAGTCCAGCCAGGGGCTGGTTGTCCTCATCTCCGTCCCTGTAGGCCTGCCACCAGTTGGGGTCATCCTGGCTGATGACGTGGAGGATGTCTCCCTTCTGGAAGGACAAGCCCAGCTCCCGACACGGCACGAAGGGGTCATCAGAGGGGTCGTAGTCGAAGTAAGCTCGTACGTGCATCTGAGGACAGGGTTTACAATGTCAAGGTTGGCATGGCATGCATGCAGACAGGAGCTATCACGCACGCACACACACACCCACCCACATTATTAGAGACTTACCACAGTCTGTCTGTGCGGGGCAGGTTTAATCTGAGAGCTTGGGATGAGGAGGAAGGTCAGAGTGCCGTGCATTTGTTGCTGATAGAAAAGATGGAAGGCAATGAATTAAACATGTCAGGGATCACATTTCTTGAAAACAATACCTCCTACTAACTGTATTAACTGAGTGTCTCAGACATTTAGCATTGTTTTAGTGCTATGCAGTTGGATGTATATTATGTTTTGTGAATGTGTATTTACATTTAATTACATTTAAATATAAATTTAAAGTTGTAAGAGAGTTTATTTGCTATCGATTATTGTAAACAATCAAAAGATAAGATAAGATAAGATAAGATAAACCTTTATCCGTCCCACAGTGGGGAAATTCACAAAAGACCACTTGATAACCTCTGGTCCTCACCAGTAAGTCATGGACTTCATTGACGTGTTTCCCACGAATAGAAATCCCGTTGATCTCCAGGATCTCATCTCCCTCGCTCAGAAGGCCGCTACTCTCTGCCGCTCCGCCTTTCACCACACGACTCACCACCACACTGTCCATGTCGTTACGTACTGTTGCACCCTGACGGCCACACAAACACACAGAGCTCATATATCACAGATGATCTCACAAAACAAGCAGCATACTGGATAATTAATATGTAAACGAAACACCTCAAACCCATAATATTAATAATAATAAAATGACCGTTAACAGAAAGATCCGACTCTAAAAGCAGGAGAAGCAACAGTTTGAATGCAAAGAAAAATGTCACATACACTGAAGATCATTGTGTCAGTGCCAGTGTTTTCAAATGGAGCTCACACTGACAGGCATTTTGCTGCCCTGTTGGTTTGTGGGTACACTGACACTGACACACCCAGATGATAAATGTGAGTGGTGGAGCATGGCGAGGGCTGGGAACAGAGGCTTTTTTTTTTATTGGACTCACACACAATACACAAAAACTTGCAATAAAAAAACATGGATGCTTAAGATCTATGGATCATTTGTTTTTGTTCTTTTTGTTGTTGTTTCTTTAAATAACTTAACTTGAATGCTTTGTGGATATATTTCAACTTTCATTGTACTGTAATTACATACAGTACTCACTTGGGTTTTTGGATGTGTACACAGCCATCTTTGTTTCTTACTGACTTGCCTCTCAGTGGAGTTTCACAAGATCTGTACTGATGAAGTACAGCATTCATTCAAGTCGATTATAAAGCATAAAGCATTTTAAATGGCCGTGATGCTGTGAAAAATACAGAAGGATGTGTGAACTCTTTACATATATGACTCAAAAAGACGATGGCGTCTCACCAGTGGAGTGTCGCGGGCCTTCTCCAGCCGCACCAGTTTGACTGTCTCTCCGAGGTACTGGGTCACATTTTCCTCTGCCATTTCCTGCACTGCCACACTGTCATGGGCCTGCATCAGTGCCTGCCACATTAAACAACCACAGAGACACACATGGAGACCAACGGCACGCACAGACAGAAATTTTACAAACACATAACAGACAGAAACATGGACAGAAGAATAAAGGACAAGGCATCGTGAGGTAAAGGGAATGAATGCTTGGATGACTTCTGATCTATTAGGTAGTTTGTACTTGTCAGCGTAAACTCATGAAAAACAAGATACCAAACAAATTTCAAACATGCACCTGCTACAAGAAGCCCCCCCCTCCACCTCTTCTGGTCTTTCTTAACAAGACCAGTCAGAAAACCCACCTCTAAGCCAGAAATAAAACACAGATTGCTCCTTCACTTCATTTATCGTGACAAGCGCTCTGTACCCCACAATTAATAACCGTCTGTCCAAATTAGTTTCTCTATCCTGCAGCAGAGGGGACCTGAGAGAGCGGAGGCCAGGCTAAGCTTTGGCGTACGCACAATCCGTCTTAATCTCCCCCAGCATTTAGGAGTCAGGATCCACCGCCATCAATCATCAAACACCTTTGGCTTCTCTGCTCGTGTGGAAACCGTGTCCTAGAAAACGGTGAAAGGGAGACAGGTGCACTTGAGGGGGACCCCATTCCCCTCACACATGTATCTGTCTCCATTAGTATGAGGTCTGAGGTTGTTTGCCCGTACAGGCTACAGGGTGACTCATGTGATCCTCTGCTCCCCGCAGAGAAACCAACATAATCTGTTCCACTTTCTGTGCCACAAGGCAGGCTCACATCACATCATACTGCCCCGCTGGATACACGGATCCAGCTCAGTGGAGGGGTTAACAGGGCAATGGGAGAATTGGTAGTTCACACAGCCACATGGGTCAAACATCAGACCCCTGGCACTCGCCTGTCAGGACCCTCAACCATAAAATCACAGCGGAGGCTTCCACCTGAGGTCTTTTCTCACCTTGCTGCCTCTCTAATGGACGATGACAGTCTGCTAATGTGGCTACATTTTTTTCTACATAAGAATCGCTGAAGCTTGAACTGACAAATGTAGAGCATTGGGACTTCGAGCCACTTCAAAGCAAAGCACTTTAAATGTCTGTCTCATTCTTTCCATGTTGACGTACAAAATGCCAAATAGATGTCCCACTGAATAGACGCACAGGTAACCAAATTCAAGTGTGTCAGGCTCCTCACACAGTTGTGGAAGTGGCTGCCTGTGCCTGTGACATCTAATCATTTCCATATAGACGGAGCATGTGGGACACCTAAGAGAAACACCTTCATTGTCAAGTTAGTCGGTTGTACCAACAGCAGCTTTGGCAATGTGCTATAGGATCCTTACTCAACAGGGTACAGTCAAATTGGACTGGGGACTTGTTCACATCCTTTAACTGTCTGGTAACATTACTATATTTAAGAGTAGCATCCACCTTCTCCACAGGGCAAGTTTTTCACCCATAAGAGTAAACTACTGTACATCACTGCAGAGAAATAGTAAAACTACACCAAAGAGCTGCATAAACCAGTAAGATATTTTACATTTCTCATTGCCTTTTTTTCTTAATTAATTTCAAAGAAACTGATAAGCACTCTGCTGCAAAGAACACACCAATCATGTGTTTTCATTACCAAGAGAGCTGACCCATATTACAGCCTAATTTACATAATGGCCTTTCTTGAGACCCACTAGATTAATTTTGGAAGAAAACACAGACTAGCTGACCTTGAATTTTTTTTGAATACCCTAAAATAGCAACTAATAATAACAGATAAAATGAATGTCTCATAAAAGATTTAATCCAAAAGCCTCTGCCCTGCCCAAAGCAAAACAATAAAGTTCTGCCAGCTCGAGGGACACTGACACGACATGACCTCCTGACTTCCTTCATAAAGTTCCTGCTTCATAAATCTTCTTTCTTTACTGATGGACAGTATTGTGCGTCATGACGGAGCGATCTGTCATTTGGTCTGCTTTTAATAAAGTATATACGTATGATGGCACAAGGTGGCAAAGTGTCCTTTAATTGCCTTTGAGCTGGTGAGCAAGTAAGTCCCATTTTTTCCTGTCATAATCTATGGGCTATTATATACTTAACTCTGACCTTTGACCTCCCAGTGGAAGATGCAAGAGAAACAATTACCCTATTGGAATAACTACAGCATAACACTAATTATATTTCCAAGATTCTAATTAACTAAATAATTGAGTAGGTCTGCTGGGGTCTGCCGGCTTGTTCACTAGTGTTGTCTTATAGTAATATTGTAGGTGAAGGGGAGATATGATGAGTCAGAGCTGACAAGCTGACATCTGACCTGGAGATGAGGATTAGTGAGCAGAGCCCTGAGCTCCAAACCCTCCTTCTGTTGGCTGGACTGGAGGATCCTCTGCACCTGAACAGAAACACAGACACACTGGAGTGGTGAGGTGAACTGTTGGTGGAATTGTTTAAATATAATCAGAATCTCTGATCTTTTAATTCCAAGTTGTGTCAAAAATGACGTAATGAAGAAAAGGATCAGTCGCTCATAAGCAAGGATGGGGAGAGGTGCACCACTTTGTCAAACACATGATTGTATGAAGGCTATTACTACACGAGCTCAGGAACACTTTGTAAAACCATTGCATTCTGTTTTTATTTACCTTTGACACAGTGTCACAATGTTTTTTGAATCAGGGTTGTAAGTTAGATTTGAGTCTAAAGCTGCCAGTATACTCGGTCAGAACTCCTTGATGGTCCACTAGCTTTGGAAACCTCACAACTGACAATTGGGGAGGGGGCATTTCTGCAACTTTCCAAAACCAACCAAGTCCACATTCACACCCACTTCACACCGTCACTGGCCAGCTGTGTGGAGGTGAGAAAGGAGCCAGGTCTTGTGAACATCTCTCTCTCTCTAGCTCTGTTATACATTGTTGAAACAACTATTTCTGTCACTTTTGATGTAACCAACAGAGTATGACACTATGAACGGCTCTCAAAACGTTATCCTAGCTAGTTCTTTTCTAGCATAACCCAGTCCTAAGCCATGTTTCTCAAATCCTCACATCTACTGACCTTCATTATATAACCACATTTTAGAACAGACTGTCAACTTTTTAGACATCCTATCTCGGTTCTGTTTGGACTGAGATATCCCAAACACAAGACATTCAGAAATCTCACAAGTACGATAATGACCTTTCCTTCAGCACCCTCACCCTGAAAATATTTTATGATTGTGTGCATTGCTTTCTTATTGTATTAAATGTGCTACAATTACTACAAACCATCTTTTCATCTGACTTTATTTGTTTCCCAGCTTTGTCCGGCTTTTTTTCGTGACAATGTGACATTTCACTGACCAGTTGGGCCACACAAATATCTATATGAAGCCTAGACACTAAACTAACTGTATCCTAAACCTACATGCGTTTAAAAAAATCCTTTTGTCTTGTTACTTTAGTAATCAGCCAACGTGTGATGAAAAGAGTTTGGATTCTCACAGAGTTGCAAGAAAAATTAAAACACAAATGTGTACAGACATACCTGTACGTACACACATACAACACAATTACACACATACTGTAGTACTTGTCTACCAACTAGTAAGCTACAGTAGTGTTTCACATTCCAGACAGAAAAGTGCTCCATATTTACTCTGCTGTAAAGCAACTTGTTAAGTGGAAAAAAATACAAATCCACCATAGGATTCCTTTTCATTGTGTGTGTTTACCACACAATGTTGCATTTAACCAAATTTAACAAGCACGAACTTGGAAAGCACCTATCTAAACTACAGCACATTACACGTCCCTTCCATGGCTTTTCAGACTTTGCACTCTGCTCCATTTTTATTCCTTCCTTCCTTTCTTTTCTCCTCTCTGTTACACATTTCTATTTTAATCATGCGGTTCTGGTGTTGTCATTTGGTGGGAAGATGCTATTGTTTCTGGCTTGGACTGTGTCCTGAATCATGACAGCAGGCATTTTGGGGCTCTGTTCCTCTGTCTTTCTGCCTCTTCCTCTTCATCTCCTGTTCACAGCTCAGTTCATCCATTACACTAATCGAAGCTCTCACTAACAAGGTGACGCACTTTCCCCTCCCCCCCAGAGCAGCGCTGCACCTCGGCCCACACTGCTGTAAGCTGCTGGAGTTTCTTTTTCTGGCTGCAGGATCCTGGCCTCCTTCCTGTAGTGTGCTGCACCAAGGGCTGCTGGGAGATTAGTTTACCCAACAGCCAATCTGAGAGTCACACAGCACAACCACTTAGTTTAGACACACTGCAGCTCAAACTATTATGCGTTGTTAAGCGCTTCGGGAGCTGTGCCCGGTGGGTGAACGTGCACACTGACTTACTGTATGCAGGAGTACAACATGTTGTGTGTGTGTGTGTGTGTGTAGAAAAATAGATCATCTCGGCCTGCCCCTCTATCTTCAAACCACTCCTGTCAAGACTGGAATACCAATTCTGTAGCAGTGCTGCTTGGTGTCCTTTGAATGAACTCTACACAGTTCATAGCAGCCTGTTTCGTCAAACAAGGTTGACTCTCACACATCTAGCCATCAGCTAAAAACAACACTGCATCAGTCTGACTGCGCTGAGAAGCCTGTATTACATTTGTTCATGTCACACCTATCAAAAGATGACACTAATCCTAATGAAGTAGCTGTTGTGGGTGTAGGCTGTCGTTGTTGTATAGAGCTTCTACCTAATTCATAGCAAACCATATCCCAGTTTCTGTCTTTTTGCAGGGACCGGGCTCCGTGTGACAGGCTGCATTTGAACACTCGATGTGCAGAGGCTCAGATCCGTGGGGACACAAGTAAATTACTGTCGCTTTGCTTCGGTAGAGACCAAATGGCTTGTGTTTTGTCAACGAGGAAGTCAGGCGTGGCACATTCCCACCTACTCGAACCCAAATGCTGAGATGGTTTCTTGCCTTCTGTCACTCTCTGTACCGAGACTCAGGACTCAGTTCTGTCAACTGTCATTTAAAGAGGAAAACAGCAATTGGCTGATGGGGAAATCAAATAAGAAACTGCAATGTTTTATTCAGTATAAACCAGTGGAATAGCAAACCACACACACTTTGGTTCATGTCTTCCCCTCTTTCCTTGTCCATCTCAAATGTAGAGTATCTCCCCGTCATCTTATCCTCTTTTCACCCTAATTCTCCAATTTAAAATCTTCTATCTCCTGCCTTTTTTAACCTTTTCCCAACTCACTCAATTTTCATGTATGGCCTGGATCCAACAAATGGCTCATTTTTTGTTTTCACTTACCTTGTTAACCACAAGACAATTTACATTTCATAATTATTCAGACTGGCATGGCTGTCTTTTGGACAGCTTTGTTGAATTAATCATCACCTCAAGCAAAGATTTTTCATGCTTCATTGAGCTTGTTCAAATACTTTACTCACAGAGGTACTTGGCTCTAAATAGAGGCTTAACAAGGTCCAAACCACAAATTGGCCAGTACAATCTAAGTGCCTTCATGCCTGTATGCACAAACTGCGTCCTCTGCGGAGACCAACGCTTGTCTCGTGAGGTACGGAATTGGTTTTGTGGCATGGTTAAAAATGCCTAAAAATTAAAGTGACTTATTCATTATTCTGGGCACAAGTTAGTCTATTTTCCTTGATTAAATTTCTCCTGGAGCACTAAAACCACCTATATTTACAAAACCATAACATTCAGCTGTACAAACAATGTTAACAACTACTGATTCAATACTAAGGTCACTACTGTGCACTACGTAAATTTCCACTACTTTTCCATAACTTTTTATACTGCAGCAAAGCGAGAGAGCTTCCACACAATGTTTGTTTTCCGCTTTAACAAGTTGTTTCATAATGACCACTCTGCGTACCTCCTGGCAGAGATCCTCTGCTTGTACCGTGAGGGGGGAGTTGGGACTGACTCTGCTCTTCTGCTGGGATACAGCACTGTAGATGGTGTAGGCATTCCTGAAGTCCTCCTTGGCAAGGAGCTGCATTATCAGCTCCACATCCTGCTGGCTCTGCGCATCGGTCAGGCAGTGCTGCGTCCACTTCAGAGCCTGTCGCAACTCTTCCAGTTCTGAGAGAGAGGGGAGGCAATGAGGTCAACAGGACAAAGGCGAGACACACAGGGGCAAAATGATGGAAGTCAGGAGATTTTTACTCCTTTAAGATGTTTGCTTATTGTTTCTCTTATGGGTTTACTTTTCTGACAACATATGCAACTTGTAAAGGGAAATCTGAAAGCTGCATGTCCAAGGTTTCCATCAGCATGTTCAACCTGCATTTGATCCATTGATACCAGACTGTCGTTGAAAACTAATCTTGTGTTATACAAGACCTGGGTCTACAACCATATATATAATACACATCACTGCTAAATAAGTGGTAGAACCACAACAATGGTGAGGTGGCACTTAGAATAATCTGAAACCATATACTGTAAATATTCCACTGACTTAGGCCATTGAGTCACCCAGTTTTCAACTCACTGTTTTCTGAGGTGTGGTGCCACCCCTGCTGCTAAGGCACAGACCTTATATGAATACTGTATATATCTGCTAAACAGAGATGTCAGCTTTCAGAGTAATAAAAATAACTATACACACCTGTATGTCTGACATTTCCAGTATGTGGGAGTTGTTTTTTTGGGAAGTTTTTCTCCTCCAGTGATGTGGGTCTCTGCAGTGGAAGCCTAGAATTTTGCACCTGTGTGCCTGTGAGTCTTCATTTCTATTCAGGTCACACTTTGACTTCAGTTCAAGGGTTGCTGCAGTGTTTACACTGGAGCTTGATCATAGCAGACAGTATGGATACATTTTAAAGGATTTGTTTTCTGCAACAACTTAAACTGTAAAGTAATTTTCATTATGTATTAGATTGATAAGAGTAGATTTCACAGCTGAGAGGCTCAGGTTGACAGTAATCCTATAGCATAATAATAGTATAAACTGTATAGTAATCCTACAGAAATGCACGTTCACCTCGTTTTTCATACCAAAGCAGAGCTGAAAGCAAGGCCACAAAGTCAAGTCAGACAAGCTGCCAGACACATTCAGACTGTACATGCACCTGCATTTAACACACATCTCTGTCTTGTAAGAAAGGGGTCTAATCTGTTGTATATAGACATTCTTTGCAATAAATTCAATTTAGAGTTAAAGAAGTTAAAAAATCTTAATGAGCCAATCCTCAAATTTTAAACATTTGTGTAACAAACTCACAAATTAAGCAATTTCTTTGCTTGCAATACCCTTTTGCATTATCAGTATAGTTAATCAGAAACTGTTTTATTTTCCTGTGGTGACTGATGGGCTCTCTGCTCTTCAGTCCAGAGTTAGGACCAAGATACTAACCAGTGAAAATGGTGGACAGCACCTAAAATACATCACCCTCCTCCGCTACCACTGCCCTCTGCTCTGCCCCCTCAATAGTCATTGTTCTGACTCTTTTTGTTTTCAGTGATTTTTTGTTAAACCTCACAGCTCCCTATTCTTCTATGAGGTCTAAATTCCTTTCCTTTATAACCTTCTTTCCTCCTTCTGCCCTCTTTGACCCCGTAAAGACCTTCTAACCCTTAATGCCCTCCTCCTCTCAACTCACCAGCTACAGGATCCTGGGAGCACGTGTCTTTGGTGGCCTTTTCCTTCCCCTCAAAGGTGGGATTGTCAATGCCCACCTTGGGGTTCTGTGACAGTTTCTTGAGCCTCAGTGAAGCATTGGGGTCGATGTCATGCTTCCCCCGGCTGTCTTCCTCTCTCCTCTTCCTCAGCTCCTCCTGGTAGTGCTGGATCCTCTCCATGTGGGCACTGCAGTGTGGAGATTTGACAAGGCTACTTTCCTCCCCTGGACAGTCCACTGCCCTCTCCCTGTGGCTCTTGGCCTGGCCAGAGGCCTCTTGCACATAACCGTTCATATGGGAGGTGATCATCCCTGCTGCAGCAGTGTACAGCTCAAACCAGCCCAGTGTTTACTGAGATCCGCTTGAGTGATACGAGGCACCGACACTGCTCAAATCAGAGGCCATAGCACGCCAGTGGAATATAGACCTTTATGTTCTTTCTGTGATCCGTCACCCTGAAATACAAAGAATACACAGAAAAAAATATTACAAACACAATTTAGAAAGGGGTTTAAAAAAGGATTTCTGTTGTTAACTGCCCCTTTATCACATTCTTAAGAAATCATAAGTAGAAGCTGAAGGCTACTAGTGTCAGATAAGATATACACCAGTCTGGCCACCTGTCTGACATTGATCAATAGCTCAATTGACAACACTAAAGATGCCGGAGAACTCAAGAGGCACAGTTGCAAACGCATTCCCTTTTTTGTTATACTTCAGAGACAGTGCAAAGTGAATATGGGGTTATTCTATTTTCCAAATGTACTTTGTTGTTTGTATCTAAAAGAAGGCTATTGGAGAAAAGCATCATCATTACAGCTCCAGACTCTCATGCCAATGTCAATTTGAATGCTGACATAATTTTACCACAATATGACATCTTGACTCATTATTTTGCTCGTATATAACTGCACAATTGATTTATATAGTCTAAGGTATCATAATGTATATATCTCTTGTCTAAATGTTAAAAGATTGTTTGGATTTCTTTATTTCTTCCTACATTTTTATAGCCTTTATCTCATGTACTGCAGTGGATCAACAAAGTCTTATCTTAATTTCAGCAAATTTCTTGTTTTTAGTATTTGCTTCCCTCACTAACTCTGTCAAAGCTAATTAAATTGATCTGTGCTCTTCCAGCCTTGACACGACACAATTCCTTAACATGCTAAAGTTCTTGAAGTTTTCGGTGTTTTTCTTCCATTCTTTTGGCTACCTGTCGATCAAGGCAAACACTTGCTCCTACCTCCTCTCACCTATGACACCACTAATCTAACTCTTTACATGGAAAGCCCTCTGGCCTCAGTCACCTGAAATCCCTTCAGTTCAGCCTCGTCCAACCGTTTGCTTGAGTACACCTGTCCCCAATTGTCCCATCCTCATGAAGAGCTTAATCAAAACATCCATCTGTAGCCTGTGTACAGATTCCTAAATAAAGATTATGCATTTAAATGTGATGTCTGACACACACTCACTGCTAACAAAACTGCCATTGTTGTGACTGATGTGGCTTATAATCTATTTTAAGGATGCTACGTGCATTAATCTGGATTAGCAAATTTGGTAGTATGACTGGGAGATGTTCACTTGGAGTTTACGTTAGTTCAATCTGTGGAAAAAAACTCAAACTTAATTTCATAACAGAAAATCATTTCATTGAATGAAGAGTAAAAGTGTTCTGTGCAGGCCAAAAAGGAGGATATGTACCTCGAAAGCCACAAGCGTGTCTTCATCTTTCACATAATGACATTAGCTTCTGTTTAAATACCATGCAGTGGCTTACGTACGGCTCTCTTTCTCCCAACCTGCTATGGCTTAAATACATTGCCAGCTTTACACATACCTACATGAATATTTCCTGGAACCAGAATTGTGAAAAACACTTTCATGTTAAACTGTCCTCATTACTACTCACCAGTTAAAGACACCTTTCCATGTGTATAGAGGAAAACGCTCAAGTGCCAAAAAGATAAACATGTCTTTGAAACACCAGAGGCGCATGTCATGTAGTCAGTCATACACACATGTCACCTACCACATCATAGCAGCCCTCCCCCTCTTCTACCTACTTCCCCCAGCTAATTACGTCTGGCAGGTCTATCCCCCCAGCTCTTGGTCCAATCTCCCAAACCCCTCCCCTGCAGAAGCATTTAGCTACGTTTAGAGTGGCGGTGTACGGCTGACAAACAGCAGAGACTGCCAGCGGGCCATCTGTTCCTGTGGGCTTAATTAAGCCTGGGATCTCATGCCCTGCTCGAGCTCAGTGGCCACAACAGAACTGGGAGGGATGCTGGGAAGGGACAGAGGGACCTGGGTAGAAAAATGGGAAAGAATGTACACACACCCAACTATGCATAAACGATCGAGTCAATATGAACAGTTTGGTGTTTGGTTAGGGCCGCTGTGAGATTAGGGAGATGGCGGAACATTTCCACAAAATTAAATAAGAGCTAATCTAGTCACGTGATGCCAAATTAGACTGCGACATTCAAGTTCATATCAGCGAGCCCACTAACTGAAGAGGGTGAGGTGACACTGGAAGGCCAAAAATATAAAAAACATGAGATACCACAGGAACACAGCTACAAAGTAAGACAAACAAAAAGGAGTTGAGTTCAAATCAAAATGGGCAGAACTAGGACCTTGATTACATTTTCAGGAATAAAGCAAGTTAGCATCGTCTTGTCCTGACATACCCTGTCCTCCTACAACTAAATGATGTACATTTCACATTTCCCACTCTGATGTACAACAAATTTCTGACCGAAAATAAAGGTATCTTCCTTCTATAGCAGTGCTGACTTTTATGCAAAACAAAGCTTCAGCAGATGTAATGTTTATGTGATGCTGAAAACAACTCCTGATGAAGGCTGTGAAATACAGTTGAAAGATCTGGACAGTGCTTCCTTACAGATACTGCAATGGTAGATTTCAACATAAAGACAACACTCACAGTTCCTATAGTTAACTGTGAGGAGGACATGTCTTAAACTACCATACTTGATTTAAGCATTTTATATTATGAAGGCAATTGACCAACCAATCCCACCAGAACTTTGTGGTGTGGCAACATAAGTTTTCATTGTGATAGTTTCTCACATATGTCCTAACATGTGATTTCCTCCCAAATCTAATCGTAACTAATCATAACATAATTAAACATGACATTTCATTTGTATAATAACAGAATAAGTGTAGCCTCATTTCTAATTCAAGTAAATAAACCAAAAATCCACTCAATCCACCTAAATGATGGGTAAACTGTTTCAGTGGACTTAGCCTCCACCACAGGTCTCAGGCTATAATTAGCTACATGAATACATCTACAGGGTCAAAATGGAAAATACTCTCATACATTAGTCACAGATCTGTGGTTTGAAAACTAGCATCTGGTTTAAAGTCACGTTAAGCTAAAGTAGATGTGTTTCATTGAGTCACCAAACTGAGTCTTTATATTGTGTAGAAATAATTACAAAAGACCAATGTTGTGCACAGCATTTAGAAATACACTGTTCTTAATCTCAATGTCTAAAACTGAGCTTGTATTAATGTAAAGTTAACATTAGCATGAAGTTAGCTTGGCACCGCTAACTGTAGCTCAACGTTAGCTGTCCCGTTGCAGACTGTGTACTCACCGCTTCAAACACAGCAAGATGAGCGGGTTTGGAGGAAAACAGGTTATTCCTTTATGTGGAAAATGTGTGTTTTCTTCACACAAAGACGATGTGAAATAGCTCGACGTGTCTCCGGGTCTTCGCAGAACCGCGTTCAGCCGCTGGACTGACTTTTATCCGGACACCGTCGGGACACTTGTGGCCATTTGCTGCTGTTTTCAGTCGTCTCCCTGGCAACACTGTGGCTCTACAGCGACCCCTGTCTGTCAGGCGCGTCATGACCCATAATGCATGACGCACGACTGAAACTTATGATACAACAAAAACATCTTTAAGGCCACAGTTTCTTTTATTTACACAAACAATTAACCAAAATGATATTCATACACAAGATATTCCTCTGTGCAGGTACACACTGAATTTAAAAAATGAACACTGCAAGTCTGCATGTTAGTAAAAAATATCAACACATAAAAGTTGATATTAATGGATTCTGTCACTCCTATTTTTATATTATGACTTGCATATATTTGGGAGATAATCAGGCTCTAAATTTTGACACTAATGTTCCCATAATGCTGTGGGGGATGTAGTAAAAATAGAAGTACTCATCATTCAGAATGACCCCTTTCAGAGAGTTATATTGCTATATTAATCATGTTGGATTATAATTATGCAAACAGCATTTTATCGTAGTCAGCAGGCTGCAGGGTCTTTCCTCATTGTGCCCCCTTCCTTCATCAAATGCTTCAGGCGTTCCTGCATAAAAAGGGATTTTTTTGATAATTAACTAATTAATTAACTTATCACTTGACTAAGCTCAAATTTTATATACTGTGGGGAACTATTTTACAAAGCATCATATTTTAAAAGTTCTTCACTTGTTTTGTATGTAAAATCTTAATAAAGTAACAAATAACTAAAGCTAAGACAAATGTAGCTGAAGCACGATATTTCTCTCTGAAATGTAGTGGAGAAGAAACAGAAAGTGTCATGAATTGGAAATATTCAAGTAAAGTACAGATACCTCAAATTTGTACTTTAATGCAGTACTTTAGTATACATAGATTCAATCATTGCAAAGGACCTACAGTCAAAACCTTCAATTATGACTGATTTGACCTTGAAGTATTTCCATCATTATTTCCTCATATATGGCAAAACAGACGTCATGTCCAACCTGAGGTATACAGATCCTGATCATCCATCCTGCAACTCAGAGACAAAGTGAGTGGTAAATCTCTCGTTACTCTGTCAGTAAATCCTCTAATAAATAAACACACTTACTGCACTTGAGAGTGTGAGGAATTTGCTGTTATTTCCTACAGTCATCTTCAAACCGATCCCCTCACACTCCACACATTTTATACACAGATGAATTTAACTTAAGTTCTTGTCACAGCACTATTAATCATCACCAACTAATGGGATCTACTGTCATTTCACCTTGCAGAGCAGAACAGAAACTGTCTAATCTCATGCAGCCTCAGGAATATCTACACCAAAGCCTGAAGCTGCCTTTTTCTTGCTGTATTTTCTATTAAGTTAATCCTTTCTGACACCTCTGTGCTTAACCTCTTTTCCTCATTAGGCTCTCTGCTGCCAGTTCCCGATTCTTAAATACTTACCTTCCTGGAAAGAGAGACAGTTAAAACCTCAATTTGCTTTGCAGTAATTCATTCCAATGTAGCTGTTTGTCTTTGTTTGTCTGGGAGACTCAGATACTTCAGTAAAAGCAATATAAGCAAAAATGTACATTAAAAAAATCAAAAGTTAAAGTACTTGTTCTGCAGAAAAATGCCTCCTGTGACTGACATATTGTTAAATAAGATATCATTAGATTTTGAATTGATGCATGAAAGTAATTTTTTTGTTGTTAGGTAATTTAGACCCGTGGTTTCCAACCTAGGGGTCAGGTCCTCTCCAAAGGGTCAGAAGATAAATGTGAGCAGTCACAAGATGAAAGCTGAAAAAAAAAAAAGTTCTGGTTCACAATTTTAGATTGTTTTTTGGGGGGATTTTTTTTGCTAATTTTTGCTCTTTTTTGTAAAATATTAGGTGATTTTGCATCTTTGGGCCTCAAACAGTTATTTAAATGAAACCATGTGAGAAGTTCAGAGGCAAAATGCCTCTTTTGTAAAACTGCCAAAAACTTATAGTCTGAAATGTGACATGGGGCCCAAACTGGACATTGCTTCTTTGCAAATGGTTTACCCTTAAAAAAGTCTAAAAAAGATTGTATGCTTTTTATGTTAAACCTTCATCTGAAAAGCAAATATAGATGTTGAATAAATGTAGTGGAGCAGAGAGTACAATAAAATATAAAGTAGCATATAATGGAGATATTAAAGTACAAGTACTTAAAAACTGTACTTAATACAATACTTGAATAGCACCTTTCAGTTACCTTCCACCACTGCTAAAAAAATTTTTTCCCTAAAAACCTTCATATTAATGCACTAAAACACAGTCACATTTGGGAACTGCATCCGCTGAGATGCTTTGCTCGTGGACCTTGACAATGGTCAGTAAAAAGTTAAGACCATTACTCATCCATTCAAAATTCATGCACTTCTCTAACCTTCAGGCTAAAACCTACCAACCTTTTAGTACCAAAGAAGAAAATCACTATTTTTTCTTTAGATATATTTTATTAAAAAAGGAAACCCAACAAGAACTTTTTTTTTACATAATGATCAAGGATTTTTATTATCTTAGTCTCTTTCATCAGTTTCATATCATTACAGAAAATGTTATAGTACAGCGTTGTTCAATGTCTCCTCATTGCTTAATAATTTCCTTAGGAGTGCTGGTCACATATATCTGTACAATATGGTTCTTATTTTTTCTGTACATTTTTTGTGAAGTTGGTTAAAAAGGCTGTCAGCACTTAAAGAAGCTGTTTCTTTTCTTTCTTTTTTTTTTCTTAAATAGTTGATCAAATAAAAGATTATTTTTCCCAGGTTCAGCTCGCCCCTGGGGGGGTTTGGGGCAGAGTTTACACCCGGTCACCGTGAATATAAGGAAGCTTCAGGGTCTGGGCAGACTGGGGTGTGCCCCCCCACCTCCCCATCCCAACATCACCTCTTCCCTGCCCAGGCATTTGGCACTGCGCACATAAACAAGACTCACAAGATAAACAACAAGCAAAGCTCTTTGTGAAGCCATTATGATGCATACTAATGAGAGAAAAACAGAAGTGTCACCTTGATGGGCGCTCAAAAGAGGAAGTGGTCTTGATGTGCCCCCTCTTCCTCTTAGCTGAGCACCATGGGAAATCTGGAGTCTTCCTCAATGTTTTCTTCATTTTTCAAAAAACTGATTATTTTTTTCCACTAAAGATGAGAAAATAATAATTTTTCTTTTTTTGTCCTGGCAGGCACCTACAGCTGTCTATTAAAATGCTACTGCTATAGATAAGGTCTAGCATTGAACACACAAAGCAATTGCAATGAAAGGAACGAAGTTGCCTTAATATAATAATGATAATAAGAAGAATAATGATAATAATAATAAGAATAATCATAATAATATATTACAGAATAAATCTCTTTTTATAATTAGATTTTTTCATTAAAAGTTATATTTTCTTTGTTTGAAATACTATAATCTTTTTAAATTAATTTTTTCATATGTATCTAGGTTGTGATCAAGATGTTGACTATACCTCAACGTTATCCAAATCAATAAAAACTAGCTGTGCCGTTGCATATTACAGAATAGTCAATGATATGTGGACATGCACCGTGAACCACCCATTCCAACCCTCGCTATATGACGCCGACGCTCCGTCCCTCTGTGATGACATCATAGCCGGCCGATGACCATGACGTCGACCACCTCGCCCTTGTGCAGCTCCACGTATTGCTCTGTTTTTGGAGGTAGCATCAGGAGCCCGTTGGCACTGCGCATGCTCATCAGCCTGCTGCTCACCTGGTTCCCTGCAGCCGAGAGGACGGGGAGACAGAGGGGACAAAAAACTTCAGAATCAGAATCCAACCCATGAAGGAAAATGGGGGTTTTCCTTCATTATAATGAAACTTGATTAAAATGGTTGCACATTCTTAATTAAGTTTTGCAGTTTGACCTATGAGTTATCTAGTGTGTCTATATAGAGTAACAGGTGTAACTCAGTCTACTTTATTTCTTCTGACCTGATGAAGATCCTCTGAGGCTGCAACTGCCATTATCCTGAGTTAAGACTTAAGTTTGTCTTTGGCTAGTAGCAACTTTAAAATCACCCTAATATGCACCATATATTTGCATGGAGAAAAAAGGTGAGGTAAAAATAGTATATCTAGCTAAATTCCCCCCCCTTTTTTTTTTTTACCTTGGATTCCTTGCTTGACAGGGAGCAGTACATTAACAAATTATGCCAACAGTCAGAGCCTAATTTGAGGCTGTCATTCAGAATTCTTCGTAGTATTGTTTGGTCGTGGCTTTGATTTGTTACCTGTGCTCTGTGCCCACGGCAGAGGCTCCTGGTGATGCCATGTCAGAATGCAGCGGTGGTATTCAGGGCGAGGGTCCAACTTCACATCACAAGACAACTAGAGGAAAAACAGACAACGTTATAATTACAGACAAATTGTCTTTATCACGGCGGATATTTGTCTGTAAAGATCGTGTCACTCATTTCCTAGAATCCTGGTGCTCATTTTATTGTGTGATGTCCTGTTATTCTGGCACCTGCGAAAGCTTAAGTAACAATAGGTTTCTTCCAGTATTGACTGTCACAGACTTCAGACCGGCAAAGCTTTGAACTCATGACCCTGATTAAGGCCACAAGCTGAAACACATTTGTTTCACAGTCAGGTTGTTCTTCATACTGCTCAGTTTTGTCCTCTCAGGACGTTGGAAGTAGGTGAAGCGGTTTCAGAAATCCCTACAAAGCTTTTCACTTTGTTTAGCGTGTGTCCTCGAGGATTGATTTTCTGCCAGAATCAGAGAAGTCCAGGAAATCCAACTTTCCTTCCAACACATAAATGCAGCACAATAGCTACAGCTAACAAAATCTTCTAATGGCAGAAATCCCAGATCTGGATCATCACCAAAATATAATTATCTTGGGTAAAAGGCTATGTGCCACCCAAATTCTGCCAAATACTTTTGTACATTTCTTAACTTTACATATTTTCCAACAGAAAGCCGAGGAAACTCTTCCAACTTTATTGGCAAAGGTAAAGGTTTTTCCAGAAGACTGTTTGACCTGGGTCTGATGCCATCTGCTGAGGGAAATTATCTGGCTACATCTGTGCTTCCAGGCCATCAGTCCCACCACTAAGTGGCAGTAATGCATTCAAGTTGATTTCTAACTGCTTTATAACAGCAAATGATGTAGCAGAGCTCTCTGGATAGCACCCACGATGGCAGGAGACCAGACCTCTTACTTGATGGCGCTAGTTGGGGACACGAGCTGCGGCTGTTCGGCTTGTGCGATATTATTACGATTTCTCTTGCTCTACGTTTATGAATATTCATGACCGGGGAGCAGGCCTTCGGGTCAGTGTGGGCCGTGATTGGTTCCTCTGCCAAGTCAAAGCAAAACACGGTGGTCATAAATATGGATTGAGCGGATGATGAAAATAGTATTAAATCACGAGTTAAGATGCAATGGCCTGCAATGATACACCCTGGAAGAGTAGTACAAACATAATTGAAAATATTCCCATGTTTTATATTTCCTCTCTGATGCAGTTTCTTGCATCTGCACTCAAA
Source organism: Holacanthus passer (assembly GCA_025331565.1). Taxonomy (NCBI): domain Eukaryota; kingdom Metazoa; phylum Chordata; class Actinopteri; family Pomacanthidae; genus Holacanthus; species Holacanthus passer. The sequence continues at coordinate 602,203 of JAFREQ010000033.1, forward strand.
TGTTCACATATGAGAACAGAGTTTTTCTACCTTTGTTGACTTGTGTGGCTTTGATCATAGTGACATCAACATCGCATCTTTCTCTAAACGAGTGTTGTGTGACTGGATTTTTGTTATAACTACAACAATGAGTTATTAAGCCTCAGTGGGTACCTTGGGTCTGGTCAATAAACAGAAAAAAACCCTTTTGTGACCACCAGCGTCTCAACAGATGATGAGCTTGACCCTGAGTTTCTTGACCAGAGAGTCAGGCTGCCCTGGTTGTCCTGTGCATCCTACCCTCGCTTTAATGATGGTGGGCCTAGGGTCCAAAATGCCCTGCATCTTCCTCAAGGCAGGGATGACAAAAAGATTACAGGTGACAACAGCGGACACGGGGTTTCCTAGGACAGACGGACGGACAGAGAGAGGAGGGCGAGGAGAGAGAAAAAGAGGGAGAAATATATGAGTAACATCTCTTCATGAGCAGCGGAGTGAATCACTCTTTCTCTCAACTTCACACACTACCTGGGAGGGCAAAGATTAGTTTGCGAGCACCGTCCATGTCCAAGGTGGCAAATGTTGTTGGGAGACTGAAAAAGAAGACATATGTTAGTTTTAATTTCAACCATTATAAGAAATATTACAAAAAAATATCCTACTCGTATTTAAATACATAACTGTGTTGCATGAGAATCAAGTTGAATCATTTTCTTACCCTGGTTTCATGAAAACACGACCAAAATGGATCTGAGCATGAAGATCAATATCCAGCACCTGCTTAAGGTAGTCCTACAAAAAGACATTAAAATGACAACATTAGACAAATACATTTAAAAGGACTGAAAAAAGGAGGATCAGACCTTCACCAAATTGTAATGCTTCAAAATATTTTTTCCTTTTGAGGATACTGGAGAAGAACACCTACATTATAGTGGTTTGTGATTGAATACTTTGGTATATATCAATAAATAAATTCTCAAAATTCTTTCTGAGTTTTCTCATAATTTACTCCAAAATAAAGACTGTCGTTCCCCCCTCCACCACAAGGTGTCAGTGAAACACAACACCATGGTTGGATGTGCTCGCTCTTTGCTCTGCCATCATACCTTCTCTCCCATGGACACTCCTCCTGAGGTGATGATGACATCAGCACGGCTGATGCCTTCATTCAGAGCGTTGAGAAGGTCATCGGGGCTGTGGGGCACAGAGAAACACACACACACACACAAGAGAAAATAAATAGAGAGCCAGTTCTGGACGAAGTGTAGTAAGATGATGAACATTATATTTGAGGTGTAACAAGTATGAAAATGTCCTGAGAAGCACATACTTGTCTCCCACGATGCCCAGGTTGATGGTGGGGTAGCCGTGCTCCTGGATAGTGGCCAGCAGGGTGGAGCGATTGCTGTCCCTGATTTTCCCAGGATGGAGGTCGTCTTCTGGGTTCAGCAGCTTCCAGGACAGACGGGGAGAGATGAAACGTTAGAAACACCCTTTACGCATTCAATAGCCGCCCTGTTTCAAGTCAGTGTCAGTAAAAAACCAGACCTGGCTTAAAAATTATTCATAAAATATTCTTAGCAGCTCATTGGGTGGCAGGAAGTCTGGTGGGTAAAGAAATAATTATTCAGCTGGAAGTCTTTTCTATCCTATTATTACTATATTTAGCCTGTTCTTGGTACCAAATGGGTTGGTCCGGAAAAATAGACTGAGACAGTGATTGCCAGACATTTCACTTGATTTAAAAATATTATACAATATTTAGTGTTTTTGAGTTTAAAATTAACATTCATTCGGTGTTGCATGTGCAGAAGTGATTAATTGATTAGTCGATCAACAGAAAATGAATCATCATACATTTTGAAAACGAATTAGTGTTTAAGTTATTTATAAAGCAACAATACAATTTATTCTCTGCTGTAGTTTTTCACATTTGAGTATTTTGCTTCTTTGTTTTGTTTCATATCATTGCAAACTGAATATTTGTGGATTTTGAACTGCTGGTGAGACAAAATAAGCCGAGAATACAGATTATAAATAATAAAAATAATCATTAGTTGCAGACCTCCTTTCAGACAAAACTAAGAGCAACTTGCTCAATCAATTATTTGCAGGTTTTCTCGATACATGAAGAACTGCAGTGTGATGTAAGTTTTATTTTGGAGTTAATGGAAATCCTACAACATAATGTCTCCTATTTTAATTCATACACCTTGACCTCGCTATGTTTCATAACAGAATTTCAAATCTGAACTTTTTTTTTCTGCTCTCAGCAATTAACATGAGTCTAATTTAGCAGGTTCATAGTGGGCTTGTGTTGTAAACAGCAGCTCTACACAGACAGTTTTTCTCAGAAAAGATGCAGCACTAGTACAGTAGAGAGAGAGAGTGTAAAAATGAGAAGACAAAGGGATGTATCATATCTAACCAAAGGAGGGGAGATGAGGACAATAAACCACTTCATAAGTTTGGAATGCGGCCATGAAGTAGGTGACTCACGACTCATTTATACAATTTAGAAATATCTGCACAGCACTGAGGACAAGGTGTTATGGAGTCAGCTGAGGTTCCCCATGAAGGTTACACATCCCATGAAACTGAAAATGCACAAATACAATCCCAGCGTTTAAAAGAAACCACCTGGTCACACACGTAAACACATTCCTCACAACTGAAAGCACACGTGAAGCGGCTGAGTGCACAATCAGCTCTCAGTGTTGTTCTGGTGTTCGCAGTCAAAGAAAACAATGTTGATTGTGCATAAATATGAACGAGGTACGCTGTCAGAAAACTGCAGCACGTTGTTGTTACCGTCACCAGCTGAGGCCAAACCTTTATAGCAAATACAGACACAATGGCTTTGGGATAATTTCCCAAATAAAAACAACACTTCCTGATGAAAACATGCAAGTTCTTCTCAACTCCATACCTCATTTCCTGTGGACATGACGGCCACCACTGGGAATTTCTGGACCTCCACCTCTGTGACTCCCACAGTGGCCAAGAGACCAATCTCAGATGGGCCCATGTGGGTGCCCTTTGCAAGCACACACTCCCCGCGCTTAATGTCATGACCGATAGGCCTGTAGTAAGGACAGAGAAGAGAAAAATGCAATGTGCAATTCACATTTTTATATTCCCTATTGTACACCATGTGATCTAAGGTGCAAGGTTACAATAATAAAGTCACAAAGAGCCCAAAATGTAGCACAGATAAATATTCTGGTAGAGACATTCAGTGTATTGAAGTATTTGTTTTACCTCTTGCTGTAACCAGTAATAGAGAGTAAATAAAATAGTATGATCATAATCAAATAAGAGCAGTGAGGCAGCAATATAACCACAAATCAGCTGTCCTCTCAGTAATCTTTCCAGTTATTATATTCATTTAAACCCTCTTCAGGACATAATATAAAACAGAAAGCAGATCTTTATCGACATGTGCCTTTTACGAGCCAAAAAAATCTATAGCATTAACATGGAAAGTACCAGTAGGCCGACTTAAGGGAAAGTCTCAAAGTACCTGGGGCCCATTTATAAATTATCTTAGGGACAAGGATTTGTTGGACAAGGCTGGGGAAACGTAATTACAACAGGTGTAATACGAGTCATTAAAGCAACTGTTGTAGATGAAGATTATAAGTGTAAGTGTAAATGCGTCTATTGTTCATTTTATTGTCAGTTTTTTGGGGATTATTATTGTTATTATATTATTAACATTATTTTGCCAGTTATGTAACGAGTTAATTTAATTTGAATATTGTTTGTTCATTCACGTGTATGCATCTGTGTACATCAATTTTTTTTTATTCACAACAACTGTTATCGGTTTAATACTGCTCACTATGAGATGTACACTAAAGAGGCGGGCTAACAAACGCAAAGACAAAAAATAATGATTCTGATTTTAATAGCAAACAGCACAATAGCATACTGACCTGATGTCCTGCCCTGGACGAGCCTGTACTAGGATTCGTACCTCCAGCTCCTCCGTGCCCTGAAAGACAAACCAGCCAGATTCAGTTCTCCTTTGATTATATTAGAACAAAGTGCATCATGTATATTGTCCCTCTGTGTAAAACAACCAGAATCCATTTTCAATTTCTATGGTGTTGGTAAAGACTATGTACAATAGTGCTTGTATAAAGGTGTGAGTCAAAAATGACTGATCCCTTCAGAGGCTAAATTCTGGTTGGGTTGAATTGACCACAGCCCTGATTCTGACATTCTTCCTACCTGCTCACTGGTTAAAAGACCGGAAGTCAGACTTACGTCTTCAGACTCTCGGAGCAGCTCGGTGTCTTCCACCTGGACTACGGCGTCGGCCCCGCACGGGATGGGGGCGCCCGTCGTCACCCTCATCACCTGGCCAGGCATCACTGTGTGGGTGGGCTGCACACAGACACAGGCTAATTAAACTACAAAGAAGGAGAAACCACTACTCTTCAGTCTGTTTCCCAAAAAGCACGTCACAACCTGAAGACAGCTTTGAGCCAAAAACAAATTAAAGTGCATGTAAAGAAAAAATGTGCAGACTTAGTAGATGAATATGAAGTTTGCATGTGTGCTGATTTTCTTCAAGATGAGACGTAGTCAATAAATCTCTGCAGCCTACTCTTGTCTCTGAGGTGTAATCTGTTTTAAAGTTTGGCAGCACTTTGACTTTCGAGCCCCGCTTTGGGGTGAAGGGCTTTTCATCACCCGCTAAGGGAACACACTGGTGTGCAATTACAGCTGGTCAAGGCGTGAGGTGAAGGACAAAAGTGAAGTGCTTTATTTTCATATACAGGTTGTGTGGGTGTTTGTGTGTGAGGCTACTTTTTTTTTTACAGAAAGCATGTGTGTCTGAGTGCCGGCGTGGGCGCGGACCTGCTCTCCAGCTTGGGACTCTCCAATGATGAAGCGGTCGCCCGGGCCGTCAGCCGCTAAAATAAAAGAAAGATTTAATAGAGTTACACATGTGTGCAGCTGAAAACGTGTGAGTGTGTGTGTGGGAGTGTGTCCGTCAGTTGAGTCATTTTCATTTCAGTGGGCTACAGAATGAACAAACAGGAAGAGAAGGAGAGAGACAAACACTGACATTTGATATACTTTAATTAAACATACACAGTATTTTCAGTGTTAGCATGTCTCAATCATACACCTTGCTCTTCTGTAAAGCTGATCCACGCAGGCCACAAGCACTTTTCAGAATTGACCAATGAGGAAAAGAATTCAGAAACACCCTTATCGTTCAGGTCTTTTACAGACCAAACACACAGGACCAAGAATTAAGTTCATCACAAAAACACAGTTCAGGCTTTAAATCACCCTTTGACACTGACAAAATGTCCTTGGTGAGCGAAAAACTTTAATTTCATGGTTTCACATTAAATCTTAACGAAAGGATTAAATGCTCCCCTACTGGTTATTAAAAAAACTTCTCACACTCTTTTCCTTGTGAAACACTTGAAAAACCCCGACTGGATGACAACAAACATCTGCTGTTGGTTAAAGACAGGACAGTTGACACTATGGAAATGTGATTCTTTTAACCGTTTCCAACCTGGATATCCAGCCTGCACTGATGCAGTTTGTCACAAGGACTCCATGCTTCATCTTTCCCTGCATGTTCCCTCACCTCTTATCACTTCATAAAATTATGGTTCTTTGATTTAACACCCACTACATTGTTTCGAACTCCTGTCTTTTGTCCTGATACTCCTTCATTTCAGGTGATGCTGTCCATAGAGGCAAGTTACTCTCAGGCCTTAACTTGAGCAAAAGGTGGATGTTGCCGTTTGCTAAAAGAGCAAAAACACGCACTGGCTCAAAAGCAATAGGTTATTTGCTCCTCCACACCCCACAATCTCGGCACTAAAATCTCTCAAATCTGCTCATGTGTGCCTCGGCAGGCGCCAGGCCCTCAGGACAGGTGCATAAAACCCAGAGAGACCCGCGGTGTTCTGCTCCTCCTACTCCATCAGCCGAGAGCCAGCAGCAGATGTTACATGCAAGAGCTTTTGAGCTGCCCGGAGCCAACAAGCTGCCACAGTGCTCTCCAGGTTAACAGGGCCCTCGACGCTTTCCAGGACGGCCGGCCGCTGATTTCTTGACCGAAAAAAGTGAGCCAAGTTTTCCTGGATCTCACCTTGAGAACCACTCTGAGGAGTTAGTGCGGCCGTGGGAATGAATCTCTCTGAACAAAACCACATATCTCTCGCCACTTGTCTCCACCTGGCAGCGATGGAGCACAGCCCCCCTCCATGTCCCACAATGCAGAGCCTCAATCTCTCTTCACTTCATCCTGGCAGAAGAAGCCTTTACAAGGCTCCTGAGGCAGGTCTCTCCTGCCCCAGTGTCCTGTTATTAGGACAGTCAGGTCATTTGAACAGGAGGAAAGGCAGATTCTGGTCCGGCCCGAGACAGCAGGGGCCCCAGGCAAGATTTTCTTTTGGGGGCCCTCCATAGTTTGTCTGGAACTGAGACTATGAAATAAAACTATAACCTATATACAGCAAATAGTTGAACTATAGTATATATAAGACTATTAAAAACTATATAAGCTATTAGTGGTAACACTTTCCAAAATGTTTCAGGAGGCCAAACAATATATTAAAATTAACTTCCAATTTTTTGTAAATGTAGGTATGACAAACTGATGAGGAGATCTCAGGATGCAATCTAAACAAGGCTATTCAATAATTTAGATTAAATTAGCATGGCTTTATCTTATATTATTAGTGTGACGTTTTGCAACTTGAGGTATATTGTATTCACCTTTACGAAATGTAATTTACAATCTTCCCAGTTTTCATCAATTACTTGGCAGCATTTTGATCAAGTGTCAGATCAGATGTGTGGACCATACTCTTTATTACTACTGCGAGCTAAAGTAAATTCTGTTTGCAAAAAAACAAACAGTTTCACTCGGTTGTTACTGGTAGCAACTAATCTTTACGTTAGACTTAGCTTGTGAGGTGGAATTTTAATTTATTGAAGTGTAAAGCTCCATTTAGTGAACTCTGAGCATAACAAGGCTAAACTTGAACTTCAGCTTCCACTGGGCTCCATAACTGTTCCTCAAGATAAAAACATAAGAAAACAAAAAAAGGGGAAAAAGACCAGTGTTGGATTAAACTTTTCTATTTTTGTTCAAGGATTGTACCATATGAGCAGAACATGGGCGTTACCGACTACTTGTATGAAGTTGTGCCCCCATGTACTTTGAAACAGATGCAAATTATTTGAAAGCATTTTGAGGCCTGAATATAAAACTTTCTAAACTTTGCATATATCAACATCATCTCAGCAGAACAGACTCTAAACCCATTGATCTGAGACTCACAGGACAGGATCATATTTCAAATCACCTGCCATAATGCCATAACTTACCTCTCACAGCATAACCATCCTTGACAGAAGCAGGGAAGGGTGGCAGGTTGTCTTTGGCATAAACGTCCTGAGCCAGGACTCGACCCATCCCATCTGTGGGAGAAGAGGAAGAACATGGGTATGAGGAGAGGAGGAGAAGCTGGGCGGAGGGTGGTGGAGGGAGAGAACGACAGCTGGAGAGAGAAAGAGAGACAGAGAGGCGGAGAGGGTGAGGGAGACAGTGTCCGATTCAGATGAAGATACAGAGGGGCATATGTGCCGGAGGTGTGTGTGTATGCGCGTGTTTTAAAGGGGAGACGTGGTGTGACACGGCGCATCAGGATCTCTCTTCATGACTCACCACCTGACCGGCGAACACGGACACACACACTCTCTCTTTTTCTGTTTCGGCTTCACTGGTTCACACACAACAAGTGGAGGTTTGCAAGTGTCCCCATCCAGATCTCTTAACCACTTCCACCAGCCAGACAACTTAAAAACACCCAGGAAACATTTGTGTAGGAAGAACAGAGACTCTGCACGGAGACAATAGCTGAGAGAGAGAGCGAGGGAAGGATAGAAAGACAGAAAAAGACAGAGGGAGAGTGGGTGGAGGAGAAAAATCCTGGCACTGAAATACCTTAAGCTGCTGTGAGGCTATATATAGAATTTCTCAGAGCCTTTATGCTATGATTATGTGGGTGTTAATATGAAGATCTAAGCTTTGATATCAATGAGATGAAGGGGAAAAAATATGCGTGAACACATACAGACACCCACACGCATGCATACAACACATCAGCTCACTCGGTGACAGTCGTAACGAGCTGCTGTAAATAATGCATCTCAACGGTAGAAGACGACACACATGCTCATCGTCCAATCCTTACATCTTTTTTAAGTCAACAGCATTTCATCTGAGATATTCTTGTGTTTTTTTTTCTTCCAAGCCGCTGTTTAAACAGCTTGTTAAAACCGTGTGCTGAAGCCGAGCTGTGAATATAAATAGAACAGAGGTGATGTCTTGTTGCTGAAGTAAAATGCGCGTTTGATGAGGTGCTTTGAAAAACATCACTTACAGTAGGTCTGGGTTTTTAAAATGGTTACATAATGGTCATTAAATCAAGGGGCATTTTGACATCACTCGTCCAAATAATCCGCTACTAGAAATGAATCAACACATTTCAGACGGCAGGAAGAGTGCCATGTAAACACATGCATGCACCTGCACACTCATGCTAAACATACAGTATTGTATTGTACACTCTTGCATATAGATAGATGAAAGTATAAAGTAAATATGAATCAGTAGAAAAAGCATAAAACAGACCAGTTTTGTTTTTGTGGGGTTTTTTTGTGTCTCTCTCAGCAAGAAAGAGAATAAAGTGTATGTCTACAAATATCAAACTACTCCTTTAAATGTGTTATTTAAATACAGTAGCTACAGATTTTATTTTAAGCATTATAGTGTCATGAACTTACTTTTCTGTAAAGATTTACAGATTCTAAAAACTCAAAATTACAAGTAAGGAAAGATATTCAATGCTGATTAATATATGTGATTACACCGTTATGATAATAAAATGAGATCCACACATACACAAAGACACAGCCTGTAGACCCATCAACACATTATGACACGATGCACACACACACACACACACACACACAGTCACACACATGCATGCAAACCCCTCTCAATCCAGCAGGGGAGCTGCTCCAGCTGTTGTCTCCCTAAATATTTCATCTCTCATATCCCATCTCCCTCTCCTCCTCATCCCACTGTCCTCCTGCAAATCCCGCAATTCACTCTCCCTCTCCAAGAACATGAAACATCACTTTGCATCTGGGAAAAGAAAGAGTGTTCCCTCTGCCATCATTGATCTAGAAGTCATGTGCGCCGCAGGCCTTTATTGCCCCCAATCCTCGCTCCCTCGTCTTCAGAGATGAATTAAAGAGTGTGTGTTTTCCCCTCTGGCCCTAAGCCTTGTCAACCTCCACCTTGCCAGAAGGATGACTAGACCCACAGGTGCTAAACTAACTTCTCGGTGCATGTTTGCATCTGCGTATGTCTTTAGACATGCAAATACAGAAAGCAAAATGGAGTTACAAAGGTGCATTAAAAACATAGATTATATGAAGAAGGAAAAAGAGCAGTAATTCTACTGTTAAGGAGAAAAGCTAGAGTCACGTGATGGATATGACTTTGTGTACAAGAATCCAAAGAAATGACAAGCAGGACTCTGACTCTGCTGCATAAAGGTTTCTCAGCTTAAAAACACAATGAAGATGCATGAAAAAGGCAAAAATGTAAATGTAAATGACACATGGGCCATTAGGAAAGGTTGGTTTGTTATGTATGTGCCTTTGCAGCCATAGAAATCTGTGTGTGTGTGACTGTCTGTGTGACTGACACCGTGGCATGCAGACAGACTGCTGAATCAGTGAGGTGTCCAGTCGCGGACCGAGAGCGTTTAAATGCTGTCATGTGAACTCAGCGAGCGTGCGTTGCTACATCGATCTGAAAGGTGTGACGCCTCAACATCCCAGCGGCTGATGTCAGCAGACATAATGGGAAGATGAACTGGAGACATCAAGGGGCGAGCTTAACAAATTCAGGACATTCAAGTGGGCGTGGAGAAGATTTGATGCAGATCTTTCTTTACTGGGCAGCATGAAAGAGCGAGGGGAAGCAAACACGTGTCCTCCTGACCTCTGTAGTTGATGATCTCGGTGCCCAGGACGGCGGTCATCTCCAGCACAGTGATGAAGGCCTTGTCCATGGAGGTGAGGGGGAAGGGGGACATGCGGTGCCTCCGGGCCACCTTGGTGATGTCCACTGCACTGTGACCTGGGAAGACATGCGATATTACACACACTGCCATGAAACCACAAATTAAACCACATCACAAAACACTCACACAAAATAACTTGCATTCACTCATGCAATATTTTCACCATAATAAACACTTACTAGTGTAGAACCTGATCCATATTGAATTTTTAGGGGCAACTTTTTCCTTCCAAATTTCCTCTTTTCCCTCTTTGCCCTTTCCGTACTGCGATTTCTTGTGACTTATTGGCCAAGATATATATGACAAAATTAAAAAATACCAGCAACAAGTTAATATTGGTCAATATATCCAACAGTTTATTGTACAGTGAGGCGTCATCAAAATAATAGCAATGGTTCTTTGGACATTCCTGCACAATCTGTAACAGCTTGTACATATTTATACAATAGTTTTAATATTTTATTGTCAATTTTCTATTTATTCTTCCAACTCTCTTCTCAATGTATTTGTTCATTGTTATGCACCAAGTCAAATTTCTCATTTGTGAAAAGCTACTTGGCAATAAAACTGATTCTGATTGAGTGATTTCAAACCCAACCTCAATCAGCAAAACTTCCCTGACCCCCATTTTAATTCTTTACATAGACAGTTTGAAAGCTAAGAGGAAGATTGAAGGGAGAGAAGAGAGAACTCTGAGGCGACTCAATCCCGAGACAGTGGAGCATCTATGTGGCTCCAAAGACGGAGAATTGAACCACTCAACTATCTCTGGAGACAAAAAACAGTATTTTAAGATTTTTCTTTTGGCCCAAGAGCCACAGAAAAGCCTAAAAACTGATCTGAGCTCAGTGGGTTTGCAGCTGTAGCAGCAAAGGTCAAATTTCAAAACTCAGGACATGACACATATGCACACATGCAAAACACACAATTACATAAATAAACACGCAATTGAACGTGTTTTCACATCGCTGTCACCAAGATAACTGGATTAACATGATTTATTTTTTCATGCATGTACGTATGTGCAATTTAAACACCACGAGGACGGATTGGCAAGAAAAATGTCCTGTTTGTTTGCAGAAGCTGTGGAACCCAGCTGGATGATAGAGGTGCTCGATAGCGGCCATGTTGGTCTAATAATACCTCTCTAATAATTCCAAAGGTAAAAGGAACAAAGCAAGGTGTAACTAATATGTAATCTGCTCTCTCTCTCCCTCTCTCTTTATCTCTCTCTGCCTTGCTCTCCCTCTGCCTCTCTGCCTCACAGCGAAGAATAGGCGCCGTGCTTTGATTTCCCTTGACCCAATTTCTCTCCTTTAAACATACACTTACGCTTCCACAGCATATTCTGATGCTTAACATGAGGCTTAACAACCTCTGGCAAAACATCACACGCACACACACACACATTCAGACGTGCAAACGCCACAGCAGTCACACACAGCCAAAGCATGCTCGCATTGTCACAGCACATGCGCATTTAAAATCTATTTATGTGTGTTTGAGAGCACGCTTGGTGACATACAGAAAAGAGAGAGAGAGAGAGAGAGAGAGAGAGAGAGTGCTCTTGAATTGGAAACTTAGTACTCACTTGATCTTAGGATATTTTCTTTGCTGCTGCATCGTGACTGCACCTAAAGATGGAGGGAGCAATTGGGGAGAGAAAGACGAAGGGCGAGAGGAAAGAGAGAGAGAGAGAGAGAGAGAGAGAGAGAGCAGAGGTAGTGGTAATTTGAGATAAACCGGGCTGCTCTTTTGACATGCTTGAGATGAGAAGCTGTTTATACAACAGTCAGAAGCATTGGCAAGAGCCGTGTCACACTACACTGTGCACTTTGTCCTGCTGTTGGGAGATGGCTGCATCTCCTGCATTGCCATTATCATCACTTACTACATATCACAGGTGATATTCACACTGATAAAAGCACTGACATGTCACATCACTATTAGATTAGAGCGCTAAGAGGGATATGTGGACAAAGGCAATAACATACAGAGTGACAATATTGTACCACAAGGTCATAACAAGATGTATTAACTGTGCTGTAACATCAAATGTAGTGGAGATGTAGTGTCGAGTATAGATATAGAGTGGCTGTTCAGATGTGGTGCAGGACGGTGAGATTTCTCTGATGCCGCTCCAGCTGCTTGTAATCTATGGCAAGGTGGGGAGGAGAGCGGAGAGGGTTAAAAACCAGGCTGAGCTTCCCAAAACCATCTGGAAACGACGGCTGACTGTTGGCAACGAAAGGTGAATGGAGAACAAACGAAATTAAAAGTGGTGCCAGATTTATTATTTTTTCCAAATTAATTGAAACGGTACAACAAAAGGAAACCACGGCAGAGACAATTCCCATAAACCCTGTTGCCTCTTTTAAAAAAAAATGACAATGATGCTCGCCACATGTTTTTAAACATGTTGGAGGTAGTTTAGCCATAAACAATATTTCCTAATTCCATACAACATACTGATTAATTGTCATACAGTATAATGTTATTACAATTACAAGAAATCAATGTAGTTTTTGTACAAACAGGAAGTGATGAGGTAAGTGCACTGATCAAACCAATTACTAATACTAATAATTCTTTGGAACGCTACAACCAATTTAATCTGACTAAAAGAGAGCAAATTGTTCCAGAGATTTTTTTTTCCTCAACAAAACCAAAACTCAAGGTCCACCTAATAGTTTTTTCCTGAGCTTTCAGCTTTCAGAGTTCGCTCAGATGTCATGAAGAAGACAGCATATGATTTCATCCATAGCCCTTTCTTCCAGAAAGCCGAGGAAAAAGCTAGTGAGTGAAATTTGAGTTGGACCAATCCACAATTACACTATACAAAATTACACTATAATAAAGCAGATTTAGGTTAAAAATTGTACATACTCAAAGTCTGCTCAAATGATTTATATTTTTTTGAGGTCATTATATAATTGTACTGTAGCTTCCAAGTCGTGTTCCTCATGCGTTTAAGCCTGAACAAATTTTGGTTGAAGTATGTTTCAGCATCAAAATGCTGTTTTCTCGAGCCCTTCTAAAAACATTTTCCCACATGACCTGACATAGTTTTCTGCATGATGAGGTTGCATCAGCGTTGTCACCTTTGCCACCACTTTTTACTAACACAGATGGAGTCCTTAAAAGTCCTTAAAATCAGTGTGCTGAACGGCATTGGGACGCAGCATCCTCATCCTGTCTAATATTGTAAAGCCAAATTTCCTAATGGGATCTAATGAATCTAACGTTATTTAAAGTGCAATGCGGATGATTAGTGGCAAATAAAAGCGAGAACAAAAAGAAGCTACACAGCAGGTAGGAGTGGTGCGTGGACGTAACAGTGGTCCCTTTTTCATCTCACCACTGCTGTGTGAAGCCGCCAGCCTCCTGGTGATCATGCTGTTTGCTCATGTTATTTATGGAAAACTAACACAGCTCTGACGCATCGATGTTACAGATGCACTTGCAAACACCTTGTAAAGAAGACGCTGTGTTGTGGCACGAGCATGCTTTTGGGAAGCTCAGCCTCAGGGAATGACTAGATAAGGGAAGGAGAATCGCAAGTTGAAGTTTATCAAGCTATAAGATTGGCTCAGAATAATAGTATTCCTTTATGCAACCGCACCAATATAGCTCTGGGTGCAGTTGGCATATAAGTCTAGCCAAAAGCAATTCTGAGGCCAAAATCAGGGCCATTCTTTCAACTTAAGTGTTTGCTTTAGAAATGTTCTTTTGGCCAGTTGGGTTTGATTTGGATTTGAATTTTTAGCTCTCCATCTCTTCTTCTTCTTCCTGCATGCTTGCTGATCTGACTCTCTATCTACCTTCAATCAGATGCGTTGACTGACATAACTATTTGCCTGGTTGTGTCAGTCATGTTCTTTCTGCTGCATCTCAATAACCTCTGTGACCTGGCGCCATCACATAAGTTGGGTGTGGGCAGTGTGTGGTGTATGGAGAACCAAAACACCCATGGTGAAGGTGAAGGTCTCTCTACCCACCCCACCCGCCCACCCACCCCTTTCTCCCTCCTATACCCTCCCTCACCGCCATCATAACTGGACTAATACTGTGACACCACTGGGCACCAAACAGCCAAGGTGAGAGGGTGGGAGATGGGAGGTGGGGCAAGGTGGGTGGGATGGTGGAGGAGGAGGAGGAGGAGGAGGAGGGATGGAGAGAAAGAGAGATAGAAAAAGACAGGTAGGTAGACAGAGAGAGGCAGAGGGTTGAAGGATGAGGATCAGCATGACGTGGTCCCACAGCCCGGAAAAGAAAAGGAACAAATAAAAACAGGAAGCACGGACTAGACAGACTCCACTAAACTACAGAGCCGAGACATAGCAGAAAGAAGAAAGGAGGAAGAAAAGAACAAAAACAATAAAGACCACTAGAGCGGCCTGATGGCATCTACTTAACAGACATCCAGCACACCAGACATAGCTACTGAAAGCAGAGCATGTTAACCGGAAAAGACAGAAACAGAGACAGACAGATGGAGGAAGAGAAGGAGAGACAGGCAAGAAGAAGTGAAAAACAAGAGATAGAAAAGTGTGGACGGAGAAAGGAAGACTCCTAACAGACCGGACAGAGAAAAAGTGAGACAGAGTGACGACAGACAGATCGAGAAAGAAGACCAGTGGCGACAGACAGATAGAGAGACATAAAGAGAGAGAGAGAGAGTGAGCGAGAGAGAGATAGCTAGGCAAGCGAGGAAGGAGAGGAGGAAGGAGGAAGGGGGGGGGGGGGACACAGAGCGGGGCGTTTGTTTTGCGCGCTCCTCGGAGGAGGGTGAGGGAAAGGCAAAGGGTGGGGGCGGGATAGTTACTCGAGAGCTGAAGGTCCTCCTGCGATCATCTTTAAGCCCCTCCAACCTACACTGGAGCTAGTGGAGATAAAGCATCGAATCACAGGCATCAGTGCATCTGTCCCGGCAACCACAACACTACAGACAGACAGACAGACAGACAGACAAGACAGACAGACGGACGGACGGACAGACGGACGAGGGGACAAACAGACATACAGGCATCCACTACGACAAGCAACCCTAGCGGGAGGAAGGAGAGGAGCAGCGAGGAGAGAGCTGAGATAGAGAGAGAGAGAGAAAGGTAGAAAGAAGGCGTGGTGGGCTTTCAGGTGGCGTCATGCACCTGGTGGCAGCCATATTGGAGGCCCTGTATACTCCTGAAGACGAACAGCTGACGACATTTTGAATTATACAAGTTAACTTCCTCATATATAATTCTGTATCTGGGATTAATGCCTTGAGATAATGATAACTATCCGATCATCAACATGCTGTAGTTTATTCTAAGCCTACAGACGCCAACTTCCTACTATTCACTAAGGGACCAAATGTGTATCGATCCACAGCTGAAAACAGTCCCCAACAAATTACTAATTATTCTAGATTGAGTCGATGTTCATCTTTTAGGAAACTACTTAGCCTTTTCTTAAATGAACTTTGTGGCCCAGTTTGAAAGATTTAGGGAGTTAGAAGGAAATAATGGAGCCTGAGTGCCACAGACAGAGCAGAGAATGAAGAAAGTATCGAGATTTGTTTTTGCTTTGATTTGCTGACAATAAGAAAAAAACACAGACTAATGTCGGCCTTATTGTGTTACTCATGACAACGACATTATTTCAAATAAGTTGTTTACAAGGGTGCATTAATATTCATTTATCATGATATTGAATGCCTGACGATGCCTCACATTATGGCACCAGTGTTTTCCTCCAGTTCTTGTAGTATTAGTTGTAATTAACTTTTACTTTAAGCCTGCAAAAGCTAATTCTAAATTTAAGTTGCTTGTGTATGGGTTGTCAAGCAGATGTACTGACCAAGTTTATATTACAGTGCAGTAAAATGAAATCTTAATTGAGCTTCCCAAGCTACTTTGGATTTGGGTTGAGACAAGATCCAGAAGTAACTAAAAGACACTTTGCATCATTACTTGAACTGACCTGGCATGTGTGCATGATATTGATTTAAAAATCTGCTATCTGACATATTTTTGTATACAGCTTATTTTCCAGTGGACCTTGACGATGGCGCCAGCTGGATGCCAGGAGATTTATGCCACGACTGCTTGGCCCTCGTATATAGAGAGAGGGAGAGGTGTAATTAAAAAAAAAAAGACAGAAAAAAGAACAAAGGTGGGGATTAAGGGAGCTAAATACAGCTACAGCAAGACACAGATCAAACTTGCAGACATTGAAAAGCACATGTGAAAACTAACGATCGACAGCTAGGACATTTTTCGTACAAGGTGTGCCTTTGCTAAAAAAGAACTGCAAAAGACATCTAAAATAAAAATGAAAGAAAATGACACGATCAACGCACAACAATTACATCAGAATCTCACTACCTGGCTAGTCTCTTTAAACACACAGACAAACCACAAGAATCACAAGTTTTCTACTTCCTGATCCAGTTTCACATACGCCTTAACAGTAATGTATCATTAATCTGTCCTGCGGCTGGGGTTAATGCAGAAGATATACAGTCACCGTTAACTGAGAAACAGCTAAAAACCTTGATGCAGTGTGGAGTGATGACACTAATGCCGGGTTCAGACTACACAACGAGGTCATTGTGTCAGATTAGGCGATTATTGGGTCATAAATTCTCGCCGTGTGTCTTGGCTGAGAGATGTGACACGCCGCTCCACGACCAATCGTTGCTTGCCATCTTTCGCGATATGTGTGATGTCACCAGGAAGGAGGTGCAAAAATGTAAAAAAAACAATGCAAGTGTGTGTGTAAAATTCTGGATGTCTCTCATTTGGAGAAGCCTAAAAAAAGAAAAATGAGAAAGCGACGGTGACCTGTCCTCTGTTTCAGTTTCCCCTTGCATGTCGAACATGTCGTCTTTCCGTGTTCACCATTGTGTACAGAGGAACGCTCTGTGCTCCTATTGGTCAACGTTTGCAATTGAATTGTTTGAAAAATTTGCCTTTTTGTCAAGACAATGTAAAGTGATCCAGGCGCAGCTCCGGCCATCCTGATTTTTGTGTCCGACTCGATGCCCATTCCCGACCTCATGTCTGCCGGATCGGGCCGATATCATGTAGTCTGAACCCGGCATAAGACGGACACGGGTGGAAAACAAGACCTCAGTATGGCAAGAAATAGCTAAGTAGAAAAGATCATACCATCAGAGAGCCATGGGGGAGGGGGGGGGACACTTTGCATATGGAGATGAACATAGTGGAAAAGCTACAGGGGGGTGAGTTAGAAAGTGAGGAGGATATGTGGAGAATGAGTGCAGACGTAGGTGTTGGATGTATTGGAAGGGGGGGGGGGCAAAAAAAGCACACACTCTCACACTCATTTCTAATCTACCCTCCACTGCAATCCCCCCGTTAGTGGTGACCAAGTGAGAGAAGAGAATGAGCTCGTATGAGGGATGCAAATGTTAAAACACACACCTCACACACCAACACAAACTGTTTTAAAGCTCCCTTAGCGAGCAAACATGGATTAAATTAAATAGAAACAAAGTGTGTGAGTGTGTCTGAGGGTTTGGGCCTGACGACGCTCGACACTTTGAATCGTCTTATCAATGGGCGGTGTAGCGTCTACGGACATCGAACGGAGATGCCCAGAGGGGAAATCAATGGGGCCAATAACCCGCTGGCTCAGGAGACACTCCAGGAAATGATGGGATGTAACCGCCGCGGAGCTGAGCTCAGCAAAAAACAAAAGAGCTGTCAGACAAATTATGCAAAACGCGGGAAGATTCATTCGTCCGCCGTGAGGAGGAGAGGACTGTGACAGGGCAGGGAGGCTCGTTTCATCCGGCTTCGACCGCCTCGCCTCGCCCCGTGGGACGGGGCAGGGGATGGAGCAGAGGACAAAACGCCGGAGTGATGGCGACAAGAGCGGTAGAGGGCAGGACAAAATGCTACTGTGGCAATCCAGAGCTGAGTCCTCCTCCCTGGGGAGCGGAGGCAAGAGCCTGAGGGGGGGAAACGACAGCGGGGAAGAGGAGGAGTGACAGCGAGGAAGTGTGTGTCGGCGAAGGCCTCCGCTCTCCACCGAGCACTCACGGCTTCTCTTGGGCTTCCCAATAGCTGCCCCATGGATCATCTGTTAACCCAGACACACACTCACCAGACCAGGCACACACACACACACACACACACACACACTCTCGCACGCTCTGCAAAAACAAAACACTACAACATCACCAGCCACCGATACACAGATCACATCAAGAGACCAGATGGGTGATGAATGAGAGAGAATGAGTGCTGGTGGAGATCTTGAGAGAGAGAGAGAGAGCGATGAGGAGGAATGTTGCTCAACGCTAAAGGTGGTGATACACAGGGCAACTTGTGGAGCAACAACTCAATTGCTGCTTTATTTCTGATTTTTAATCGTCTTTATCTTTGTTTTTCGCCCACCTTGTTGTCATGTGTATCACCACAATAACTCATCCTACATCTGAATGATCTAAAAAACCTCCCCCTGCAGAAATCTGTTATATGGGGAAGTGTAAAATGTGTGTTTGTGCTTGCAAAATCACTAAGACCCCATTTACCTGGTATTAACATGCAATCTGTATCAGGGTCTGGATTATGATATCAGCTCACTAGACCTGGTTTTAATAAGCAATCTTTTTTTATCGCTATTGCCCACATTATGATCGGATCTCAATATGCAAATTAATACAGCATGTTCCAGGTCACATGGTTTTTCTTTGGAAGAGGCTACCAATAGTTTTACACAGCGGGAAGAGGCCAAGTTAAGTGACCTTTCAACTTGGTGGGTGCATTTTTTTTAAAGCCTCTAAAAACAGTTTCAAAGGATGAGAGTTGACTTATTTTTAGCATAAAAAATATATTAATTATATTATTAACTACATCTTTTTTCCCATTTTTAAAACTGTTTGCTAAAAAAAAATCTTGTGTACATGTATGACCTCCTCACTCACAGTAAGAAGCTGCTCCATCTCTTCTGGTTGCAAAGATCTCCAGACACAGATCACGTGTTAACACCAGGTGTAAATGGAGTTTATGGGGTCACCCAGCTTTGATCTTTCACACAGTGACATCTTCACTTGTCTGGATCTAACTTTTGTTTCCTCCATACCACCCACTACAGCTTAGCATGACATCTTGATTCCACCGGGCATAACCCATGAGAGTGTTTCAGAAGTGGAGAGTTTTGTCTTTGTTGACATGGTCATTCTGGTCATTTGACTTTGATTTTTTTTGATTCTTTTGATTTGTTTGTTTAGTGATGTGTTTAGGTTGCTTTATATTGAAAACTGACCAGATGCTCTCCGTGGTTCAATCTTATTTGTGCAGCCACAAAACTAGACGAGCCTTGTATTGAGAGTTCGGAGCCATCACAGAGTTGCTTCTGGGATGCATCTGGTGGAAAATCAATCATTGTCTTGAGTCAGCTCTAGCCCGGTTGAATCAAGCTGTAAGCCACCATATACTGTGGATATCATATTTGTTGGTGTATCAGCAAAGACGATAACTAGGTTTGCTATTATAGGAGTTGCCCAGTGTGACCTTGTCTAAAATGTGACGTGCTCTGTGTGTCTCTTCCTCAGCTGCCTGTGTACATGTGTGTTGGTGTGTGTGTCACTAGTGTGGTGAGGTGCCATGTGGGATGCCAGTGGCCTGCATGCCGGTAGATAAGAGGTTGGTAGAAGGTTAGCGGGTTTACCTGGTCCAAGGTAGAGTACCTTGACTTGAGCGTGATGACCTCATCCAGGTGAGCCCTGAATTCTCTCCGTGAGGCCTGGGGGAAGCCACAGGATAGTCACTCACCTTCATGCCACGCACACTCTCACACAGGTGCAGGCAGACAGGCATGCACACGCGCTCTGATCAACACAACATATCAGTTAGTGGTGCTTTTAAAACACAGTGGCTCACATACTCCTCCTCAGTTTGCTCACCAAAGGCAGACACGCACACATGCCAGAACTGAGCCAGTACTAACCTGACACACATTCTGCAATCAGATCAAAGGAAATTTAAAAATAAAAAAAAGATGTGGCAAACAACTCACTACAAAACACTAACCACCAACAACACAACAAAACCAAAGATGGATGAAGAACAGAACCAGCTCTGTGGATTTGACATTTCCAGGAGAGACGCTGCCACTGTGGACACATCCCTCTATTCGTGAGGGTGCAAGTGGAAGTTAAGAAGTGAACCCAAGTGAGTGCCTGACCCCTGGAAGTACCCAAGGCCTCTGTTTGACAACATGTAACCAGCTGGGAGGGGCAGACACAGATCACGAGTAATGGCACTACAGTAATCCAGTTACAGTTGACCTGTTTGGTATCGAATGTGAAAATCATACTGCTAAGAGCGCAGTCATTGGATTATAATTACTTTCAGGAAAAGAGGCAATGCTTGGACTTTTTTTGATCAGATCAAAAAGGAAGTAAATTAAACTTAGGTACTTCAAAAAACACGTGATGGCACTGATCCTGACAGCCTGACAGATATTGAATTTTCTAGGTCAGTACCAATGAATATTTGAGAATTTGAGAAAAATCTGATATATAAGCTGATATTTGTTTTCCTAACTTCAACACAGAACACAATTTAATGTCTTCAATTGGGTTATTAAAGGATTGTGATCAAGACATAGTATGTGTCATCTTACAGGTGAAAAACTTAACAGCAAATATACCATTAAATGTTAAATAATCCAGGACTATAAACCACTCAAATAAATGAAAATAAAAAATAAGGCTCAAGAAAAATAAAGATGAAAAATTACATGATAAGATACAAATATATGTGTTGGGTAAAAATATTGGTCAGGTTCTAAAACATTACAAATACGGAAACAGGAGAGTAATTGCATTACTTATGGGAAAAGAGATTATTTCTTATTTTCTATTTAGAAAAACGTAGTTAAATAATCTCAAAATACATGTGATAGGAATCAAATGAACCTCCGTCACCTCCCACCACCTTTGAGATTATCGTTTAGTCCACATCCAAACTCTTTTCCAGATTTCATTACTGTGCAATTACAGGTAATCAATGGATTCAGATATGGCACTGGACCAGTGTCAGCAGTCTTCCAAGCCCTCGCGCCTCGAGGCCACGTCTTTGTCACTTACAGATCAGAGTCATTGGGCCCTGACCAGAGCAACAAGCACGGGAGAGCTGCGAAGGCTTACGGCACATTTACGGCGCCTTTTTGTCTTTTACAAGCTGCTGCGTGTGAGTGTTAAAGGAACTGAGGTGTGTACACAGAGGGAGAGAAACGCACTTTGTTTGTGCAAGCAATATCACTTTCATTCAAATACATAATTCAGGCATCTTTCAACTTCAATTCTGAGGTTGAAACGCAGTTGAGGAATATGCCAAGTGATGGAGGTTTGTTTATTTCGGAGGGTGTGTGAGTGTGGAAACAAGGCGAGGGTTAGATACAGTATGTGTACCAGAATGAACGGGACATTTTATTACAAGACAAAATCAGAGGAAAAACAGAACAAGACCACATCCACAAGAAAACAGAGAGGAGGAACAGAAAGGATTGTGGGTAGTGTGTAGAAAACCCCAGAGAGACAGCAGGAGGGCAGCAGGCAGGACAGCACGCAACACAAGGGGAAGGAGAGGAGGTTTAGGGGGAAGCAGTCATGCCAGGCAGGAAGTAAGAAGTGCGTTTGGAGAGGGAGGGAGTAGGAACCGATGCCATGATGACGGCCGTAACGATGCATTAGAACCCATGCAGGAGTACCTCAGCAATGCTTAGGGTGGATGAACAGGAGGGGAGCCGCGCCTGGTGCCCGCGAGAGACAGAGAGAGAGAGAGAGAGAGAGAGAGAGAGAGAGAGAGAGAGAGAGAGAGGAGGGGAGAAGAGAAGAGGGTTAACAGAGCCAAAGCCGGGTTGAGCGGGGGACAGAGGCACACAGAGACTGACGGGTGAAGCAGACAGCGCCCTCTGTCTTTCAGGAGGACATCTGCGTGACAGGTCTCTGTGTGACTGTCTCGGATGGGCCAAGGCAGCCAAGGGCATGACGGACAGGACAGGACAGGACAGGACAGGACAGGTCAGGACAGGACAGCAGGTAGGAGTTGCATGGGGATTCACCCCTCCCTCCCATCAGGACAATAGGAGAACAGGTTTCACAGGAAACATCACACATTTTGAACAGTTTGTCAAATGCAGCTTAAATTTACGTGTGTCAATTTGTTTGCCATTCACGCGACCTGATATCCAAACAGAATCCACATGTTGATACCTGAGCATCAAAACTGTTACTGCTCTGAGAGGACAGTTTTCAAAATCAGGCCAGCTTATAACGAGAGGAGGATCATCCACAAAGATCTGAATGACTGATGCAATGCCACTACAACATCCCATTCCGGTTTATGTACAATGTCTGAGTCTGCAGGACTTATGTACCGAGTGTATCATGCTCTCTTGGTTGCAATAAAATGCAAGAACAAGAACAAACTCCTTTTCCTCGTGGCTTGTGTTGTATGTTTGAGAGAAGACAACATAGAGCTAATTCGTCCCAATATGATGGATCAGTTTCTTGCAAGTGTTTGTTTCAGTTTTCTTCTGACATGACATGCCCTCAAATAACACTGCTGAACTGCAACAGCACAGAAAACCTGGAGCTTTGCATTAGTATTCAGCACTATTTTAGGTGATACGTTGACCGGAAAATTAAAAATCATCGATGGTTTCAGAGGTCGCACAAATCCAGATCAATGCCACTGTGCGTGAGCCCTGCAATCAATGCAAGTGTTAGTCATTGATCTTAATATCCCTTCTTCCCATCGTGCTGCACACTGCAAACATCTACATGTAAACCAGAAATCACATGGGAAATAAAACAAGGCAGGAAATTGCAGTGTAATTTATTCGCTGCACCCGAAAGAATCACCCATGACTGCTCGACTGGAGTCTCCTGGCTGGAGCGTTTTCATTCATGCTGTGGTAAGACACTTTTAATCACAATGCCTCCACCAAAAGGCACATGAAGACTTTCATTACCTCCGCTAATGAGGTTGGAAAGAGGTTCTGTTTCTGCCTCTTTTAACAAGATATTTCAGGAAGTTGCCCACAGATTTCACAGAATCCTTCCCGACAGATAACGAACATCAGATTTTAGAGGCGATCGTTATCTGTAGCCATTATGCTGTTCGTTTACTGGTGGGAGAGTCATTCAATATGTCCCACACAGCGGCTGCACAGAATTTCATTCATGTGCTTTCTTGTCAAAATATCAAAAACAAACACACAACACAAACATAGCCATCTGCGTTGGCAGAGGATTTCGCTGGTCCAAAAGCCGTTCCAGCTCAAAAATGACGTATCACTGGGAAATCCGTTTAAAAATATCACATCTATTCCTGGCAAAAAAAAATAATGGCCAGCATGAAAGCCAAGCTCACTATGAATTATTACTAAAGTCATTAGATAATTCCCGACCTTTCCTCGTGAAACAGTACCATTTGAGATTATATAATAAATTGCCGTTTGAAAGTGGGGCTGTCGAGCAGATGAGCATCCCATCCCTCCTAATTGAAATGCTGTAGATTCACAGTTGCCCTCATCAAACTCACTGCTCAGATAATGGACACTGGCAGGAAACCGCAGGAGGTTACAAATTGAAACTCGGGAGTGAACTGCACAAGGATCTAAATACTGTTGCAGCAAGGTAGCACTCTGTTAAGAGGAAGCTCAATTGACCAACATTGAGCGAATCTTTCGGTCCTCTCCTTTCCACACCACACCACACATTTATTTCACAGCTGTCACACAACAAAGTATTTTGAATCAATCAATTGTAAAACCATCTTTCAAATTATACCGAGGTACAGTCCATCACCATTAAGGTTGGGTGCCAAATTTTTTAAATTTATATGGAAAACCTAAGGAGGCTTGAGCTGCTTGCACTGATATATCAACCATTACTTTAACTACACTGAGGTAGAGACCTCATTTATAAAGAAATACAAGAAATACAAATAGAAAGCTTAGTTTAAAATGGTGATAAAATGTAAAAATAATGAAAACTCAAATCGGTGAAATAATAAAACCTTAGGAACAAATAAAGCAATTAAAATTTTAAACAGACGAATCAACTAAAACAAGAACAGCTGGAAGTGAAAGAAGATGACATTAAAATTTAAATTGCCCCAAGGATACAAATGAGGTAAGCTTTAAATTGGTCTGCATGTTATTCCAGGTTGCAGGTGCACAATGTGAAAAACTAGATTTTCCAGGCTCAGTGAAAGCAGCTGGCACCTGTAAGGTAATCCAATCATTGGAGCTTGTTCAATAAGGGCCCACATTAAAAGACAGCAATGAAACAAGCAAGGGCCTAATAAATAAATAAAACCCAGTGTCTATCACTTCTTACAGAGAGTGAGGGCCATCTAACCTTCCAGCTCACAATGATGAGTATTAAAATTATGACCAGTCATAAATCTCAGTGCAGAGCTGTAAACATCCAAGGGCTTCATAGTTGCAGCTGAAGCATGCATGTATTAAATGTCGCTATAATCCTGACTGAAAGCGAAGCTGCCTCAACAATGCAGAGGAAGACATGTTTCATTCTGATGGAGAAACCAAATATTCATGTTGTTTTGCTGTAGTTTGTATTTCCCAAATCTCTGTTAAGGAGGTAGGGCCAAGTTAGCGTGACCCACAGCCAGTATGGCCACAACCATGAAAAAAAGAAATGTGAAATAGATCAGAATTTTCCTTAAACTGGCCATAAGAAAGGAACATAACACCCTCCAGTTATCTAACAAACCTTTTCACACACAAAAACAACTGCGTCACTCACTCGCAGACATGAATATCTGTTATTAGATTACACATTCCTCATCTCCAAAGTGATTCAGTTTGATCTGCGTAAACATCTCGTGAACGTTATCACACGCTCTGACTGTGCAGGATTGTGATGAGCTGCTGTCCTCACTTGTCAAAATTAAGCTCGTGTGCCGTCAGTGCTTTAAACTGATTTGAGCTTTTCAAAACAGTGAGTTATTGAGATGGAAAATCTTGCTCCCCCCTGAATGAATAAAGGCGAGAAAGAATCAAATCAAACAACCAGCTGACCAGAAGCGTCTCGTCCGTCCCCGTCCATTCATCACTGTCCTCCTATGGCCTTCTATGTGTCTACATGTATTAGACGTATTAATGAGCTATTGAGTGAGTTGCCAGTGTGGCGGAGAGTGAGAGCTAACACAGCTGATTTGACAGGCCTGTGTTATGCTCACCAGTTTCTTCCCCCTCGATTCTTCTCATCAGCAGCCCACATGGTGAGTGAGCACGCTCAGTACAGCTGGTCAGACTGTCTCATCCCTTCCTTCCTCTTACTGTCTTTCATTTTCTGTCTGTCCTCTCCCCCTCCGCTGTCTGTCTCGCTGTTTGTCTCTCTCTCTCTTTTTCTGTCTCGCTGCTCAAAGCTCTCTTTGCACTCTTTCCTTTCTCTCTCCGTCGCCCTCGAGGCAAACTCTCGGAGTCAGTGGGCGTGAGTAACTCGAGACAAATATAATATCGCGCGCAATGCGTGCAAACTTCGCACATACAGACACATGTGCGGAAGGAGACACACGTTTAAACTCTCTTCGATATGCACTTGTCGATATCTCCAGCATCTTAATAAAAATAAAAATCCAAAATTGCACACATGTTCTATACACACATGAACAAGCACAGCGGCCAAAGTGGCTGAAGTGATTTTGACTTAAAGCCTTAAGCAATTTGACCCAAATGGTCTCTGGGTGCTACGAGCCAAATAAAGGAAGGGGGGAGCTGAAAGTGTGTGCATTAATCAGAGACAAAAGAGCACTTTCCTTCTGGCCGTAGCTACTTTCATCTGCTCTCTGCAATAATATATCACACATATTATATCACACACCGCGTCCTATACGACCCAGCTATCTCCATCCCTCCGCACCTGACATTTAACAGGGTAGAATCATTCTTCCCAGCTACATTAATATCAAACTGCCTTTTCCATCCAGTTATTGAAAGCTGCTCTTGTTATCAAAGAGGAGGATATACGCTCCAGCTTGACATGCATGTTCCCCCACGAGGCCACGTAAAGATCGGACCAAGCAGATTTTAAGGGGGAAAAAAAGCACAATGCAAAAATCTCCTCATGAAGAAATTCTGTGTTGAGACTATAAAATCTTATTTTCTTGAAACAAATAAAAAAATCTGTCAGTACAACAAGAATATTCTACCCCAAATGCCAGTCAACCTCTTTCATGTCTTTTCAAAATTCAATGTCTAAATCATAAATTAAAATTTTCCTCAGCAGCAACACATGTTGTTGCTGGAAATATTTATACTGTACTTGTAGATTTTCTCCCTTATTTCAAGATACAGTCTGACATCTGATTTCTTGCTTAGAGTTGGATGAGAAGATAGATACCAAAAGGTGGAAACAGCTGACACCTGACTGTCCAAAGGTGTCCAAGTTCAGTAATTAACACATTATATCTCATTTGTTCAATTTGCACAAAAAAATGTATAAAAACCAGGACTTGTGGTTTTACTGGGTCTTGTTGTCCCTGTGAGGTTGCCAGAAAACCAGCAGAGACAAATATTCTCTCAGAAAGAAGGCAAATATGCAGACATGTTACCCAAAATGCCAAACTATTCCTTCACGGAAATAAAATTTTCAGAACTCAGTTGCAGTCAGAACTGACTTGAAAAAGAAATGTTTTGCTCAACATCCATCAATGTCTTTTAGATATTTGATGAACCAAATCCAAACATTATTTATAGCCATTGTTTTCTGTGTAAAACAGCAGGAATGAACAACTTTGTGGTGCAAACAGGAATGAAGGGCATTAACTAGCCCTGCATGGATCCATTCTTCACACACTGTGGGAGCCTTTGTGCAACGCAGCGTCGATAAAGCTGCAAATTTATCGCTGTACCTGACATATCGGTAGAGTCACCACAGCTACATCAATATCCTGCCGCTTCTCCTTGTCAGCTGCTTAAAGCCGTCATGGATTCTGAAGGTGTCGCTTCTGCACTTCTTCATCCATATTGCCCTCATTACCATTTACAGTAGCGCTCCAGCTAAGCTGCTGTGTTGGTGACTGGAGGGAGGCACATGATAACTCCAGGGACGAGGAATCACGATCAAGGGGGGATCTCACTCCTTTTTTCCTGTGAGGTGCTGTGGTTAAAAGCAGCAGCTAAATGAGGGAGGGAAATGTGGATGGAAAAGTGGCTTCTGTTTCTGAGGAGGTGGCTGATTGCTTGACTTAAACACTGATGGAGTGTGGAGTCCTGGGAGATTGCTACATTGCTTCGCTTGCTCATGCTCATCCTCCTGTCTCTTTTTATGTGTGTGCAATCTCCATCACCTTTAAATGCTGCAGAAACACCACCACCACAATATCCGGCAACACTTCATGCTTCCTCCCCTTCCTCCTCTTCCTCCTGTCCTGCAGACCCTCTTTGCTAGTTTAAACTAGACAACAGTCCCATCGCCACATTACTCACCCTTCTACCCCCTAAACTCATCCACGGCCTGACAGCGCACCTCCTTCAGGCATCCTCATCAGCAGCAGCACACATGCACAACACATTATATTTAAAACACACACTGTACACGGAATGCATCCATCCCCATTTCCCACTCAGCTAATAATACAAAGCCTTATTAAAACAGGCACACAATTTACTTCTGCACACACATACACACACACACACACACACACACACAACACTCAAAACCTGTAAACATTCTCTCAGATATGCAGGAGGAAAGACATTACTTACCATCTTCTGCCTGGAGTCGGAACAGAATGAGCTCCCCGGCACATGCACACACTCACACACACACACACACACACACACACACTCACACTCACACACACACTTTTACACACTCACTAACTGGGAGAGCGAGGAAGGGTGAGCGAGAGAGTAAGAAGGAAAGAGAAAGAGAGAGAGAGAGAGAGAGAGAGAGAGAGAGAGAGATAAGAAGAGAAGGCTGGAGTGAGAAGGGCGCACAAGAGAGCGAAGGAGCAGCAAGGAAATGCAACAGCCAAAGAGACAATAAGGAGGAGGAGAAAGAGGAGGAGGAGGGTATATAGCTGCACATACGGTGCTGCGCTACATCATACACGCATGACTGAGGTC
The DNA here is from genome assembly GCA_025331565.1 of Holacanthus passer. Classification (NCBI taxonomy): domain Eukaryota; kingdom Metazoa; phylum Chordata; class Actinopteri; family Pomacanthidae; genus Holacanthus; species Holacanthus passer. Next base: position 630,459 of record JAFREQ010000033.1, read on the forward strand.
TGTGTGCGCGCACGTCTGCGTTGGTATGTGTGTGTGTGTGTG